>CM070095.1:3932500-4532500 GCA_036178185.1 Liparis tanakae | reverse complement strand
TGCTGTATGTCTGCTTTTATGATATTAGGGCTTGGTTCTAGAAGTTGGGGACACTAAAGACGTCCTGCATGAGCATTTCTAAGTAAAGACTTTAATTCATTTTTATCAGCACACAATTTAAGAAGTCCCGTTCTTGAGGCTTGGATGCACGTCGGTTCAAACGCCACTGTTAGAACTTGTTTGAGGACCAATCTTCTTACTATTTAAAGTACATGTATTATCTGATTTAAAAGTGAGTGTTTTATAAATATTTGTGGGAATACGTTTTTCATAGCATTATAAAAAAACTAATATTCTAATTTTGTTGTTATGTAATGTCCATGTGATAAAAGACCTGTCAAGAAAGTTGATTTAGTGCTGTAATATTAATTTGTGGTTATTGTTAGTATTGATATTTTTATCAATAAGGAATCGGACTGGTTTTATGTAAACTCTGTGATAAAATTAGAGGTTTTTCAAAATAAACTGATGGAATGTCAAATAAGTCAGCCATTACTGTTAACCAAAACTTCGTTAACAAAAATGTCTTTGACCAACTTGTGAGATGCCCCGTTGGCCTGTTTTCCTGCGGTGAGTAGAGAGAATGATCTAACGGGGCGATGCTTGTTCCTCCAGTACGATGCCTCTGGGTCCAGACCAGATCTTACTGAGAGGAGCCCAGCTGAGGAACACTCAGTGGATTCATGGTGTGGTGGTCTACACTGGCCATGACACAAAGCTCATGCAGGTGAAGCATTTTTGGAGCATCTGTTTTTGTTTTTTTACAGTTACAAAAATGTGTTAAAAGAAAAATGAATGAAATATACTTTATTAATCCCCAAGGGGAAATGTGTTGGCAACAGTAGCAGCACCGATAAAACTAAACACAATAAAATATAAGTATAAGAAAGAAAGAAAGTGACTGTGCATAAAGTAAAGTGTGCAAAGTGAAATATAAAATAAAATATATGTGTATATAATTATATACACAACATATATGTAAAACAGCACTGTAAAAGTAAATTTTATATATATATATATATATATATATATATATATATATATATATATATATATATATATTTATTAAAAAAAGCTCAATCTATTGAACTGGTAAAGTAATATTTACATTTTATATCAGGGTGCGCGAATGGACGGAGCAGCCAGCTGTTGATACCCCCCCCCCCCCTCCCCTTTCCTCATACTTCTTCATTGTTTGGTTCACCACAACTATTTGTTCCTCTGTTACCCAGAATTCCACTCGGCCTCCTCTGAAGCTGTCCAACGTGGAGCGCATCACCAACTTTCAGATCCTCGTGCTGTTTGGCTGCCTGCTGGCCATCTCACTGGTTTGCTCCATTGGCCAAACCATCTGGAAGTACCAGTACGGCAATGATGCCTGGTACATGGATCTCAACTGTAAGAGTCTCAACAGCCCACGCTGCACCTCTTATTCCACATATTTTGTCTCACTTGTCCATATCAGCTTATTTCTTTGTCATTTTAAGTTCCTAAATGCTGGTATGTGTTGTGTCGTTTTTATGTTGCCTCAGTTAAACTATGTTTCGCATTACAAGTGAAATATGTGGCAATATGGGAATAAGTGAATTCCCTGTTAACTGAGAAAAGACAGCTGTGACATGCATAGATGTGTTGTGAATGAGTTTGAGTGGAAAAAAAAGAAATGGTTGAATATCACTGCGCTGCTGTACTTTTTTGTTCCTTTCTAATGTTCTGTTTGATTTTGTTGTTTTCTTTGTTGTCGTTTTTTTAACAGCTCCAGGTAACAACCATTTAAAAGCCTTGGCCATCCGTGAATGACCTTCCCTTACTAACCCTTTACTGAAGCTCTGCCTTTGCTAAGCAAATGAAGCCCCCTACCCTCGCCCCCTATATGGTTGCCCTACTTTGTATGGGCCCATGCCATGGACAAGCACATACCAGGGACCCAACAATAGGTTTTTCCCCTCCAGCTCTCTTATACTTTCGTCTAGTTATTTTCAGTGCCTGATGCACACAGTGTCTCACTTTTCCTCCATTTTTCTTTTGTGCCACGTTAAACACTTTGCAGTTCCCAAGCTTCAGACCCTCATCTTATTTTTTTTTGTCCTCTCAATTCTTTACAATAAATGAATAGCAGAATTTGCTTTGACTGCCAGGGGATGAGGTTGTACTCGGGAAGCTTTTCTTAGCAGGAAGCTTGTACGTGTTTATTGCTCCGACACAACACGTGGTGCAACCCAAGGGGCAAGAGCTGACATTTTAAAAATGCCTGTGCCGCCTTCTTTGCTTGAGTTTAAAAAAAAAAATTTAAAGGACAGACGGAGAGTAAAGGGAGGGAGGGCAAGAGGTGAAAACCCATTACGCGTTTTACACGTTTTCTCAAGCCCATAGAGAACATTTTAGGTACTATTACAGACATAAAAAAAACATACGGTCTGCTCTTTTTTCCGTGGCTGTTGGTCCGTTGTGATGAAGCTCTGAACCTGGTATGCAAAGTGATCATCGTGACACTCTGGCCATTACTCTGTACCCCGATAGGCCTTTGTAGGAGAGGTTGTGCCCTGGTCAATCTAAGCTTGCACTACGACTTACACTGTCCCATTCTAGGAAACCTTGCATTGGCTTCTATTGGTTTTGAAAGGGTTTCAACGTTGCCGTCAGTGGCACGAAAACCCCACATCTAAAAGACCCTACAACCCTCCGATGAGGGGAGTGTAAGTCATAAGGCAGACGTCCATCTTGAGACTGATTGTACTTCCATAAGGAGTTGTTGAGACTCGGTCCAGTGCATATTATCCAACCAGTGACAAAAGAGAGAGGTGGGGAGATTGTCAAATCCTTAACATTCTGTCTACTTACGAGACTAATTTATTTTTTCCTAAATTATTGTAACTTCACTCACTTACCAACATTTGGATGCTAAATGCAGACAGGAACAGAAGAGTCAACGTTAGCCCGCTAAGCTTCGTGTCACGGAGGCCGGCGGTTCTGCATGCCTGGTGAGCCACGCGTTTGACTTTGACCCCCAGCATCAAGCCTATGCATCCTGACAACTTAACTTAATGCAGATTAAACACCAAACTGGTCATTTGTTATGCATCCGCACCACCTGTAGGTCGCTGTGCATTCATCACCATGTCATCGACTTTCTGCTGACCGTCTCTGTTGGTAAACTGCTGATGTGTTATCTGATGGCATGATCACAGGTTTTTTTTGGTCCTCCTTTTTATGTCGAGGAGGTGTGGTCTTCTCACTGTAATGTCCATGTACCACACCAAACTAAATCTTCATTTCAGTGAATTGTTAAACACTAATAATGTACAGTCTGACTCCTGCATCAACTTGCTTTAAATTCATCGGAAAATACATTTATATGATGCTTGGCTGGAACATGTTATCTTCATATTACGCCTACATTACAGTGACGTATATTTAAGAGAAGGCATCTGGTGTACTTTTGCGCTTGTGTGACTGGTGCATGTCCTGGCTTGCTCTGGTTTGATTTGTATTATTTTAGTGACTCTACTGATCCCACACAGTATCCCTGTCTCATTTGATAGCAGAAAACTTGCTTAACGTTACATAACTAGCTGGCTACTAGAAATGAGAGACACAAGGTCATGTAGTGATCATCATTAACACCCAAACTTTTTCCGCTGGCATAATCCACCCCCTCTTTTCCACTCCTTGTTGGTTGAGAATGTGCTATGGACTGAATCTCCCTCCTTTGTCTTGAGAGCATCCAATACGTTTGTCTTCCCCCCCACTTCTGAAAACAGTACTCCCTCCTATATGTGTTGTTGTAGCAGTAGCTTCCATTCTGCCATCCAGTTTTTTGTTTTGCAATCGTTCAGTCATGGGGAAGGGCTGTCCCTCTCCGCCGCAATGCTAAGATCACGGCTTGGGTTAAGGAAGGTAACATTTGCACCTCCTGCAAGCTGAGGAAAGGTAAATCACATCCCTCCTGTTTTCATGTTTGGTGTCAGTGGGGTTTACATGTTGATCCTTGCCAATTGTTTGGGGCTTCGGGGGGGGGGGACCAGCACCATTTTGCATAGTGCTTTGTGGATTTCATTGCCTGGATCATGCTGGATGCCAAGGCTGCTGCTGTGACACTAATAACATCCAAGATACTTAAGTCCCTGTTCGCTACTTTGAATCTTTGTAACATTAAATTGGACTGTTAATCGGTTGAATCGTAAGAGGATGAGGTTGGGTGGAAGAAATGGTTAATTCCAGCTAATGCATGACGTTTGCCCAAAACATTCTCTGGATTGGGATAAAGTTGATCATTGGCTGGAAGTAGCTTTGGGCATTTTCATTTAACAAATGGATATTTACGGCCCAGCACTCATGAGTCTGCTTTGTATCACTTCCTTCTGTCCAAAACTCGTCCCCTGATTAGACGGCGGCGCGGCTAACTTTGGCCTCAACTTCCTCACCTTCATCATCCTGTTCAACAACCTGATCCCCATCAGTCTCCTGGTCACACTGGAGGTCATCAAGTTCATCCAAGCCTTTTTCATCAACTGGGTGAGTTTAGGCAATTTACTGAAGTACTGATAGATTCAATTCAATTCAGTTTATTTGTATAGCCCAGTTTCACAAATTACAAATTAGTCTAGGAGTGCTTTACAATCTGTACACGTAGACATCCCCGACCCTTGACCTCACATCGGACCAGGAAAAACTCCCAAATGGCCGTCTAAACATGGTGCATTATAGTCCAGGTAAAGCTGCTATAAAGTATGTGAAGGAAGTTTCTCTAGATAATGAACCAGAGAATGAACACCAGGCTCTGAGGTTTCATCCAGCTGTTTTATTGCTGAGCAAGAAAGCTCCAAAAACTCAGTTTGGTACCTAAACAGAGCTAAAAGATGATTATTGAACTTATATTGGTCAGTTTTGCACAAACTATGACTCACTAAAGCTAATGTTGCTTTGTGTCTGCTCGATGGGTAACAAAGCCACTGTTTACTAACACATTCACCATATCACCTTTATAGGGTGTTTATAGCTTGAAGCACTGCCCCAAGTGGTAATAACTTATTTAAGATGTATAAACTGGGTGATTTATTAAAGTTAACATACATATCGACCTCTGTATAAAGCACTTCAATGCTAAAACGCTCAGAAACGTGAAACATCAGAGCGAGGAACCAGAATATTTTGTTCTTCTATGATTCACTAGGTCAAGCCCACCAAATATATCAGCACACTTTATTTATTTTTTTGTTTGAAGTTATTCCAAGCCTCTTTTTATTCATTACATTTTAAATGGAAAATCCTACCACGGAATATTTAGCAACATTTCGGGCAGCTCTCAGAGTCTTTAGTGAATTCACACTTACAGTGTGTTGCTATTGGTTTCAGGACACCGATATGCTCTATGAGCCCACAAACACACCCGCACAGGCTCGCACCTCCAACCTGAATGAAGAACTCGGCCAGGTAAACTCAAATACTACTTAACAGGGTTCGTACGGTCATGGAAAACCTGGAAAAGTCATGGAATTTTAAAATGGTCATTTCCAGGCCTGGAAAAGACATGGAAAAAACTTAAATCATAAAAGTTTTGAATAGTCATGGAAATTTGTTATAATCACATGTTAATTTACGCCAAGTTTGAAATAATTAGTGTTTTTTAAAAGAAAAACGCTCAAAATATAAGCCGGCGTACGCTCTCAATACGTAACATTTTCTAAATTGTTCATGTTTTTACCGAGATTTCAATTTAGTCATCGAAATTTGGTTTAAAGTCATGGAAAAGTCCTGGAAATCCATCGGTCAAAATGTGTAAGAACCCTGCTTAACGTAGTGCTAATGCTTACTTACAAGGTACATCTCTGCTTTGAACGTCAATGTTTACCCATTGTGTCTCTACCCATACAGGTGAAATACATTTTCACTGATAAGACGGGGACCCTCACCTGCAACGTGATGCAGTTTAAGAAGTGCACCGTCGCCGGAGTGGCCTATGGGTAACGTTCCGCTTCCCCCACACTGTTTTAATTTCCCTGTTCCCCTCTACCGTTGCTTCCCCATCACCTTCATTAAATGCAGAGTGTGCGTCACAGTACAGCTGGCGTCTCTCTCTCCTCCCTCGCCTTCTCATTAGCAGCGGCATCGGTGCTCCTCTCGACATAAACTATAAATAAAAGGCTGACATTTGCAGGCAAAGGCACTTTACTCTCTACTTCGTAGGCTTATGTCCATCATATGTCATGTTGGAGGTTGTGCGTTTTTTGAAAATTGGCAATACGGTTCACTATCTACAAGTTCAGACGCAAGAATATTTGCAGCTTACAGTATCTTCTTGTAAATGTAGAGATTTAGTCAGAATTCGCTGTCCACATGAATCGACTTGTTCCCTCAGCTCCACTGACGTAAAAGCATATTCTATTCCATTTCATTAAATTAGCATTTAATATTATTTCCCCTGAATATACTGTCATTTCATTTAATGCATAGATAATTAGCCTCAGTGGATGCAAAACAAGTGGGAGAGCACATCTTCACAGAACCACAGCCAGTGCAGGCATGACAGTACATGATTAATCCCATTAGGATTCAATTAAAAGCTTGATTGATGAAGTACAAGCCGAAGGACAAAAGAGTGTTTTATCTGGAGGTTTTTTCGGTACCAACACTCATTATGATATGATTGCCAGCCCCAATGTCTCATTGTTAATCCCTGGACACAAACATAAATCCCCTTCACATAGTGATAATGTTCATGTTGATGATGTGAGCATTGCTTATATATATATAAATATAAATAAATAAATATATATATATATATATATATATATATATATATATATATATATATATATATATATATATATAAAATTAAATTAAATTAAATTAAATTGGGCCTAGCCTGCTGGTCGTCAGGGACAACCGCTCCTCCCTGAAAGCCTGCCGTTGGGTAGCAGTCTCTCTCCGTCATCCCGAGTCGAGATGTTTCCCTTTGATTCCCTGAAACGCCCTCTTATGCAACTGATAAATATGAATGAGCTTTTCACAGCCGGAGAGAAGAAAGGGCAGCTTCTAATGAGGCTGGGCTGTTTTGATGATGCTATCATTTGTCCTTCTCATCTTCCTCTTCTTCTGGATTATCAACAAAGGGTCATTGTTCTGTATTTCTAATTCACTTGAAAAAAAACAATATTAACTGTTGCGCTCCAACTATGGATCAATTTAATTAGTTTTACTTAATTCCTCCCTTCCTTTATAGAGTATATAATCAGATAGTTTTGTTTAAACCTAATGTTTATCTCACTATTTCTCAAACTGTGTTGTCCAGTTGTCACAGAGCACTGATGTCCTTGTGGATGTGTTGGGCGTTGACACTATTTAGTCCTGAATTTAATCAGTTTTTATTAATTCATCACGCATCACATTAATAGTAATCTGTGTTTCAGAAGCCACAATGATTGAAACAGTGCTGTTACAAGTAAATGATCTGTACTGTTATTCATCATGCTGGTGTTACTACATCATCTGTACAGTTTAGGTTCAGGCTTTCACAGTTTATAACCAATATTAATGATACAAACACGTAAGGATTGTTGCATTTTCCTGAATCTGTTTTGCACTTTGTTGTAAACGGTTTGAGTTTGATGACTGCTACTTACTTCCGGTCCTCAACGTAGATTCATCCAGTCTGCTGTCTCATGTTTATCATGAATATGGATGCAAGTCGTCATGACGATTTGATTCAACTCTAAATTCTCTGTCAGTAAGGAACATGTCTCGACCTCTTATTAATAAACATTCAAATATGTGAATATTTCTTCTTAATAAACATTAAAATATGTGAATACTTCAACACTGATTTCAATATTAAAAGGATGGATTTCAAAATATCTGACTACTGAAAAATTAGGATTCAAAATTCCATATTTTAATACAAATGCACATGAATAGCACTTTCTCTGTGGCGTGACTTGTCATTTGGTGCCAGCACAAACAAAGTCCCCTCCGCCGCCGCCTGTATGTGTTCCTCGCCATAAATCAAGTGCTGCTGTAATTAATTAAGCCGACCCCGAGGGTTTCCACATTAATTCATTCCACTGGAGTGGAGTCCAAATCTCAAGGAGAGACGCTGTTGAGGCTAGAAAGGCTCCCAGAATCCTGCTAGGCTGTTATTAGTTTTTGTATTTTTGAGTGAAAGCATGTTTGTTTGAATTGTACGTAACATAAATTCATTTTAATTATATTTTAAAGGCGATTTGTGATTGTAAAGTGTAACCCAGTTGACACTGGATGTACGCTGGAGACCGTTGTTACAGGCGTGTGATGCCGTCCGTCGGCCCCGATGCAGACGGATCGGTTCCTTGTTTATGGAGATAACAGGGTTCGTACGGTCATGGAAAACCTGGAAAAGTCATGGAATTTTAAAATGGTCATTTCCAGGACTGGAAAAGTCATGGAAAAAACTTAAATCACAAAAGTTTTGGAAAAGTCATGGAAATTTGTCATGATCACACCGAGTTTGAAATAATTAATATGTTTTTTAAAGAAAGATGCTCAAAATATAAGCCGGCGTACGCTCTCAATACACAAAATGTTGTTATAATCACTTGTTCATTCACGCCGAGTTTGAAATAATGAATATGTTTTAGAAAGAAAGACTCAAAATATAAGACGGCATACGCACTCATACTGGTGGCGCAATGGTCTTGTTTTTCCGCGTTGCAAGTGAACGCACCTTAACTGGAAAGTTCGATGGCCGTAGCTCGGGAAGCAAATGTTTATTCTTTAAATGAAATGTTGTCTCTTATTCATTTGTTTCATAAATGTATAGGCCTACTGTATGCTTTGGAATTCACATTGTTTAAATACTAAATATTCTCACTTTTTCATGTATAAACCGAGATTTCAGTTTGGTCATGGAAATTTCCTTTAAAGTCGTGGAAAAGTCATGGAAAAGTCCTGGAAATCCATCGGTCGACATGTGTAAGAACCCTGAGATAACCACGATGCACAGCGGGAGGCGAACCGAGTCGGACAAGAAGACGGGAGCCGTGTGCTCGGTGGAGCGCCTCGTCTGGGCGGCTCTCCTCCACACAGTTGACAAAACGCCGCGCCGCAGTTAGTCTGCCGGAGCAGACGTGTCCACAGAATTAGTTGCCTCGTTTTAGAGCAGTGTGCACTCCGACCACATTTAGTTTCAAACGTTGTTGTTTTCACGGCGGCTGTGTTTGGTGGCCTTTAGAAATGAACATTTTGCTCACATTCAGCTGTTGGGTAGCTGCTGACGACGACAAACGGGCGTGGACGACTTGTTACTATCAGAATATTATACTAAAACATTCATCATTTCCATCAAGTTTGTTTCTGGCTTTCTCATCTTCTCGTTTTCCCGCCTCTAATCTAATTTGTTGAAATTTCTCCTAACACGGTCGGCCAAACATCCTCATGTAATATCTTTTAATGTATTATATCCCTAGTTATATTGGCTGGTGTTACCACGGGTCGGCACACTTAATACTATTACTGTCACTTTAGCAACTAAAGCCTACCAGCACCACTGAAATATGCCATTGAAGACAAAAGAGTAAAAACAAGTTAAATGCAGGACTAGTTTTCTGACAGTTTCCCCCAACTTTGCAGTCTTTGTGCTAAGCTAACCGGCTCCTAGCATACAGACGTGGGAGTTTAATTCTCAAATAGAGGACACGCTGTCATCACTGCTCACCAGCTAACTACACCTCAGCTACATCCAACCTATCATACTCTAACAACTGCTAATCCATAAACAACCCCATCTTTAATCCAAGAACATGTTAACAATAGACTGTCAACAAGGTCATCTTTTCTCCAACAGCCACGTCCCTGAGGCTGAGGAGGGTAGTTTTGCAGAGGACGACTGGTAAGATGACTCGGTGTGAAATGGTGATCCTCCCCCCCCCCCCCCGCTTCTGTGATGTAGTCGTGCTGCCTTGCCTTGTGGAAGTCGTGACTTTGAACACAATACCTGTTAGTGTGCGTGTGCTGTGGTTTTTCTTTGTGCGTTGAGTAAACTTTGGACGTGTTTTTTTTTATGTGATTGTGACTCTTGATTCACTGAATTCTGAGTGGTGGCGTTTTGTGGCACTTGTGCATTCAGAAAGTTTGAAAGACTTCAGGGTCTGTTGGGTTGAGACTGAACCTGTGCAGCAACACACACACACACACACACAGACAGACAGACAGACAGACAGACAGACACACACACACACACACACACACACATGCACTCTAACAGTCCTTCTGAGATGGGCAGTAACAGCATGGGCGTGTCTCATCCATCTTGCATGGGGCATTGGGGCCTGTTTTTTTTATGCCGAATTGTTGAATCTTGCTGCTTTAAAGAAAGTTAAGCTATGAAAAGCGCTATAGAAATTGTATGTATTATTATTATTATTATTAAGTTTTGAGCTTCTATTAGGGCATGTCTCTTGTTGCATTTTCCTTTTTTCTCACTGAATCAACTGCCTAATGATAGATATAAGACCAAACGACTAAACAAAAGCATGGATAGGGCTTCATCCCATGGTTCCCTTCTTAAATGGAGGTTCATTTAAATCAAAGCATATCTCACTCCAGGCTCAAACACTGTCATTTTGATGCAGATCAGTTGTGAATTTATTATTTCCAGCACAGCATGTGTGCCAAAGTTTTGATCAGGAACCGGTCTCCAGCTATTGACTGTGAACAGCCAGCCCCCTTGTTCCCATAGTGACAGCAGCTCTGTGTGCAGGCAGATAATCAATAACGGGCCGTCCTCCACGCCCAGCCCCGTGCCTCTGACATTTCATCAAGACAAGCGGCGTAGCGGACTGCGCTGCCCCGCGGTAGAGAGAAGCTTCGGGCTTCCTTCGTGGTCCAAAGGATAGAAACAGTAATAATGACTCCATAGATTTTCTGTTCAGGCAGACTTTTTTTATTTCACATGACTAGACTACAAGACTCTATAAATATATAAATATACCTCAAACATATATCTTAATAAAGCCTGTAAGTGTGATGCATTTCCCTAACCTTTAGTGCTCCCACGGAGGTGTAATTGGCTGCATCCCTGCTTCGTGATGGCCTCGCTACGTTTCCCCCCATATTTCTTTTTTCCAAAACCGCAATTTGCGGTGCAGTGGATGGGAGTTTTTGCTGTTTGGCTCTTAAAAATCCAAACTGTGTATCCTGTGGGATTAGAAAGACTTATGGTTGCTAATGGAGGCATCTATAACATTTCTATCAAGCCCCTGTGCCATAGACACAGCTGCTGTCGACCTGATCTATAGGGCTCTATTCATCACAGAAACGTGAATCGATCCCTGCTGGACCGCCAGACAGCTGGTGGCTCCATACAGACTCACTATTGAAGGGATTAAACACATCTTTACTTATTTTATTTATTTATAGAAATCTTTATTTCTATTTTTTTTATCAATAAAAATGTGTTCTTTGGCTATATTCCTAATGGAATTAAATATATTTAAGAATGTTGCATCTTGCCAGTAACTAAATGCATTTGTGGAACAAGAATAAGAGACTCATTGTGTTTCCAATCATTTCTTAGGGTTTTATATGTTTTCTTTAGAGCTCGGGGATTATTCATTCGGTCTGCATTGCGCTTCATACTTTAATTAACAAATGTCAACACTGTTGCGCAGCACTGGCACAAGTGTCCGTCCCAGTTTCAGATCAAATATTAGTTTTATATAAAGCTGAAACGGTCAGTTAATTAATTAGTTATTTGTTGGCCACTCTTTTGATAAAGGATAACGCGTTTCCATCATGCTAAACATGGTTTCACTGGTTACAGATTTAGATCTGATATTTTAGTTTAGGTTTTCTGTTGGTCAGATAAAACAAACAGCTTGAGAGACAATTCAGTGGACTAATCAACAGTGATTATAATCATCAGTTGCAGTTTTTAGATGATTTCTTAGAGAGCATTTGTTTTTCAATGTGATTGTAGATCATTGTGTGTTCCATGCAGGCTAACCTTACATCAGTTGTTCTTTCATGCGAACTCCTTCCGTCCTCAGCGTTGTTGTCAGAATATGCTCTGATGATGATGATGATGATGCAAACTGAATTTATCTTCTTCTACTAATCAAGGACAACATGTTGTGGTCGGGCTGTCAGTCGTATCACGTATTACAAAGTGTCTTTCTGACCTCTCCCTCTCTTCTTTCCAGCCACAGCACACACTCATCCGAAGAAGAGGGATTTAATGACCCGAGCTTACTGGAAAACCTCCAAAGTAATCATGTAAGTAAAGTCAGGGACAAAGCTAAGAGGAATTCTGAATCTATTAGCATGTGGCTGTCTGAGGTTTTCTTGCCATGTTAAGTGGGTCCTAATGATGTGGTAGACTCCTAAAACCGGTTTCATGGCTTTATTTGTTGTTTTTGTTTGGATTTTGACAGACAAATTGACTGTATTCACTTCAATAACTTGAATAAAGTTAATCCTGCTGAGGCATACATATTTAGCCAGTTCACAGGACATTTTAAACACAGGCAGGAAAACAGCTTAATTAGCTCATTCTGAAAGGATGAGGACATGCTTTTGTTCTTCTTCACTGCAGACAACTGAACTGCAGTAGACAGGGTTCCTACGGTCATGGAAAACCTGGAAAAGTCATGGCATTTTAAAATGGTCATTTCCAAGCCTGGAAAAGTCATGGAAAAAACTTAAATCATAAAAGCTTGGGAAAAGTCATGGAAATTTGTCATCACATGTTCATTCACGGCGAGTTTGAAATAATGAATATGTTTTTTAAAGAAAGACGCTCAACATATAAGCCGGCGTACGCTCTCAATACGCGACATTTTCTAAATATTTCATGTTTATGCCGAGATTTTAGTTTTGTAATGGAAATTTGATTAAAAGTCATGGAAATCCATCGGTCAAAATGTGTAAGAACCCTGAGTAGAGTCATTGCCTTAGTATGAATTCATGGATATGAAAATTGCCCAAAAAGTACATAAGAACATTTTTATATGTAGTACCTCAACATGAGGACTTGGTCACAGGACTTCAGTAAAGGCCACCTGTGGTAATGAAACAGGTGGAATCTGTGATTGATTGGCTGGTGGAGTCCCTCAGCTGCAGAGCAGCGTGGGGGAGGCAGAATGTCACATCTCATTATGGAGAGCAGCGCCGCCCAGGGAGAGTATAATCCCACTGTGATGTTTGCTTTGTTATGACAGCAGAATCCCTCCGCACATCGAGCTTGTCTGGGATCTGCTTTCCTTCCTTATTGATAGCCCCGCCCCCACTGCTCATCATAGTGGAGAGACCAGCTGCTGTGTAGAAACCAGTCACTCAAACCTCTGGTCATGATGTTGTTGTTGATTCATCTGTTGTGTTGTAGTTGCCTTCGCGATCTTTTGACGGCGGATGTCTCGCTAACGTTGTGAGTCATAGTTGTTCCTTTTCCTCGGTCCCCTTTTGTCATGTGACCAGACTCCCATCACGATGCCACTGACATCAGGACAGCAGAAAGTCTCTACAGCTTCTGCCGGAAACTGAAAACACATCTTTTCCGACTATATCTGGATTAAAACACAGATTAGCACTTCAGTGGCTCTTAAATGGCTCTTATTATGGTACTTTTGTAGTTTGACTATGTTGAGGAAATGTTACTTTCTGTATTCTTGTTGTTCTTAGTTTGTTCTCTAGGTTGAAATGCATGTCGCTTTGGATAAAAGCGTCTGCTAAATGACATGTGATGTAATGTAGCGATGCTGTCGGGAACTTTGAAGGTTTTGAAATGTACTGCAGGTTAACTCTCAACAATGGCACTGCTAATTCATTTAGGAAATGCGTCAATTTGCTAGATCATGATGTGATCGGTCCACTGCCGTGTTTGCTTGGTAAACATGAAGATACAGCCAGTCGCCGCTAAGCTTGACATAGAGACTGAAAACAGGGCTCCTACCAAGGGTAACATAATCCACGCGCAGCACCTCTGAGCCCACTATCTCACACGTTATGTCCTATTTATGTCATTTACTATGGGTCATTTCTGGAATATTTCTTGGTCTGGCGCTGTGACTTCCTGAAGTCTCTGCTGCAGTGAAGACTCCAGGAAGTCACAAGCTAGCCGTCTCCCCTTTTTTTGTTAGACTTGGTGCTAAGCTAACTAGCACAGACACAGGGCTCTCAAGTTTTGAAGACAGGCAAGCGTGACATTACTAGGGTGACCAGATTTGAGTTTGTGAAAAAGAGGACACCTCGGCATAACTCCTTCATGATGCCCCCCCCTTAGATAGGAAAGGGTTCCCATGGCGAGCGGCGTCAGTTGAGAGCGAGGCGCGCGCTCAGACGCGGACGGATCTCTCTGTTCACCCTAGACATTACATGACCAGCGATAGAAAACTGCTTTTTCTGATTGGCTGTTGTGTAGCCCATTTCTTCTTTTTGATTGGCTGATAAGTGGCACCTCATGGCAGTGAGAGCGGCTCATGTTGGCGCTGCGGCACATTGAAACATTAAATATAGCCGAGAGTTTTTTTAAGCGTGAGAAATACGATGTGTGGCGGGAGTGCGGGAGTTAAGACCGAAATGCGTGAGTCTCACGCTCAATGCGTGAGACTTGAGAGCCCTGCAGACATGTTGGAGGTTTTGATCTCCTCATCGGCACGAAAGAGTATTTCTGTTAAATATTGATCTGACTCGAGTCTCCAAGAGAAACGTGAACCCTCGAGCCGCCAGCGCTCCCCTCACTCTCGTATGACGCATGGATGCTAAATGAAACGATCCGTTTCGTTTAACACCTTACGCTCAGACACTTACGGCCATCAGGAGGCTTCCTACTTAAACATTACTAATCCTTATCGTTAACAACACGTGTGCGTCGCTGCAGGCTATTTGTGGGTGTAGTGTTGACGCGGCGTTAAGGGGGACGGCGCTGCAGACATAAATAAACATCCCCTCTGGTGCCTTCCATGTTCTCTGGAGTCACTGGACGAGCCTCAGTCGCACTGCTTCATTCTCTTTTGACCCTTCACCCTTTTCCACACTGGCCATGTCTGAAGCGATGAGTGTCCGTAACTGTTGTCGTGACACAGATTACCCAGGAGTCAGTGGGGGCGATGGCTGGCAGCTGGGGATTAGCTGTCACTTCACGTTGTGCCATCGGAGCGACGCTCACAATGTGCTCCGTACTCTCTGCAGAGCAGACACACGGTTACACGTCCCATTGACATCATGCACCCCTGAGCTTAGAGCCTGAGAGCATCAACATACCCTCAGGTATGATTTGACACATTTGAAAAATTGTATTCTTGACTGATATTATTCCGCCAATATAAAGCTGGTGCCAGGGGATGATTAGTCAGCAGCAAACCTGGCGTCCTCCTCCACGGGTAAACAAACGTCTGCCGACCAGAATATGTTACGCTATTAAACCTGGACTGTTCCTTGGCTCGGTGTGTTCGGGGAGCCTTGTCTTAACTGTTAAGTTGCCAGGCAAATGACAGAAACGATACGCCCAACCAAAACACAGTTCTAACCGTTTTTAATAAACCCGGTTACCAAGTTTAAAGCTCACAGACAGACGTTGGCAACTTGTTGTTTTATTCAAATAGTGTCCATACTCGGTGAAGGAAAACTCCACTGGCTTCTCACGAAGATATGAATATAAGAGCACACACACACACACACACACACGCACGCACGCACTGACGCGTCCTTCAGAGGATACCTGTCAGCCCGGGCCGGATTAGCATGCTGCTAGGAGGCAGAGGCGCTCCACAGCCACCTGGCCTGTAATAGACTGTGTGTACCTTTGTTTACAATAAGCCCTTTGATTTGCCCTGCTCCCTCCATTCATGCTCTCCTTTGTTCCCTGTTAGACATCTCTCATCAGAGTTGCCATGGCAAACAGAAAAAAGCAAAATGTGTGCGTGCGTGCGTGCGTGTGCGACCCGCTGCTGTAGAGTCTCTGTCGCTTCGTCAGTCGTGTGTATTGTTGGTCGATAATACTGTGATCCTTTCCTGCTATTTAACTCCTTTTTTAACAACCATCCGCCACCTGATGACGGTTTGCTGCAGACGCTGGTGGTCCTGCAGCCGCAGACAGGAGCCTCGGCAGATGCCTCTCCCAGTGCAGCCCTCGGCTAGTTAATCATACGTTCCCCCTCATTAATGTAAAATGCCCTCAGTTCATAGGCTAGGCCTCTTTTCATTAACTGGAGCAAGTTAATATTGCATGCACATGCATGAGTACATGAGTGTCCGTGTGAACCCACCAGCAGCCATTAGTCTGGCCCAAGCCGACTGCAGACGCATTAGTTTCAGACGCAGACGAACCCAGAGGGGATTTCATAGTGAGGTCATATACATTTTGAAAAGTAGTGATGGATTTAACACAAAATGTACAAATGTCCGAATCACCTTAATGTTAACAGCTGTGCTTTGTAAAAAATTACAATATTTTGTAGCCCATGATAAAGTATTGATTTGTGGTCCAAAATGTGTAGTTGCTGTTTTCTAAGTTTATCAAGGCAAGGCAAGTTTATTTGTATAGCACATTTCAACAACAAGGCGATTCAAAGTGCTTCACATAAAACCATTAAAAACATCAAAACATATTTAAAAACGGTTAAGAAAACATTTAAAATGGTCAAAAATTGAATAAAAATCAGTTAAAGGCAGCAGCAAACAGAAAAGTCTTCAAGCTGGATTTAAAGGAGCTGAGGGTCGCAGCAGACCTGCAGCTTTCAGGAACCTTGTTCCACATATGTGGCGCAGAAAAGCTGAACGCAAACATCATGCCACGAAAACACAGTACCCATCGTTCTGAAGAGATGTCTGCGCCCTCCGATAACTCAGGCCATCGTCTCGCTCTCTGCTCTCTTCCTTCAGTACCATCGCCGTTTTTCTAGTCGGTTGGTTCCGGTTTTGTTTCATGACAAATAAAAAGTGCCCTTTCTACATTCTGTAGCCTACAGCTGCCGTCATCCTGGAGTTCATGACCATGATGGCCACCTGTCACACGGCAGTCCCCGAGCGCATAGATGGAAACATAAGCTACCAGGCTGCATCTCCAGGTAAATACACCTCCATCGACACAGATAGTGCAATACAGATTGTGGATTTACAATATGCTGCGCTGGTATTATTACATTGTAAGATGTGTGTGTGCATGCAGTATAAGTTGGGACATTTGTCTAGTTTCAGGGGGCTCAAGAGGCAAAAACTGAAAAACATTCATATAATCAGAAAGGCAAACGAGTCATCTTTGGGTTTCTTTATGAGCTCATGATCAAGAGATTTTATAGATATCAAAATGGCTTGTGACTTGGAATCGTGTCGGACCAGTTCCCAACTCACCACTTATAGCAGGGTTCGTACGGTCATGGAAAACCTGGAAAAGTCATGGGATTTTAAAATGGTTGTTTCCAGGCCTGGAAAAGTCATGGGAAAAAACTTAAATCATAAAAGTTTTGGAAAAGTCATGGAAATGTGTTAAAATCACGTGTTCATTTACGGCGAGTTTGAAATAATTTACATGTTTTTTAAAGAAAGACGCTCGAAATATAAGCCGGCTCACGTTCTCAATACGCAACATTTTCTAAAATGTCCTGGATATCCATTGGTCAATATGTGTAAGAACCCTGCTATAGGAAAGGTAAATAGTAGCATCGCTCTCGACATTAAGATGTAAAACTTATACCAATCACTGCAGTGGAAATCATAATTCATTTTAAAATGCATTTTTTCAATGATAGCCAGGATAATTATAAAGATATTTAGCATAATAATCAAGTTCGGACCCCCACCCTCTGGCAATAGATTATTCTGTGTGACCGTAGTATCCTAAACATGGTCATCCTAATATTTATGACAAATAATATTTCATTTTGGCCATTTGAAAATACAAAACCATGGATCACCTTCAGGTGGCACTAGTACCGACTCTGCAGATCCGGTGTCTGTCCTTGCCTGTAGGTGGTGCTCTTCATCACATTGATCTGAAGTTCCAAACCGCTGCAGGTGTTTCTTGCCGCTCGTGGCACAAGCTGAACTGAAAATGAATTAGCTAATGCTGCAGCTGCAGGTGACGCTGCCTGGACCTGGTTCTGGGCGCCGGCCATCAGCGATGCTGCGCCCTTAGATATTACATTTTCCATCGAGTGACCTCTGTGTCTTTGCAGCTGGAACACATCCCTCCAGGTCGCGGTGTTTCATAAAGATATTTATTTAATCATCAGTGCAGGGGGGGATATAATGTCCTGTTTACAGAAGGCGTGGTGGAGCCTCACTATGAGCCCTTTGTCTCCCAGTCACAGCATGAGACACCCACCAATCAAGGAATCCGTACCACAGGGACTCCCAAAAGTGTCTTTTATTTAATTTTATGAGCACGAGTGCAGCTTGAGGCGTTTGCACGATGGCTTACCCCCTCGGACACGGTGGTGGCCCCAGCAGCACTACGTAAAGATCCTGATAGTACAGACCCTCCTCGTGAACTCTGAACATGTCACAAAGCTTAAAGGCTCAAGGCTGGCATTCAAATGTAAACTAATAAGTGGCTTTCATGGGAAAAATTAATAACACAGAAGCTAAATAACACAAAAGATTCTTTTGTTGCCAAATTGATTGACACACTTTTGAGTATATCAACAAATACTGAACTGCAACTAAATGAGAGGCGCTTCCTGGCGCTTCGGACTACGTCAGATATGTCGGCAGGTGAAACAGGATAGCTCTATATTCAGTTCAAGTGGGGAAAAAAAGTATTTAGTCAGCCACCAATTGTGTAAGTTCTCCCACTTATAAAGATGAGAGGCCTGTAATTTTCATCATATGTAGACCTCAACTATGAGAGACAACATGAGAAAGGGTAGATAACAAAGGATTGAGATGAACTTTTGTTATTGACCAAATACTTATTGTACCCAGGAATTTACCAATTATTTCTTTAAAAATCAGACAAAGTGATTTTCTGGATTTTTTTTCTTCTTCTTTTTCTTCTCATTTTGTCTTTCATAGTTGAGGTCTACATATGATGAACATTACAAGCCTCTCTCATCTTTTTAAGTGGGAGAACTTGCACAATTGGTGGCTGACTAAATACTTTTTTTCCCCACTGTACAAACAATACATGCACACATAATGAACACATTGATATGAAAGTGTTTTATAATAACGATGAGGCAACGCTGCTGCTTTTCATCTGACATTTTGCTCTTGGTAAGAGAGATGACCTTTTTCTTTGCCTGATTGCTTAAAAACAATCGCGGCCCTATGGAGCTTTGGGGTTTGAAGCAAAGCGGGGAAAGGCTGCAAAGAGAAGGCTAGTGAAGTGAACTGTGAAAAAAAACAAGCTAAGAGCTTTTTCTCGCCCCGCAGCATCCTCACGCAAGCTGGAGCGTCGGCTACCTGACCTGCAGCGGGCAGTCGCTGCACGCCTCGTGCGTGTGTGTGTGTGTGTGTGTGTGTGTGTGTGTGTGTGTGTCGATGAACCAGTTTTAGGGACACAATGTGGACGTGGTTCTTATCGTGAATGTCACAGGCCGAGTTCCAGGTTTCTCTTCAGAGAGCACGTTGATGTATCGGTGTTGATCCGTCACACTTGTTTGTTTGTTTGTTCCAGATGAAGGAGCTCTGGTGAGAGCAGCACAGACCCTCGGCTTTGTGTTTTCTGGTCGAACCCCAGACAGCGTCATTGTGCAAATGGTGAGTCGGACAAGACGTTCCATGAAAGGAATGAGAGTTATTGGACTGAGAAATGGATTCGCTATTACACATTAGTTACCCTGCACGAGTTTGAACTTTTGCTAATGGTTATTTATTAAAGGAATTCTTCAAAAGTTTGGAAATAGGTGTATTTTCTCTCTGGCATCGATCTCATCATCTAACCCTCAGCGACTCTCACGTCTGAACAATGACTATGAAGCTGCAGCCGCTGTGCTTCATTAGCCCGAGTAAAACTGTGAATTGTACCCTTCTGAACACATTAGACAAACGAGTCATCGTGTTTTAATTATTTGGCTTTGAGGTTGCGGTACTTTGCCCCTCTGGACAGACTCAGCCTGTTTCTTTATGTGAAGCCATGCTAACCAATCTACATAACATTGATCCCCTCCAGGGGAAATTCATTTGTTGCAGCAGTATAAATAGTACAGATGTGTTATATATGTTTTTACTATACACAAGCATATTTAAAGTAAGCACAGTCTAGCATGCAGACTGTACAGGAATGAGACAGTCTTTCGCAGTTGCTTAAGTAAATAATTCACAATTTGTCTTTATTTGGCAGTTCTTGAATTAAAACTGATAAGCCTAATGGCAAAAATAACTCGGCCTTTATGTCGGATGCAGAGTGTGTCCTCTCTAAAATGATGTTTTCCTCTGCTGAGAACAAAACGTTGGTCCATCTTCTTACCCTTTTATTAGGCCTTCTCCAGCTCTCAGCATCTTTTCAATCGCTCTGCCTTGTACCTAAATTAAGGAAGTTAATTTAATTCTACCTTGTAATTCTTCCTCTGCCAGCTCAATGCGAATAACTGATGAACACATTTAAAAGGAAATTAAGGCTGATTTAAGGTTGGGTGGCTTGAGCTACTTGAAGTTGTCCCTCAGAAGATGACTGGAGATGTGTCCTTTTTGGAGATCGTTAACATGTCTTTCTTTTTGTTTTTAGCCCGGAAGAGAGGAGAAATACGAACTACTTCACGTCCTGGAGTTTACAAGGTGAACGACTGAAAACAGCATTCTTATTCTCAAGTGTTGTACAATGTAATTTATTGCAAATAGGCGTTAATTAATCATTTTATTTGCTCTGTGAACCTCAAAAGAATTCGATCAGACTTCATCATCTTCCTGCGTCCCTCATGCTCTGTGCTAATTAATTGTGTGACCGGCGTGTGACGTCTTGTCTTCTACTTTTAGCAGACGTATGTGATAATTTGCGGTCGTCTGTACCACCTTGTAATGTGTTTTCTCTGACTTCTCTCTCCTGATTCCACCTTCTTCTCTCTCTCTCTCTTTCGCTTTTCTCTCGCAGCACGAGGAAGAGGATGTCGGTCATCGTGCGCACCCCATCTGGGAAAATCCGCCTCTACTGCAAAGGAGCTGTGAGTGTCTGTCTCTCTCCATGGCAACGCATGACAGCTCATCACCATCATCACCTCGCAACCCACACACGCACACACACACGCACACACACACACACACACTCACACACTGTTGAACACTCTCCTCCCTTTATTGCCTCTCGCTCTTGTCGGGAATTGTTTTCAATGAGCAGCAGCATAAAGCGAGATCACCTTAATTCACACACGTATCTCCGCAAAATAAAGGTTAGACTAGGATTATATTTCACAGGATGGCAGCCAGCTACCACCCCGGCCTCATTTCACAGTTGCATATGTACATTCAGAAGGAAATGATCATGTTTAGTGCATTTTTAATGATTGGGGAACGTGTTGCTCTATTTGTCTGCTATGAGTTGGCCTCGTAAGGCTTTTCAAAGCCTCCAGTTGTCACAGTTTTACACATTGAGAGTGAGTCAGCAGGTTTTTCTTATACACTTGGTCTTCTTATTGTGCTTCTTCTTTAAGGTGTTTTCATTCATAGAGCACTAAAAGCAAAGAGCTTTTGCACCAAAGTGCTTCACAAAGACATCAAAAGAAAACATTTTCATCTTTTCCTCGGGCATTTTGCCTGTTTTGGTTTTCATCTGGCACGATTTCTATTTTGTGATAATATCAACACGGATGTTTGTTCAACGCACAAAAGTTAATTGGCAGGATTAGTACTAATTTCAGTTTGATTTCAGTTTGACGCTGAACAATGGGTGGGCTGTTTATTGTTCTTAAAACACATCACTCGCAGATTAATTTATCCGTGACAGGTTCCAGATACATTTTTCGGGGATTATTAATTCCCCCGTAAGTAACTGCTTTCTAAATGTCTGATTTCTTCAGTACATAATCGCAGTAGAAACACAAAGGGCAACAGAAAACAGAAAGAGCCGGACCCGACCTGAGAACACCCATTTGTGCCGTGGCCAACGTCCTCGAGGCTCCTTTCTTTCCACTCCGGGTGTCAATAACCAGTGCGTGTTTGTTTCCCTTCAGGACACAGTGATCTATGACCGCTTGGCAGACAGCTCCAGGTACAAAGAGATCACGTTGAAGCACCTGGAACAGTTTGCTACTGAGGGTGAGTGAACATCGCCCCCTGTCTGCCAAGAGAGAAACATCTCTGAGGACGTTCAGATCTAAAGTGCTCGCAGCATTTCTGTCTGGTCATGGACTCCATTATCACACTTGATCATCATAAGCTGCAGCAGAATAAGTAGTTTTCTTTCCCTTAGCGCTTATCCTTGTGCGTCATTACTTGTTGGACAGTAAATCCTAATACGAGTGTGTTGAAGCATTATTAATCTAATGCAGTGGAGCTGAAAGAAACCACATCAGAGACTCTGCTTTGTGTTCATACTGCCCCCTTGTGAGACACCAGAAAATGATGTCATTTGGAATATTTGATGTAGTCTAAATTTAGCATTAGGGACAGATTGTGAAGATCTTCAGTCGCTGTCATTTGGAGAGGTGTGAATAAAATATAACGTCCTTTATCCCTCTTAGAAGTAGAATGATCTATTAACCACGTATTTGATCTTTCTTTAATATCATTTACATTGAACAGATAACCTTAGTCTTTTTCTATTTCTATATCTTTTCTATTTAGATATTTAAAACACAATTACTGATATGATACACTGTACAGACATATATATATATATATATATATATATATATATATATAAATATAATATATAATATATATATATATATATATATATATATATATATATATTTAATATATTTATGCCCGTCACCCCAAATATAATATACAATGCCATATGGTTTCATAATGTCCAGAAATGTAAAGAACAGCTTGCATGGAACAAACTGTAGTTGCAGCACAGGTGCACAGCGATGTACAGCTGTGGACGGGGACGTCAGCAGCATCCAATTTCGCCTACCTAAAATAATGTACACTATATTTAGAATATCATGAAATATTGCAAGTATGTTTTGCCCGTGCCCTCGTCCACGGCTAATCCTGATGAGAAGCCGTCATTGGAAACTGTTTATAAAAGTGCAGGCGCTTTCGAAATATTCCTGGCTGGTGATTGGATGAACCATCCGTCAGTTTTATTCTTGCCGAAACCAGTTGATAAAAGAATGAAAAACATATTTTCCATGGAAAAAAAAAGCCTTTATTGTCGCTCTTAGTTCCTCTGTGGATGAAGAAATGCTCTCTAGTGGCTCCTCACATTGCGCCGATTGGTCGGTGCTCTGGCTCACCGTCACAAACGCATTACGTCATCGCCTAACGAGATGAATTTCCACAGGAAATGCGATCCTGCAATTCTTGCATGATGTAGTGAGAATCCAGCGGTCCATTCCTCTGCTCCTGTGCTAGTGCTCCCGTCCGCCTCTCCAAACTTGCGGCGTTCTGACTGACATCTCCCGTCTGTAATACTCTGACTATGGATAACAACCTCATACAACCCCACTTAAAATCATGATAACTACCCCTCTAAAATGTCCTGACGTTTTGAGCCGGGTGTTGATGCTGTTTTCCTCTTCCAGGGCTGCGCACGCTGTGCTTCGCTGTGGCGGACGTCAGCGAGTCGTCCTATCAGCAGTGGCTGGAGATCCACCACAGAGCCTGCACTTCCCTGCAGAACCGATCCCTGAAGCTGGAGGAGAGCTATGAACTGATAGAGAAGGTTTGCATATTTTCAAAAGACTTTTGAGTGGTTTCAGTTCCTGATGCCAAGGCTTCCCTAAACTATTCATGACATCACATTTTTCATCGTGAGAGGCAATCTTTCTTTATCTGGTTATATATTGCGTTTACTTAATGTACACGGTGCCATAACAACTGGATGTTGATAGGCTTCTGTTCGTTTGCAGATCAATCTGCCTGGGCATAAACTGGAGGCCTCCTGTGTAACTAATGGGGTCATTGCAATTACACCTGGAAAAGTGAGAATGTGTTTCTGTGAGAGATTGGCGGCTTCACTCGCAGGTAGAGTTAGATTTCTGTGAGGTTGGTGGATGTGGAAACGCTAGTCAAACACAGGAAGCCACAGTCGTAAATCAAAACCACTTGGCGTGTTCTTCGTGGCCGCCCAAAACAAATGGGAGGCAATAAATCATGAAGTGAACATAAAAGCCTTTCGGAGGGAAAAAGTTAATGTGCTTTGCTTAATGGGCAGAGTGTGGCACTGACGCTGCCAAAGGGTTGGGGCTCCTCGGTGTGCGGGGCCACCCATGTTAAGACACGCCCACGGCTACGCCACACGGGGGCACCGTGGAGTTAAAGCTAACAGACATTCCAACACTGTGAAATCAGTCGTCTGAAGTTGCTCCTTCATCACCTCACAAACAAATCGCTCCAGTGTGATCTTTTATTGTGTAAGAAAATGTGATGAATTGCATATTTATCAGCCTAATTATAAAAAGAACATTCACTTGTTTATTGCGTTCTGACTTGTGAAGCTTTAGTACTTCTTTGATATCTAATCCTTCAATTGCTTGCTACCCTGAAATATAATGGATCTTTTCCATTATTCAATTCAATTCAGTTTATTTGTATAGCCCAGTTTCACGGATTACATATTTGTCTCAGAGTGCTTTACAATCTGTACACATAGACATCCCTGACCTTTGACCTCACATCGGACCAGGAAAAACTCCCAAATAACCCTTCAGGGGGAAAAAAGGGAAGAAACCTTCAGGAGAGAACAGAGGAGGATCCCTCTCCAGGATGGACAGAACAACAGATGTCATGTGACCAGAAGGACAGATTTAGAGTTAAAATACATTCAATGCATTTGACAGAGTTTATCAATAGTTCATATTAGGCATATTCCACGATGGAGACCATTAATTGGTGTGGCGATCGTATCCCCTGAATCATCCTTCAACAGTGTCCTACGCTCATATCCCTACAGTATGTTCTAGAAGTGTACATGTACAGTAAGTCGGTCCAGTCCCGGACACAAACGTTTCTTAAGAATTTGACTGATTGCTTTAAACTTGGATTAATTATTTGCATTTACTATTTGCACTTTAGCTCAAGCAACTACTCCTAAAGACCATCAGGAGGCCGGTGTCCAATGCAACAGATATTGACTGCTTCTAACGTCTCCTACTCCTAAACATCAGGGGCAGAGAGAGGCCTGACTCTCCACAGAGTTGAACAAACACTCCGATTATACTTTTACAATCTACCGGCATTTGGCTGTTCACTGGTGTTATGGACCAATAACTGGCTTAGGTTCTTGGATCAAGAAGTTCTTGGATCGGGATCCAAAAAGAGTGCCTCGAACAACAACCACAGGAACAACAGAGGAACTCGCTTGGAACCGGCAAACGAGGACTCATCAGCTGTAGTCGTGCTCGGCCCCAGGCCCAGTTTTCCGTGCTGTGTGGTAAAATGAAAAGATGATTAGAGAGGACAGAGCTACAGATGTATAGGCAGTGGGGCTCAGGTCACAACTTAAAGAGCTTCCCCTGCCTTTCCTCTGTTGCTGGCTCCTGTCTCCAATCAACCCCTGGGTCTTGTCAAAGCGTTGGCCCTGTGACGGAACCGTATGAGCTCACGACCACAGAGGTTCCTGGGAAAATCACCCACAGTGGTCTGTGGGTGATTTCTTGTGGGAGAGATTGTGTCTACACACACACCCACACACACATACACACACACACACACACACACACACAGGCACAGTGACTTCTCCCAAACCTCTCAAGCCTGTGGTGGTTTTTCTGGCTGATAAACAAAAGCAGCTGATGAAGGGAAAAACACGCCTGAGTGAGTGACACGATCCCGGCTCGCGTGTTTCTCTGACACATGACGTTTTAAAGGCCTTCCTTTGTTGTGACTTGCTGACTTTTAAAAATATTTTTTTTAATAGACCATTTATTTTGTGTCTTTTCCTCATTTGTGGTGTAGAACCTGCAGCTGCTCGGGGCCACCGCGATAGAGGACAAGCTCCAGGATAAGGTGCCCGAGACCATCGAGACTTTGATGAAAGCCGACATCAAGATCTGGATCCTGACGGGGGACAAACAGGAAACGGCTATTAACATTGGTAAGAGTCGGACGTGCAAAAGTTAGGAGACTCACGTGGGGCCAGGGTACAGGGTTCGGACGGTCATGGAAAACCTGGAAAAGTCATGGAATTTTAAAATGGTCATTTCCAGACCTGGAAAAGTCATGGAAAAAACTTAAATCATAAAAGTTTGGGAAAAGTCATGGAAATTTGTTAAAATCACATGTTCATTGACGCCGAGTTTGAAATAATTAATACGTTTTTTAAAGAAAGACGCTCAAAATATAAGCCGGCGTACGCTCTCAATACGCAAAATGTTCTAAATTGTTCATGTGTATACCGAGATTTCAGTTTGGTCATGGACATTTGGTTCAAAGTCATGGAAATGCACTGCTCAACATGTGTAAGAATCCTGTTTTAAGTAATAGTCAAAGATCTCAGCAGTACAGGAACAAAGACTTTCTAGCTAAAAGTTTGGGAAAAGTCATGGAAATGGGTTATCACATGTTCATTTACGCCGAGTTTGAAATAATTAATATATTTTTTAAAGAAAGACGCTCAGAATATAGGCCGGCGTACGCAATCAATACGCAACATTTTCTACAGTTTTCATGTTTATACAGAGATTTCAGTTTGGTCATGGACATTTGGTTTAAAGTCATGGAAATCCATCGATCAAAATGTGTAAGAACTCTGAGGGTATCTACATCTTTTTTTTGTTTGTCGTACGCCCCAAGAATACTGGATCCTACATGTCCACAGTACGACTCAATTTGCATAATCATTAGAACCCTCCTGCCTCCTAAATGCCCTCTTCAGTCAAACCCCACACCTCCAGATGGTAAAGCAAGTTAAAGTCTCACAGCTGAACCAAGATTTACTCCTCGTGATCCGTAAACGTCTAGCGTGGCGTTTTAAAGTAGGCTAGTGCCCCTTTTTAATGTCAAATAATTAGCATTAAACACCGCCTGCGCCCACATACTCCCATTCATGCGTGTGCACCACGACATGCCCCGCTCGAGCACTCCGTCTCACACCAAGTGGAAAGTCACTGGCGAACCTGATCTGCGTCGTGATGAATTGCACGCCGGCCTCTCACAGGTACTCCAGTCAGTCCTGCGGTCGTTCTTCACCCAGCAAGACAAACAACTGACAAGCTGAATGCTTCTCTGTCACACATATCTAGCAGAGGCATCTGTCGCAGAGGGCCAGATGATGTATGAGCCCGCTGCACTGACATGAAATAAATAACATCGCGTATGTACACAAGCGCTCGGATATCTGGGTCCTCCAGAGGTTTTGGCCTCGCAGATGTTATCAGAGAGGTGAATGAGTGAATACTTCTGGTCCACTAGTCCACCAATCCAGCGTCCGTAATTGACGCTGGTATCGCAGCTCTTATATCTGGCTCAATACTACAAATGGATCTACCTTCAGGGTTCTTACGGTCATGGAAAACCTGGAAAAGTCATGGAATTTTAAAAAGGTCATTTCCAGGCCTGGAAAAGTCATGGAAAAACACTTGAATCATAAAAGTTTTGGAAAAGTCATGGAAATTTGTCATGATCACACCGAGTTTGAAATAATTAATATGTTTTTTAAAGAAAGATGCTCAAAATATAAGCCGGCGTACGCAATCAATACACAACGAGATTTCAGTTTGGTCGCGGACATTTGGTTGAAAGTCATGGAAAAGTCATGGAAAAGTCATGGAAATCCATGGGTCAAAATGTGTAAGAACCCTGTACCTTGAATATAGACCACATTTAAACACGCGGCCCAGAAAGATGGATATCAAAAGTTCCAGGTTTGTGGCTCCATCCCCAACACTGTGGCCTGACTGAATCGGCCCTTTGTGCCCACCGTGCCCAGATGTGTGAGGGAGCTCCGCAGAAGCACATGCTCACGAGAAGTATTTTTACAGGACCGCCGTTTAACTACGTCGCTCTGTAAAATCTCTCCGCTCAATATTGACTTTGTTTTTTTTACTATTTTCCTCTGTGAAAGACGATCCCCATCGCCCGGGTTAATTGTGCAAGATTTGCCACATTTGACTGATGAATTCGGCCCATCACATCGAGGTGTTTCAAGGTGGCCCGACCCACCCGAACGCCACACTTGGCTCAGGATATTGAGCTGGAATACCGTGGAGGTCACTCGATTTCACAAGTTACCTAAAGCGAAGCACGGCGGATCTGTTCCATCTGAAGCCGTAAAGACTGATATTGTTTCAGTTTGTTCCTGGTGAACACTCCTGACTTGATAACAGGGTTCGTACGGTTATGGAAAACCTGGAAAAGTCATAGAATTTTAAAATGGTAATTTCCAAGCCTGGAAAAGTCATGGAAAAAACTTAAATCACTAAAGTTTTGGAAAAGTCATGGAAATCTGTTATATTCACTTGTTCATTCACGGCGAGTTTGAAATAACGAATATGTTTTAGAAAGAAAGACTCAAAATATAAGCCGGCATACGCTCTCATACTGGCGGCACAATTTTCTATTTTTCCCGCGTTGCAAGTGAACGCACCTTAACTGGAAAGTTCGATGGTCATAGCTCGGGAAGCAAATGTTTAGCCTTTAAATAAAACGTTGTCTCTTATTCATTTGTTTCATTAAATGTATAGGCCTACTGTATGCTTTGGAATTCATATTGTTTAAATACTAAATATTCTTACTTTTTCATGTATAAACCGAGATTTCAGTTTGGTCATGGACATTTTGTTTAAAGTCCTGGAAAACCATCGGTCAACATGTGTAAGAACCCTGAGATAATGTACAGTATCTCCGCCGGCCGGCTGAGGAGAGAGTAAGGCCTAGGACGGGTCGGAACCAGAACTCAGTGAAAGGACAGGAAAGTGCCAACTCTTCAGCTTTTTGGGGAAATACGACACGCTTTAATAAATTATAATAATAATAGTACACTTTATTGAACCTACAGTGGGGAAATTCTTCTCTGCATTTGAGCCATCCTTAGTGATGAAGGAGCTGTGAAGCGACTGGGGGTTCAGTGTCTCGCTCAAGGACACTTTGACACGCAACTAATGGGGAGAGCGGGATGCAACCGGGCCCTCTACCCTTCAGCTACAACCCCCCCGACGCTGCTGATGAGAAGCACATACACACTGAGCAGAGAGACACACAACCCCTTATCTTTCCTCAGAAATCTACCGTCCCGACTGCTTCACCTTTTTACAATCACTATTATCAGGTCCGGATTACTGATAGAATACACTGTACAGACACATATATACACTACCGTTCAAAAGTTTGGGGTTCCTTAGAAAAAAGAAGAAACACTGTTTTTTCCCAATGAAAATGACATTCAATTAATCAGAAATACACTCTCTACATAGTTCATGTGGTAAATGACTATTCTCTGGTGTTTAATGAAGTCTCTACAGAGGTGTGTAGAGGCCCATCTCCATGTTCTAGTGGTACATTGTGTTATCGCCTTAGAAGACTAGCAGAGGGTTAGAACCCCCTTGAAACCTTTTTTTTATATAACTTTTTATTTTGCATTTTCCACAAACAAATTTTTCCTCGACATTGAAACCCTTTTTATGTGAGCGCAGCTGAAAACAGTTATGCTGGTGAGAGAAGCTCACTAGAGTTCCTTGTGTATCTAAACATTGCATCTTTTACTGTAATTGTTGCGACAATTGAGGTTCCCGTGACTCGAGTGTCCCCGTTACACATTCCTCGAGTCCTGTGGGAGAAGTTCAGTTCCGCCTGGAGATGAAGAAAAGCCAGGAATCCAACGTTCTCTGGTGGGAAAAAAAAAAAAAAAAAAAGAGCGGTTTGGCCGCAGCCAAATGAGCTTAAGGTAAACACATTAAACGGAAGGGCTGCGGCAGGAACCGGGAAGTGGGGAGGAAGGAGGGACAGTGTTGAGATGGGGAGACATTTTCCTCACATTGGCACATTTTTGGACGTTTGCACCTTTTGCACTTAAGAAAACAATCCGCCAGACGCAGACCCCAACCGTGTTTGGCTTTGACTCTGGAGGTGCAACCCTCTCATTTCCTCATGCAAAGGCCCCCTCTGCGTGGACCGTGTGTGCATCATTGTGTTTGACTGGCTGTTTTTGTGTGTTTTGTGCATAATCTTATCAACGTTTCCCTCACAGAAAATGCCACCCATGTATTCACAAAACATGGGCTTTGTGGTAACTCCCTTCAAGAAACTAAAATCTGTTTCCAGACAGAAGCAAAGTGTTGAAGCCCACAAATATTCCTGCGGTTATGCCACAGATGGCAGCCTTTTCGGACGGCCACAGGTTTAGACTGAAGGCTACAGTCTCGCTTGGTGAAACATTTCTGTTTCCCCCGATGGGAGGCTCCCTCTACCACCTTGCTGGTGACCCTGAGCATCTGTCCCGGCCGAGAGCTGCGGGGACGCTCCCCAGAGAGCCATGTTTGGTAACTCCGAGTTGTAACTGCCTGTTAAAACAGGAAACTGACAAACTCTTGTAAACCAAACTCATTAGTCATGTCCCGAGACACGGGCTCTGAGCTGTAACAGTTTAATTGGTGTCCCTACAAATGTTGCCACATATTGTAGTCCCACTTCTGTGTGTGTGTGTGTGTGTGTGGGGGGGGGGGGGGGGGTCTTTTTTTCAAGTCTTCCAATTTTGCTCTACACAGGGTCCGTACGGTCATGGAACACCTGGAAAAGTCAAGGAATTTTAAAAAGGTCATTTCCAGGCCTGGAAAAGTCATGGAAGAAACTTAAATCACAAAAGTTTTGGAAAAGTCATAGACATTTGTCATATTCACGTGTTCATTTACACCGAGTTTGAAGTAATGAATATGTTTTAGAAAGAAAGACTCGAAATATGGCGGCGCAATTTTCTTGTTTTTCCGCGTTGCAAGTGAACGCACCTTAACTGGAAAGTTCGATGGCCGTAGTGTCTCTTATTCATTTGTTTCATGAAATGTATACTGTATGCTTTGGAATTCACATTGTTTAAATACTAAATGTTCTCACTTTTTCATGTATGAACCGAGATTTCAGTTTGGTCATGGACATTTTTTAAAAGTCATGGAAAAGTCATCGGTCAACATGTGTAAGAACCCTGTCTATAAAATGTATAATTTAATTTTCTTGTTTTTTGTAGGACATTCCTGCAAACTACTCACCAAGAACATGGGCATGCTGGTGATCAATGAGGACACCCTTGATGTGAGTTTTGTTGCTTTATTCTTAACCAGAAAAACTTCCTTTTTGTTTTTCTAATCCACACACAACACTTTATTTTTGCTTAGTTATTCAATCAATTAATTTCCAATGGTAAAAACAAACCATGCATGCATCTTCCAGTGTTTTCAGAACAGCTTGTTTATGTATCGTCAGTAAGTCCCAAGTCCTCTTTGTACATTCTCTGCTAAGCATGTCTGGGTTTCCTACATTAGGAGCAAAGATGCATTAGAGGTCGAGACTAATGCAGGGTTCGTACGGTCATGGAAAACCTGGAAAAGTCATGGAATTTTAAAATGGTCATTTCCAGGCCTGGAAAAGTCATGGAAAAAAAACTTAAATCATAAAAGTTTGGGAAAAGTCATGGAAATCTGTTATATTCACTTGTTCATTTACGCCGAGTTTGAAATAATGAATATGTTTTAAAAAGAAAGACTCAAAATATAAGACGGCATACGCACTCATACTGGCGATGCAATGTTCTTGTTTTTCCGCATTGCAAGTGAACGCACCTTAACTGGAAAGTTCGATGGCCATAGCTCGGGAAGCAAATGTTTATTCTTTAAATAAAACATTGTCTCTTATTCATTTGTTTCATTAAATGTATACTGTATGCTTTGGAATTCACATTGTTTAAATCGTCAATGTTCTCACTTTTTCATGTATAAAGCGAGATTTCAGTTTGGTCGTGGAAATGTGGTTTAAAGTCATGGAAAAGTCCTGGAAATCCATTGGTCAACATGTATAAGAACCCCGCTAATAATCAATCAATACAAATGAGTGAAAGGTACTTTTAGTAGTTTCGTTGTTTTGATCTTGAGGTTCAAAAATATGACATGGTGACGACATCCTTGAGCCCCTGAACTCATCACCCAATCCCTGTGAAAAAGACTGTCTGGAGCCTGAAAGGTTGACGCCACAGGGAGCCCTCCACACTCGGAGCCCCCACACATCACAAATCTGCCTTTAACACCCAGCAGAGAAGTCTGTCGACCCCCCCCCCCCCCCCCCCGGCAGGAGAGCCGTGTCTGTTGTTTCTGAGATTGGGGGGGGGTGATGACGGACGGCCTTCACCCTGTCACACAGTCGTTAAGCAAGATAAATTAAGTCGAGGTAGAAATTCGGGGTCGGTGCATTCACGAAGCACGCGGACCGGCGCTTTGAAACGTCGGCTCTCGTTCCCCTGTGGTTGAACAGATGCTTACATAAGGCAGTTTGTAAAAACGCAAAGGGGGGAGACCGGGGAGGCGCAGGGAGGAGGACCCGGCGGCGGGGCCGGGCGCCGCGAGCCGCGAGCGCTCTTGTGCTGTGAAAGAGCGTCATTGGAGCACGTCTTTCCCTCTTTCAGGGTTCGTACGGTCATGGAAATCCTGGAAAAGTCATGGAATTTTCAAATGGTCATTTCCAGGCCTGGAAAAGTCGTGGAAAAAACTTAAATCGGAAAAGTTTTGGAAAAGTCATGGAAATGTGTTATAATCACGTGTTCATTTACGCCGAGTTTGAAATAATTCATATGATTTTTTTTTTTTATTATTTTTTTTAAGAAAAACGCTCAAAATATAAGCCGCCGTACGCTCTCCATACGTTACATTTTCTAAATTGTTCATCTTTATAACGATATTTCATTTTGTTCATGGAAAATTGGTTTAAAGTCCTGGAATAGTCATGGAAAGGTCATGGAAATCCATCGATCAAAAGGTGTAAGAACCCTGCTCTTTGCTGTGTTTAGAAATGTTTAGGACCACGTTTTCAGCATCCTCTGTACTAAATCTTACGAGAAGTGAAATTCCCAATTATAATAATTAGTATATTTTTTAAAGAAAGACGCCCAAAATATAAGTCAGCGACAGCTCTCAATACGCAACATTTTCTACAGTTTTCATGCTGATACCGAGATTTAAGTTTGGTCATGGAAATTTGGTTTAAAGTCATGGAAAAGTCATGGAAATCCACTGGTCAACATGTGTAAGAACCCTGGATGGGCTTTAGGTCTGGAAAAGTCATGAAAAAACTTAAATCATAAAAGTTTGGGAAAAGTCATGGAAATGTGTTATAATCACATGTTCATTTACGCCGAGTTTTAAATAATTCATATGTTTATTTAAAGAAAAACGCTCAAAATATAAGCCGGCGTACACTCTCAAACAAAACATGTTCTAAATTGTTCATGTTTATACCGAGATTTCAGTTTGGTCATGGAAATGAGTTTGAAAGTCCTGGAAAAGTCATGGAAAAGTCATGGAAATCCACTGGTCAAGATGTATAAGAACCATTGTGTTTAGTCATGTGAAGAGCTAACGGCGCTTATTGGGCATCAGTTCATTCATCCTTATGGAGTACAGTCATAGATAAATGAGGCTTATTATAATATTTTTTTCTATAGAAAAGGTTATTTGTGTTTTGATGATGAAGAAACGGCGACCGAAGTTCAAGGATTGAAAAGAACAAACGCACATGTCGGTGTCCTCTCAGTGAGATGCAGAACATTAAAGTGACAGAACGTGTCCACACACCTCTGAGGAGGACGGTCCCCTCTGGGGGGGGGGGCTCTGAGTCTGAGACGGACCACGATGACGTTACATCCATACGAACGTACACATTCCACATCGCGGGTGTCACGTCCTGTTGGCTACGTCACTCAAGGGTCTGCATCAACAATAGCACTCGGTCTTTTACGGGAGGCTCTCGTGGATTTGTGAATGGACGGCGCGGACCGATTCCAAAGCCAAACACCAGCTCGTCACGTCGGCTGAACGGATCATAACAGCCATAACAAAGAGGCTTTGGGAGGAGACGGGTAGCATTAGGGAGAAAATTCCTCAGTGGAAATTAGGGAAGAAGTGGCCGCCCGGCGTGAGGGAAATGGTAAACGTTGCTTATCGCCCCGTGTGATGAAGAGGTCGGGCCCCAAACAAAGTGAAGTATTTCTCATGCATACGGTGCACTGGCATATACAAAGCACCCACACACACACACATGCACTCACACTGAGATGTAATCTAAAATCACTCTGGGATTTTTTTGCTCTGCGGTTAAATACCGACATCACAACCTGACCTGTGGTTCTCTCTAATACACACACACACACACACACATACATATACATACACACACACACACACACACACACACACACACGCACGCCTGCCCAGTGCTCGCCCTCTCATGCTGGTTTGCAGACGCCATCAGGGATGCTTAAGTCCTCGCAGCTGCTTTCTGCTTGTATCCTCTTGCTCAGTCTCTCTCCTCTGTTAATCCATCATCTCTTCCTCTCGCTCTCCTCCTCTCGCTTTGTGAAACGTAAAGCCCCGTTCTCCAAATATTTCCTTTGAGCTGGGGTTTCAGAGTTTTGTTATGCCAAGCGAACGCTGCCTGGTCCCCCTGGTACAATCTGACTGCTTTGACACATCTGACCTCGACACCCGGCCGGACCCCTCCCTCCGTCACCACCTCTAACGGCCTCGCCGCTTTAATGGTTACAGCTGCATGACGCGTTATGTTTGTGTCATTTGTGTCATTGCGTTATATCCGCCATTTAGCCATTGAAATTATTTGATTGCGAGAATTTGTATACCTGGTCTTTTGGAGTCATTTTATATTTTGATTGAACATATACATCTATTATATTGACCGCAGAAAATGGTTGCACACAGAAATTGGTTGTTTCCTAATGGCTTCACCATATGTGGGGAAGATGATTGAATGATGAGTATAATGATGATCTCACCACTTTATCAACCCATTCCACATGTCCCTGTAGCAGGACAGTAAATCCTCTTGTCCGTCTCATATTTAAGGCTTTTCGTCATCACTCATCATCATAGCTGTGTATGCTGTATAAGCAAACATAATCCATTCTCAGAACCCGTCTATGTTGTCACCCTATAGCCACGGTCAAAGTGTTATGAGCATGAGAAACATAATGAATATCTTAAATAGCAACAGCAGCTGCTAAGAATTTCTTATTTTTGAACTCTCGTGTGAAGAAGAGACTCGATGGACATTGACGATCTTAATATAAAGGTCACCATAACACATTGCGAATGAAACACAGAATACTGCATATTGTCAAAAGTTTATACAGAATACTGCATATTGTCAAAAGTATGTGTATATATATATATATATATATATATATATATATATATATATATATATATATATAAAATCTCCTTTACTTTACAAACATTAGACATTTTGATGTGCACTTAATTTTGCCTGGATAATAGGTGGTATTATTACAATAAATATTCATTATTTCAATCAAATTATTCATTAATAATAATATATATAAAATTGTATTATTCTATAAATATTATATATATATATAAATATATTTATAGAATAATAAAATTGTGTGTGTGTATATATATATATATATATATATATATGAGATATGTACTGATATTTGATAAAGTTATGCATTTTTGTCTTGGTGGACTAGTTTCCAAGAATCTCGTGTATATATATATATATATACACGAGATTATGTGTATATATATATATATATATATATATATATATATATATATATATACGAGATTCTTGGAAACTAGTCCACCAAGACAAAAATGCATAACTTTATCAAATATCAGTACATATCTCCTCGCGCAGTGACATCACAGGTGTGAGATTCTACTGACTAATTACAACTTAAATAATGTTCCCAATGTGTTTTTCCATCCCACAGAGAACAAGGGAAACGCTCAGCCATCACTGTGGAATGCTGGGAGATGCCCTCTTCAAGGAGAACGACTTTGCTCTCATTATCGACGGGAAGACTCTGAAATACGCTCTCACATTCGGAGTGCGGCAGTACTTCCTGGACCTCGCCCTGTCTTGTAAAGCTGTCGTATGCTGCAGGTAAGATTTACTCCTGAGACAGTCAAATGAACCAGAGACCATCAATTCCAAGATTTTAGGCACCAAATCTGTTTCTGCACAAAAAATTACACCAAATGTGCGGTTTGAATACTGTACAGTATTCAACCAATTCTCAAGTATTCACTTTAATGCATCAGATTAAAAAACTGTACATTTCTTACTCTATTTTTATAAAGTTATTTTGTCAGCCCGATAGCCCCAAACCTAAAGATAATTAAGAAATGGTATAAAAACAAAATTAAACTCATTCTACCAATTGAGAAGATGCAATTGAGTAATGTTTTTACTTTAAAATGACTTCAATAAAATAAAAAAAAACGTTATGGTTAAACTACAAAGTATTATGTCTTTGCCACAAAGGTCTTAGGGTATTTTATGGCGGCAGTTCAAAAAGCACAACAGTTATAAATATAAATGCTAACTTTCAACATTCTACAGGTACACTGTTGACCTGCCCAGGCCACATAAATACTAGGAAACACTTAAGTACTCAAGCAACCATGACCGGCTCTGGGGCCAGAACTCAGCACCATGTTTTCTGAACAACAGCAAACCTTATAACTCTGCGGATTACGTAAGAAAATGTTTCCTATGCGCCTACCTGCCTTTGCGTTGTGCACACTCTGTGGGCACTAAGAGACACCGGGAGATGAATGAGGCCCTTTAAACCACGGAGAACATAAACAGTTTCACAGCTTAAGACAGACATGCGGTTTACGACATCATCTCTGGAGACTCTCGGCAGAAGGAGGCTACGGGCGTTGCTGTCAGTAAGGACGTAAAGTGAAGTTTGAAGTCTTGTAAAGGAAGAGTTATGAGATGTGTCACAAACATCGCCGTGTGATTGGCTTCACCCAAGTGACCCGGTCAGAAAGCTCTCGCAGGGTCTCTTCTAGAGGAGGGAGAAGGCAATGCATCTCCCCCAATATAAAAGGGGTCTTTATAGTGGTAGGGCCCAGTTCCCCATCAGGGATCGTACGGTCATGGAAAACCTGGAAAAGTCATGGAATTTTTAAAATGGTCATTTCCAGGACTGGAAAAGTCATGGAAAAAAATTTGATCATAAAAGTTTTTTGAAAAGTCATGGATATGTGTTATAATCACATGTTCATTTACGCCGAGTTTGAAATAATTAATGTTTTTTGAAGAAAGACGCTCAGAATATAAGCCGGCGTACGCAATCAATACGCAAGATTTTCGAAATGTTTCATGTTTATACCGAGATTTCAGTTCGGTCATGGACGTTTGATTTAAAGTCATGGAAAAGTCATGGAAAAGTCCTGGAAATCCATGGGTCAAAATGTGTAAGAACCCTGCCCATGCTGTCCTCGTCACTCGTGCAGTCGATTGGTTCTGGAGATCACACTATTAAATAAACGGAGATCCCCTGTGTGTAGTCGAGGCGTTGCAATTGATCGTAGTGTCAAAACGTCTGTATGTGGCAGGTACTACTTCAGCCGTGTCAGAGCGGCGACATAAAACCAAGAAACGCTCAAACAACTGAGCCGAACGGTGATTTGAAAAGCCTTCAGAGAACAGTTGAATCAGAAAATGGCCCAGCTGTCAATCTGTCCAGAAAGAGCTGCAGACGAGTGACGAAGGCCACCTTGACCTGTGACGACTCCGAGGAATGTACACGCTGAGATTGGAGATTATGCAAATGACCGCGGCTGCTTGGGCTCTATTGCCTCGTCCAACCAGCAGGAGTAATCCCTCACTGGCTGCATCAGCATCAAACGATGCTCATTACAGGGTTCGTACGGTCATGGAAAACCCGGAAATGTTATGGAATTTTAAAATGGTCATTTCCAGGCCTGGAAAAGTCATGGAAAAAACATAAATCTTAAAAGTTTTGGAAAAGTCATGGAAATTTGTTATAATCACGTGTTCATTTACCCGGAGTTTAAAATAATTGATATGTTTTTTAAAGAAAGACGTTTAAAATATAAGCCGGCGTACGCTCTCGATACACAAAATGTTCTAAATTGTTCATGTTTATACCGAGATTTCAGTTCGGTCATGGACATTTGGTTTGAACAGGGTTCTTACGGTCATGGAAAACCTGGAAAAGTCATGGAGTTTTAAAAAGGTCATTTCCAGGCCTGGAAAAGTCATGGAAAAAAACTTAAATCATAAAAGTTTTGGAAAAGTCGTGGACATTTGTCATGATCACACCGAGTTTGAAATAATTAATGTTTTTTAAAGAAAGATGCTCAAAATATAAGCCGGCGTGCGCTCTTAATACACAAAATGTTCTAAATTGTTCATGTTTTTACCGAGATTTCAGTTTGGTCATGGACATTTGGTTTAAAGTCATGGAAAAGTCCTGGAAATGCATTGGTCAACATGTGTAAGAACCCTGTTATTATGTGACAGAGTCATGGCAGAAGCACTGCAGCTGGGATTTTTCTCTTTTGCCACAAAGACAAATGTATAACATACCCCAATGTTTATGTTTAGGGTGTTCACGCTGTTTGGCAGCACTGTCTCCGTTGAGAGAGCGTTAGGTTTGGCCAAGTGCTGGTCTGAGGAGTAGATATTATTATTTTATGCACACCCAAATCAAACCGCTCAATACTGGGATCAGATTTCCTGGACAAGATGTTCTCGAGTCTTGCTTCGTCTTGCTCTGACTATTAAACGGCTGACTGGAATGCACCAATTTGACTTCTTTCTGATGAACACACACAAAATGCGTTTTTTAATGAAAGTAGAAGGTGGTTTAACGATCCCCGTTTTATTTATCCGTTTTAGAGTATCTCCTCTTCAGAAATCCGAGGTGGTGGAAATGGTAAAGAAGCAAGTGAAGGTGATCACGCTGGCCATTGGCGACGGCGCCAACGACGTGGGGATGATCCAGACCGCTCATGTCGGCGTGGGAATCTCAGGCAACGAGGGTCTGCAAGCAGCAAACTCCTCCGACTACTCTATTGCCCAGGTGAGCACCGCCGTTTCACCCAGCTAGAAACGCTCAACATTGATTTAACTATATTTAGATTAGTTTAAATAGAATAGAAATATACTTTATTAATCCCCAAGGGGAAATTTGTTGACAACAGTAGCAGCACCGATAAAAATAAACACAATAAAATATAGATATAAGGAAGAAAGAAAGTGACTGTGCATAAAGTAAAGTGTGCAAAGTGAAATATGAAATACAAAATAAAATAAAATATATATGTATATATACACAACATATATGTAATACAGCACTGTAAAATAAAATAAAATGGTATTGTCTTGTTGCAGAGAGTACAAGTAAATGCAATTGTTTCTTCAATAGTATTTAGAGATGGAAGGGGAGTGTGTGTGTGTGTGTGTGTGTGTGTGTGTGTGTGTGTGTGTGTGTGTGTGTATGCATGTGTAATGTAATATGCAGAAATGACCATTTACTGTATGAAGTACTAACGACCTCTTTGTGTACCTTTTGACATTTCCTCCTTTCTCAGAGTGGGTTGGATAAAAATATGCAAATTATTCAGTCACACAGTTTGATTTAATATCCTGATTAGAAGCTAATAATATTTATACAAGATGTAAGACGATCTTTAAAACGTATAGACCTTAACAATTAAACTTGAATCCATAGACATTCTTTCTGTTGCAACAAAAATATTTTTACAAAAACTTTAGCTTAAGTATTTATATGAAATGAAAACTATAAGACGAGAAGACCACATTTTGCACTTTTTCAGTGTTGAAACATGATTTAAACTTCATAAAGACATCTGTTCTAAGCTGCAGGTGCTTGTCACTTGTCATCAATTTATTTTCCTCAGCATCCTCACAAAGTCAGATTCCACAAATTGTCCGTCCTGTCATTGTCATCTCGATTCTTATGTGTAAGTGATAGCTTAGCACATTGTTCCACATCACAATAGGTCATACGTCTGCTCGCGCACTAGCGTGTACAGTAGAGTAGTAACACCTGTTACACAGGCACCGGGTGACACCCAACACCCGACGTAACCATGCAGGAACACATCCAGAGCAAACGCTTTCCTAAATACGTTCTTCTATCCGAGTAACTAGTTCTCTGAATCTCTGCATCGATATCAGATACCCGTAAGCAACAAAAGCCAACGGAGTTCCCGTGTCACGGCTCTGTTCCTACACGACACGCCACTCAGGACATCGTGTTTCTATTACAGCCGCGGGGCCTGAGAGCATGTGAAGCCGAGAGTCGACTAAACACAGGACGCTCTCTGTGCTTCAATTACCATTCAAGAGACTTGGGCCGTTTCTCAATATGTGTACTTGTGCGTCCTTTCCTCTACTTGTGTCCTTTCCTCTACTTGTGTCCTTTCCTCTCCTTGTGTCCTTTCCTCTCCTTGTGTCCTTTCCTCTCCTTGTGTCCTTTCCTCTACTTGTGTCCTTTCCTCTCCTTGTGTCCTTTCCTCTCCTTGTGTCCTTTCCTCTACTTGTGTCCTTTCCTCTACTTGTGTCCTTTCCTCTACTTGTGTCCTTTCCTCTCCTTGTGTCCTTTCCTCTCCTTGTGTCCTTTCCTCTACTTGTGTCCTTTCCTCTACTTGTGTCCTTTCCTCTACTTGTGTCCTTTCCTCTCCTTGTGTCCTTTCCTCTCTACTTGTGTCCTTTCCTCTACTTGTGTCCTTTCCCCTCCTTGTGTCCTTTCCCTCTACTTGTGTGCTTTCCTCTCCTTGTGTCCTTTCCTCTACTTGTGTCCTTTCCTCTACTTGTGTCCTTTCCTCTCCTTGTGTCCTTTCCTCTACTTGTGTCCTTTCCTCTCCTTGTGTCCTTTCCTCTCCTTGTGTCCTTTCCTCTACTTGTGTCCTTTCCTCTCCTTGTGTCCTTTCCTCTCCTTGTGTCCTTTCCTCTCCTTGTGTCCTTTCCTCTCCTTGTGTCCTTTCCTCTCCTTGTGTCCTTTCCTCTACTTGTGTCCTTTCCTCTACTTGTGTCCTTTCCTCTCCTTGTGTCCTTTCCTCTCCTTGTGTCCTTTCCTCTACTTGTGTCCTTTCCTCTACTTGTGTCCTTTCCTCTCCTTGTGTCCTTTCCCTCTACTTGTGTCCTCCTTTCCTCTCCTTGTGTCCTTTCCTCTCCTTGTGTCCTTTTCTTTACTTGTGTCCTTTTCTCTACTTGTGTTCTTTTCTCTCATTGTGTCCTTTTCTCTACTTGTGTCCTTTCCTCTACTTGGGTCCTTTCCTCTTCTTGTGTCCTTTCCTCTCCCTTGTGTCCTTTCCTCTACTTGTGTCCTTTCCTCTACTTGTGTCCTTTCCTCTCCTTGTGTCCTTTCCTCTCCTTGTGTCCTTTCCTCTACTTGTGTCCTTTCCTCTACTTGTGTCCTTTCCTCTCCTTGTGTCCTTTCCTCTACTTGTGTCCTTTCCTCTCCTTGTGTCCTTTCCTCTCCTTGTGTCCTTTCCTCTCCTTGTGTCCTTTCCTCTACTTGTGTCCTTTCCTCTACTTGTGTCCTTTCCTCTCCTTGTGTCCTTTCCTCTACTTGTGTCCTTTCCTCTACTTGTGTCCTTTCCTCTACTTGTGTCCTTTCCTCTCCTTGTGTCCTTTCCTCTACTTGTGTCCTTTCCTCTCCTTGTGTCCTTTCCTCTCCTTGTGTCCTTTCCTCTACTTGTGTCCTTTCCTCTACTTGTGTCCTTTCCTCTCCTTGTGTCCTTTCCTCTACTTGTGTCCTTTCCTCTCCTTGTGTCCTTTCCTCTACTTGTGTCCTTTCCTCTCCTTGTGTCCTCGTGGACTCGTGTCTCGTCATCACTCTCAGCCCGGGTACATGTTCACATTCAAAGTTCGTTTCTCTCTCTTCACGGTCAAAATGCCCGGATGTGACTCGATCCTCCCACTTTACCCAGGATGCATCAGACGAGACTTGTGCGTACTCTGGCCAGCATATATCCCAGAATGCATTTCACTATTAACCGGAAACAATAGCGAAGGAGAAAATAAACTACTGAAAGTTGACTTTTTATAAATACTACTGTTGTTGAGTCACGGAATGTCATTTTAGGACGTTTTGTTTATTTGACTGTAAAAAATTATTTACACTGAATAATTAGAATAAACTCAGGAGCAAGAACAGCTGATGTGGTGACGTCATCAAGTAAGCAGCCGTTTCAATCGCAGGAAGACCTCCCGTTGTCCCTTTCTCCCGTCCTCCGGAGTCTGGACTCCCAAGACCAGACTCCAAAAGAACACACGTCTGACGTCGTGTTCTTTGAATTGAGAAACGGCCCTGGTTTGGTCCTAAGTGCCTCTTCCATCTGCATGACACGCAAAAGTGTACGTCTCTCAAAGACAGGTGGCCTCTTGTAATCCATTTAGGTCCCAGCATCAAATTAGATTACACCTCCGGATTTCCAGTGGTGTTTTCCATATATTGGCGTAACGGAACATTAACCGTCATTGTAAAAGTGAAATCAAGCCCTGAAAGTTGCGTAACTTGCGTAAAGTTGGATTGTGGGATGAGCTCCTTGCCGCTGTTGATTATGAGTGAGTGAGTCATTTAATACTCGAAAGCTTATCTCAAGTTATCTGTCGAAGCGGAGAGCGAAGCGGAGAGCGAAGCGGAGAGCGAAGCGGCACCTCTGCTCTCCGTCCGTCGTCAGCTCAGGTTTGTGTTCAGGGATGTTTCACCCGGCCGTCTGAGGGGTCAGACAAACTGTGCTGCCCTTTCATCAAAGAATACCGCGGTATCGCTGAAAGACAAGAGGGCCTTCAAATAAACACACTTTGTGTTTGCTCTGGTTTCAGAGACATTCAAGGAACTTTTCCTTTTGTTAGCTGACAAAGAGATGCAGTGTAGATTCATCATCCGCTGGCCACTAAGAGGAGCGCTCCCAGTTCTGCTCCAATGTAAGCACACTTATCAGCCAAAAAATTGCACTGAAATTGCAAGTCGACCACGGCCCCTAAATGGGGGTGTAATTATAAAGCCATTTAACTATTAGGCTGAGCCCTTGGAGACCAACACCCCCGGAGGACCTCCTGCATTCTCAGCAGCTCAAAGCATGATCTTACAATCTTCTGACTAGACATTTGTGGAATGTGTCCGTGAGAGTCTTTTGGCCACAGTGTCTCATCAGTCCTCTGTGCTGGGGGATGAGACAACCCTGCTGCTGTCTTTAATCGTGACGTTCCTGTAAGTGCTTCAGTGTTCCAGCACTGATCTCTTGATTATGAGGAACCATTAAGACGGTTTACTGTACGCAGACCTGTGCCATTCATTCGTCTTTCCTCCATTTCCTCCCACACAGTTCAAATACTTGAAGAATCTGCTGCTTGTCCACGGAGCCTGGAACTACAACCGCGTGGCCAAGTGCATCCTGTACTGCTTCTACAAGAATATCGTCCTCTACATCATCGAGGTAAGGAGCTCTGAAGGCCCGGAGTGCCGCGAGGGTCTGATCTGAATGCCGAGCATTGAGATGTGTCCACGTGGCAGGATTAGGTGTAAAGGCAACGATTCCTTGTTAGTTTCCATGTTTGTGTTTCTGTTGACTGGACCTTCACATTACCTGCCAGTTGGTGTTGCTCCTGGGCGAGTAGTTTGACTTTTGACGTACCCAGACACAACAAACAGGCACACTCACACACACTCTCTGTTATGGAGGGGAAACTACACCTAATGGACTTGAAGTCTGACTCTCAGGAATCCATACTTTGAATCCGATGAATATTAATCCATCTGGATCACCTGCACAACCGGGAAGCAATGCCGGCCGTTTCTTTTTCTGCCCCCGTATTGGTTTAATATTGTGTTGACGGCCGTAGATACAGAAAGGTATGCGCGGAACTATGGTCATAAGAAATGTGTATTAACAAGTACAAAATAGAAAAATCATTATTGCAGTATTTGTTCACTATCAATATGTGATACAAATGTATTGGAATAGTCCAAATCTCTTTGCTGAATGGTTTAAAAAACGTTATCTTTGTAATTGTTCTTATCTCGCAGATTTCATGATTTGACAAAATAGTAGAATATCTGTCAAAAGGTTAAGACAATGAAGTAAAGCATTTAAGGTTGTATCATCCCTGTGATCAAGAAATATCTAAAAGTGTGTCTTTGATATCAATGGATGACGGTGAGGAAGGTTCACACACACGTAGCACCCGCCGTGGGTCTGCCGGCGTGCGGTAGGTTTGATGGCATCGGACACACACCAGACCCAGGACGGATTGCAAGTTCAGAGCGATAAGCAAGGAGGAGCAGACAGGTTAAGTGCTTCCTATCAGCAGCAGCTTTATCATTGGGAGTGCTCCGATGTTTTGATCTTCCGGCGCTGCACTTGTCTGACAGGAGCAGCAACTTTTTAGCTCCACATCTTTTTTCATCAAAAAGTCTAAATCAGAAGTCACGACTGACTTTTAGCCGCACTTCCCATCCGGAGGTTTTATTGGCGATACACCGCTGTACTGCACACGTCTACTCCCAGGGTTCGTACGGTCATGGAAAACCTGGAAAAGTCATGGAATTTTAAAATGGTCATTTCCAGGCCCGGAAAAGTCATGGAAAAAACGTAAATCATAAAAGTTTTGGAAAAGTCGTGGAAATGTGTTAAAAATAATTAATATTGTTAAAAATAATTAATGTTTTTTAAAGAAAGACGCTCAAAATACAAGCCGGCGTACGCTCTCAATACGCAAAATGTTCTAAATTGTTCATGTTTATACTGAGATTTCAGTTTGGTCATGGGAATTTAGTTTAAAATCAGGAAAAGATCATGGAAAAGTCCTGGAAATCCACTGGTCAAAATGTGTACGAGCCTTGACTCCTCTTGTGCGCCTATAAAATATGCTCTCATCGCAAATTAAATACCACGGCATTTCCCCAGTACTTAGTTTGGTCACTTCATCACTTTATCACTTACCTGGTGCAATATCATGTGCAATATGTTTAAGTACTTTTTGTTTATATATACTTTTCTATTCAGTCTGTACATTAATATTCTACTGTTTTTTTTTTAATGCTTATTTATATTACTTCTATTACTTGTTTCTATTTTATTATTCATTTTTATTCACTTGTGAGCAATGCTACTGTGATCCTGTAATTTCCCCACTGAGGGACTAATAAAGGACTATCTTATCTTATCTTATATTTGTTAATTTGAGGAACTTTATCAGCCGCAATGCATAATAGTCTTTCAAACAATATAAATTAAATATAACAACGAGACAAGTAGGGACATAATAAAGAACAGAACATGATGAGAGAAATAGAATAGAAATAGAAATATACTTTATTAATCCCCAAGGGGAAATTAGTTGACAACAGAAGCAGCACCGATGAAACTAAACACAATAAAATATAAGTATAAGAAAGAAAGAAAAAGTAAAGTGTGCAAAGTGAAATATAAAATATATATGTATATATATATATATATATATATATATATATATATATATATATATATATACACAGCATATACACAACATACATGTAAATGTAAATAAAGCACTGTATATATATATATATGTATATATATATATATATCTAGAGCGACCAGAACAAAAGAAAAGTAAGGCGTTTGAAGTCCCCACCCCCTCACCCCTACGTCTGTGGCTTGAGGAGGCCCAGTCGCCATAGAAAGCGAGTGATCTACACTCTTCCTCCACATTGGCGCTGTGAAAAGGGGACACTTGGGTGAGCGCTCCATGGCCCTGCAATGTAGCGGTACAAAATGGATCAGACACGTTTTTATTTAAAATATCATCGCCACATAACGTGGAAATATGAGCCCTTTTAAAATTCCCTTCTGTTCATCTTCTTTCTGTGACACTTGACCTCTGATCTCATTTTAGTTTATATACCATGGAGAATCAGTAGACTACCTTTTACATTCCAGCATGTCTGCTTCTGGCTTATTGTGACCTGAAGGGAAAGAGGGCAAGCCGCTCTCCACCCAGGTTAGAAATGCAGTTATAGTAACCGAAACTGTTTGATCGTGCTACCCGTCCCCAGATATGGTAAAATACCAGCTGTGAAAGCAGATCCCAAGTGAAATTCAATTTGCAGCTAATTTAATTTTCAGACTGTGTTCAGATGTGGACGTTTCTGCATTTTCATCCCCGATTTTTAACGATGTTAAAATAATTTTTAGTTGAAGTCTAAAACTTCAGATGTTGGTATTCCACATCAATTCAAGATTCAATTCCCCCTCTTTTATTCTCATGTTTACTCTTTGCCCTTCATCTGCATCGTAACTGGACCTGTGAGCTACGATCACATCAGTAGCTGTTCAAAATTCCAGACATTTCTTTTGTGTACGTCCAACCACAGCTCCTCTTTGACACATACCAGGTCCCTTTTCAAAGCAGGTTTTGTTCCTACAATTGTAACATAACATCTCTCGTTCTGTATGCAGGGCAAGCTTCTTTCCAGCACACCTTTTGTTGCTCTCTGAAAACATAACTCCCCCCTCTGCTCCGCTCCTTCAGGGGATCCAAGTAGATAAAAGGACATTTCTTCACTTTTAGGCTGCTTCAATATTTCAAATGTCCCCATTTTGTAAGACTGACATAAAACACTCCAGCCACCCCGGGATATGAGTAAAAGCTCCATTTGTTGCACTAATAGGTTTACTTTGGAGCTGGCGTGTTTTGCTCGTCGACTCCCAGCAGGGTTCGTACGGTCATGGAAAACCTGGAAAAGTCATGGAATTTTAAAATGGTCATTTCCAGGCCTGGAAAAGTCATGGAAAAAACGTAAATCATAAAAGTTTGGGAAAAGTCCTGGAAATGTGTTATAATCACATGTTCATTCGCGCCGAGTTTGAAATAATTAACATGATTTTAAAAAAGACGCTCCAAATATAAGCCAGCGACAGCTCTCAATACGCAAAATGTTCTACAGTTTTCATTTTTATACAGAGATTTCAGTTTGGTCATGGAAAATTTGGTTTAAAATCATGGAAAAGTCATGGAAAAGTCAAGGATGTTGACAGGAATTTTAACTTCTCTTGTCCGGCGCACCATTGTACAGTACAGCGTGTGTTACAATTTGAATACTGGAACCGGGTGTTTCCGTGTTTAAGCCTCGTTTTTCATCCCTCTCTCTTTCCGCTGTGTCTTTGGATGTTTTTAAGAGATAGAGGAGGAGGAGGAGGAGGAGGGTGAAGGACTCCACGGCTATTGTGGAAGACCTGAATGCGAGCGCAACTTAGTCTGAGGCTCTTGGAACAGTTGTATGATCATTCAGGAGTTTCTATGAGGGTTAATTGTGAGTCAGAAAGTACGGCTGTCCCTCCAGTGAATGATTGACTGACAGCTGGAACCGCTTCACACCGATTCTCTTGGCTCTCTGATGGTTTGCATTCCTCTTCCTAATCAGTTCGAGAACACTTCCACCATTGATCACGCTTGAAACACAACTGTATATCTAATGGTCAAAGGCGGTTATAATCACTTAAATATAACGAACCTCAAGCAGAATTCATATTTACAACTTTGCTACAAATTGCATCATCGACATAGTGTTTTGTATTCCTTGATGTGTGTTGTTTGTTTTAGCACGTTAAATGTTATTCTTGTTTATTATTCCTTACTTTAGGTGAGAACCTTGCATAAGCCCTTTGGGTTTCTTTTCTCACCTGCACTCATGTCTGTGTCTTTTAATAATGTTACATTTGTTACTTTATTTTGTGCGAATAAAAAAATAATAAATAAATACAATAATTAAAAAAATAAATAAATAAAAACTCAAGAACAGGAGTGAAAATAATTGAATTCAGCCCCAATCCGAGCTAAGAGACTTTTCCCAAAGGAAGCCATAGCAACTTAATTCAGATGACCCGTCCAGCTGGCCACTCGTGTTTGATTGACACAATGCCAGCGAGCGTACAGAGGGGGCCGATGGACAAGTGGCATTTATGAGGCAATTACATGAAAGCTCATTCAGTGTAGTGGACGGCTCGGAGCCGCCGACCATCGCTCGCTGAATGACACAAAGGACGTGCCCGGCATTGTAGGACTGCTTGTGTCTGCAGCTTCACATATTTCCAGCATATTTATCAGCTCCTTCTTTATGTCCCTCTTCATTCTTTGCTCGCTTTTGTGTATGAATTCTATTGGCAGTTTTGCGGCACTAAGCTTAAGAGTATCAGGACTCGCATTGTTGAGGACAAATGTCACTCTCTCTTCCCCCCCACCCCCACCCCTGCAGCCCATAGCCACTTCTAGACCAGCCTTGGAATCAGTGATTTTTGATTTGCTGATGAATATGCAACAAGTCTTCTTATCGGAGAGCCGCTGCCCAATCCCCCTTTTCTCAACCGCCGCTTGCCGCCTCCTATTTCTGTTTTTCACGATGTGCAGTCGGGGAGAGAGGCCAGCCACACCCCTCCGCGGAGTGGCACTCAATGAGGAGAAGAAAGGGGCGAAGGAAAATCCTGCCTGGTACTTCCCCTAATGAGCAAATCAATGCATCTGTCCCTCAAGAGACGGGAGTGGGTGAAAAAGAGAGAGAGACGCTATTGGGACCCCGAGGACCAGGCCAAAACACTCTCACAGAAGCCGTTACCACACGCTATGAATAGGAGCCTTTTTTAACTTAGCACAACAATATATGGGCCCGGAGCCTCTCATTGGGCAGAGCTGTAATGAATTCAGCAGTTTGACCCACTCGCTAGCTTCTCGTTACCGTTGCATGAGCCACGCTAATGGTTGAACCTGCCTCATCTCCACGTAACCCATGGCAACGGCATCTCAATGTATTTCCAGCAAGCCAAGACTCCAAAATGACCTAAAAGTATTCTTGCACTGCCAACATGTGTACTGTATACATCCTGATGCTCATGGTTTCAGGGCCACATGCTCCCCGATGTTGGGAGAGCATCCCATGTGAATTTGAAATGAGCCCCCCCCCCCCCCCCCCCCCCTGTATATAAAAGAAACAACCTCATGGTAGAGTGCACCTGATGGAGAGGAAGGATCTGTGATTGGTGGGTGTGTCAGAGAGGGCAGGGTCTAGGGGCACGACTATAAACACAGGCCTGGTCTATAGGCACCCCACCAGGGGAATGAGGGGTGTGTGAGTGGGGGGGGGTGACGGAGTGACAGACATTTCTTTTCATGCATATGCATACACGATTAAATGGTAAGGGCCAGGGGTGGACTGGTAGTGGTGGTGGAGAGAGTGCCAGTGGGCTGTCGGGACCCTCACATCGGCTTTGTCCCAATCGGAGAATGTGTAGCAGTTCATGCCTTCGTAATGAAGTGAAATGAAGCGAGGAAATGCACGGTTGGCTGTGGCCAGAACACAGAACCCCTGGAGAACCGGGACACGCAAGAGCTGGTTCCGGACCCGAAGTGTCAAACTCTGATTTACTGTCGGCATACGCGCCGCTTTTTTTCAAGAATGTGTCAGGCAAATGTGCTTTAGTCACATTTAGAAATGAATGCCTGCTATTTTTCCGTATTTCAACGTACACGATGATGTATTCATTAACCATATCGGGCTCCTGTCCTGATTTTAGAGGCATTGTTTGGTTCATTTAAGTATGACGTGTCAAATTACGTGATAAGCCTCATCTCCACCCAGCATATGGTTTGGATTACCTCTGTCTCCCTTTCCTGAAACAATATATCAAAGTCTCCATCACTCACAGTCCCACAGCCCGGACTCTGCCCCTATAACTAACCTCCTCTGTCACCCACTTGTCTTCAGATGGAGCAAGTAGAGAAATAGTGGGCTTGATATACGTTTGTAGTTAATCCCGTGATGAATCCAGTCTGCAATTTGCATCATGAAGTGGCATCTGGTGGTCCACGCCTTCCCACTGTCGCAAATTTATTTTCTGATTAGTTCTGTTGTGGCCTCTTTCTGCCTTTCCCGGGTTTGAAAGCGGTACTTACTTTGACTAGTGGCATGTTGATCACAGGTCAGCACTTCAAACAAAGCCATTGTAGTTCTTTCTTTTTTTCAAATTTACACCATTTTTTTTCTCTCACTCCAATAACCAACTTTTTTTGCAAGATGCATTACCCATGCAATTATTTTAAAGATACGTTATCAGAAGCATTTTGCTCTTTGATATGTTTTATAATACAACGCTGCAGACTCTTTCTGAAGTCTCTGTTGTGATAAGAGAGTGAAGAATGTAGTGTGACGGAGAAATGGATCGCACGTCTGTAGATGCAGTGAGCCCGCCTCAACCGGGATGACGGAGGCCACTCACCCTCACTATCACTAATGGGAAGCATATACGGAAAAGGGTAATAACAGGGTTCGTACGGTCATGGAAAACCTGGAAAAGTCATGGAATTTTTAAATGGTCATTTCCAGGCCTGGAAAAGTCATGGAACAAACTTAAATCATAAAAGTTTGGGAAAAGTCATGGAAATATGTTAATTTACGCCGAGTTTGAAATAATGTATATGTTTTTTTTAAAGAAAAAGGCTAAAAATATAAGCCGGCGTACGCTCTCAATACGTAAAATGTTCGAAATTGTTCATGTTTTTACCGAGATTTCAGTTTTGTAATGGAAATTTGGTTTAAAGTCATGGAAAAGTCATGAAAATCCATCGTTCAAAATGTGTAATAACCCTGTAATAAGAGACTACAGTGAGTTAGAGTTCTCCTCATCCAGTTTGAGTGAAGCCTACAGTATCAAATTCATGACTAAGTGACTTTCCGATTAAAATGACAGAGTGAGATGTGTGTAAACCAGATCTGCGATCATTGCGTTCCCTTGTAATTCTCCCCGCTCTAACTCTTTCTTCATGTGATTTTTGTCTCCCCTTAGATCTGGTTTGCGTTCGTCAACGGCTTCTCGGGGCAAATCCTGTTTGAACGCTGGTGCATCGGCTTGTACAACGTGGTGAGCATTAATAGAGTCTACTTTCAGAAGATCCCACTTCACTCTTTCACCCCGTCACACTCTGACATACAACTGATTTGCCGTGGTGCCCCAGAGCTGATCTCTTTATTGCGTGACTATGTCATCAGCAACTTTAAAGAAAATGTTCATTATTTATGACCTGTTGTCAAGTCCATATTCCCTGTGAGCTCTTAACTATGTACTGAAATGGAAAGAACAACAGCTTTGCTCGCCCCGAAGAGTGTAGTTAGCAACGTTTGAATGATAAACTGAAAGTGAGGAATGGAGCCGCAACTGAACCGGCTGCTGATGTCGGGGTCCCTCAGGGCTCTATAATTGGACCACTCCTAATGAACTCATATTTCATATCTGTCATGAATTAGGTAGAAGAAAAACATGTGTATCTGCAAGCCTGATCTTCAATGCCGTGCCTGCCGCAAAGCACACAAAGACTTTATGTGTTACTTTAAACTGTTTATTAAAATCAACTCAATGCAATAAACATCAATTAATGAGAGATGTTTCTGCACATTCTTTATCAGCCACAAATGGAGGTAATTTATTGGAGGGACAAACCGTCCGAGGGGGAGGATATTTCCACAGCCATGCCATTATAAACCACCTTAGATCCAGTACTGGATCTCGGGGTGGGAAGTTCAGTTCAGTCTTTCACTTTATCCCAAAACTGAGGGAATTCCTACGGCTCAGTGGGAGTTTGTCGGAAGCAGTGGGCTGAATCCGCCCCTCAATGGAGATCTTCCTGGACCTGGCTCGGAATAAGAAAGGAGCCCACTGGAGCATATCCTGTGGCCTGCTGGTCCTGCAGACTGGGGCCTGCAGACTCCCATTCCAGATGGGGTTTCAAGGAACTCACACCAACTGACCCACTGAGCGCCCCAGGCACACAATACCATCACTCCTCTCCCAGCAGCTCCTATACAGAGCAACGTTACAGCACCACTAAGAAACTACACTTTAGCCAGGCTTAAATACTTGCTTCTTAGTCAAGAGCATCGCAGATGTTTATTGGAGGTGGGTTTAGCATATGAAGAGACTTGAAGCGTGACAAATCAAAATAAGAAACCCTGAAGGGTTTTTAGGTCGATGGTTTTTAGTGATGGAAAATATAGAATGGGGAAATTGGAGGACAAAATAAAGCAAATATTTCTTTAAATGCAACATTTTGAGATGATGGTAGTGATGAAGAGCGATATTAGCTAAAGTTTCCTTTAATGCCTAGCGACTACATTGTTTGGTGGGTCGTATGTGGTTCAAAGCTCTCAAAAATTATTTGGATGTGGACCTTTTGAGTTGAAATTTGTTTCCAAACATACTGTTACAAAATATAAAATCACGTTTTTAAACTCAATGTGTTAGATGAGAGGACTTTGAATGGAATCTCTTCCATATATTCTCATATTTTTATCTAAAATGTGTCCCTTTGTGTTTTTCTTTTTCAGATCTTCACTGCTCTGCCTCCTCTCACTCTGGGGATATTTGAGCGCTCCTGCAGGAAAGAGAATATGCTGAAATACCCAGAACTCTACAAAACCTCCCAGAATGCTATGGGCTTCAATACAAAGGTAGCCCTAGTTTTTATCACATTTTCCTTGCACGTGACCAGGTTTAGATGCTACTGAATTACTTTGATCTTTTTTGTTGTCTTGTCTTTATTTCTTGTGTTTTCTTGAGTATTCTCCTTTTTAAATATGTCCTGGTCTCTGTTCTGCTCTTTGCAACTCCATTAAAATATATTAATCAGAAGTTTCTTCAAATCTAGTGAATATTATAAGCAATTATTCATCTATATGTGTATGTTGCCAAAGTCTATTTTACTTCTAAGATACTGAATCACCTCTAAAAGATTTTATCTCCAACTTCTACAAGGGGAGTATCATTAACCACCAGTTTGGGCATTGTATAGAGCTCAACTGCTATTAAATGTCACCAAACAAATCAGTTAATTTTCCATTGTATCTTTTAAAATTGAGAACAAAATGCTGTGCTCCACCACACACGTGAGAAGGTCAAAAGTTTCTTCTCTTACAACCAATTAACATCACATTGATGAAAGAGATGTTCCTGTCGTGTTGTTGTTCCGGACTGAAGCGTCTCCCGTCACAGTGACCTGGCAGCTGCAGTCACTGGCTCTCTGGTCGGAGACGGGTTGGGTCTGGATTGACCTATTCTGTCCGTTGGCTTTCCCCCGCTGGTAATAAAGACGTCTCCTCCTTTCTCCACGCCGAGCCAGAGCCCCGGACCCTCCTCACAGGCGTGGTGACCTGGTTAGCGCAGCGTGGAGGTGGATTAAAGACGGATTGGCCATGGCAGTCAGGGGCAGCAGGGTTGGGGGGGGGGGCAGCAGAAAGTAGGGAATGGAGAGAGAGCGTGCTGTCATTGTGTGATGCCGTTTGTTGTGGGCAATTATGCAATTTGTTTAAGTGATGGAGTTGTTTGTTCTGAGAGCAGAGCTGTCAGATTGAGTTTAACCCTTCCAGGAACGCACTGGCTGAGAGAGACGAAGCTGCAACGACAAGTTGTGTTATTTGTTCAGGGGTCGTACGGTCGTGGAAAACCTGGAAAAGTCATGGGATTTTAAAATGGTCATTTCCAGGCCTGGAAAAGTCATGGGAAAAACTTAAATCATAAAAGTTTGGGAAAAGTCATGGAAATGTGTTATAAACACATGTTCATTTACGCCGAGTTTGAAATAATTGATGTGATTTTTAAAGAAAGATGCTCAAAATATAAGCCGGCTTACACAATCAATACACAAAATGTTCTAAATGTTTCATGTTTATACCAAGATTTTAGTTTTGGAATGGAAAATTTATTTAAAGTCATGGAAAAGTCATGGAAATCCATCGGTCAAAATGTGTAAGAACCCTGTTTATTAGTCGATTGACAGAAAATGAGTTGACAATTTGATAGTGAAATATTTATTTGTCCTCACAACTGCTGATTTTAAATGTCCACAATTAGTTTATAGGGTGGAACTTTTTGAAGACTTTTGAAGATGGCCAAAAACGGGTCACAAAAGTATGTGTCTGAAAGTTAGAAGCAAATGAACCTCAATTTAGTTTGGGCAACATTTTCCAAGACCTATAAATGATGACTCGGCCAGGTCAGCAGGTTGTTTTCGCTGGCTTGTCCACTCTTTTTTTTCCGAGATATTTTCCTTGCAGCTGGCCCGAGGCGAGGCGAGAAAATCCAGCAGGAATTTGGCCCCTCGAAAGCCTGTCTTTCTGCACGCCTGGCTCTTTTGTACACAACAGATACTGTCTTTGTGAATTAAAGCTGTTTGTGTTGAGGTGAAAAAAGGGAGTGTTAGAAACTCCAGGCGTGGCTTCAACTGAGCTGCCTGTTCACTTTTTACTAGATGTACCTGACACTCTAATAAACCGGTGGTTTACCAGTAACTATCACCTCTTAAACAGCACTTCCCTCCTGTTTATCCCTCCGATTCCTCTTCTTACCTCACTGGTTCAAAAGGAAACCGGAATGGGTGGCAGCTCTGGAAAATATTTGGCTCAATATTAATTACCGGCATTGATGCTTTCCCCCCTTTTTTTTGTCTTTCTTTTGCTAATTAAGACTTCCACAAAGAGCAGAATCTTTACAGACCGGGCATTCATTCGTAGGCGATCCCTAGAAACCTGTGGGGATACACGGGAAAGAAAGAGAGCAGGGTGGCTGGAGGGGAGAGAGTGAGCATCCCACTGTGACAAATGGACATTTATTGATTTCATTAGCTTTCATTATTGTGGAGGGGAAGCTGGAGCTTGATTGCACCCCACAGGGTTTGGAGATGGTGAAGAGGAGGAGGAGGAGGAGGAGGAGGAGGAGGGTGGACGACCGCTGTGCCCGTCAATGGGAGGCTAATTGGCATAAACCTGATGCGATTGTAACGTTAGTGATAATTTAGCCCACATCGGACCACAGAGGTAGAGGGTTGGGGGGGTTGTTTCGCAGTGTATTGGATTTTGTGTACACAGTGAGAGGGTGAGGTAATCCTGGGGGTAAGGGGGGCTGCTATGGGAATTAGTTTGGACGATAGGAAAGGTGAGGAGGTCGTGCCACAGAGGCCAAGGTGTTTTACAAAGACTCATGGTTGGGCACCCCGGCTGGCTTTCTCCTCCTCCTCCTCCTCCTCCTCCTCCTCCTCCTCCTCCTCCTCCTCCTCCTCCTCCTCCTCCTCCACCACCATTTTGGAATCACCCTGAGCTGTGAAGCAGTACTAGTAGTTCTTCTAAAATGAATCGAACCTGCCACAATACCGAGACATGTTCATCCTCAGGGCGTCCAATGTGTCTGGAATAAGCCTCGTGTTGTGTGTTGATAACAGATTTGTTGAAAAGAGCCTCGAACTAACCGATGATTAATTAAAAAGAGGCCAAAGACTAAAATGTGATGTTTTTTTCGGTTTTTATTTTTCCTCCGGCAGCCGTTTACTTTTTGGGTTTGATGAATTTTCAGCTCTCGCAAAGTACAGGGAGGTAGAAGGGGCACAAACAAACGGAGCGTTTTTTGGCAGAATAGGTTTCACGGCTGTTTCATGCTGCATTGCCCATTAGTGTTTCGTTTGGCTCTCGTGTTGAATAATATAAATTTGAAACAAGGTGGTTTTGGAGTGGGAGTATTGATTTAAACAACTCATCCAAAGTCTGCATGCTTGCATACACAGACAGACAGACACACACACACACACACACACACACACACACACACAGATTGCGGTCAACACCATGATTTTCCAGGCCCTTAATAATTACCATGAAAACAGTTTAATCTCTGTCAGAGGTGTGTGTGTGTGTGTGTGTGTGTGTGTGTGTGTGTGTGTGTGTGTGTGTGTGTGTGTGTGTGTGTGTTTCTGCTTGTCTAAACTCTTCTGTCATTTATTTCCAAAATGTCTTAAAAAGCTCACATAAAAGGACATAAACCTAATGAGATGTAATGATAGGACACCCTCACACACACATTAATGTTGCATAATGTTGGTATCGGCGCTATTTCACCGTTCCTTGTTATTTCGTGTAACTTCTGCTTAATGTGATGAAAGAAAGTCGAGGTTAAATCCCGCACCCTGACGTTGTCCACTTGCCTTTCACTGCTCGTACACACACTCGGCAGCCTCTCTCTCCCCCCGTAACACACACAGAGGATATACAACGTGTCTGTCAGCGGGGTGGCATTCAGCAAGGAGGCCCCGACAAAACCGCCACTTAGCCTAGCGCTGGGCTGGCACAAAGAGCCCAGGTCAGGGGTCACTTGGAAGGCTGGAGCTCCCCACACCCTTTTCTCATGCTTTTTTTTTCTCTCCGTCTCCCTCTCTCTCCTTTTGAATCTCCTGCCGCCTCCAACCCCCCACCCTCTTCCTCCTCCTCCATGCCTCCGTCCCCTCCATCCTTCTCCCTTCTTTTTTTGCAGGTCTTCTGGGCCCATTGTCTGAACGGCCTCTTCCACTCCGTCATCCTCTTCTGGTTCCCCCTTAAAGCCTTCCAGCATGGTAAGTAGCTCCCAGAGAGTCCACCAAGAGGGAGGACAGTCAAACACACATACTTTGTCTTAATTAGTTCTCTCTTCAACCGCCTGGTCATGAATTACAAACATGTGTGTGCTCCAACAAGAGCGACACACACTAACAACCCAACATTCGTGTTTGCGCCAGTTCATATTCAGCACAGCATGACCTGCTGAAAGGCTTTTGCACAGTTATTCGCACTTACTTCACGTTTTATAAACACAGAACTCAGATTCAAACTTTCCAGGTGATTGATCAGTGCAGAACATTATGCTTTTCATCCAAAATGGACAATAATCAGTCTGATTTTGAGTGCAATTCGCTTTTTTATTTGATTCACGACAACAGGGTTCGTACGGTCATGGAAAACCTGGAAAAGTCATTGGATTTTAAAATGGTAATTTCCAGGACTGGAGAAGTCATGGAAAAAACTTAAATCACAAAAGTTTTGGAAAAGTCATGGAAATCTGTTATATTCACTTGTTCATTCACGCCGAGTTTGATATAATAAATATGTTAATAGAAAGAAAGACTCAAAATATAAGACGGCGTACGCTCTCATACTGGCGACACAATTTTCTTTTTTTTCCCGCGTTGCAAGTGAACGCACCTTAACTGGAAAGTTCGTCGCCCATAGCTCGGGAAGCAAATGTTTATTCTTTAAATAAAACATTGTCTCTTATTCATTTGTTTCATTAAATGTATAGGCCTACTGTATGCTTTCCAATTCACATTGTTTAAATACTAAATATTCTTACTTTTTCATGTATAAACCAAGATTTCAATTTGGTCATGGAAATGTGGTTTAAAGTCATGGAAAAGTCCTGGAAATCCATCGGTCAACATGTGTAAGAACCCTGCGACAAAATAAATGTCTGCAGATAAGGTAGACGGTGCATGTTGGTGCACATTCAGATGCAGCGGTCCTGTGTGCAGCGCAGGGAGAATGGGGATCTTGTGGCTTAAGTCTTCGCTGGCCAGAGCAGAGGACCACACAAGCTTGTGCCTGCGCGCCACACAAAGGCACGCAGCCCTTCGCTGTGACTGACAGGCTGTCAGCAAAGCCTCAGCGCTCACAGGACATGTGACCGGCCGGCAGTAAAGGGAACGGGAGCCTCTCTTTCTTTCTTCACTGGCAGCAGGCGCACACTGCTGGTATTTCAGCCTCGGCCCCCAAAAACCCACGTGGGCAGTTCGGAGCAACACGTCTCTTTAATTAGGAGTTAATTTCTGTTTTATATATCTAGGAAATGCTTCTAACTTCTGTGTTAGGAAAGTCTTCTCGGCAGGTTTGATTTCATTTAATGGCAGAATAAATAAGCGTTGTGTCCGAGTGTTTCTATTTCTGTAGTGATTTAGCCAGAACCTTTAACTTCTGACCGTGATTAATGCACACCAATTCCACTTTTCAGTCTTCCTCATGGCTCCTTATAGAAACACTCCTTCCTTATAGCTGAGAAAGATAGAATTAACATTCCAGCCTCTCCCAAAAGGCAGTAATGGAAGTGGCGTTTGACTGTGGTTTTCACTTCGCTTTCCCGTATAGCTTTTGTATCTGAGTCTCTAAACGAGCATGTTGTACTAAAGATCCCACTGAGATGTACTCAAAGTAATATCCTTTGTGCCGTCTGGTTGTTTACTCGTCGGTTCACCTAATGGATCTCTGTATGACGCCCACGGGCTGAAAAGAGACAGCTTTGGCCTTAAAAGCCTCTGTTGTTGATTACCTTCACAGATACAGTGTTTGGCAACGGAAGAACTCCAGACTATCTCCTCTTAGGCAACATGGTTTACACAGTAAGTACACCCATCTTCTTGACAGCCAGTGTTCCTCCTGTGTTAAACACTTTAGGTGTCTGAGCCAAGTGTTATCCAATTCATGGGAATAAACATCACATGGATTTTCTGCTGATTTTTGAATTTCTTTTGTTCTGTTCAATATGTAAAAGCCCAAAAATATGTTTTTGGTGACTGGTTTTAGGTATTGAAGAGGGACTTGTGTTAATGTCGGTTTGATTTATGTCTCCACAGTTTGTGGTCATCACAGTTTGTCTTAAAGCCGGCCTTGAAACCTCATCCTGGACCATGGTAGGTTGATGGCTCTGTCCTCTTTCCCTAAGGTTCTGCTATCTCTCTCCAGTTCCTGCATTTCATATGACCAATGATGCTTGTGACATATTTTACATGCTGTTCTTATCTCCACGTCTCTTTATGGTTTGTTTCCCACTGAGCTTGTAACTGTAGCCCCGGTGAAATGACATGTGCCGTATGGTAACCCCTTCAAGTTCCTAGAAGCCCCTCAATATGAACTTTTACCCTCGACCTGTAACAGTAGCAATGAAAAGACGGTATGATGTAGATAAAGTATGACTTTTTCCAGAAAGTTACGAACCTAAACTATTTGTTTCCTTGCTTTTCTCTAATCTTCACCAACAGTTCAGTCACATCGCCATTTGGGGAAGTATCGGCCTGTGGGTGGTGTTTTTCATTATCTACTCCTCCCTGTGGCCCCTCATCCCTCTGGCTCCAGACATGTCAGGAGAGGTAGGCACACGCATGCTAGCATGTACTCGTATACATCCTTACACATCTGAACTCAGTAGTTGTGGAGCAGGCAGGTGGAGTTTATGTTGTTTATTTATTTATTTATTTATTTTTTAATATTTATATATATATATATATATATATATATATATATATATATATAATTTACATTATTGTAAATAGAAACTGATTCATAATTTCTTTTTAAATAAAATTACTAGTTTTTAATAGATAATAATAGGAATAGGAATAATATTTTATCTTATATAGAAATACTGTTTTGTTTATAAGAACAAGTTTGCAATTGGTGCAGCTCTAGTTTTTGTATATACATATGTAGTTTTAATATGAATACTGTTAGGTTAATACATGCATAAAGATATTATAAATAGGGAATTTTAGGGAGAATAGAAAGATGATTGTATTATGGATGTAATGTGAAGCATAAGAGAAATACACTGTTTTATTGTTGTAACTGTATGTGATGATTTGTACCATGCATGAGCATGAATGACATGTTATGGTTTAGAGATGTTGCATGAAATGGATGCCGTTTGAAACCTGAGACGATACTCTTATTTTGAAGGCAGGATCTGATTTTATCTTATTCTGAAGTAACCTCTGCTCCTTGACTGGAACTGGAACATTTGACCCCGCCATCTTCAATAATTAGAGCAGCGAACAAAATGGCAGCGATAGGTCTAACCCATCGGTGAGAACTCTTGATGCTCTAACTGCCGAAGTCTTTGTGATGGACAGGATCCGTACGGTCATGGAAAACCTGGAAAAGTCCTGGAATTTTAAAATGGTCATTTCCAGGCCTGGAAAAGTCATGGAAAAAAACTTTAATCATAAAAGGTTTGGAAAAGTCATGGAAATGTGTTAAAATCACACGTCAATTTACGCCGAGTTTGAAATAATAATTATATTTTTTAAAGAAAGACGCCCAAAATATAAGCCAGCGATAGCTCTCAATACGCTACATTTTCTACAGTTTTCATGCTTATACTGAGATTTAAGTTTGGGCATGGAAATTTGGTTTAAAGTCATGGAAAAGTCATGGAAAAGTCATGGAAATCCACTGGTCAACATGTGTAAGAACCCTGGGTGGAGCTTTAGAGTTAAACTGGGCTTGAAGCGGACGGACGGTTCTCTGTCTCCGGAGAGGTCTTCATCGGGCCTTGGAGAGAGTCTGTGGACTCATCGTCTCTATCATCTTTTATTAAACATTAGCTCCTGCATTTCCCGCAGGTCTTGAACTATTCTGACAATCCCCACAGAAACAAAATGATTTGTTCGTGGGAGTGGCATGGGGAAGGAGTGAAAACACAAACCCTCTCCGTCTCATGTCAACAACGTCCTCTGGTAGGAAAGAAACTGCTGATGGAGTCGTTTATCACCAACAGACCTGCAGCGCCTCATAACTTCTGCTGCAGACGCATGCTGGTGGGAAATTTCAGAGTTGAAGTCGACACAGGTCTTTGTAAGGAGAGCCGGAGGGGTGTAAACTGTCAAATCTCTGGCTTATGTTGCATAATGACTTAATTGGGCCAATTAGCTCAATGTTTGTGTTACTTTGCCCTCCCTCGACTCTGAGTATCCACAAGTGACACTGCAGCAGTGAGGCACTGCGGAGGCAAAGAGAGGTGAGGATGCATTTAGTATACACACTGATGTCCTAAAACATGCCCATCAAACGTAGTCTGAAATGCACTTTGATGCTCATTAGATGGAAAAAGAAGGAAAAAAAGACATCGGATCAAAAATGCCTCAATTTATTTTGCACTGTTTACTTGTTTGAGTTGTTATTTACATGTGAAAGAGACTACTGTCTCGCTGGTCACCACAGGTGGTTAATGAGAGCCTATTAACCACAGGTGACATTTCCCAGTGCATTCTGGGGTGGAGAATGAGGCATCTTTTCATTAGGGAACAAGAACACAGTAGGAGGCTATTCAAAGAAAATGGCTGGCACCAGACGGCATGCAGGAGGAGAACATCGGTCTATCCGGGACTCTGTTGATGTGTGTGTGTTTGAGATAATGCTCCTGGCATTTGGGGATTCGGTGAATGTCTATATTGTTACACAGTTCATTAGAGCTATTCCGTCGTTTCCGGGAGTTCATAACTTGGCACCAGTGTTGGCTCTCGATGGCCGTGTTGGATGGGAAACCCAAAACGTCAGACATAATTGTGAGAGGCCTTACAACTGCCTTGAATGTCATTTGTGAACATGTCTCGTAAAAACTACTGCGTGTAAAGCTGAAAGCAGAATGTAACTGAAGTTAGACTTAAGTTAGGTGATCCGGCGCGCTGTTTTTCGCTCCAGAATCCGGCAGACAAGGCTTCGTTTGTTCTGCTCATTTGGTTATTTTAAGAAAAAGATGGACCTTTCGGAAAATACATATATTTGCTTCTTACATGAGAAGATTGTTCCGACGCGTATCAGTTTAATTCAAACTAGAACGGGCACTCGGTAGAGCGCATACCTTCGCATATCATAAGATTCAATCAAGTCAATCAAGTGATGCAAGTTCACTCTTATAGTTTCTATACAGAAGAGTTTACTATCCAACTATTCGTGAATAATAATAAAAAAATAAAAGTCCTTACATTTTGGGCATTAGTTGTTAAGGATTGGCAAGTTAAAGGCAGAAGGGAAAAAGTAATTTTGGGCTTAATGGCATCAGAGCACATTTACACCAGAAGTTGCAATTCCACCGTTTGGCCACTTGAGTTAAATTAGCTTCAAAGTCCATCTCTTCTCCGGGTGTTCAGCTTTAGATTTACTACACACATGAGAGTGGTGTCACTTCTGAACTAGCTCTGCTCAAACGCTTGATTTCACATGATGTTGAACTCTTCTTTTGTAGTAAATATTCTTACTTTTGATCAGATCTGCTGGTTATAATAAACTTGTTTAGAATAGAAGAATAGAAATATACTTTATTAATCTTTTGAAATTTGTTGACACAGTAGCACCAATACACTAAACACAATAAAATATAAATATAAGAAAGAAAGTAAGTGAAATATAAAATACAAAATAAAATAATAAAAAAAAAAATATATATATATATATACACACATGTATGTAAATACAGCAATGTAACATTAAATAATATATATATATAGACAGAGTTTAGTTCATATACATTCCTATCGCATTGTAAATTGATGGTTAACAGTATTTTGTAGCATTTGAAGTCCATGACAGTTTGGCACTTGTATGTGCATGACACAATAAAAAGATCAAACTAACTGAACACACACACACACACACACACACACACACACACACACACACACTGCGGCGATGGGTATTTTAGCGTCCTCCTATTCCCCGTGTGTAAAGCCGGGTGCTTTCATCCTCGCCCTGCAGCCCTGGCTGAGGACAGTAATGGTGTCCTGTGGGTAGTCGGTAACCTTACGCCCCTGCCCGAACTCGAGGATGCCAGTTCATCATCAAACGGGGACACATCTCTCCGAAACCCGAGAAGGCATCAGAGCCCCTGGAGCCTGTGAAGAGCCGGATTATTCTCAACCTCGATGCGGCCTCACATATTTTCACCGCGGCCTCCTCGATGTGTACTCGAATCCTCAAATATTTGTTGTCCTTCCATCAATTCTCTCTCACTCCGTCTCTTTTACTTTTTGCATCAGCTTTTTCCTCTTTGTTCTCTTTTTGTGTGTGTCCTCCCCCCTCTCTCTCTCCCCCTCCCCCCCTTTCACCCTGCCAGTCGAGAAACTGCCAGAGGGCCAGCAGCATAACAGACACCAGAACTCCTTTCTCCTCCTGCTTCTGCTCTCACTCACTCCCCAGCTCACCGCCTCGAACAAAAGATGTAAAGCAGCGCTCGGCTGCATGTGAACACATTCATCAATGTCAGGCTGAATATTCTTTGGACGACTGACAGGACAGGTGCAGCATCCCTCCACCAAACGCACTGAAAAAGCTAGTATGCTTCTCCCAGGTACCCTCAGCATTGTCTCATCCCGTTTGCGCCTCATCAAAGTCTCACACCGCTGTCAAAAGAAAATGTGAGATTATTGCGTTGTCGCCGTGTAATCTGCCACGCTAAGCCGCTCAGCTTCACCTTCAGATGTCGCTCAGCCTCCGTCACGCTGACCCGCTGTCTGCTGACTACACGTCATACGGTTGTACCTTCTCTACCACCCTTTTTGCTATTTTCTAATGTCTGCGTCCAGCTGCAGTGAAGCAGCTCTCTCAGACTGCAGCACTGGTCATGGGAACCGATTCTACACTCAGCAAGTGTGATTCTTCCACAGATAAAACATGAGGATCAGAAAGGAAACATTTTACTCAGACGTTTGCTGATACACGTAGGTTTGCGCTCTTCACATGCCCTTATGATTTTATTTTGAGGAATTAAACTAAAGCTATCGGTTCAATTATTAATGAGAGCTTTGATGACATTTTGCCGCTTTATCTAGCTAGGTTTCAATTGTTCAGTTTGGTGAAAACGGAGACTTCACTGATCTGAATAATGTGCTGCAGGAAACACGAATGTGCAAAATGATTAGATCCTCAGGTTCTGTGATTCTTGTTATGAAGCCACAAAGCGTCACACATTCTTCTGCTGATTTGGTGGTGCACTCGATTGAGGATCGGAGCCGTGTTTTGCACATTTCAGTCCATTGCTTTTGTGCATGTTTTTATTACCCTCCAGGCAGTTACTGCTATGGAAAACAAATAAAAGAGAAACTGGAAACGTGTTCAAGAGAAGTAATCCATCAAACTTCAGACATCTTTAGTTTTCAGTCAAGTATGACTATTGTTGTTTGCAACGTACCTGAAAGGGCGGTTTGATTTGAAAACAGTTGATAAATTCTCGTGCTCCAACATGCACAATTTGAGTTTCCTGCCAAAATGTCCCTGATGCCGCAAACACTCCCTACTAGTGATGGATGCTCTCATCTTCATGTACTTATTTTATTTTACATTGCTGTATTTACATATATATATATATATATATATGGACGCAGACATATATATATATATATATATATATATATATATATATATATATATATATTATTTTGTATTTTATATTTCACTTTCATTTCATTTTATATTTCACTTTGTATACTTTATGCACAGTCACTTTCTTTCTTTCTTATATTTCTATTTTATTGTGTTTAGTTTGTTGGTGCTACTGTGTCAACACATTTCCCCTTGGGGATTAATAAAGTATATTTCTATTCTATTCTATTCTACTCTTCCAAATAAATGGTCTAAAATCTGGGCCCTTTTGGTGATGAAATGTTCCAACTTTGCAGACGGGACCATTCTCCTTCTCTGGATCAAACTTGACTGATTCTTTAACTTCTGAAAGAGCCCGCCGTGTTATTCCTGACCCCCGTGCATCGCTGCTGTTGACTTAGGCCCTCAGCGGTGCTCGTGGAATCCTGCCGGTCCTTCTTCAAGACTCACCAGCGTGTCGTCTGTGAGGTTTTCGTGAAACTCTAGTTCCCGGATCTCTTCGCTCTCCTTCGGCTAATGATTGATAAACAGCACAACACGCGGTAGGAGTAATAACGCAGTAATAGCAAGTGTGTAGTCGGAGCTGTGAGACTGCTGACTGACTGACTTAAGTGTTAGTGTAAGGAATTTATTTTCTGTTTTTCTACTTGATGTCTTGCCGTGAGGCGACACGCAGAGAGCAGAGAGTGGATGAAGGACCCAGCTGAGAGAGTCCGTGTTTGCTTTACACAGTGACCTCTTCTTGGGGCGCTTATTGGCTGCTTTGTCTCTGATGCTGATGACATTTGTGGGTTTGCCTTTTCCAAGAAAAAGCTGACTTTATGCTCTCTTTATTTGCTTTTTTGCTCCTTTTCATGCTCTTTCGTTGACTGCGCATGCTTCTTTCTGTCATCCTCTGACATCTGTTTCTTCTCTAACGTACTGAGTTGGCTACCTTTTTTATGCCTGAGAAGTTTTAACTTGGTATTCAAGTAAGTCTGAGGATTGGCCAAATGTTTAATTTCATCTTCCTTTTCCCTCCTTGAAGCCAGCATGCACTTTCAGCCAATTGGATAATCAACAAGGGTTGATGCAGACCAAAGTAAAGTCTGAGACAGGATTTAACTAAAGCTACTTCCACACTAAAACATTTTTCTTTTAAAACAAGTGATCGCTATCCACAGGCGTTTCAGCATCGTTTGCTAAACGATTTTCATCCCTACTAGCAAGCCTGAAAGCTAACACATGACTATTCATGTACACTGGGCATGTAAGTGCCGGCAGGGATCGTGTGGTCATGGAAAACCTGGAAAAGTCATGGAATGTTAAAATGGTCATTTCAAGGCCTGGAAAAGTCATGGAAAAAACTAAAATCATAAACGTTTTGAAAAAGTCATGGAAATTTGTTATAATCACATGTTCATTTAGCCAAGTTTGGAATAATAATGGGCGACTATGGGTCAGTGTGCAGCAGGCCCGTCTTTCAATCACGGGGTTGGAGGTTCGATCCCCGCCCTAGTCGATCTGTCCTTGAGCAAGACACTTAACCCTGAGTTGCTCCCTGTAGCTGCGTCTACAGTGTATGAATGTAACATGATTGTAAGTCGCTTTGGATTAAAGCGTCAGCTAAATGACATGTAATAATCAATATGTTTTTTAAAGAAAGACGCTCAAAAGGTAAGCCGGCGTACGCTCTCAATACGCCAAATTTTCTAAATTGTTCATTTTTATACAGAGATTTCAGTTTGGTCATGGAAATTTGGTTTAAAGTCATAGAAAAGTCATGGAAAAGTCATGGAAATCCATTGATCAACATGTGTAAGAACCCTGTGCCGGTGTAAACGAGAAGTATTTTGGTTGCTTTGTTACAGAAAATGAGAATTTCCTGGAAAGTTTTAGAAATTGAGATTTGCTTTTCTTCCTTCACAGTTTCTGTGTGGACTTCCCAAACGTGTTTTGTGCAAAACCGAATAAGTATTAATAAGAGAAAGAAAGTCGTCTGTTTCGTGTCCATCGCCTCCTCATCCTCAAAACCCTTAAACCGTGACTTCAGACATCCGCTCCTTGGGGCTGATAACGCCGCGGGACACGCAGCGCGCTAATTGCACCAATAACAGCTGCTTCCTCCGCACGTCGGCAGCAGGAGAATCGTGAAATGCAGAATTTAATTACACAACAGCTGCTAAACCAACAAGGTCAGCAGCGGCTGTAATCAGTCCTCCGTGTTGAGTGGACCTGGTACTCGATCGGTAATCAAGACTGTTGTTGATTCTCTTCAGTAAAGGGTCAGGTGATGAATCGGGACACGTTGGGACTGCAAAGACCCAAATCAAGTAGCCAACGCAACGAGCCCACGTCATCCGTTTCCAATGCTCCAATACATGGACACGGCCTTAGTCCGGCCCTCCTCCTCTCACCCTGCAGAATAACACATGCTGTACAAAGAAGCCCCGTGCATTCAGGATGCTAGTGTTTGAATATGTGTACAGCTTGTATGTCATACAGCTGCTTGAGTTTGATGAAGATGTTTTTTTTCTCTCTTGCCGGATCCAGATCGTCCTGTAGAGTAGTTGTGGAGTAGTTGATGACCTCAATTTACCTTTACAGGGTTCGTAAGGTCATGGAAAACTTGGAAAAGTCATGGAATTTTAAAACTGTCATTTCCAGACCTGGAAAAGTCATGGAAAAAACTTGAATCACAAAAGTTTTGGAAAAGTTATGGAAATGTGTTATCACGTTTTCATTCACGCCGAGTTTGAAATAATGAATACGTTTCAGAAAGAAAGACTCAAAATATAAGGAAACTGGAAAGTTTGTTGGCCAAGCAAGTGTTTAATCTTTTAAACAAAATATTGTTTCATATTCATTTGTTTAATTTAATGTATACTGTATGCTTTGGAATTCACATTGTTTAAATACTAAATATTCTCACTTTTTCATGTATAAATCAAAATTTCAGTTTGTTCATGGAAATTTGGTTTAAAGTCATGGAAAAGTCATGGAAATCCATCGGTCAACATGTGTAGGAACCCTGCTTTACAATGGGAGTCGTTAACATAACTCTGACTGCCGACACTACAGGCTTTCCTAAACATGATGAGCCAGGTGTCAGATTCCCCTTCTCAAGTCTTCCTGGAGAAGGTAGCCTGAAACCTGGTCGCCTGGTCTGGTTTCCCAAAATGTCAGGATCCTGATAATGAATGATTTCCCCCCCAAAGAACAGCCTGTTCAAAACCCACACAGATGCTGCACAGTCTGGGCTGTTAGCTACAGGGCAGCTTGACTCCAGCAGTTGGGGGTTAAGCAGCTTGGTCAAGGGCATTTCTCAGATCAGATTTAACCACTAACAGAAATCAACCACTTTTTCTTAATAGATGTTTATTTTCAGCCATGATTGTTTGTTAGTTAGTTATGTTAGTTAGGTAATTAGTTATGTTATGTACCTTAATTACATTACATGTCATTTAGCAGATGCTTTTATCCAAAGCGACTTACAATAAGTGCATTTCAACACAAACTAAGAACAACAAGAATACAGAAAGTAACATTTCCTTAATATAGTCAAACTACAAAAGTACCATAATAAGAGATATTTAAGAGCCACTGAAGTGCTAATCTGTGTTTTAATCCAGATATAGTCGAAAAAGGTGTGTTTCCAGTTTAATCATTGTAGTACTCCAGAGACGCATGCCTCTAACCTCTTGACCACCACATCATCCCTAGAAACTGTCTGTTTGGAGCCGAGTGGGAAATACCAACACATGCATCTTACATCGTATATCGGGGAATTAGCATGTTGCGTGTGCACATGTTTACACACGCTTGTTTTGTCTAGCTCTACGTCTAGCCCGTCTGTCTGCGCGTGTGTTTGTGTGTGGCCATGAGGGGTCAGTGGCCTGTCAAAACACAGCGCGCCATAGCAGCAGACACTACTGTCTGTCCAGCCAGACACGTTTATTAGTTTGTCCTAGAAATACAGCCCCGCTCCTCGGACCTCTCTCACCCCGTCCAGCTCCCAGAGGCCCTCTGGTATGAGGCATCGCGAGCATCCACACACTCCGCTGGCCCCGCTGGTCGTCGCAGAGCCGGTCCAGATGCCCGAGGACAAACATTTGGTGGTTGTAAAAATGGTCCGATTAGTTTGATTTGATTTTTTTTTTTTTTTTTACTTTATTGCCGTCTACCGATTTGTGTAGGTTACACAGCTAGAATTTGATATTATTATAGTATATTCAGAATCAGAATCAGAATGTTGTTTTTTGCTAAGTAGCTTTACACCTACCTGCAATTGTTTCTGGTGTGTATGGTGCATACAGAACATAAAAACACAAAAGGTACTGCACACTCACAGTAAGTACTAAAAAATACAAAATACGATCACAATATGTACAAACAAAAATAAGGCAGGAGTGCAAAAGCGAATGTGCAAAGTGCATGTGCAATAATAATCAGTATACAGTGAGGTGAGTGTTGCCGTAACATTATGTAGTTTCAAGCATTTTTTTACTTTGTGATCAACTTACTATACATAACATTTGTGATTTGTACAGCCATATAAATATGGTTTATAGATTGGACTTAAATACTCCGATGGTTTATTTGTCAAGCTAAAATGCTGCATATGCATCTCTGGTTTATTTTCAAAAGGCTCTCAAGACAGCTTAAATGCTCTCATTAAAATGCATGATACACTGGATGAAAACGAAAATAATTAAACTGACTTGTGTAAAAAAGAGAAACCGTAAATGTTTCCACCAGGGCTGCCCAATTTCCAAATTTGACATGAAAATATCCTCCGCCTCAATGCAATTTTCCTTCATCTCGTCCACTTTCAGCCTCCAGGGTGACACAGAAAAGCTCCATTCATCCCAGCCTCATCTCAAACTGTAGGAAAAAGACATTTTTGATTTCCTGTGATTTGGGATTTCCTCTCCCCGCTGTTTTGTCAGACATCAAAGCCAATTTGCAGGTAATGGCGAACAGATTAGCTAATTTAGAGCAAAGCTGAGCGCCTTGATAGTTTTGACACTGATGTGTGTGTGCGTGTGCGTGTGTGTGTGTGTGTGTGTGTGTGTGTGTGTGTGTGTGTGTGTGCGTGCGTATCCGAAGGGCCCTGCTTGTGTCACATTACAGGAAGGAGGCTGTCGAGAGGCCCCGGCAGTTTAAACAAGTGGCACATTACAATGCGAGGAGCGCGACTTAGCGAGTGTTGCACTTGGACGCGTCGTGACGGATAGTTTCAGTGAAGCAGGCCAACGAAAACATTGTTCCACCCCCACACGGCGGTCCACGTCTCCGCTCCGCGTCGGACCCAAAACAACCTGCTGACGCGGCCACCGCTTTGTGGTTCAATCATCACAGGCGCCCGTCTAACACTAATGAAGCATATTTCTCATGCGAGCGAAGGCGAGCGGAGAAGAAACCCGACTTGTTCGTACGATCGGATCCAAATGTGTTTTTCTTCCAGCAAGAGGAATGAGTCTCCGTGAGGATCGCCGCTGTCTCGCTGGGAGATTTATTTTGCTCGTGGGCCTCGATGTGAACGTTTGTCCCACGCAGCGTTAAAAATAAAACAGCAGCTCATTGTTTATTATTCGGAAGAGTTACGTGACGGCAAAGAAAATCATCTCCGTCTGTGAACTTTCAGTCAACTAAGAATAATGAGTTGTTGCTGACACCAAAATGTGTGTGTGTTTGGGCTGCGCTGCTCTTTGACAGTCGACCTCCTATCCAACATCATGATTACAGAATAGTAAAGTTGGCGACTTCTTTGCTTCCAGATTTTTATTATTATTTACATTTGAAATTTTTAAGCCGTAACTAATGATTATTGAAATTGTTGATGCGTCTACGACTTAATCCCTGAACTAATTGTCTGGTCAAGAGGGAACAGTCAGGCTAGACGCCGCGTGAGGCTGGACTCAAACACGCCGCATTGGGCGTCGTTGACTGAGTCGATTTGATATCAGATACCATTATTTTAATAAATAACAATTCAGCACATTTATATCTATATTTAGTAAGCTTTGTAATGTTTAACAGGTTTCGTACGGTCATGGAAAACCTGGAAAAGTCCTGGAATTTTAAAATGGTCATTTCCAGGCCTTGAAAAGTCATGGAAAAAACTTAAATCATAAAAGTTTTGAAAAAGTCATGGTAATTTGTCATCACATGTTCATTTACGCCGAGTTTGAAATAATGAATATGTTTTTTAAAGAAAAACGCTCAAAATATAAGCCGGCGTACGCTCTCAATACGCACAATGTTCTAAATGTTTCATGTTTTTACCGAGATTTCTATTTGGTCATGGAAAAGTCATGGAAAAGTCCTGGAAATCCATCGGTCAAAATGTGTAAGAACCCTGGTTTAAGCTAAGCCAGATGATGTGCTCAGGGTTTTTCCTGCATAGAGAAAATTTGGGCGCGCGCCTAAGCCTTTTTGCCGAGCGCCTATGAAAAATCCCGAGCGCCTAAGGCAAAAAAAAAAAGGCCGCTCTGAAAAAAAGAAAAAGGTGTGCGAATGGACGGAGCGGCCAGCTGTTGTTACAGCGGATACATTTATTTTAAGGTAAATCGACATCCAGTACAAATGCATAAATTGGACCTTATTTAAATATTGAAGTCCTTATGAGTCGCCTTATTCTGCTTCCTCCATTCATGAGGACGAGGCTGCGCTGGTGGCTGTGGTTGGTTGGAGGAAGGCTCTCAGCTCCGTGGCTGCCAGAGGTCCCGCTCACGTTATTTCCTCGGACGTCAAACTCTTTCGCTTCACGCATCACTTGAAAAACTCGGTTTGAAACGAACCGCTTGTGAAACGATGGTCTCTCGACTCCAGCTCGCGTCTCGCCTCTCGGGTTGCTAATCGGACCGTAAACAAGGAGGCGCTGGCCCGCCGTACGCCGGCTACACCTGAAGCCCAGAAGTTCAGACCCTCGCTCCCAGAGTCTTAAGCTCTGATAATTACCCTCCTACGGCTCCATCCACACCCTCGCACGCAGTCAACGCGTCATGAAAGGACCTCCGATGACCGCGTCTCCTGTGACCGACCGACAGCAGCGCTCAACACGGCCAACTGTGGAGCCGTTTTCCTGTGAAAGAGATCCCACTGTCAAAATACTTCACAGGCACTTCCTCCGCCCCGAAGGGCTGAGAGGTGAAGGAGATCCACACAAAAACATGGCATCATTTAGTCACAGAGGATTAGCCCACTTTGAGCCAGTTCTCCTCTGTATTCCAACAATATAACTGTTTGTTTTGGGTTGCCTTTGTTATGCATGCTTTGCATTATGTGCCACTACGGCGGATGATAACGGCTGGTCTTTATCAGGTGTTGTTTTTCTTTTAAAAAGCTCTTCTCATCTGATCTGGTGATAACAGAGTTCGTACGGTCATGGAAAACCTGGAAAAGTCATGGAATTTTAAAATGGTCATTTTCAGGCCTGGAAAAGTCATGGAAAAAACTTAAATCATAAAAGTTTTGGAAAAGTCATGGAAATTTGTTATAATCATATGTTCATCTACGCCGAGTTTAAAATAATTCATATGTTTTTGAAAGGAAAACTCAAATTATAAGCCGGCATAGGCCAAGTCCAAACGGATTTGCACATAAAGGATAATAGTTTGATTAAAAGAATAAACATTTATATAAGTGTTTCTAAGAATAAACATTTATAGTAATGTTTATTCTTGTAATCAATCTATTGTCTCTCATCCATTTGTTTCATTTAAGGTAAATTGTATGCTTTGTAATTCTCATTGTTTGAATACTAGATTTTCCAAAAGTTTTCATGTACACACTGAGATTTCAGTTTGGTCATGGAAATTTGGTTTAAAGTCATGAAAAAGTCCTGGAAAAATCCTGGAATTCCACTGGTCAACATGTGTACGGACCCTGTGATAAACTCTGCATTGTCTACAGTGATCCGAGAGTAAGTGTGTGTGTGTGTGTGTGTGTGTGTGTGTGTGTGTGTGTGTGTGTGTGTGTGTGTGCGACAGGCAGAGATGATGTTCTCTTCGGGAGTCTTCTGGACGGGCCTGGTCTTCATCCCCATCACCTCGCTGGCCTTTGACGTGGCCTACAAAGTGTAAGTCTTCTCCGCGCTGTCCTCGCTCATCATCACTCCAATACTCGTCCAAAACAGGAAATGCCTCCGGAGTCTCTCGTATCTCCCGCAGACATTCCTGACCCAGAGTTTTTGCGACAGACTTCCAAGAATATCGAGCTTTTCCGCAATGTGAATACTGAAATGCTCGTGTCCAGTCGGGGTTTCGGGAGCGATTTGCAAAGCGAGAAGGTTTATTAACGGATTCAAAAGCTGCAATGGGGTATTTAAATGTCTGTATCGTATTAAACATCTTTCCCATTCTGATACCGTTTTAAATTATTTTCCCAGGGTGAAGAAAGTGTGTTTCAAGACCCTGGTGGATGAGGTGCAGGAGCTGGAGGCTTTGTCCAAAGACCCTGGAGCAGTGGTGCATGGAAAGAGGTACAGTTACACACCACTCCACCACTTTTGTCTTTTCGGGGCTGTTATATATTTATTGATGTTATCTTTGGTCTCTGAATGAGAAATTCAATGGCCTTTCAGGGCTATATCTCTTGGGACACAAAATGAAACGTATTTCTGAGAGTCTCGAGAGGAACTGGAAGGGAAAACGATCCGTGACCTCCCAAAATCCCTCAAAAATTCACAAATACTCACGGCTCTGCTGCCAGTGATATTCCTATGTGGGAGATAGAAATCCTTAAATTGCTCTAAATTGCATGATTACTGACTATAATGTCCGTAATCATGTTTTTTTCTCTTTCTCAAATAGTGTGCGTCTCCTTTTCGAGCCCCCCCTATATTAAAGCCATATATTATAAAACACCTATTAGTCGAAGCGGCTCTGCTCCGCTCTCTGGGGCCCGAGGCAGGAACCAACACGGGGCAGATCGGTGTGAGATCTGCTGCTAGCTGAAAATGATCCCAGAGTCTGGCTACTGTCCAGGGCCCAGCAGGCTGCACACACACACACACACACACACACACACACACACACACACACACACACACTCGCTCTCTCACCCTTACAGAAACAAACATCAAGAGATATGAACACACAGATGCATAGATTATTTTGCACATAAGAAGGTATAGTTACATTTACACACGATGGTTTTAAATATTTCACACACACACACACACACACACACACACACACACACACTGTGTTGTCCCCGCTGTGTGTCTGCAGAGTTGTGTCTCCCTGACAAGGTGGTTAGTACCAGCAGGTTGGCAACAGGCGTGATGTATGGCTCATTAAATCTGCCTGTGGTGCTCAGCATGCTGTTCACACCGTGTGTGTGTGTGCGCGTGTGTGTGTGTGTGTGTGTGTGCGTGCGTGTGTGTGTGTGTGTGTCTAGTTTGACGGAGAGGGCCCAGCTTCTGAAGAACGTCTTCAAGAAGAGCACCGTCAGTTTGTACCGGTCCGAGTCCATGCAGCAGAACCTGCTCCGTAAGTTACACAACATGTCTTTGTTGTTTTTCTTCTCTAGCTGAAGGCGTGAGGCCGTACACGTTCTGCCCCGAAGAACACTTTGGTTTATCCACGTTGGATTTATACGCTTCCAAAAATGTTCCCTCGTCAGGGGAACCGATGGAGCATCATTACTCTTCTTCTGACGCGTACTGCACCTCCGAAACATTCGTCTCACCCTTCAGCTGCGGGGGGGCAGTGACGCTCATCCCACCTCTCTTCATAAATACTCACATATATATATATATATATATATATATATATATATATATATATATATATATATGTGTGTGTTCACCAGATGCAGGAAATACGCGTCTGCAAGCAGCGACACAGTTCCCTGACATTTCCGTGTCTTAACTTTCACAAACTGCTCATATGAACTATTAAATGATTCATAAATGGCGAGTTTAGGACATGACTGCTTACAGTTTGGAAAAAACTATATCATATCTCACTACTTTTTGAATCATCTAAAAAGTAGAAAGAAAAAGAAAAAGTTAAGACGTTGTTACAATGTAGTTTTATTATTCTTTTATTTCATTTTGTCTCATTTAAATCACAATTTTATTCACTTTCCTTCGTATATTATTAGTATTTTTTTAAGACGACATAGACATGGTACTAGTTTCAGAACTATTTCCCCTAAGTGTAAAATAAGGGACCGAAGTCGTGTAGCTTTCATATCGGAGGGTACATTTCCAGTAAAGCTTTAAGCGCGGGCGTTTGTGTTGTTTATTCTTCTCTTTTTTCATTTCTGTCCTGTGTCTCATCAGTTTGTTTTTTGTTTGTCTCATAGGTGGGGATGAGACCGTTGTTGTTGTCTGATTTCCTTTTTAAATGTCCTTTTCCCAACCTCACCGCGCGTAGAGCTCCTGCCTCCTCTAGCCCCTGATAGACGCCTCTCTCCCGCCGTTTGTTTTGATGTTGACTTCCTGTCCCCCCCCTCGTGTGTCCCGAGTCGAGCTCAGTAGAGCGAGATTACCATGAATTGCGTGTTATTCCCCCACAATGCACTCCTCTCAGCGGGGTGCTTTGAACTTTCCCGCTGGCCTCCAGGTAGTGATCGAGTCATTTGACACCTGAAGGTGAGTCAGGGGTCAAAGGTCCCGAAGGAACCCAGTAGGTGGTAGATCACAGAGCTGCGGTTGTACTACAGATGTAAAACATATTTAGGAGTACTGGGATTACTTTTTTTTGTGTTTTATTTTCATCAGATGATTCGTTTTAAAGAATAGGTGAAAGAAATTTGGGAATATTCTTATTCATCATCTTGCTGATAACAAGATTGAGTTAGTGCCACTTGTTTATTACATAACGTTAAGTTACGTTACATTAGCCCCATTTGTCTGAGAAGGAAATGATGCGCGCTGAATCTTAAAATATCTTTCTTACTTTTCTGAGCTGTTACTCAAGAAACTTCCGAAGCATATTTTTTTTTAATGAAGTCGTCTTTGAGGATTATGGAAATAGCTTCAAAACAGTTTAAAAGACCGGATATTCTCCTCCTGACTCGAACACAACACGCCTACCTGAAAAGCACATGTTGGCGTTAGCTACCTAGCTTAGCATGAGGACTGGTTCTGGCTCTTGTGTCAGGCCCAGTTAGACCCACATTGTTGTGTTATGCGTCCTCGTTTGTGTGTTAAACAAACGACACACAACGTGTTGAACATTACCTTTGGACCGAGCCGGGCGCTTTCCGTCTGCTTCCAGTCGTTGTGCTAAGCTAACGGACTTCTGGCTGCATGAGTAGCATCGATCTTCTTAGCAATAACAAATAAACACGTGACCTGAAATCCTGAACTATTGCTAAACATTTTATATATTTTTTAACTGTTTGTTCTGTTTATTCCGTTTTTTAATATACTAAAACAATATGTGTATTACTTAGTGTTACGTAAGTCAATACACGGTTCGTACGGTCATGGAAAACCTGGAAAAGTCATGGAATTTTAAAAAGGTCATTTCCAGGCCTGGAAAAGTCATGGAAAAAAACTTAAATCAGAAAAGTTTTGGAAAAGTCATGGAAATGTGTTGTTATCACATCGAGTTTGAAATAATTAATGTTTTTTAAAGAAAGATGCTCAAAATATAAGCCGGCGTACGCTCTCAATACACAAAATGTTCTAAATTGTTCATGTTTTTACCGAGATTTCAGTCTGGTCATGGACATGTGGTTTAAAGTCATGGAAAAGTCTTGGAAATCCATCGGTCAAAATGTGTAAGAACCCCGTCTATAGTTTTAACCGTTTTAACTCTTTTTCAGACGGCTACGCCTTCTCCCAAGACGAGAACGGGGTGGTGTCTCAGTCCGACGTCATCCGGGCGTACGACACCACCAAGGAGCGGCCCAACGAGTGGTGAGCCGATCCGGAGCCACGACGGACGGTTCTACTGGCCGTTTGTGAAAGCTTAGCATAGTGGGGGGAGGGGGGGGGGGGGGGGGGACGCGTGCCTCCAGCACTGAGGGGATATTTGGACTTGAATCGGAAATGGAAAGAAGAGAGTGTCTCTGAAAACCACCACAAAGGGAACCGTTTAAATTGTGTTCACTATCGGCTGTAGTTGTGTGTCCAGCAGACTCGAGGAGCTTTGTCTGTGGTCTGAAGTGAACGGCATTTAATTATATTAACGTCATACTCATCATACACTGTTGTTATAGGATTTTAAACACTGGACGATGATTAGTTTTAGGGGATTTGAACTTGTGAATGATTGCCAAAGAGCAGTCGTATATACGATCTTTCAAGTACTCGTGAATTCGGACAACTTTAAACCAAATGTACTCACACTCCCGGGTGTATTCCAGCACTAAACGGACCACTTCAGAGCGGACATTGTCATATTTATATTTTCTTTTTGCACTTAAGGAAGCATCTACTGTGTGAAGCCTTACATTTGCTCATGCCTTCATCCTTGTTTCTCTTAAACCACATTTGTTTCTGTTTATTTGTTGACGTCTGTAGATATCGTGCCTAGTTTTCCGTGTTTCATTTTCCTTTTTTAATTCTTTAACGAGTTGCCTCCCGCAACCAGTAGTCCCGTTTCCACCGTGTTTTTACAGCAGAAGCATTGCTTGCGACAAAAAATTGCATTCCACACATCACTCCCGTCTCAACGATCACAACGGTGCCTACGTAGAACTTTCCCTCATAGACGATAGCCAAGAATAGTTTAGCCAGCTAGCTTAGACCAGTGCTCCACACACACACACACACACACACACACACACACACATACAAAATCACTGTCTCCCCACCACAGTCTTGCACTCGTACAATGTGAAAACTACCGAGTGCCTTGTGGCGCGCGTACAACTAGGATGTGTTCCTGCAGAGGTGGAGGGGAGGGGGGGGGGGGGGGGGGGGGCTCCGATGGTCCGTCTGAGCTGAGGTGACGGTATTCCCCTTAACGTGGAGATTTTATCCTTCTAACATAAGTGCCATTAGCTTAAGTGGGAGAGAAATATTAGCCAGGAAAACTTCACGACAATATCAAAACTACTTTGTCTCTATAGTTATTTTGTGGATTTGTATTTTTATATTGGAGATGTATGACTTTTGCATTGACTGGCTTTGTAATGAACTGTCTGTAACTTTTATTTGTTTTTTTGTTTTCTTCCTCTGATAAACTGGCAGGATAGAATAGATCGAAAGAGGAAACTGAGCTTTCTTAAATGTCTCGTTGTTATTAATATTGTTCCAGCTTGATTTATTTATAATTGACTACTTAATGTCTGTGTGATTGCTTTCTTCTCCCTATGGGAGATCAGACCTCTGGCGGTGTGTGGGAGTGTGTGCTTGTCAGTTTCTTGCCTGCATGTGCATGTGCATGTGCTGTGTGTGCGTATGTGCGAGTGTACTGTTTGTGTATGTGTGTGTGTGTGTGTGAATGCGCGTGTACTGTGTGTGTATGTATGTGTGTAACACCTCTACCGTGAATAACGTCTACGTATGCATTGCATGTCCGTCCTCTATGTGAAATACCGGCGTCTCCCGGTTCAATACTTCTGTCGCGTGTGCGTCATGTGTGTGTGTGCGCGTGTTTGTGCGTGTGTGCGCATTTGTGTGCGTGTGTGTGTGGCTTGCTCCAGTCAGTCTGCACGACTCCAGGTATAGCTATGTTGTACTGCTGTGTGCTGATGCATGGCCCGTATGGGAGTGTGTGTGCGTGCGTGCGTGTGTGTGTATGTGTGTGTGTGTGATCAAACTCTCGACCTCGACTGTGAGAGTTTCTGATGCTCAGCTCGCTTCGACAGGAGATGTTGCACAATGCACTCGATGTACCTTTCCCGTGGTGGATATCTGGTATTCTGATTTCTCTTGAGTGTAAATGTGTGTAACTGGTTTTCTTCATGCAGTGTTCCTCTGCTTTACAGGAAAGCTCTTTACGGAGGCCTGACGGTTACTTTTCTCTGCCGGTCTTTTAGTGTAAAATCTTAATTGAACGTCATCTTGTCAAAAGGTTTCCGAGCCGCTGAATGTGGATGTGGACTGTTGCTTTCTTATTCCAGAAAACATAAAACACACGTTGTTGTCTGTGAAAGTCGTGGGCTGCATGAATGGATAACACAAACTGTTCTCTGAAATGTGTAACTGTCCTACTTTGATTCTCCCTCAAGTGTTGATCACTTTACAAAAGAGAAAAAAAAACCCGCACCTTTTAACTTTTACTTTTTAATATTTGTGTTTTTTTTCCGTCATTCTGTTCGATGATTGTTCTGCATGTTGGGACTGCAAACTTCTAAGTGTTGTCTTTTACTGCCATGAAGGACTACTGAATAAAAATGTACATCATGCAGGAGCAGTGTGGCCGCCGTTGCTTATTCTCCTCAGTGTTAGGAGGCGTGTCGTCTCTGAGGCCACAAACACACGAGAACATCATCGGGGAAGCCAGAGGGAACGCGGCGGCCTGGTGGGCGCACGTTTCATAGCAGGGTTCATGGAAAACCTGGAAAAGTCATGGAATTTTAAAATGGTCATTTCCAGGCCTGGAGAAGTCATGGAAAAAACTTAAATCATAAAAGTTTTGAAAAAGTCATGGAAATGTGCTATAATCACATGTTCATTTACGTCAAGTTTGAAATAATCAATATGTTTAAAAAAAAAAAAAAAAAAAACGCTCAAAAGGTAAGCCGGTGTTCTGTCATTTTTTGCTGCCTTGTCAGAATTTGCTACCTCTGCATAAACCGATAGGTGTGTCTATCGATTCATGCTACCCTATCAAAAAATGCTACTTTATGGTTAATATAATTATAGTTAATAATTCAATTTAGCATTCTTACATGAATGCATGTTATTGTACTATCAAAATATGCTTTTCTTTCAAAGTTCAATGTTTCACTTTTCACTGTTAAAGTGTTTATTTTCAACAATAAATACACTAATAATAAACCAGTGCTTTATTATGATAATGTGAACAAACTCATGTTTACAATGCTGAATGTAATTTGTATTTAAGCCAAAAGTCTAAATAATCGGGATTTTGAGGATGTCGCTCAAGGTTATCAGATGTGCATCGACAGGGTTGCAAAACATTATGGGCGTGTCAAACACACTCGGAAAATTGACTCGGCGCATGCGCAATACCTCGACAAGTAGCATGAAATGATAGAACACCGGCGTACGCTCTCAATACGCCAAATGTTCTAAATTGTTCATTTATATACCGAGATTTCAGTTTGGTCATGGGAATTTGGTTTAAAGTCATGGAAAAGTCCTGGAAATCCATTGGTCAACATGTGTAAGAACTAAGATCCCTGCATAGACTGAACAATACGTTGAAATAAACAACCGATAACTATAAGGGCGTCCGCTGCTATTAAAGATGAAGGTGTGTAGAAACACCAAACGGAAAGAAGCTTCTTCCAAAACGAGAATGGGTTTGAATCCATGGCGAGAACGGTGGACTCCATAACCAATAACAAAAAAACACTTTAAAGAGGTAATTACTAATTAGTAAACGTGAATACTCAAACCAATGCTGATAAATTAACAAAAACATGGTTTGATTTCACATTTTTAATAAGTTATTCTCACTATCACAGGGACTTAAATGTATCATGAACTTTGTAATATGATTATAGTTTTCACAGATTTGGACCCAGAAAGAAAGGCTTGAGAATAAAGTCCAAGCCTTCGGCGTACGCAGTAATAATCAGGCCTCTAACTTTCTAAAGAAACTGGAAATGTATTCTGAGGCCTGGCTAAGACTTGAAAGATTACACCTATTCGAAAGATTTATGAAATGTCAGCAAGAATTTAGTATTTCTTTATTAGCAGAGTGGAATGTAAGTGAGTATAAACGAGCCCCGGAGAAGGTCTGAGTGTAATCGGCCAAGTGGCCTGCATTTAGTATTTTGTGATGGACCGGCCCGTCTCATTCAGCCAGATAACCGGAGAACAGAGGCGTCTTTGTGGAGCTTTCTGCTCTACCTGTTGGTGCAACCTAAACCTCTATTCCTGGGGTGAGTTGTTTCTAACACTGTGACCATGCCATGCTCATTGAACACCGACAATGACGCATCTCGGCGCCGCATTCCTGCCGTGAAGTCTGCCGCAAGAACGAGCGACAGGTAGAGCGGCTGTGCCGGCCCGACCGCTCCGGTTTCCTTCTCTCCCCGTCCCGAGCGGTGACGCGACTTCGACACGAACGTTAACAGACATCACGTCAGGGCGCCGGCGGTACGGAGAGGCAACGTTTTTATTCGCTGTAAATTCGTGAAATCGGTATGACAACCCTACATGCATGTACACTGCATGTGCAACATGGTTATGACAGGCCACATTTCTTCCAGATGATATCGAGTCCACACACCACCTCTTCTCAGAGGTCCATGAGATTGTCCAAAAACTCTATTTCCCTGGTGTCCAACATCTGGTTCTAATACAGTAATCATGTTCAGAGTGACGTGTCGGTGCCATTTGCCCGTGCGGCGTTTCAGTTTTCAGAGGAAGGTTTGTGATGAAGAGTTTTAGTCGGTGTTATGAGCCGTCAGCTTGAATAACAGCCCGTATAAAAAAATACAAAGTGTTGACGATATAAGATAAAAGTGCACGAGGTCCACCGCTGCTGCCGCCTCGGACCGGTCTGCTGAACTGTGATGTGTCCGGTGACGCAGAAGGGGGGGGGGGGCCTCGGGCCGTGCAGCCTCCTGTCCGTTCGGGCCCCAAACCCCCCCAGCTGTACGGCGGCGTTGTGTGTTTGCCGTCTCACACCCAACCAGCTAAAGATAAAGCTCGTAATCCCTCCGTGTCAGCTCTGTCCGAAGTCAGCGAAGCCCTTGGCCGCTGAGAAGGCGTCTGGCTGCAGGGGGAAGAAGTACTGCTGCGGCAGCAGGAAGCCCTGAGCGGGCTGGTGGAGCTGCAGCTGGGCGTGGGTGGAGGCCACCTGGTGCTGCATGCCCCCCGACATGGGCGCCGGCGGGGACGTGTAGGGGGGCGGCGGAGGCGGAGGCAGAGTCTGAGGGGTCTGAGTCGGGGTGGAGGCCGACAAGGAGACGGTGGCCGACACCAGGCAGCCGTGCTGCTGCTGCTGCCCCCCCCCCGGCCCTCCCAGAGAATACCTCCGCATGGAGCTGCCTCCGCCGGCCGAGCTGGAGCTGGTGGTGGCCGTGCTGGACTGCCGCGACGGGGCGCGGAGGCTGGGCGGGGCGGAGGTGAGGATCATGGGGATGGTTTCGCCCTGGTAGCTACGCAGGGAGAAGCGGATGGGCTGCTGGGTCGGCTGCTTGGGCCGCAGGCAGGTGCAGCAGTAGACGGCCACCAGAGAGCCGACCACCACGAAGGCCACGAAGATGCTGCCCACCATCAGGAAGGGCACGTAGATGGGCTCTGAGGAGGGAGGAGACACGGGCAGGTTAGGATGGAGGGTGAGGAATCAGCTTCAGGTGACAGAAAGCTGAAGGTTATTAATGTATATCTACGTGAGAAAACGACCCTAGCTAGTTTTCTGATTTACTATTTTCATTGTCCTGGAGACCAAAAAATGTTAACTTAAAGCCCCACTATGTACTTTTTCCCTTGTAGCGCCCCCTTCAGGTATTTAACGTGTACTTCAGTGTGGTAAATACCCAGTTACGATAGATCAGGTGTGGTGAACCTCTGGCTCTGAGCCATATATGGCTCTTCCGGTGACGCATATGACTCTTTTGAGTTTGAGTTTAAAAAGAAAAATCTCCTTCGCCCCCCCTGTAACTTTCTCTCTCCTCCAGATGACAGCAGCAGTAATGTCAGGTCCCTTTCTTAAAGACGTCTTTGTTCTTTTATCAAACTAAACGTCTGTTATTGATCGTCTCCACAGCAGCATGTCTCTCTGTCTCTACGTCGCGTAGCGGAGACAATAAAAAGTAACCTGTGAGGTGGACTGGACTATGTGACGTTGGTCATCACTGACAGAAAGCAGGTCCAAGGACCGGGCGGCTCACAAATCGTACATAGTCGGGTTTTTAGCCCGCAGACCCCCGATGGCAGTGGCGGAGGCGCACATCGCCATATTAAAAGTCTTTGTAGCGGCACCATTTTTTTCAAGCTGTTATTTGAAGGTAGGAATTGTTACATAGTGGGGCTTTAACTTAAATGAAAGATATTCTATATTATTTCTTACATCTCACTTTAACTACACTGTTACACATTTACAAGCACTGTATAAACATTTAGTAAATGTTTTATGACTTGTTTTATCTGATTACAACTGTTTTACTATATTGTCACTCATGATGTTTATACAGCAGTCGCCACTTGTGAGCTCACAGGAGGGGGTTTAGTGGGACATAAATCCATTATTAAACACCTGTATCTGCTTAACTACATCATTAGAAAACATAAATGTTTATGTTGGGCTTATAAATCCTAAATAGAGTGGTTAAAGATAAGTTTGACCCTGAACTACAGCCTGCACTCTAGTCTACACAGTGACTAACATTTTAAAAGAACTTTATTTAATCAAGTTAATTCTAAAAAGTCCTTTTAGTATTATTAACAAAACCTCAAGGAAACATTCCTACTGGAAAATACAAACTACTCGGGTTACACTCTGTGAAGCCATTTGCACTTTGGGAGAAAATCAGCTGTTTATTTATTTTGATAGTAAGAAATTAGGAAATTGTGAGCACACAGTCCATTCAGTTAGGGCCTCGTAGCTTATCAGTTTGGGGAATTTAAAGAAAACTCTGAAGAAGAAAAAGACCGTTGAGGGTAAAAGCGGCCTTTTATATAAGATTGCACAACTCACAGAGGGTTAATGTAACACTCTGAGCCCATTGAGGGGCTAAGAAGTTAAAGATAAGGTGTTGCCGGCTCAAAAAAGTGATTTTTTGCTTTTGTTTGGCAACACAGTAATCCGGCTTGTGTGAGAGGTTTGAATACATTCCTGCATTCTGATCCAGCTTATCTTTAGTTTTGTGCTTATTTATGTAGTAAGATTTGTAAAGAATTAGTTTGAAGGCCATATGTTGAGTGACTGACAGGCTGCATCACACCTGATATAATCTGTAGTGAGCTCAGGTCAAATGAAGCAGCGGGAGCTGAGGTCAGAAGGTGCTGGAGACTGGACACTTGGCTCAAAACACAGTAACTGGACTTGTACAAGGTTGCAGAAGTAAAAACGTTCAGTCTTGGGAAACAGACCACATTCTTATAAGAAAGGTGTCTTTACTATTTATTTTACCATTCAACACACTTTAACATTGTTGTCCCAAACCGACATGTGTTGGTGTCTTGTTTGAGTGGATAAACCAAACATTTAGCAAAGAGTTACATGTCCCATAATGTCACGTGACACGGTCTGTCTGCACACTCAAAGTGTTTTGGGTCACTGAAACATGCATTAAGTTATTGTTTATATGAATGATGTCCTGCTGACCTCTACACACATCGACATGTGCATGCATCTTAATGCCTTTGTGTAGTTTATTTCTATAACACGTTGGTAAATGTAATCGATTCCAGCCTGACAACTGAATTAAACTGAGCTCATCCCAGAAGTGTTCCTGAACGCAGCACTCTGGGGAAAGCCTGCTCGCCGCCTATTCACGGCCGTTAGTTTAAAGCCACTCGACTTACGCGCTGCGAACTCGGTGTTGTCCACCTCCCGGTCGTTGGTGCAGCCGCCCTGGTCCAGCCGCGCGTCCGCGGCGGCGCAGCAGTAGCGCAGCGAGCACGAGCCGCAGCACACGGTGGCGTCCATGGTGTCAAAGTCCTCCGGACACTGGAAGCCATCGTGATAATTCCCATTAGCGTCCAGCCAGCCGTGGCAGTACTCCCCCTGTGCGTCCGATATCCGCAGATTCCAGGTCAGATATCCCAGCAGCAGGCAGCTCAGCAGGCACACCATCCCGGCGAGCCGCGGGGGGTTCACGCGCCCTGCGGGCTTCAGCCGCCGGCCACCGAGTGCGTCGGTCCGGCTTAGAGACTCCTCATTGAGACGAGTTCACTGGAAGAGAAACGCGGCGATCCGGGGATGTGAACTTATGTCACCGTCATCTTTCCACCAACCAAACCGTTGTGAGCCAAAAGTTCCCAAATTGCAACGTGAGCAAATCCCTTAAACGCACCTTCTCTCGAAGACCCTTCTGAGAGAGTCCTCATCCAGCCGCTGCTCTCTGCTCGGCTGCAGGTCCTGAGGACGTTTGTTGACGTCGGTTTAGAAGTTGTGCGCCCACCTCGCTGGAGAGTTGCTGCTTTTGTGACTCTGGCGGTGCACGCGCGCACGTAACTCCCATTAACCCAACGTGCGCGTTCGTGTGGAGGTAGTGGGTAGTGGGTGCCCAAATAACACGTTAACGTGGTTTTACGAGCTTATTGCACGAGAGAGGCAGAGGCACAGAAGTAAGAGCTGCAGGCAGTTTGTATTAATCATCATTTTGACATTTAAAAACCGAACCAAGTAAATGTATTTAATGTAAAGACCTGAATCCCAACCGAGAGGAAACCTTTAAAGTGAGACGATACTCTACTCAGTTGTGACGTGAGTTTAGACACCAGAGAGATTGCTCTAAAACTGACTTTGGGTCAGTTTGTGGACACCGTTGCTGTTGCCACCCAACGTGTTAACCCCATTTCTTCTTAGTATTTAAAATGTGTATTCTTTTATTTATGGGGTGTGTTTATAAAACGTGTCCAGACACTTGTTGAGGCCACCTCATCCCGATGTGCAAAAACTAGCAACGGCTCACTTTAATTAAAACATATTAATAGATAACAACGAAACTTAAGGAAGTTAAAACTTCTGCAACATAATTTAATTTATATACCACATCCAGATACTCCATATGCTCTATTGTCATTTTTTGATAATGGCCATTCAAATTGATGATATCACCCTCTTAATAATATATTCTGATTATTCCTTCATATAAACCTATACATGTGTCATAATAGCAATACAGACATGTAGTTACTATATTGATAAAACGCAGAAGCACAAACTACCGACCAGTCAGTTGAAAATGATAGTAAAACATTCATGTCAATGAGCAGCAGGTCTTTCCATCCATTGCCATGTATGTGTGTGTAATCTACTGATGTGGCGCCCTCGTGTGTTGCTGCAAACTTTTAAGCCTGCAGGCTGCCGGACAAATGCGACGCTAAAAAATGATTTTAAACACGAGGTCTTATTCTTTATTAAAAAAATAAATAAGAAAAACTTAAATACGGATCCCAAGAATAAAAACATAAACAAATAAAATGTTATTATTATTATTATTATTATTATTATTATTATTATTATTATCATCATTATTATTATCATCATTATTATGATATATGTTGTGCAATTTATTTTTAATTGTATTTTGAAAAACAAAAGCACACAAAACGTATGGATGCTCATTCCATGTGATAATTGGTGGTTTCAGGTCGTCTGGCTGTGGATGGTCTTTTCCTCCGTGGCGCTCATGTCGCTCTTCATGCTCAGGAGCAAAATGGCCTCTGCCTTTTCATTTATAGGATTTCGTTCTGCGTTTTTTTTCATCTCCAGATTATACAAATGCCATAGCGGCCCGTTGTTCTCTGTGTGGATGGGGGCTACAAAGGAGGCAGGCGGCCGCGCGCAAGTCCCGCCTGCATTTCCCTCTGGGGGAGTCTCAGTGTCGGCGCTCCCGACTGGGGATTGGAGCGGCGGCTTGTCAGTGACTGAGCCCACCCTTCACACGGCGCGCGCGCGAGGGAAACCGAGCCAGACAGTGACGGATCTCATCCTCCAGCCTGTCACGTCAGCACGTCGCGGTACCGACCCCGCAGCCCCATCCCCCGCGCTGTGACACCCGGCTCGGGATGGAGGGAGCGATGCAGCCCGCGGACGGAGGGCCCTGCGCCCCGAAGATGTGCCGACAACACCGGGGTCCGTACAGCACCCTGAAACCCTTCCAGAGCAAGCGCTCGGCGGGCAAGTCGCGCGCTGACAGGTCCGCCGTGGTCGAGCTGCCTCTGTTTGGCGACGGACATCACTTCACTTTCCATCCCGAGCAGCCTCATCGTTTCCAGCCCCATCACCAACACCACCACCATCACCACCAGCAGCAGCAGCAGCTCCACCAAGCCAGCGTCGCCATCAGCAGCAGCAGCAGCAGTAGCCAGCAGCATCACCACCCGACTCCCCAGGATCCTTTCCCCTGTGAGAACAGGCCCAGCAGCAGGGTCCCGACATCCACCTCGGCGGCGGCGGCGGCAGCTCCATCTCCTGGTACCCAGCAGCGGCGCGGAGCGGAGCCCAGACTTTCCCCAGACTGCACCTACGCCATCAGCTCAGGTGGGTTTTCAAACTTGTTGTGAGTGATGAGAGTGCCTCCCGGGCGTGTGTGGAGGGCTGCTCCATCTCTTAAAGCTACTTTAAGTCATTTGGATTTGGGATGGGGAGACTTTTTCTTTAGAGTTCCAGTTTCTGGTGTATATTTAGAGTTTTTGCTGCCCTGATTTTAAAGCATATAATTCGATGAAGTTTAATATAACACAAACAATAATGTCATTAAGGGCGAACATCTCCTTTGTTCACATGAGCGTCATGTTTTTCTCGTTTCTTCCTCTTTTTTTTCTTCCTGTCAGCAGTGATTGATTTGCTGCTGTAATGAGAGCAGTCATGATTGAATCTCCAGTGTGCATGTGCTAAAAATGACTGCGTGTGTGCATGCGTGTATGCACGTGTGTGAGTGTGTGCGTGCATGAAGGGCCCTCACAATCTGGTTGAAACACATTGTTCTGTGCTAATTTTTCTCCTCAGCTGCGGTTCATTAGTGAGCCATGCAGTCTCAGGAATAAATGTGTTCCCTGTGTGGAGGGCGGGTCCATTGGAAGCAACGTTGAGATGAAAGCGATGAACCTAATCCTAGTTACGAAATTAAACATTAAATCTCCTCCTTCCAATCAGATACTAATCTCTTTATCATCTCTGGCAGCAAAGGCTCAATTTGCTGCTGGTTATTGTGGCTTTACAGAAAATCCAGGGTTCAGTCCGAGCTCAGGTTTCACTGTATGAAGTCACCATGTGAGAATTGGCCAATGTGTACATGTTTGATCTAAAATTAGGCATCTTTAACCCACTTCAATCTGTGAGTGAGCTAAAAAAACAGATTCTCTGCAAGTATGAAGCCCAGATCTCCCAGAAACCCATTGTTTGCATCCCTTCTGGCATACACATGGCCCAGATTTCACTTATGAAATACACACACCAAACCATATATTTCCCTGCTCATATTACACAAAATGAAGCATCCATTCCCGGCTAAACTACTCATGCATTCTTACTGATGATGAAACATCAAAGTGCTCTCTATCTATCTGCACCATGAACCTAACATCCCTCTCATGGCTGAAGAGAAAATAACAAAACCACGATGCCCTTCTCCAGAAGAGAGGCGGTGGAGAGACCTGCACTGGGCGATCAGTTCGGCACACAATAACACAAATTGCATCGAAAAGCCGATCCCAAAGAGTTGTGATTAAAACAAATGGGCCTCATAAATTTGCCTCTGCCGAGCGTGTTGTTTTTTAATGAAATTTTATGAGGCTCTCAGCTCCCACTGCCACAGAACTGGTGAGAGGAGAGAGAGTAGGGTGGCGACCGGGGTGGGGGGGGGGGGGTGGGGGGGGGTGCAGGGTGAAGGCGAATGATATCGGATACATCTCGACGGGTAAACAGAGACGGCACGCATATTAATAAATGCGACACATCTGCGCCAGGCTGATAGATACGTCTGAGCGAGTGGCAACGCAGCAGTGGCAGCCGAGAACTCATTTTGTGTGTGTGTGTGTGAGAGGACACTGGACTCCTAATCATTACATGGAGGTATGTGTGAGATCATCTCATTGAGACGTGCCCAGACTACCAGGGGACACGGGCTCGTTTCTGGACAATAGCTCCGTGCTGATTTCCTTTGCTCGGCTGGATTTGGTCGCAGCAGATACCGTGACTTCAGAGTTTATTGACATCTGAATAAATCAGCATAATCAAGCTGACATTTCTATGAGCAGAGGGGCCGACTGTATGTGCAGAAATGTGCCGCAAAGAGAGAGAAAAGGGAGGCGGAAAAGAACCAGAACCAGAGAAAGACGGAACACAGAATCACTGACTCTGTGTCCATGTCTGCTTTCCTGTTGCAAACGCACTCGTAGTACATAAAGTACTTCACTTATTGAGGTACTGAGCTACACGTTGGGAAACTACTGCATGTTCTTGACAGCTGAATTTATTGGATCTTTCCAGGTTTAGATTTTTGCATATCTGGTTGGATCCGCGTGTCATATTTCGCAGATGTCTTGTAAGTCAAGAAACATTTCTCTTCTCAACTTTTAACAATGCTAGATGAAACATTCAAATGTTTTCATATAGCCCAAGGAAGTCAGATTATCCACAATAAAAGCAGATATTTGAAATCAGTCTAAAATAGGACGGTGTATTTGTGATGTAACTATCTTCAAAATGTTGCTCACGTGTAATATTCTCACAGATGCCGAATGATAGCGAAGAAAAGGTCCGTTTAGTAGCGGTTCTGGAGCGTCTGCCTTCATCACATGGTCTTCATCAGCAGATTGAGTTTGTTGATTGGCATGGAACGGCTGGCTTTGACTTGCTGCCCATTTGACTGGAAAGTTTGTTCTCAACACGACAGACCCGGTGGTTGTAGAGCGATGGCGACCTCTGACCTCTCGATTTTTCTTCCCTCCCGTAGAGAATCGTCTCATCCTGGATGCCTTCGCCCAGCAGTGCAGTCGAGTCCTCAGCCTCCTCAACAACGGTCGCCTCCTGGAGCCATCCTCCTCCACCTCCTCCTCCTCCTCCAGCGTCACGTCCAACATCAAGCTGGAAGGCGGGCCGGGGGAGGTGCAAGGTCTTCGCTGCTCCTCGCTGCTCAAGTCCAAACCCGAAGAGAGCTCCTCCACCACGGACCCAGAGGGGGAGGCCCAGCAAAGCCATTTGAACCAACAACAGACCTCCGCCGTCCTCCGCATCTTCACCGACTCCCTCCAGAGCTATCTGCTGTCGGAGCCTCCGCAGCATCCGGCCGCCGGTCCGGACGAGGAGAAGTGTCCGGCGGCGGAGCCCGGCTCGGGGGCGTCTCCTCCGAGACACAACCTGGGCGGCTGGGGCTCGCCCGCCCCGTCAGAGTCGTACGGCCACCCGTCGTCCACGCTGCCCGAGGAGGAAGAGGAGGAGGAGGAGGAGGAGGAGAGCTGCTGCCCGCGCTGCTTGGAGTTGGAGCAGGAGGTGCTGTCTCTGCAGCAGGAGAACGAAGAGCTCCGCAACAAGCTGGAGAACGTCCCAGGTGCAGTGATGGAAGCTGGGACTTCAAAGGGTTTGAGGCTATTCTTTGGGATGGGTCCGAGGACCAGAGATACGTATTGGTGATGAACTGAAGGAAAGGTTTTTATTTGGAGAGACAAACTCCTCGAAAGATCCTCGTGTCAGGGCAGGTTTAGATATTTAGGAGCTTATGGGTTACCCGTTGTACCTTGTTTTGACTTTTTCTCTCAGTGTAAATGTTGGTATTGGTAGAGGGAGCACTCAGATCTTGTATTTAAGTAAAATACCAAACTGTTAATAGAGTCCTGCTGGACAGTTTAATTCAGGGATGGAGACTTCAGACGGGACTTGAGGCTGAATGGAAAAAGCTGAGAAACTTGACTTGTTGACCTATGAATATTTTTTTGAATGCAGCATTGTTGTTCTATTTTGGGGCATTCATGGAGAAAACATCATGAATAATAAATAAGATAACGAGCCGTCTCCATGACCTGATGCACACTTTCAGTTCCACCTGCAAAAAAAGAAGTCTTGAGTTCATATAAGACATGTTTAGCTTTTATTATGAAGATATTTTGTCTTAAGACAAAAGTTATTTTTATATTGATAGGCCGGAAAAAGTAGCAAAAGTCTTGAGACATGACAGTTCTGGTTTATTCTATAATAATACAAGATATTTCAGTATCGACCAAAGTGGTCGATCAACGTTACCGACCCGATACACAACGGAAATGATGAAAATTATGAAAAATTAATCAACTAATCGTTTAATTTCTACAAAAAGTATTGAAGCGCTTTCTTAATCCGTCACCTCTGTATAAATCAGTCACCATAGTTTGATGTGAAAATATTCTCAGAATGTATTATTCATACTACTGCATCCATCAATGCCACCGCTTTGTACTTTATCATCTCCGAGTGTTTGTGTGTCGTCTTTTTCACAAAGCCACGTGTTCTCACTCTCTAAATGCATCGCACAGTTTTAATAGCATCTATTTTTATTAAGATTCTTGCACTCCCCAAAGCATTCTGAGCTCCCTAGTGTCACCGTAACCTAATTTGCACTAAAACAGCTAAATGTATTTGCACATTTCTGGATTATTGTCGATAAATTAATCACCAGATGTGTCATCATTCTGACAATGTATTTTTAACTCTGCTCACACGTGTTTTCATGCAGTTCCCTGTCAAAACGCCCTCGACTACTTCAAAACTGTTCTGGAGTTTCACAACCAGCTGATCCAGCCGATGCCGGAGGAGCAGCTCACCGAGGTGAGGATTCACGCCGCCGTACATCACTCACAGCTATTTAAAGAAGGTGTGATCAGTAGCACACGTTAAGGTGTGAAAAGATTAGATCACATCCATCCCAATTAAGTCACTTCATTGCATGAACATGTTGTAATTAAAGAAAACTCTTTCTCTGCAGGAAGAAGAACGGCAAACAGTCTTTGAGGTCTGTGCTTTTAATTCATAAAATGTGTTGCTTTTATGACCATAAAGAATAAAAACATCAGTGTATATTTGTAAATGTTTTGGTCTGTCAAAACAGGGCAAATTAGTTAAATTGATAGATGATGATGTGCATCCTAAAAAAAGGTTAAAGGTCCATTTGGAAGTGGAAAAAACTTTAGAAAATGTCGTAAAATCTGGAATAAAAGTCAATTCGCCACGTGAGTTAAACCTCCTTCTGACTATAACATCCATCCTCCTCTTCCCTGCAGGGCAGCAAACAGCTGCTGGAGAACTATCCTCTCTTCATCTCTAACAAGCAGTGGGACGAAGCCGTCAACTCCTCCAAGAAAGACGGCAGGCGGCTGCTGCGCTACCTGATTCGCTTCGTCTTCACCACGGACGAGCTCAAGTTCTCCTGCGGTTTGGGCAAAAGGAAGCGCTCGGTCCACTCGGGAGACCCCGGCCTGGAGAGGCGGCCGCTCAACCCCGTCAAAGTCAGCTGCCTCAGAGGTACGCGGCCTGGGAAAAAAGTATTTTGAGTGAGCCGACTGTTCGCATTACGCTTCAGTCGGCTCACTTTAAAGGGGAGGTATTATGCCCATCTTTCCACAAGTTGATCTGGTTCCTTGAGGTCTTAATGTAATGTTTGTAACATATTTTGGTCAAAATACCACATCAAACAGCCTTTTTACCCTGTAAAAAACACCTCCCCACAGATTGAGCTATTTTGAGTGGGCGAGGTGCCAGGTTGGAGATGGTGAAGTATCGTACCAAAGGCTCAAAATGGTTGTATTATTTGGATGGTAATTATCGTGTATCTGGCAACCCTGAGTTCGGTTGACCAATGACTGCTCTCTATACCGTCAGACCTCCCGCCAGAGCTCGGGAGATACCATTTCCAAAACGTGTAAGGGGTAAATACTAGTTTGTGAAAACGCAGAAAAACACAAATATCCGACGAAGCAAAATCCCGGACGTTTTTGGAATCCCTGCCCGACGCATTTTTTAGGTCTCAAAAACAGGGGGGGGGGGGGGGGGGGGGGGCGTAGCCAGACTCCCTACATGGCCATGGTTCGAGAACGACGTAGAAACAGATCGTGATCCCATTCGACGCACTCAAGCATATCGTTTCTGACATAGAGGAACCACAAAAAGCTGCGTGAGTTGTTTTTTTCCAGAGTTTGTGTGTTGGGAGACATGCCAGATACCCAAATTAACATATAGAAGCACTAAAAAAGTGGAATTTTCATAATATGTCCCCTTTAAGTGATGCGTTAGTATTGAAACACTGGGAATTGAAACACTAGTCGGGCTCCCGCAGTTGTCCGACGGCCAGAAGCTCTGGCAAATGTCTGCTTATAAAACGTCAGTATTGTTTGAATGATGCGGTGCCATGCTTTCTAGGGTACTGAATCTTTTACAGCCCACGTTTCAGATTTTAAAAGCAGCAGTGGCGATCAAGTGAGATCATTATGGGTTCATAACTACATGAGGTGAGGGTTCACAAGCAAATATGAGTTTCTTTTGGCTCACATGGATATGATTTAACTCATTGTTAGTGGTCCCTATTATTCAACTTATGACAGTCAGATTCAAATTTTTTTCAAAATAAAGTGTCTAACCATTTGTTATTTCATTCTGCCACTTGATGGGTGGGTGGGGGGGCAGCATAAACAAACAGAGAGTCCCTTTTTAAGTTTATAAGTTTCAATTTGTTGCAAAACAGTTGCTTCAGTAAGCACGCAGCAGTCACAGATGCACATGATCATTTATTCAGAGTTGTTTGTGTCCCCCCGAGGAATGTTAGTCTAACGCTCACGCCTCTTTTAGCTCTGATTTTAGTCTCCACCACCTCCAGAGTTAAATATGTCTCTCTTTCTGTGTCTGTCTGCTGTTTGGTACTTGTCTGTTTTTAGAGCCTTTTCTCTGAAAATAGCTGCCTGGTGGGGCCTAAAACAACAGTGAGCAGAGAGAGTGAACCAGAACAGTGAAGTGGAGGGCCAGACAGCTCAACAATGAGCTGAAACTCACGATAGAGCTCTTTGAAACAGGGCAGCTGCAGATCCAAGAGAAGTTACACGATATCCCTGGTCTGTGTAAAATATAAGAATCTGAATTACCTTTAATGTGAATCTCACCTGATGTTACTCGATTCATGCGGTCATGAATTGTTTACAGAAAAGGTCAAAAGTGTTGTTTTCCATTCCAAATGTAAAACATCTAACAATCCGGTTGAACGGTGGGACGAGTCAAGGTTTGCGTTCGCATTTCTTAAATTGCGTTTTGATTGAAACTTCACTTCTTGCCAGAGTTCATCCGGATGCACTGTGCCTCGAACCCGGACTGGTGGATGCCGTCGGAGGAGCAGATCAACAAGGTGTTCAGCGACGCCGTGGGTCACGCCCGTCAGGGCCGAGCGGTCGGCACGTTCCTGGGCAGCAGCGGCAGCAGCACCAGCAGCCTCTACATGGACGGCTTCGACGGCCATCTGTCCCAGGACGAGCTGTATCTGAAAGGCTGCCACAACGGCCAGTCGGACTGAATCGGACCAGGACTCAGAGACAAAATGCCGGAAATGTAGCTGTTCAACCACTTATCCCAAAACGCCGACCTTAACCTGACACTTTACAGAGTGAAGAACACATTCCAGATGACGTTTATCATTATATAACTGCAGTTTCTTTGAATAGCTCGTAGCTCTTTTGCCATTTTTATACCAAAAATTGAGTTTTTCGTCAACATTTTTATCTTTCAATTTCTTTTTCAATTTGAGTCTTCCAGTAGCTACTTTTCTATGGTTTGATGTTTTGAGCAGTTTCTTATGCGTGTTTGTTTTTGGGATGCATACTTTAAGGTAATTAGGAATCTATTTGTGTTGATGTGACCCATTAGAGACGTATCGTATCCATCACTGCCCTTCGTCACATCAAAGAAAGTAGCATGTCATATCTTTCCACCAAATTCCGCGTCATTGGCGAAGCACCTTTTGAATTGCAACCCTTCAACAGGAGTGCCTCTGAGAAAGTCGTGTTTTGTTAGCTGTAGTCTTGCACTTTGCATCCCAATTTGTTTTTCTTTATTATACTATCAATTCTGATGTGCATTAAAAGTCTCTGCAATGAGCTTAGATTCAGCTTCCCTTGGGTTGAGAAAGGTTTTGGTCAAGGCGAATGTCAGGATATATCATATTGCAAAACAGTCTTATAGCTCAATATAATTACTCACATCTGCATAAGTCACGAGAGGTCTCCTATATTATTTTGAAATGCTGTATATGTCAGTGGTGTAACACTGATGAAGGTGTGCTAATGATTAAAATACAGATTTGCAGAAGAAAAACACTGATAAAAGAAAAGGTTTATATTTAATGCTAATCTCTGCACTTTCTTTGCTCCATCAGATTATTTTATTCATCCTGACGCAAAAAAAAGTCTTCAACTGCAAAGTAGATTAATGCATTCTACATCCCTGTCATCGGTGAGAAGACGTTTTGATTCTGGATGAATGACTGTTGCCATATAATATTGCCTTAAACTTGATTCAAGCCCTCCACAGAATAGCGTGTCGATGCTGTGTGTGTCTTCACGATGTGGGTCGTCACTGTCTTCCTGACAGAATAATCACTTCTAAATAATTATCCGTTGACCCAAGTGGAAGAAAAATCAAGCACTTCTTTCTTATTTGCACTTTTACGCGTCTCCTTGTGGCTGAAGCTGCCCGACACTGAGAAGTCCTTTAGAAGTTAACAACTTGTGTTCCTTGACTTTGTATTTATTATATTCGGTACTCGATCACTTCACTTCACGACACCGTTTTCTACGTTTTGAATGTATACCAGATTTATTAGGTCAGTTTGCCACGTCGACAGTGCTGTGTAAATGTGTAATATAAAGTACAGTAACGTGTGAGGTGTTCTTGAAATACCATGTCTCTCTCTTAAAAAGCAGGAAAGTAGGAAAGTGCCACAGAAACCTTAAACGGTTGGATTCTGTTGTTGTGTTGCTGTTCTGAATGTGGGTTTTTATTTGTATTTACTCCCTCAAAGTGTCTGTTAACAACACTGTGAAACATCTGTAGGATTTTTACAAATCTAATAGCTTCTGTTGTTTTTTATTTATAATAAATAAAACGAGCACTGAAGCTGAAAGCTTACATTGAGTATGATCTGACTATCTGCTGTTCTAATTGTATTGTATTAATTCAAGACATTTGATTTTATTCTTAAATATATAAAAACGAACAGTAGTATCGTTGTAGTTTTAATTTACACTGCAGTTGTATGTTGTATGTATGTGTCATTTAGGAGCATCACAATTGAAATACATTGGATAGTTAAATTATATTTTTAATCACTTTAAGTTTGAATTATTGTAAATATGGCAGTAATACTGGGCCAGTTTTCGATTCTGTTTATTTTGTATAGCCTAAAGTAACAAATTACAAATTTGCCTCAAAGGGCTTTACAATCTGTACACATAGGCAGTGGCGACTGGCCCATAGATGGTCACACCCAACTGAAGGCAGAAGAAGAAAAAAAAGATTAGAATGATTTTATTTGTATTTAGAAATGATACAAATTGTCAACATTTGGGTTTTGGAAATATGGAATATATATACCCATTCATATTTTTTAAATAGGATATATGTGCAAAATATATGTTCTTCCAGCTCGCCCTCTCCCCCTCTCTAACCTAATCCTTATGGCAAATTATTACAAAAATCATTCAAATAATGAGAGTAGTAGGCATGTTGAATCAATTACAATTACCACAAATAGCAGCAACAGAATAATAATGATAATGGAGACAGTAATGATGATGGCAATGCTAACAGCAATGCAATTTGTAAAAAAAAATGACAATAGCAGGAGGTGTCAGGGAGGACCACGATCCAGTTAACTGAAGGAGATGGCAGATGGCAGGGCCCAGGAGGCAGGGCCCATGAGGCAGAAACCAGGAGGCAGGAACCATGAGGCAGGAACCAGGAGGCAGGAACCAAGAGGCAGGGCCCAGGAGGCAGGAACCAAGAGGCAGGGCCCAGGAGGCAGGGCCCAGGAGGCAGGAACCAAGAGGCAGGGCCCAGGAGGCAGGGCCCAGGAGGCAGGGCCCAGGAGGCAGGGCCCAGGATTAAAATAACTTAATTTTTTCCTGAGTTTAACATCAGGAAGTTGCAGATCATCCAGGTGGTTGTGTCAGGTCTGATCAATAGATATAGTTGAGTATCATCTGCAGAACAAAGTGTTTTCTGATAACGCAGCACAAAGGTCTAGAGATGAGTAATTTATCTGATGCAACTAAGAGGTCATTGGTCATTTAGAGATTAGAGATCGATCTGTAGTCAGCCAACACCTCAGGATCCAGAGTGGGCTTCTTCAGGAGAGATTTTATACCAAATACATTGCCTGTTAGTAAAGACACATTGATTATATCGAATGGAGAGGTGTTAATTAAAGGGAAAACGCCTTTAAGCAGATACGTCGTAATGGGGTCTAAGAGACGGATAGAAGGTTTAGAAGTAGAAACCGTTGAAGAGAATTGATCAAGGTCGATAAGAGAAAAGCCATCTAAATATATATCAGGATTTACAGCAGCCTTAGTCTAAGGCCACTCTATTTGAAGACAGATTGGCATTGGTTGAGAGCAAGAGATCATCAATCTTGCCTCTGAGGGTTAGAATCTCATCATTGAAGAAGTTCATGAAGTCATTACTACCAAGGTCTATAGAAATACACGGCTCCACAGAGCTAGGACTCTTTGTCCGCCTGGCTTATGTTGTGTAAGAGAAATTATTTTATTATTTGTTATTGTTCTCAATTACTGATGAGCAATAGTCTGCTCTGGCATTACTGAGGGCCTTTTGATACATTTGAAGACTCACCAAACTAAGTGTGATTCTTCTAAGTTGGTGGACCGCCCAATACTTTTCAAGCTTCTACAATGTATGTTTTAATTTGCTGGTCTGAGGGTTAGAGCAGAGAGCAGGTTTTCTTTGTTTTATTATCTTCTTTCTTTGAGGGGCTTTCGAGACTAGTGTCATTCTCCGTGAGCCTGTAGCACAATCAACAAGATGATCAATCTGAGACAGACTTTTGCCCAACGTCCTACAGACCAGTAGTATAAACTCAAAAGTCCTGAGGTAATGGTCTGATAGAAGAGGGTTCTGTGGAAACACTAGAACATGTTCTATGTAAATGCAATATGCAAGAACTAGGTCGAGGGTTAAAGTAATGATTTGATTTTTGTTTACTCTGACAGAAGCCAATCGAATCTAATAATGAGGTAAAAAATGCACGAAGGCAATCATTATCGACATGAAAAATAAAATCCCCATCAATAATAACCTTATCAGTTTTAAGGTCTAAACTTGATAGAAACATAAAACAATTCAGAAGGCCTGGGGCATGGTACACTATAACAAACAGAATTGGCTGTATTGTTTTCCAGGTTGGATGTGAAAGAATAAGGATTTCAAATGAGTTTAGGATTTGTTAATAGGCTTGAGTTAAAGATGGCTGCTACTCCACCTCCTCGGCTGGTGCCTCTAGGAAATGGACGAGTGGATTCCTTGAGGCTGACAGATTCCTCAGAATTTCATGCCAAGTTTTCACTAAGATAAAATAAATCAATATTATGATATTTAGGAGTCCACATTTAATTCTCCTATTTGTGTGCACTGTTGCAATAGAGGTATTGACTTGTATGAGGTTTAAATCAATGTTTTCATTTACATCTGATATAAAGTAACAAGTCATGGATTGTGAGCTGATCCAGGAACAGGTATTATTTTCTTTTTCTGATGTAGTATAAAGATATATTTATTTAAGTCTGTGTATATATATATATATATATATATATATATATATATATATGTAGAAATAAATAGTATTACTGAATTATACATATTTAAATGTAATGTTGTTTTCTATGGCAAAAAAAACAAAACATGATGCATTCTGTTTAACAGATATATAAATATATCTTTAACCTGTAAGTGAAGGTGGGAGTCGCTGTAGAATATGAAAACCAAAGATACACACCTCAATCCCGAACTCCAACTATCCCCATTATCCCGTAAAAGTATTTCACAAAGCTGAGTCTAGAAATATAATTTGTCAAAATGCTAGTGCATTAAAGTTGCAGCTGTCTCCGTGTCACAGCAGGCAGTTCTTTGTATCAGATAAATAAGTAACAGGAAGTAACTGCATCACCTCCACCTGACAGTCTTCAACATGTTTTTGCAGTTGATGCTCTCTTTGGTGCAAATTATTCTCATCCTGAAATGTCACTGATCTCCACCAGGTGGCGTTGTAGCTGCAAGAAGGACAGCAAACTGATGCAGTTCATCAGTAAAAGCTTTTCTCAAGACAATATCGACAAAGGGCTTTTTAAATCCGTGTATAGGTCTGTCCACGAGGGCTAGTGCACCTACATGTGCATAAACAACATAATGACGTATCCACCTTCAGGGTCTATTCATGTTTAGCATAACATCTATTTGAATTAATCGATCAGATTTAATTTGTTCGATCATAATTCAATAAATGTGTTATTTGTTATGGCTTTGCATTGTGTCTCTACATCTGTTCGCTCGTGCCAGTAGTGCTCGTGGCGTCACGTTGATCCGGGGGTTTGGTTGACAACAATAAAAAAAGAAATTGGAAGGAAAACACCAAATAGTTTCCGGTCAGAATCTCCACAGACTTTCATGTTCTGCTGTCGGACACGAGGACACGCTGCGGAGCGCGCGCGTCCTGCCCGCGTGCCCCTCTCTGACAGCTGCGTGCGACCTGGCGCAGCTTTGGGTGTTTCTCTTTAATTCTGCGGCATCTCTCTCGCTGTTCAGCGGGCCTGCGGCTCTGGAGGAGGGCGGGCCGCGAGCACGGCGGGCCGCGAGCGCGGCGGCGGGCAGATCGCGCACGGTCAACTAACCGATGCGACATGTAGCACGAGCTACATCTGGTTCATCCCGTATCTCCTCACCTCGCCTACATTGATTGGATGTGGCAATCACCGGCCGGGCGGCTGCTGTCTCCAGACTGACCTCGGGTAAACCCTCTTGAGGCTCCGCGGACTTTGGAGATATTCTGCAGAGGTGGGGTGTTTTCTTTTGCGCAGCACGGAAACTGTGGCGCAACACAAAGGGGGGGATGCTCTCCAAATGAACTGACAGGACCGCGTTAAACCACCGAGGACCGAAGGACACAAAGACAGCCCGTTGTGCAAGATGATGTCATTGATAGATCTGGACGATGATCAGCGATGGGTGCCCACTCACGTGAACATCACCGTGCTGCGCGCGAGGGGGCTGCGAACCAAGGGCAAGCATGGCAGCCGCTACCTCTACACCATCATCCAGGTGGCGAAGGAGAAGTTCACCACCGCGCTGGTGGAGAAGGCGGCGGTGCCCGAGTGGAACGAGGAGTGCTGCTTCGAGCTGCTCCCCGGGATCCTGGAGGATGGCGGCCGGGGCGCCTACCCCCCTGGGAGCGGGGACCTGGTCCTCACGGTCATGCACCGGGTGCTGATCGGACTGGACGTGTTCCTCGGGCAGACCATCATCCCTCTGGACCGGATCTTTCAGGAGGGGACGTGTCCTCGAGATGAGTACGTTGTGTGTTGATTTTAATGAAGCCTGCATGACGAACCATGTCGGTTTGCTGCTCGCAGAGAAGATATAAGTTGTGTGTATGTGTGTGTGTGTGTGTGTGGACGCGCGCGCGTGACAGAGGCTGAACAAATACTCGTAAAAGTAGAAATACTCTGTTACTAATAAAACATCTTGCATTCAATATTATACTTTAATTACTTTTGATGATACTATATTAGTGATGTGTAAACATAACCAATGTTGCAGATAAGTATTTTATTAAATCCTTTTTTTCTAGATTCTATTTCTTATGTGTATCAACATCTGCAGAGTAACGAGTAACTAAAGATGTTCGGTTCAATAGTTACTCCCTAAATGTTGTGTATTAGAAGTATGAAGTAGCATAACATAATAATACTGAAGTAAAATACTTAAGTACATAAAATCCACCACTTTTGTGAGGTTATTTAGTGAAATGTACAGGCGAGTGACAAGCAGCTTTAGTTCTTCATTTATCTGATATTTCTATGATATTTAATATTTCAGTATCTTTTCTAATGTGTAGTTTTCTCACCTGTTCTGATGACATCTTCATTATTATTATTATTATCAACAGTTTGCTTTTACATGCCCAAAAAGCACAGCAGCTGAAAAAAGAAGAAAATGAGAGTTAAACAATTAAATTAGATTAGTTTTTTTGCACAGACACAGAAAACTGAAAACGCTAGAACCCGACATGCATACAGGCTCATTAAATACTAGTCCTCTAGTCCGATGCAGTTCCCACAATGCACTGCAAATCAACACGATGAGCTACAGTTTCCACTGTGGAACACGTGATTCGCCAGAAAACCACCATCTTTAAGCACAATGCACATCCTCTGTTTACTTTTAAGCATATTGTTCACACACATGTTTTCATGTCAGACGGGGGTGGTAAAGGGAATCAGATATCTTTTAGATTAAAGTATCAATACCAAGTTATAGAACAACTATATTACAAGTAAAAGTACTGCACTTTACTGTTGTAGAGCATCTTGAAATTAGCTTGGAGTCCTATACAATCTGCCTGGTTGTGAGTATTTGACAGGTGGCTTAACAGGACTCGCCACTAAAACAATACAGCACATCTGGCCTTAATTGTGTGCTCTCCCTCCGCTCTACGCTCAGTGGAACTCACTGAATTCTTGCTGTTGGTTTTGGCTCCACAACACTTTCTCAACAGAGGGAGGATTTCATTGGTTGACTCTTGAGACAGTATCGTCTCTTATAGCACAAAGCTCGAGGAATTTGGGTTGCCATTTCCTTCACTGAGGCTTGTAAAAACAGTTTGTTGTCAAAGATTATGGAGTACAATCCCCTGGGCAGAAAATCCAGATTATGTAATGTGTGGAAAGCTTTGCCAAAAGGAAATCAATGTTGTGTTGTTGCTGCTGGTTTTGTTTAGCCAGATAACACATTGAACCTCTGATTTGTGCAGCACCACACATCAGTTACGTGTTTATTCAAAAGAGTGACACAATATTGACTGTCCCCTTTCCTTTTGTGGCTTCAGATGGTTCAAGATGAACTCCAAGGCGGGCAGAAAGGAGAAGGAGCGCGGGGAACTGCAGGTTACCGTCCAGTTCACTCGCAACAACATGACAGCCAGCATGTTCGACCTCACCGTAAAGGACAAACCCCGCTCTGCTTTTGGCAAGCTCAAGGATCGCGTCACAGGGAGGAAGAGGGGGGACATGGAGTCCTCCTCGGCCATCGTGCCGGGCCGCTTCGCCGCCCTGTCGGGATCGCAGCCGTTTGGAGAGATGGCGGGCGGAGGCTCGGAGGAGCCACAAGAAGTGGAGATAGCAGAGGAGAAGAGGAGCAAGATGAAAGATTTCTTCAAAGGGAGGCTGCGCAAGTCGTCTGACACCACGTCATGCTCGTCCCTGGCGTCAGAGGGCAGTGCGTCCTCCATGGCCAGTGATAACCCCGGACCCCCACCCAGCCTGGATCTGATGTCGGACCCTCCCAGCTCTCCCGTCTACACGAGCAAAGTGAGGGTGGACACCCATTACGGAGAGGCAGATTTAGCTAAAAAAGGTACATGTGTGTTTTATTTTTTATTTTATTTTAAATTAATTTAACCAGGAAATGCCTCGTTGAGATTAAAAATCTCCTTTACAAGAGTGTCCTGGCCAAGACGGCAGCAGTAGCACGTCACACAAAGTTTCAGACAGGTTAACATAAAACAGTGACAGACAATATAAAAAACAAAGAACAAAATCACAGCATGAAATAAAACTAAGACTCAAGTCAACACGACATACCTCCGTCATAGAAAACATTTACAACTAGATGAATTTCCCTCCAATTCTTTTAATCTATTTTTAAAAACACCTAAAGAGACCCAAAGGCTGGTTTCATTGAGGCCTGATGAAGGCGAAGGTGGGCCACCTCCTTTGGAAAATTGGCCAACATTTACAAATATCATTACGAAACATCATTAGAAAAAAAGTGTTTATCTTCAGGGATAATTAGCAGGAAGAATATTCCACAGGTGATGTATTTAATGATCACGGCAAGTATTTTAGGCCCTTATATAACAATTACATTGTTCACAAAATCAGAAGTTCAGGATCTCCAGAAAATGTGAGTTCCAGTTCAATTAAAACATTGAGGCCAATACCAATTATCAATACCTTTTTTTTTTAAATATGTTTTTTATCACAACCACAAATATACATTACATGAACATAACATGTTTGAACAATGATCCTTTACTTTTACTATGACAAACTGTTTCCACAAAGGAGCATCTCCTGTCCATTGATTGGCTGTAATCACTGCAGACAGACACAGGGATATCGATCTATCTGTGATACGCTACATAAACATTCATCAGTCTCAATAATTGCAAACGCACGCAGAGATAAGCCACGCCCCTCTAAGGCGGGAATGAAGCCCATGTGATTGCTTGAAAATGAGAACGACATCTGATTGGCTACAGATAGGTCTATGGAAAAAAACTAATTTGCAAATGGAGCCAAGGCAGGGAGTATCAAAACCCCATGCACAAATGTGTAGCGACCCACAAACACATGCAGTGTGATCGACAAACAAACAAATCATCATTTATTTATGTCTGCATTGGAATGTTTTTGTGAATCGTGCTGTGTGTGAGTAATTAGTCATTTATTTGTAAATCCTTCTTTTTTTTGCATTTGTTCTGTTCGCATTTGTGAATCTGTGTGTTTGCATGTGTGAGTCTCTCTGTGATCATTTGTAACTATTGAGACGGATCTGACCCCATAGTATTAACCACATGAGTGTACAAAGCTGCTTGTTAAGCGGCACTAACTGATATTTGTATATTGAGAAGTACTACTAAAAGGAGTCACTCTTGGGTCTGGCACACTCAACTTTACTTCTCATCTTTTCACAGTTTTCTTTACAGCTCATTGTTTTAGTCAAATTACAGACAGAGCTAGTGACCAGCTGGTAAACACAGTGGAGCAGCTGAAGAGCCACATCTGCCTCCCAGGAGTTGGTGGGAAACAAAACACAGCTTACTTTTGTCGAGTAGCCACCAACCTCAATTATGACTCCAAATGAATGCTAATGCTCCTGCTGGATGGAGCGTTGCCAACGGCTTTCCAATGGAAGTAGCTAGCACAAGCACTAAAAATCACAACAGGTCGGCAGATGATGTCATGCGCTCATTTGCATAATGGTGATGTCAGAGTGCATCTTTTGCATGAAGCCTTTTGGTCGTGTGGGCTGTCGGCCTGCGCAAGAAACACACGGAGAGGGAGAGACTTTACACTGTAATGACTTACACTGTAATACATTGCTACCCTTTCCCTAGTTGCACTTTAGAAAAAAGTAACCAAGAGGGTGTGAAATGCGTACATAAAATGTTGCTAGAAAGAATAGAATAGAATAGAAATATACTTTATTAATCCCCAAGGGGAAATTTGTGGACACAGTAGCACAAATAAACTAAACACACAAGAATAAAATATAGATATAAGAAAGAAAGAAAGAAAGAAAGTGACTGTGCATAAAGTATACAAAGTGAAATATAAAATACAAAATAAAATAAAATATATATGTATATATATTTATATATACACAACATATATGTAAATACAGTAATGTAAAATAAAATAAAATATATATATATATTATATATAAAGAGCTGGCAACTCAATTTGGTCGCATGTGTTCGCTATTGACCGTATCTCTGCGACTGACCTGACCCCCACACCGGTACATTGATGTTGTCCATATATATATATACACAACATATGTGCAAATACAGCAGTGTAAAATAAAATATAGACAGTTAGCTTGAACCACCTCAAACATGGATGATGAGGTCATGTTGTGTTAAAGGCTTTAAAGTGTTTTGGTGACAGTTGTTACTACAGTTAAGGCAAATAGTGTAAAAAAAAACTGAAAGCAAGACATTGAGTATCGTCTTTGTTAATATACGGTTTCACTGACGTTGTAACAGAATTGCTTGTGATGGCATAAAAACCAAGATGTGGGCTTGTTTTCATAACGCAGTTCTTCCTTCCCTCCATCAGTGCTCACCAGCCAGCACTCCTCAAAGATCCTCACACACAAGCGAGCCTCCAGCGATGGAGCCAGTAAGATCACGACAGCCTTCCCTCGGTCGAATCTCGCGGTGGAGTCTCTGAAAGGTCAGACCATGACTCAGTCCAAGTCTTCCCTGTGTATTAACGGCAGCCACGTCTACGACTCCGAGCCGTCCACTCCAAAGAGCTCAGGAGGAGCCCACCAGTCCAAGCTGGTCCTTCTGGAGAAATGCTCCCCGCTCTCTCGATCCCTCCAGAACCTCACCAAGGACCGAGGTTCCTCCGCCGAGGGCCGCCGCTGGTCCTTCGACAAGACGAAGAAGGAGGAAAAGGAGGAGGAAAAGGAAGCTCAGCCATCGTCTCCTCCAGTTCAGCGAGGGGGTCGCCCTGGGCCGGCGGAGATGCCGGTCGTCTCATCTGCGGCGGTTTCGCCCGACAAAGGGAGGAAGCTAAGAAAGAACTTGTTCTCTGCAGGGAGGAGCGACTCTCTGCCAGCTAAGTCAGACCCGAGCCAGGCTGGTTGGACGTCTGAGGGGAGGCTCAGGGGCTGGTTTGGCTCCGGGGAATCCCAGAACAAGCCGAGGTGAGTCGCTTTCCAGGCTTTCCTTCGGGGCTCCGCAGTGTTTAAACAAGCTTTCTACCCGAGCACGGCATCCGGCACACGGGAGGCCGGGCGGCGCTGAGTTCAGTGAGAACACGTGATGGATTTAGTTCCTAGTTTACTCCATTTCATGACCATGCTGAATCATCATCTCATGCTATAATTCCCCACAAATGGCACTCGAGCATTTCCATTATCCTCATCAACACGTGTCTACGTTTCGATGATGCAACATCACGGTGGTTTGTCCAAATGCTTTTGCAGACGGATGTGAAGGAAAGCATTCCACGTCGTACGAGCTCACCCAGTCGATGGTCCGCAACGGCTACGATGCATTTGATTTATTTTTGCTTGATTATTTTGCAAACGTGCTCTGCTTTTTTTTAAATTACGTTAGCAGTTTTCATACTTCTTTAATTTGTCCAGTTTGATATTCACTGTTATTGGCAGTTTTTTTCCGGAATAGAAATGTCACCTCATATTTTCGGTTTGTCTTCTCTGTGTGTAAGAACGATGTTCCCCATTTCCTAACGTGGCGCATCATTAACTAAGAGGACTATTGTGCCCTATTTTCCTCTACAGGCTGGAAGTTTCTCCTAAGGTAGAAAGCAGCTCAGACGCACCCCCTCCCCTCCCTCCTCGCTCACCCACACCATCTCAGTGCTCCCCCCCCTCCCCCTCCCCCTCCGGTCATGTCTCACCTGACGACTGCAATCACACCAATCCCTTCACCTCCTCTTCCTCTCCCGCCTCCATCCCAATCTCGCCCTCCAACCCCTTCCCCTCACACATGCAGCGCAATCCCTTTTTTGAGGACCTCATAGCAGAAGAGTCACAGAGGTCCCCTCCTTTCGGCTCCTCCCCCTTTCATTACACCACTCTGCCTTCCCAGCCCTGCACATCTGGCCCCGCTAATGATGGGGAAGCTACAAATATGGCTTACATAAAGCATGAGCGCCCCAGACCAGTAGCTAGGCAGATATCTCTCCCTGCATTATTACCCAAAGCAGCCCCACCCAACCCCTCCTCCGCCCATCGCTCCATGTCAGAGAGGGCGGGGCTACCGGACGACTCCTTTGATGCCTTCGCCTCCAGCAGGCTAAACTCACCTAAAGGGAGTCTTCCTCAGAAACTGCTGAGAACCAGTCCAACACCATCTAATATGCATAGGTATTTTCCAGTTAATAACAGCGCCAATAACAATGCACAAGCTCTGCAAACAGGCGACGAGGCGGCGCCTCCACCGTTGCCTCCGCGGAAACCTTTACGAACTTCCGTGAGCGAGAGTTACTCCGACGGCTGGCTGCACAGAGGTCAAGAGCTGGCGGTGCACAAAGAAGCCTACCTGCTCTCTCAGACCGGCGTGGCCTCGCTGCAACGGGGAAGAGAGGGAGAAAGCAAAAGGACCAGGGTGTCTCCGGACCCTCACGCCACCAGCAGCGAGACCTCCGACTCCCTCGGCATTCCCTCTAAGACAAACACAAATATGACTTTGGATGGATTCACGTCTGAAGAAAAGCTTAAAAAGTTCAAATATGAACCGCTGGAGGATGAAAGCGACCGCTGGGGAGGGATGCTGTTTGAGCAAGACCTGTACGGACGCACGTGCAGAGGGAACTACGGACACCCCAAAGTGAACCGCTTATCGTTGAGCGCTGAAGACACGCCAGGAAATAAGATCACATCTGTGACCGAAGGACCTAAAATACTTCCTTATAGTGACACAGATATTCTACCAGTGCCATCTCCTACACCCTCAGCACCAGATGCAAAAGCACTTGATGTTACAACCGCCCCGGTAGAGGAGATGGAGTCGTGTCCGCCTGAAACCAACAACATGTCTTTCTCATCGACCTCAGGAGATCTGAACAGGAATGTGAACAACTCCGATTTTGGCTTCATTGATTCCGACGGCTCCTCTCAGTCGGACGTCGTCGACACTCTCAAAGGCGTCATGAGTTTGGGCGGGACTTTCCCTCCACCGGCAGAAGCTTCCCAGATAGCTGCTTACCATGTAGAGACAGCGACCGCACCTGTGTTCACCTTGAAGGACACTTACATCCCCGAGATGAACTCTTCCTTCGAAGTAACCGCTTCCTCGAACAAACTCTACAACGTCTTTCCAGTTTGCAAAGACAACAGTGTAGGGGGGGTTATAAAGACACAAAGGGACTCTGATGGCAATGGGAACCCGCTCCCTGAAGCGGGCGCGCAGAACCAGAAGGAGACGTTCCCCGGTGTGGTGAGTGCACGCTTGAGACCGAAAGGAGTGTCCCGGCAGAACAGCCCGAGCAGCCAGAGCAAAACCAGGGACGGGGAGTTCGAACAGTTCGAACAGTTCTTATGCCTCGTTCAAAACATCTCAGAAGCCAGGGAAGGACCGCTGTCCTACCAGCCCTCCAAATCCTCTCTTTCTTCCTTACTGGCCGATAGCAGCACGCATCACGGCGATCCCGGCGCGCCGTCGAGAATATCTCCGCAAGCCAACGCCAGAGCGACAGATCGACGCTCCGATATCCCCTTTGAAGCCCTTCACGCTCAGGTAGCACCCAACCCCAGAACGCCTTCAAAGTCCAAGACGGGGCAATCTTTGCACAAACCCTCCTCTTCCTCCCCCCTGCACACACTCCCCCCGTCAGCTCCCGCGCTCCACCCCACCCCTGTCCGTTGCCCCTCCATACACCCCTCAAGCAACGGGCCCGGCAACTCTCCATCTACGTTCCCCTACGCCTCCTCTTTCTCCTCCTGCTCCTCCAACTGCACCACCCCCACCTCCACCACCACTGACCGGCCCCCGGTCGATGCACGCCACTCACTTTTGCCTGAGGAGACTCAGCCCGCTAGCAGCCTGCCCCGTCAGGAGAGCAGGTGAGAATCCTCACGCCGGGGTATGACATCTCCACGCGCACCACGAAAACACGTAATGTTTTTTTATTTCTTTGCTCCGGTTGTTTTGTTTGCCGTCGGCCCGGCTTGGCTCTGAATGCATTTTACGAGTTCTGTTTGTGACATCCAACGTGGTTGGATGATACCTGCTTGCATTGTTCTTGGCTTTGCTTCACATTTGTGTTATTCATCTCATTATTCAGTTTCCTGTTGGCCATTGTACGTGCGCTGTTTCTCTTTCACTTCGTTCTGCCTGAATTCAGCTACTTTTGCTGCTACTTTGACCACCTGATACACCATGTCTCGATATCTAGGAGAACCAAATGGAAGCTGACTTTTTATCCTGTATGTTTGTACGTGTATGAGATCTTTAGAGTAGGCCTACGTGTCATCTTGTTCCGAGGTAGAAGAATTGTATTTTCAGACGTTAGGCTAAAGAACAACAGAAACTAGAACGGGCACTCGGTAGAGCGCATACCTTCGCATATCACAAGATTGGGCATTGAATTATGAACATGTTGTCATTCGTTGTATGCCAATTGGATAAAAATTTACCACGCTATTGTAAAAATAAGATTTTGACCTTTTCATGACCTTGACCTTTGACCCGATCGATCCCAAAATCTATTGAAATGGTCCCCGGAGAATAACCAATCATCCCACCAGATTTCATGCCATTCAGTTTAATACTTTTTTACTTATGAGAATAACACGCACGCATACAAATACACGGCGATCAAAACATGACCTTCCGCATTTTCAATGCAAAGGTGTAATAAAGGGCAATGTTTGTGCATAAGAAGTATTCCTAAGCAGTCAGAAGCACTACTTTGAGGTAGAGAGGATGAAATATGTTGTATATTATATATTATTTCTGCTTTTATCAAATTTGTTGGCTTAGAAACAAATGGACAAAGGTACATAATTACTTTATTCTAACTTTAATAATAAATGACTATAATGATCTCCTGTTAGAGTGTGTCATTGTTGATTCAGTCTAAAAGGCAACAAGAGAAACTCATCTCTTCTTTCTGTGGCTTTAATTCTAGTGTTTATTCTAATTTCAGTTTCTAAACATTCCCTCGCTGTTGTTGTTGTTGTTGTTGTATAAGTCAACCCTGTGTCCCCCCCAAGATGATTTGAGCCTCCAGTAGCAGGCGAATCACTGCACTTGTATTTTAACACATTTCCTGTGTGAACTCGACAGATATGGCTGCTTTTTAATGCTCTGAGAAGTTTTCTCTCTCCATAGCTCACGACTCCTTTCACAAATTCCTTTAGATTTTCTGCTCTGCTTTCAAGTGGCGTTCTGTAGTAGCTGACATGCAGTAACTTGACCTCACACGAGTTATCGTGTTATGCACTTCATAGTGAACACACGCTGTGTTGAAACACAATTGCTGACGCCTGTATTCTGCAGACCTCACCCAGTGAAGCCGTTGACCTCCAGTCAATCGGAGAAGAAGGAAGGTCGTTCGGTTCTGGAGAAGCTGAAGTCCTCCATCAACCCTGGGCGTGGCGCCCAGCAGGCTGCAGCAGAACCTGAAAGGACTCAGGTACTAATGCGGCGAGAATTAAACATGAATACTGTATTTTTGGGGGGTGATATTTCTACAGGGTTCGTACGGTCATGGAAAACCTGGAAAAGTCATGGAATTTTAAAATGGTCATTTCCAGGCCTGGAAAAGTCATGGAAAAAACTTAAATCATAAAAGTTTGGGAAAAGTCATGGAAATCTGTTATAATCACATGTTCATTTACACTGAGTTTGAAATAATTAATATGTTTTTTAAAGAAAGACGCTCAAAATATAAGCCGGTGTACGCAATCAATACGTAAAATGTTCTAAATTGTTCATGTTTTTACCGAGATTTCAATTTAGTCATGGAAATTTGATTTAAAGTCATGGAAAAGTCATGGAAATCCATCGGTCAAAATGTGTAAGAACCCTGTTTCTAACTTAACTGTAAAAACACACTTCACACCAGATACCAGATTTATCGCCCATATTCTGGGTTGTTTACCACCTTGTTTTTGAGTATTAATACTGCAAAGAATTAACTAAGTCGAACATGACAGGGCTCCATTTTAGACAGAGGCTACTTTCAACACTGGGGAGAAATATGCCGATCCCATTCATTCTTTGGCCCAGTTCATAGTTTTTGGATTGTAATAAATGATGTTTCCAGCCTTCCTCTGGAACACTTTGGTCTGTTTCTGTAACAGTACGTCAAACATTAAGGTGATTCCAATGCTGTGAGGAAAAATTAACAACAGGTCCTGCCATCATCAGTTTAACCTGGAAATGAACAGAAGTGTTGAATCTTGAACTATTGTTCTTTTTAAGATTTTAACAGTTTTTGCTGTTTTGGGTCGGATGGGGTTGAAATCGTTGTGGACAGTTAAAAATCACAGTCCTCCAGTGTTATTGTTTTATAGGATATTACAAATTAAAACTGTGTTTCGACAGCAATGTGTGCATTTAAACTGGTGTGCAGACGACCATAACCATGTATTATGTCACCTACCAGTAACTGGCAAACAGGCTCTGAAAAAGTCACATTACATAAAATAAATGTCCCCATAACACTGTTTGAGTCTCACTATGTGCAAACAGCGGAATAATTAAGTCATTAACATGTCATACTCGATCACAGCCATGAGGTCCACAGACTATTTAATGCTTCCATGAGCATTTATTAACAGCAGCGCTGCACTCTGGGTTCATAGATACACTGCGAGAGTGGAGCGTAGATGACTCCTTAATTTAGTATCCATTTAATATCAATTTAAGATCTTAATAATACAGTTATTTTAATCACAATGTCTTGTTTAAAGTAATTGTTTGAGAATTTTAGAAATAAGCTTATTTTCTTTCTTGCCGCGTTAGATGAGAACATGTTCCATAAAGACTGTAAGCAGAGGGGAGCAGCTAACTTAGTTGTCTCTGGCCAACTGTACAAAACCTGAAGTGGATCTCTGGAGTCGGGTTTCCTCCCGCCTCCATCTTTAAGCTAAGATAACTGTGACTTGGCTTTAGCCTCATATTGAATGGACAGATTTGAGAGCGCTGTTATTCTTCTCCTCTAACTCTTGGCAAAATGGTGGATAAGCGTATTTCCCTAAATGACGAAATATTTCCTTTGATTGGGACATTTACCGGACAGGTTCACATATAAACACAATAATCAGTAATCTCCTTTAAATCACTTCTTTAAATACATTTTTACAGACTGTTTTTGTATGTATTGTTGTCTTTTTGCTTCTATTATTTTATTGTATTATGTATTCAATTATTATGACTAGTTTCTACTTAGTGTATTGATTGTTTTAATCGATTCATCTATTGTTAACACTGTTTGATCAGTGTTTAAATGTATCTTTAAACCTTGTTGTTAAAGGCGCTATATGATTTATTCTTTATTTCAGACGACAAGTTCCATACAAAATAACAGACATACGACTATAAAAAATAGAGAAAACAAGAAGATACAACATACATAATACAGTTCATTAAAACTTATGAAGACTTGTGTGCTAATGCCGTCTTATGTTCAAAGTAAATTGATAGCAGCTCTTTATAAATACAAGTTATTGTTATACGCACATATGCATCTATAACACACCTTTACTGTTCCGGTCCCCTCTCCCGCAGGAGGCGCCCGTGGACCACTCGGCCCAGTACCTACACCTGACCAACATGGAGCTGATCTCGCTGCTGCTGCAGCAGGAGATGGACATGCAGAAGCAGCAGGCGGCGTCCGAGCGGCAGGGGGCGCAGCTGCACAAATGTGAAGCGGATCTGAAAAAGGTCAAGTTGCAGGTCCGAGACCTGGAGGACTACATCGATAATCTATTACTGCGGATCATCGAGCAGACGCCAACGCTCCTTCAAGTTCGCACGCGACACAAGTGACGACAGGGCGAGTGTGTGTGCGCTGGGTCCTCCACAGTGGGTGTGACACACGGTTATTATTTGAGTTCGGGAATCAGTATTCTAGAGACGGTTACAGTCAAACTAATGTTCCACGAAATATGATCTCACAATCATCCAGGTCTTCTCACTGCTCATACTGCCTTGTTGATGTAGACACGGTATTACCCAACATGCATGATGGTTACTATCACAATTTGGCACGGACAGAAAAGTAAAATATAAATAGGAGCTTCGATCAAAGCCAAGTGATTTTACTGCTTTGTAGAATAATTAAAAGGTAGTCAGCTGTTGTCAATTTAAACTTTAAACTCACTGCTTTCACACATGCATAAAATAATATACAGGCTTGAGAAAACAATTTTTTCACTTCAGGGATTCCCCTGTCAAAATATGCCGTTAGCTCAAGTAACCTTGAGATGTCAGCCTTCGATGTGCAAAAAATGTCATTTTGACCCAAGGTTTTAAATCTCAACCTGTTTTTAATGAAATGCCAAGGTTAACTTGAGGTAATTGCATATTTTCAAATAGAAAATATAGCAACATGTCATGCTGCGCGGTAATGTGAATACTATAAAAAGATATCTTTCTGCATTAACATCGTTCTATCAATTCAATTCAATTCTGTTCTATGATAAGCAAAATACATTATTAACATTTGAGCTACAAGGAGACTAAGAAAGATGAAGACTGTGTTTGTCAAACAACAATTATTGTTTCCATTCTGCATTTTTTGTGTGGAAATAGTAACATTTTACTGTAAATATTACAGCATCAATGCAAAAGATAAAATTATTCTAAGTTATTTCTATAAAATACTTTTGTCATGATAATATATTCTGTAAAGCCACTCTAGTACCACTGTAGCTACTTGCAATGCATTACATAACCGCAGTACTGTACTATATGAAAATAAAGTTCATATGAGCCAAATGTCGGAGGTGTCGTTGGTTTGTCACCGAACAGAAACTACGCGTCCTGCAGCACCGCTCATGTCTCTCCACCAGAGGGCGCTCCTCACTGCAGTCTGGACGAAACCTGGCTCAGAGTGGACCTTGGCTTCCTCAAAGATATTCTAATCTGTCCGATTTATTCGAGATAATATTGTTGCAGATTGAGTCTGTGTCATTCATAACAAATGCTGACAGGCTGTCCTTGAACTGTTGCCACTTTATTTCACTGATATACAATCATTTCAGCTGGTTTAAAAGCAAAAGGCAAGTGTTTTTTGTTGTTGCCCGAAGATATTTGGTACATTAATTGTTTAGACTAAACCAATGGTTCCCAAAGTGGGGGTCGCGACCCCTAGGGGGGGCGCGGTGGTACTACAGGGGGGTAGCGGCTTTATCACCAACCCACACACACAGACGCACACATACACCGGTAAAACAATATAAAATAACCAACGTGACATGCACTGTGTTCCAACCACGCCACCAGAGCGGCTCATGTCACAGACCGACTGTGGCAAAACCAGCGAGAGCGAGAGCGCGAGCGCGCGCCCGAGCGAGAGAGTGCGAGGGAGAGAGAGAGTGAGGGAGCGCGAACGAGAGAGAGACACACAGCGACACAGAGCGAGAAAGATACGCAGCGACAGAGAAAGATAAAGAGAAGAGAAGGAAGTATGTACAAAGATGGACAGATTTGTGACTGGTCTAAATCAGGGGTGGTCACACTTTTTCAGCATGCGAGCTGCTTATAATGTGACCAAGTCAAGGCGATCGACCGACGGGGGGGGGGGGGGGGGGGGGGGGGGCTAGTGACTTTTTCTCTGCTCCGCCCCGACGATGCGCGCGCAAGCCAGCGAAGCTTTGCAGCGCGCGAGCGGAGGACTGTTAACGCGACACGGAGTGACAGAAATGACACGCTTCTGCTGTAATCTGGCGCTATAGAGGAAGTTACTCGGGGGCGGGCACATTTATTTTTCTGTGATGCGATCTACCAACACTATGCCGCGATCGACTGGCAGGTCGCCGCGATCGACTGGTCGATCGCGATCGACGTATTGAGCACCCCTGGTCTAAATGAACTGAGGGTAGCTATCTCCAACCAGCAACCCTGCTTTGACAAAATCTGTAAAGCAAAGCAAGCCCACACCAGTCACTGATATATATGAATAGGAATATACATAGGAATATGATCACAAAATAAAATGTACCATGTAGACCTGCAAACCTTGCTCATAATTGTGTTATTTTATTGTTTGAGAAAACCTGCTGTTCAATGTGAGGAAATACAGTATATGTTGTTTGCACTTTGTTTGAAATTAAGTTAATTGTATTTACAAATTATTTTATATATTTTTTATTTTATATATATTTTATTATTGCTATTTTTTTCTTTCAGTGGACCAATGGCTGAGCAGCTTTTAGTGGACCAATGGCTGAGCAGCTTTCAGTGGACCAATGGCTGAGCAGCTTTCAGTGGACCAATGGCTGAGCAGCTTTCAATGAACCAATGGCTGAGCAGCTTTCAATGAACCAATGGCTGAGCAGCTTTCAATGAACCAATGGCTGAGCAGCTTTCAGTGGACCAATGGCTGAGCAGCTTTCAATGAACCAATGGCTGAGCAGCTTTCAGTGGACCAATGGCTGAGCAGCTTTCAGTGGACCAATGGCTGAGCAGCTTTCAGTGGACCAATGGCTGAGCAGCTTTCAATGAACCAATGGTTGAGCAGCTTTCAGTGGACCAATGGCTGAGCAGCTTTCAATGAACCAATGGCTGAGCAGCTTTCAGTGGACCAATGGCTGAGCAGCTTTCAGTGGACCAATGGCTGAGCAGCTTTTAGTGGACCAATGGCTGAGCAGCTTTCAGTGGACCAATGGCTGAGCAGCTTTTAGTGGACCAATGGCTGAGCAGCTTTCAGTGGACCAATGGCTGAGCAGCTTTCAATGAACCAATGGCTGAGCAGCTTTCAGTGGACCAATGGCTGAGCAGCTTTCAGTGGACCAATGGCTGAGCAGCTTTTTTTTTTTTTTTTGTATTCTATTAGTGTTCAAAATCTCACATACACATATTTCAATTTTTCAGATTCTTTGTACATAGAGAAGTACAGGCCAACAAAAAGAGAAGAAAAAAAGAAGAAAAAAAACACATGCAAATAAAGAAACAATACCATAGTAATAAAACTAATAATAAATAAAGTAGGGAGAAATCATTTTCCATAGAGTAAAGAAACATAGTCAGGCCATTTATATGTGACATAGTTGCACCACTTTTGCCAGTGTTTAAGAAATGTTTCTGTTCTTTGATTGACATGAGCTGTGATCTGCTCCATTCTGTAGATATCCGTTACGATGTCTCTCCAAGATGTAATTGTAGGACACTCTGGTAGTAACCATTTTCTAGTAACAGACTTTTTGCTGGCCACCAGCAATGCATTAATCAAGAGTCTGTCCCCTTTCGGCCAACTCTGAGGTAAATTTCCAAGGTACAGAATCTTAAAGTCCAAAGGGATGTCCTCGCGAAAGATGTCCTGTAAAGTATTGTGTACCGCCTTCCAGAAGTGTTTAATGATGGGACAGTCCCAGAAGATGTGATAATGGTTTGCGCTTTGGTGTCCACATTTTCTCCAGCATTCAGGATTGGTATCGCTATAGTGAGATGTCTGAGATGGTGTAATGAAATATCTTGTGTAATTTTTCCAGTTAAACTCTCGCCAGCTCATTGAACTGGTACATTTCCATTGGTACCCCCATATTAATGTCCATTCTTCCTCAGAAATATCTATCCCAGATTCCTTTTCCCATTTTGCTTTAATGCAGTGGTTCCCAAAGTGGGGGGTAATTGTATTTACAAATTATTTTATATATTTTTTATTTTATATATATTTTATTATTGCTATTTTTTTCCCAGTTAAACAAACTGAAGAATAAACTGTGAAGTGATATGTACTTATTTTAGAAAGAAATAAAAATATTTTATACAGTTCATGCATTATAATGCAATTCATTAAAAAACAAGAACAATTTGGGGTCGGGTTGCGGGTTGCGCGGGGGGGGGGGGGTCGTCCAATATTCCTATATCATCAAAGGTGGTCTTGACAGAAACAGTTTGGGAACCACTGGACTAAGCAGTCTCTCAGAAAAAAATGTTATGTGGCATTTAACATTTAAACAATAAACACAATGTAAAAATAGATATACTTAGAAGTATTCAGATAAAAGCAGCATTAGAAATACTCTGTTATCAGTAAAAGTAAATAGAAGTATATGCAAGTACTTTTAGGCACAATAAATAAAAATTCTTCATTTAAAAAATAATTATGTACAATATTTCTGGATTATATTTAGTAATGCATTACTGAAGTATTACTTTAATGTTGTTGCTGGTAAAGTTGGAGCTATATGTCCTTATACATAACTGGGTAACCTATAATAATAATATATTGGTTGATACATTGTGTTGTATTGATAATCTCATGTGTGAACTCAAGTAATGTACAAGTACCGTAACATGATTATTCAGTACAGTACTGGAGTCAATGTACTTGGTTATTCCCACCACAATTATAAAGGGATGAGGTTCTAAATGTGTTACGCCACAGAGAGAGAGAGAGAGAGAGAGAGAGAGAGAGAGAGAGAGAGAGAGAGAGAGAGAGAGAGAGAGAGAGAGAGAGAGAGAGAGCGTCCATGTTGTTGTTTACGTTTTCTGAGGTGTCATGTATAAAATTAGTAAAATGATTAAGGTTTATAATGTGTAATGTATACAAATATATTGTTGTATCAATCTTAAACTTAGTACAACACCAAGACTAATGACATGTGTTGTGTTGCAATGTATGAGAGCAGAACACATAATAGTCATTGTAATCCTGGTTTTCAACCTGTGCATTTTCTTATGTGTTTGCTCTCTTTAGTTTTATTCTAAAATGTGAATTTAATCGACTTTAGTCTATTTAAATAGAAGCAGCATCTCCCCCTGGCCACTTAATGACATACCCATTATAGAGGTGCCGAGTGTGGGGACTAATGTTTATATTTGCTTCAGGTCATATATTTTTATTTCCCTTCCTGTCAGCAGCCTGATCGATACCCCGCACGGACACCCTTCTCCCCCCAAGCCACCCCTCTCCCCACACACCATTCATCGGGGTCAATCTTGACACCTAAGGGTGCACCTACTGTCATCGCTCCCAACATCAATCCCTACAGTTACGCAATAGCTTTCCCCTGATCGATTATTTGGGATGTGTAGTCACGCGGTGCAACTTTGCCAGTGTGAGCGCAAACGAGAAGACTACATATCCCGGCAGGCGCCGCGGCTCACTCGTTACACGCCGAGTGTAGTTCCCACCGTTCATGATTCAGTTCATTAATAAAATACATAGTTCGGTGTCATGGCGGAACCCGCAGCGTGTCCTGCTTTCCAGCTCGGGAGACCCCGGTACGAGCAGGTAGGTGTGCTCCTCTGCGCCGTTAACACGAGCCGGAGTGACGTGTTGTTCGTCGGGCTTTGCGGGTGCAACACCGCCCCGACGACCCGACGCTCCGACGCGCCTCCGGCTGCTCACACTTTGGAGGCAAAGTTGTGTTTGATGTGCGGTCCCTGGAATGTGAACTTCTGTTGCTTCGTTGGATCAGCTTCGAGTTCGTTATCGTTGCACCGGGAGAGAGAATCGGTCGCGCGGCAGGTTGACAGATTTCACACCCGTCTCATCTCTGTTGAGGTCTGCAGCGGGACCCTGATACCGGAGACCCTGAGACCCGGAGACCTGAGACCCTAAGACCTGGGACCCTGAGACCCTGAGACCCGGGACCCTAAGACCTGAGACCCTGAGACCCGAGACCCTGAGATCACAGACCCTGAGACCTGCAGCGTCGTTTTAAAGGCAGTTTATCGTGATTATTATGTAAACAAAATAGTTTTTTCCTTTTTCTTTTTAAAACATATCGTTTTGTCCTCCTAAAATGGGTATTTCTGCTACAATCTCCAAATCTGCGCATCATTTGTTCTCTTATACATCTGATTAGAAATCACACATCTACACCCTCAAGTGTTCTCCTCCTCCAGGATGCTCTCTGCAGGTTGTCTGTGTCCTCGCGTGTGATCGAGATGAATGGCGCGTCCTTGCTTATCGGAACCCATTACTCAATGCTCACTCCTCTCTGCACGTGCATCGTCCGCCTGAGAGAGACTGTGACCTTCGTGCTGCGTTCACACCGGACGCGTTGCGATTGGTGTGAACCTGTAGGCTGCTGAGCCATTTATTAAAAAATCACCTCAAAGGTAATTATTCACCAGTTGCTATTGCAGGGTCCATACACAGATTGTGTAAATAAGTCTCTAAAGTATTTAATTGCGATTGCTTCGACTGATATTAGCTGTCGATGCAACTTTTATGACTCCAACATGGAATAAATACTACTGAGAAGCACCAGAGGCAAACATGTTGAGCCCACAGGCGCCAATGGCCTATTTGCCCGAGCCTTACAGTTTGAAGTGAACCGTTTACATTTACTGCTGAGAAGTCAATCGGATAACCATTAAGAGACAAAAAACAAGTGCAAAACAACCCGAAACACACACAAAATGGCCTCATGAGATAACATTGTGTCTTTATGTCTGGGGCTTTGCTCTCACGTAGGGGGGCTTGAGGGAAATTTAACACAGGAACAGGATGTGGCTTGGTTAACCACATTAATAGTTCATTTAGACCCTTTGTCTCATGTGAATAACTTATCTTTTTTGCTATCACCGTCATTTTAGAGGAGAGGGGAATTAATGCCTGGTGTGCGGCTTCCTATTGCTGCTGTGTTGTGGGTTTTTCTTCTAATAGAAAGTCTCCATCATCACACCTTTTTATGGTTCCCATCCGAAACTTGAAGTTCATGTCGGGGTGATAACACTTTTGGCCGCTTGCGTCAAAGCCGGGAAAATCAGGCCAGCGTTTGAATCGTTGTTGCTCGGTGTGTCTGTGCGAGGCTTGTTGTGTCCTCTCCAGGGAGCTGAAGCTCATGCATAATTAAAGCGGCGCCTCGCATGGATCCTCAGCCTACCCGACTCTTACAAAACACCACTGCGGCACATATGGCCCCGTCATGTGGCAGCCGCAGAACATCCAGGGTCACGGTGCAGGTTTTCTTTTTCCAGTCATGTCAATTATTACCTGATGCTGAGCAGATAATTAAAATCCAGCAGGGTTTGCTGCTCCGTCTTTGCACGGTGTTTTCTGCCCTTCATAACTGATTAATGTCTCCAAGGGAATCTGATTGTAGCTGCCATGTATTCGCCCCTCTGGTTTGCCAAAGAGACTCTTGGCATACAAAGCTGTTGGGTCTTTTCAGACTGTTGGCGCTTGTCGTTAGTGATTGGCATGCTGATGAAGACAGTGTGGAGGGGACGGAGAACTGGGCACTGGACCAGCAGCTCCAAGCCTCACGTGGAAGAATGTTTGTCAAATGTAAACTCACTTGGATTGTTAGTATATGTACTGTATATGTGTATTTGCAGTCTTTAGGAGGACTGTGTGTTGTTTCCAGTTGTATTGAGTGAGTTTGTTCCGTTGTGTTGCCGAAACTTTGTCACCTATTTTATTACTTTTGATAATCGGTTGTGTTTTGATATTTTAATACTTCAGTTTTCCTTATGACGGCACGTCAAAGTATCCACTTAATTTATACAATATATATATATATATATTAAGCGGATACTTTGACATGCCATATATATATATACTGTATAAATTAAGTGGATACTTTGACGTGCCATATATATATATATATATATCAAAGTATCCGCTTAATATATGTATCCGCTTAAAGTATCCGCTTAATATATGTGTGCGTGTGTGTGTGTGTGTGTGTTTGGTTTATAGCCTATTTAAACATTTCCCAGGGTGTAATTGGGTTCATTTGAATACATGATGATTCATTTTCTATTATGAGATAATACATTTCAGAAATTCTGCTTTAACATTATAAATACACAAGTGTAATTCTTCAACAGTCTGAGCAACGTTTTAGCATGTTTTAATTCGCCTGATTTGATCCTCTCAGACTGCAGTCGATGATCCTTCATTAAAACGTTGTCACGCTGTCTCCTCAAGGGCTCCTTCCTCGGCCGGCTGAGACACGTCCTAGACATCATCGACCCCAGGACCCTGTTTGTGTCCGAGGTAACACACGCAACCTGTTACACCGTCGATATGTTGCTGACGGACATTTTCACATCGTGAATTCAGTATAAAGTCCGAGCTTCCATCCATCAGAGTATCATAAACTGTCACGGAACAAATGATGAGATTTGTAATGCAGCTGCTCTTGTTTTGATGACACTGAGTGGTTCTCAACCTTTTGTTGACCCCTTGGGAAATATTATTTTCAGCCAAGTACTCCCTAACCAGCACAAAGCATTTTTGGTTGAAAAGATATGTAATACACAGCGCTATGTCACCCGTGTTGGATTTAATATAGAATATATAAAATATAATATGTATTAAATGACTATTTTTAAAGGATGGATGCTAATCTCACGTACCCCCTGGAGTAAACACGCCCCCATTTGAGATCCACTGTCTTATATAATAGTGAATTAAACTTTGATGGTGTTTCGGTCCAGATGCCATGTTGAGCTTTTAGACTATTTTCTGACATTTAAAACTACAGAACAATGAAACAATACATTGACAAAGCATCCGACAGCTCATTGTTCTCATTACGTTCCTAAACAGAAATACATTCCCGGTGTAACACAGCCACATGTTGTTCTGTAGAAACGATTGGAAAATGTGTGAAACTGCTTGAGGACTACAAACATGGCGATCTCCCACCGGGAGTGTCCGATCTTGAGGTGAGTTTTTATTCATGCTGATGCGATGCAATTCAGAGTCTGTTGCAGGATGGTATGATAACCTGTTGGCCATGAAACAAAGTACACATCACAAAGTCCTGGCTAAACACACAATTAATGTCCTAACCAATGAAAGAGCAAATATAAACCTAAAGAATACTTCTGTGCTCACCTGTGCAGCTGTGGGAAGCCCAGAAGATCAAGCAGGTAAGTGATGCGTCGGGCTCAGGGGAACTGCACCCGTACACATTCAGGCCCGTGGGCTCGTGGCAGCGTGAGGATGACGCCATGCTCTCTGCACACAGGCCATCATTCACCCCGACACAGGAGAGAAGATCTTCATGCCATTCCGAATGTCAGGTACGGCCTCAGATGAAGATCTTGTTGAACTTACTTCCATTTTGTCCTCATGACGTCTTATTTTTTTTTCATTTTAAGTTGATTTTTTTTCAACTGAACATCATTTCTTCGCTGTGCAGGTTATGTACCATTTGGAACACCGATTGTAAGTCTCATATACAATATCATACATTTAAAAAAATCATGGCTGTGCAGATGTCCGTTTACATGGTCGTGTTTGGGGATGGACGAAATGAGAGTTTGGACTTATTTTGCCCCCAAAATAAGCTCTTATCCCTGGTCTCATCTAGGTCATTGGCCTTCTTCTTCCAAATCAGACCTTGGTGTCTACCATTATATGGCAGGTACTGTAAACACATCAAACCATTGCATTTATTGTACCTTTTGAACATCTGGGAAGTACATGTGTATGTGCACATGCAGCGCTTAAGAACATTGTTGTGCTTCATTCTGCAAGCTGTTGCTTTAAAAATAAACATGTTAATATGTAAATATATATCTGTCTATCCATCCTTCCTCTCTTCCTGTACTTTGTTTCCTTTCTTTCTTTCTTTCCTTTCGTTGATCCCTTATTTCCTTCTTTCTTTCCTATAGTGGCTGAACCAAAGTCATAACGCCTGTGTGAATTTTGCCAATCGCAACGCCACAAAGGTGAGGGCTATCACCTCTGGATATTCAGAGCTTTAGTCTCTTAAATACTAAAAATGTTTTATTATAATAAAATAATAATCATTAAATAATAATCTTGACCATATATATAATATATATATATATATGATTATTTTGATATAGATTAAAATATTATATAGATATAATATATAGATTAAAATAATAATCTAGACCAGCCATATCTATATATATGGTTTATGATTATTATTTTATGGTTTTAGATAGCAGAATATCATGTTACGACTTTAAAAAAATACTATCTTAAGACATTAAATGCCGATACAAAATGCCACTATAGAGAGAGAACCATGTATACAGCTGTGACACAATATGTGTTTTCTCTGTCCTCAGCCAACACCAACGTCCAAGTTTCTTCAGGGGTATGCCGGAGCTGTGGGCAGCGCCGTTTCTATTGCAGTGAGTGGCTTTCTTGTTTAATGACCTCATCCTCCTCTTTCTACGATACTTTTCTTCCGTTGTGAGTTCTACCTACACATGAGAGCTGTACGTTTCAGTCGTGAGCTGTTTTGTTCCTTCAGAAGAAGTTGTAATGTTGTTTTTTTTAAACTATTTTATAGATGGTATTATAAGCGATGCTGGCAATATTGAACTTTTGGAATAGTATACGCTATATACTTAGTTTGTACTCTAGGTTGAAATGCACTTATTGTAAGTCACTTTGGATAAAAGCGTCTGCTAAATGACATGTAATGTAATGTAATGTAATGTATAGTTCTAGTGTTTATGTAAATGTATTGGTGACATTCAATAAGGATCTTAACACCACCAGTAATACAAATGGTACTGATGCGAATACAAAGAATATCTTTGCTTTTATAGAATACATAAGTTTTGACCAAATGTTGTTTTTGATAGATTTCTTTCAGATGTTACTTTTCTTTTTCAAAGTGTTTTTGTGTTTACTAGGTGGGTCTGAATGTGCTGATTCAGAAGGCCAACAAGCTGAGTCCTGCCACCAGGATGATAATTCAGAGGCTGGTCCCCTTCCCAGCCGTAGGTATGTTTACACCGTTTATCATCACGCGGCTCTCTGGAGGTCGGCGTCAAACCATACGACTGACGTTACACTCATTTTATTCTACCATGTTCATACCTGCAAACTTGTCACCTTACGGCGAAATTGGCCTTTTTGAAATCAAAATAAGGTCATCCACGTGTATCGTGTAGATCCGTAAGGAGGGGGTCAACTGGCCCGCTGACGTTGAGATTGATGTGAGACGCGGAGAAATGTGTTTCTGATCATGTTTTATTTAAAGCATCCTCATTTCACGGAATTACTCCAGACATGGTTGCTTATTCTAAATAGTTCCTCCGTTTTGAATTTAATTACATTTATTGATATAAAATTGTTTAATTTAATTATGTATATATATATATATATATATATATATATATATATGTATATATATATATACATATATATATAAACGTATGCATATACAGTATGTGTATATATATTTATACACATTTATATTAGTGGAAGATTTTCTGTCTGTGTAACCTTGAATTGGTTCATACTTTTTTTTAATACCTTGTTCTTTTGTATTTTTTGGCTTTCGAACTATCCAGCTGAAATAAGTATCATGCATATTGTGCAACAGTTCACATTCCTCCTGCTGATGGCTCAGTTTATTCATTGCTCTTCTGCTGTTCAGCATCTTCCTGTTTTAAAGTCTTTATTCAAGAGGCAACATTTTTAAACGTTTTCATGTCGGACAGCGGTGAAAAATATATTGAAGGAACAATTAAAACACAAATATATAAAAGGAGCAATTAAAACACAAATACGCAAAATAGGCTGTATATATATGCCTCTGTGTGTATTAGGGCTGCAACAACAAATCGATAAAAATTGATTATTAAAATAGTTGTCAACGAATTTCATTAGCGATTCGTTGTGTCGTGCTATTATGATGTTACAAATGAGACCATTCTGTACGTACATCTAACATTTCAGAGATGATAAATTGTAGCATGGCCATTTATGTTATTAGAATATTACTGTAAGTGTTTTTAGGGTATTCCTAAAGATGTCTTCGGGAATTTCTTCTTCCTCGTCATCAGCTCATATTCTCGTGTAAATGCACTAAATCATGGAAGCTGCCTTTTCTCTCCCCATCCACAGCTAGTGCAAACATCTGTAACGTGGGCCTGATGAGACACAACGAGCTGTCGGAAGGCATTGATGTGCTGGACAACAAGGGCAACGTGGTGGGATCCTCCAAAATTGCTGCAAGACACGTGAGTGTTTTTCTCTTTTTCATCCTCGGCTAATTGTGACTCGCCTGCGCTGAATACGTTCGTACACTTGCGTCTCTCACGGGGATCGCGACGGATGATGGGAAAAATGCATCTTTTCACTCGGCACACATCTGATCCCACAAAAGAGAAAATTAAATCCAACTCATTGCAGTATTTGAAATGAAGCGTGTGCACAATGTTCTCATCTTTCCCCCAGGCGATCACGGAGACCGCCTTCACACGCGTGGTCCTGCCGATGCCGATCTTTGTCCTGCCCCCCATCATCATGTCCTACCTGGAGAGGTTTGTAGAGAGACGTATAGGGGGCATTTACTTTTAAGATCTATGTGACATTTACTTTCATTCTTGATTGATCCACAGATTATTTTTACAATTAATCGATTCATCTGTACGTCAAATGTAAAAAATGTGCGATATGTGAGTCTTTAAAAAAATGTCTTTCAATGTGTTGTTTTGTACCAAATCCAAAATACTGTCTACTAGAATAACAGAATACCCTCAGATCTATCTTGCGACAGCTTGTGGCGATCCCGGTCCCCAGTTTGCGGCCAACATGATTAAACATTCTTTAAAAACTGGGTCAGAAAAACTCAGAAATGTCATTCTTCCTTTGAGCATATTTTTTTTGTGGACAATAAAGCCTTTGATTTTATTCTGCTCCAATAAAGCAAAACACAGAACACCTTAAATTACAATATTACATTTAGTAATTGATCTATTTCCTGCATCAAAAAACCTCTTCATGCTTTCTCTATTGTTGGTTATTGCCGTCTGTCTTTAAAGGTCTGAAGCTCTAAATAATGTGTTTACTGAGCATGAGCCGACATATGTTGTGCCCCACAGTGCTATTCATTCATTCAGCAGGAGGCCACAACTAGAGAGAATGTTACAGACTTTCTGTCTCTACTAAAAGAATTAAATAAAGAAGGAACAAATGAAGTGCGGTCTGACTCATTAAACCCAGAACTGTAACTTGCACAGACAGATTAATCTCTTACACACTAATTGCGAAAAATAGCTTCCCCCTCCTAATTCTGCTCGTCTCTTTCCTCCGGAATCCCAAAATAACTCCTGGCGTTGCAGCCGTCATGTGGGATGGATCCACAGCGCGGGGCTCACGTTTTCCTTTCTTCCCTCTCTTGAATCGTGTAGGCTGCGATTCCTGCAGAGCAACCGCCGCCTGCTGCTGCCCGTCCACGGCCTCGTGTGCCTGGTTACCTTCGGCCTCTCGCTGCCCGTGGCCATCAGCCTGTTCCCCCAGATGTCTCAGGTACAAGCGCTCCCACTGCTAGTCCCAGGCCAGATGGTGGAAAAAGAGGGAGCAGCTGAGGGAGAAATTCAAATTACACATACACCACTTGACATGCACAGCCCGGGCCCACTCTTACTCCAGATGTCTCTTCCCTCGTGTAATTAAAAGTCAAAATGATTTCCGAAGATTAAAGTCAGAGCGATTTATAGAGCGACACATTTTGATTTTCAGTCTGTCTTTTTTTTTTTTTTTCGCAGATTGAGGTGTCTTGCCTAGAGCCGGAGATCGCCATGGCAACAGATTGCAAGGTGTTGACCTACAACAAGGGTTTATGATGGAGGCTGCTCCTGTCCACAGGGTTGGGAGTCTTTCTGCTGCCTGTAGAGCATCAGTACCAACACAGGGTCGTTTTCGACTTCACGGTTCTCAAGATCACACAAATTATCGAGCCAAGGTTTGAAAATAAGAAGCTCTGTGTATAGAAATTATGATATATGTTTACTGTGAAATCAGTTTTTTAGTATTAATGAAATGAGTTTAATATGTACAAAGTGTTGTTTCCCACACTCGGCTGCTTTTCACCCAATGACAAGGGTTTGAATACAGTTGTAATCTGCAATAACGGGACCCTTCTGTCTCTTTAGCTGGCTCTCAACTGCGTCTCTTTTAAAAGTCCAAATCTCCAAAATCAGTGTTTTTTATACTTTAAAAAAAAATCTTTTGATCCATAAAAAAAAGTTATATCATCCTGTGACTTTCGTCACCTGTTGCATATATACAAATATAGTTGGAAGAGGAAAACTATTATCGTCTTTCACAGGAAAAAAAGTGAAGCTCAGGGATGGGTCGAAAAAGAAATTATATAATTTAATGCCGGTAAAACGTTGATTTTGTTAATTATTCTGAAGATACATTTTGCGACCCCAAGATTAGAACATTCTCCTAAATCTACAATTATGCATCTCTTTCTGAGTTTGATTCAGAGGCATCTGTTAAAGAATGAGGAACACTATTGGATCCTTAAAACTATTCAATTAAAGAAATATATATATATATACATGTATATGGGCTGTCAGGGCTCTAGTCTGTTCTGTTGTATTTTATTGGAGACAGTGGACAAAAGGAAACTGCACCAGATATAATATTTATATTTCTCACATGAAGGAAGAGAAACCATACTAATCTGTAGCTGCACTGATAATATATTCTGTATTCTGAGGACGACGAGGGATTAAGGATTGAGTCCCTCTGTAAATGTCTGTGGGACCAGGTGGAGGCCGTACTGTAGATGTGTGATAGTTTACACTGTTCAACAGGTACTTCAACCTCAACAATGTGAAACAACATACAGAATTTTACTCTCTGGGCATTTTCTTTCATAACCAAACACTGTACACTAACTTTCTTTCCTAAATTGTTGGAGTGACATGTGACTCCACTGTTTCTATTGCTACTACTGTATTCCTAATGCTTTACTTTGTAATTTTTTTTAAATATCCAAGTAGAAACTATATATTATACTTATTATGAACTAAGTATTTTTAATTATTTGTATACTACTTCAAGTTTATTACATTTTTGCTAGTCAAACAATGTAACACATGTATCTATATTATCCAAATAATAAATATTATTTCCCCATTTACTGGTTTTTGGTTGAACACTTTATTTCCAGTAATGTCCCCTTGGGATTCAGAAGGATTTTCACCATTTAAAATATAATTATTAAACAATTAATCAAGAAAATTATCAAATCAATTGACACAATATTGTATCTTTAAGCTGCCAGTTGGGACCAGTGAAGGCAAGAGTAATTATTAGTGTATGCATACATGTTTATAATAATGATCTTCTTTACTAAATTATATTATTTGTGAATTGAGTATCTTGAATATTATTCTGACAGTTCTGGAGCTAGTGATTGTATGTGTACTTTGATATGTCTTTCAGCACACAACATATTTTACATACTACACTCGTAGTAAAATAAATCAATTGGCTTCTATAATGGGGCTGCGACAGCCCTGCAGTGCACGCGTTGTCCGCCAGAGGTCGCTGCTGCGCCGATGCGCCGATACGACGTCAGAGTTGAAAGGGGAAAGGTCGACAAAAACATGGCTGCTCCCGTGGATGACATGTTTTCCTTCTGCGTGGACCCCGGCAAAGTCTCCAGCTGCGTGGACGTTAGATTTATAAACAACGTGAAGGTAAGGCGGCTCAGAGCGGGTCGGGCGAAAGACCTCCAGGCGGATCCGGAGCCGTAAGTCGCTCCGGAGCGGCGATGCGGAGGGCGCATGGCGGCTGTCGGTGCGGTGCAGAGCCGGACGAGCTCACAGAGGACCGGGGCAGCTGGACTGGCTCATGAAAGGACGCCTGATCCTAGATCAGTTAGTGTCCAACACTACCCGGTAGTACAATCACACCCAACGTGTGCCGCTAAGGAGCCACGTCCACCATGGTCCTCCATTAAAGTTATGGTGGTGTGATGCACATGGAGCACGCAACTTTGTTGCGTCATGTACCCAGACGTGGTGGATGGGTGGAGGGGTGCAGGGGCCCACGCTGAGCTCACGAAGCAACAACAAACCAAATCATTCAATTGAGCTTGAGTGTGTGTTGGAGGCCAGAGAGAAAGCTCGTTTGGCAGGTGATTCACGTCAGAATAAACTAATAACTATGTCCTTGGCATTGAAGTGAAGCAGGTGGTGTCCCGAACTCGGGAGACCAGATCTCATTATTTCAGTCAGTGCCGTCTACTGTAATCTCTCCTGCTGATAAATCCATTCAGCCACATGCATAATGCATAATATCTTCAGGGTTGCAGGAATCCTCCACTTACAACACCTTTAACCCGTTAACCTAGTGATGCTATGAGCGCTTACACAACATTCAGTAAGGAAATACTTGTGATCTGAAAGCTAATGTCTCCTTCTATGAGTACATTTCTATCTCTGAGACTTCAGTGGAAGCATTTTTGCTCCTGTCTGGTTTAAAGGAAGCAAAGGCCGCTGTGTTTTCAAAGATGGATGCAGAACATACATGTGTGTTTGTTGTTCTTGTTTCAGGGTAAAGGTCTCTTTGCCAAAAAGAGCATCAAGAAGGGAGACGCCATTTTTCTCGAGCGGCCTCTGGTCTCTGCTCAGTTCCAGTGGAATGCTTTGTATAAATACAGAGGTGAGATGTCCACTGCATTTTAACACGTGCACAACAACTCTTCAGTGGAGGAATAATGTGTTGGTCAGCCGTCCAGGAACCGGGAGTTTGCCTATATTATGAACAGAGTAGATCAAATAAAAGATTACAGCAAGTAAGTGACTGCAACAGTCAACACGCATAAATATAAAGCAGAAGAAGAACAGTTTTGTACTAAATATTATCCAAGTAACATGCCTCCCCCGCCTCCTGGACTTCTTACCTGCATCTTACCTTCAATAACCAGGAATAAGGCCGAAGTTGCATTAATAATATATAGAAATATATTCTTGACGGGGACAACAAAAACATGTTTCTTTGCCAGATTTGTCAAATACCCGATTAATCTAGGTTTTAGGAGGAGTCTGATGTAGTATTAAAGCAACAGGGTCTGCAGGCATGCTTTACTGAAACTGAAACTGAAAACGCACCTTTTCCGACTATATCTGGATTAAAACACAGATTAGCACTTCAGTGGCTCTTAGATAGCTCTTATTGTAGTACTTTTGTAGTTTGACTATGTTGAGGAAATGTTACTTTCTGTATTCTTGTTGTTCTTAGTTTGTATTCTAGGTTGAATGCACTTATTGTAAGTTGCTTTGGATAAAAGCGTCTGCTAAATGTAATGTAATGTAATGTTTACCTTCTGCTTCTCTCCCAGCCTGTGAGTACTGCTTACGCGCTCTGGAGACGGCAGAGGAGAATGCGAGGAGACTCAGCGGCATCCCGGGACTCAGCCTCCCTCATCCTCAGCTCTGCCGCGTTCGGCCGGAGCTGCACCAAGGCTGCCCTCAGTGCCAGGTCAGTCCGGGCGGGATGCGGGGACGATTGGATTTGACTGGCGACGGCTCTGGGAAGCTGAAGAGTTTTAATTTGTGCCTCACAGAAGAAGAGTGTTCAGATCCAAATTGAGACGAGAGAGGCATTGATTTTAAGCCGGGTGTACTTCCGAATGGTTTGCCATTATCTTGAGGCCAGTGTTATTGTTTTATAACTGTTGATCTGTGGCATTTTTAAACTGCTACAAAGCTTTTTTTTATTAAAGTGAGATGATATTAATGACTTTAGCTACGGTTACAAAGTGCTTCAAAAAGATTGGTACAATAAAACCCAATTAATTATTATTAGAATAACATACACTTAAAATAAAAAAGAACAAAGCACATAAAAAAGCTAAGTAAAAGCACAGAATTAAACTAAACATGAGTTTCGGATACATCTAAAGTTGTAATATTGATATCTCTCATTCCCTCAAGTGTTGCCATTTCTGTTTGAAGCTCTATGAACTCTATTTCAAAACATCCATTGAGAAGTCCCAGTCAGTCTATTTTCTGTGGAAATACAATCGTAACAAAAAAAAATTAACGCTTTATTGGCTTGATGGATCAGAAACATGTATCGCCAAAGCAGTACAGACTCTTCTTAACATTGACAGATACCAATACATGTACAAGAATATGCAAAAACGTCAATATTATGAAATATAATAGTTGCATGAAATGAGAATAAATTACAGTGGCGACTTTTACAGATGTAATTACTTAATAAAACCTAAAAATCCTCATATTGCTCACAGTATATCCTAAAATATACAACTCATTTCCTGATTTAAAGTGACCTCACACAATATGTGCGGCCAGGCGATGAAGACCTGAGGGTCCAGTTGGTGACTAAAGGAACAGTTTGTTGTCCCTCTGTAGGTGATGTACTGCAGCAGCGAGTGTCGACAAGCTGCGGAAGATCAGTACCACCGAGTTCTGTGTTTAGGCTCCTCCCACGACGATCCGGACCATCCCGTCAACAAGCTTAAAGATGCATGGAGGTGAGTGAGCATTCTATGCAGACTTTCATTGTGAACCCTCTTCAAGTGTGCAGATTTTGTATACAAAAAAAAAAAATCACTCAATGAAGACTTTCAGGGTTCTTACGGTAATGGAAAACCTTGGAAAGTCATAGAATTTTAAAATGGTCATTTTCAGGCCTGGAAAAGTCATGGAAAAAACTTAAATCACAAAAGTTTTGTAAAAGTCATGGAAATTTGTTATAATCACTTGTTCATTTACACCGAGTTTGAAATAATGAATATGTTTTAGAAAGTAAGACTCAAAATATAAGACGGCATACGCTCTCATACTGGTGGCGCAATTTTCTTTTTTTCCCGCGTTGCAAGTGAACGCACCGTAACTGGAAAGTTCGATGGCCATAGCTCGGGAAGCAAATGTTTATTTTTTAAATAAAATATTGTCTCTTATTCATTTGTTGCATTAAATTTATACTGTATGCTTTGGAATTCACATTGTTTGAATACTAAATGTTCTCACTTTTTCATGTATAAATTGAGATTTCAGTTTGGTCATGGAAATTTGGTTTAAAGTCATGGAAAAGTCATCGGTCAACATGTATAAGAACCCTGATTTTTCTTCTCCTCAGGAGTATGCATTATCCCCCAGAGACCTCCAGCATTATGCTTATGGTCAGAATGGTAGCTGCTGTCAAACAAGTGAGTCTCTATTTATACACAACAATTTAGGAGATGAAAGTAATCTATTTTTGGTTGGATTCATTCTCGTGTGATTTAATCTTATTAGATACAGAATACAAACGCCTTGCTGGAAAAGGGACATAACATGTGTTTCATTTAGATTTTTATCGTCCACTCCACATACTTTAAAAATGTTTTTTTACCTAGCATGTATTGAACTTTGCATTGACTAATACAGATGTCCTAGTAAAGAAAGCTGGATGTGAACATTATTTTTGGAAGGTGAACACCTGGTGCGAGGATGTTTTTAATAGACTTTAACGTCATGGCCGTCCGGCGATTACCAGGGAACGGTACATAATGTGATGCACATATTGATTTTTAAAACTGTTGGTTATGTCATGCAGGCCAAAGACAAAGCACACTGGCAGCAGCTGTTTTCTCACTTCTGCAGCCGGACGGGTAATGAGGAAGAGGAGATCGCCCATAAGCTCCTGGGAGAGAAGTTCAGAGTAAGTTACCATTAAATTAGGAGGAGGTGCTGAATGTACACCACGTCAGAAAGATGTCACAGTATATAGTAGCCCGTGAAAAAAAATCTTTAAATTGTCAGTGTAATATGGCATGAAGATGTCTTGTAAAAAGTCATCGTTAAAGTATGTCATAAATGAAGTCACAGTATATAAATCATCAGTTGTAAAAACTGTCATAGCATAGTTTGTAAGTAGTCATAAAAACAATGTTATCCTCATATATCATAGAAAGTAATAATACATTCTGATCATAGCATGGCATTAAAAAGACAGTTTAGTCATACATTTGTGCAGAGTCAAAATATAGGGATTAAATATATCACAAATAAGATGAATACAACTATATATATATACATATATATATAGTTTTATTCATCTTATTTGTGATATATTGTATCCCTATATTGTGTGTGTGTGTGTGTGTGTATATATATATATATATATATATATATATATATATATATATATATATATATATATACACATACACAAGTGTATATAGTATGCCCTAAAACGATCCTAGTATATTATACCAGAAATAAGTTGAACGTCATAGTATATAAAAATGTTGGAGCATAGTATGTCTAGCAGTTCAAAGATAATGTCACGCTCTAATGCTAATTAGTCGTTTATGGCTCAATAAGCAAAGCGTGACGGCGTTGCTCCCCCCTGAAAGGTTTAATTCCCACTGTGGCGGTCTATGCTGATGTTTGTTGTCTGTTATGTAAAATGCCATTTTAATCCCCCTGACATTGTTTCTGTAGGGGCAGCTGGCTTTGCTACAGAGCCTTTTTAAAGCGGCACTTCATGACGATCATCTCAGTCGGGTGAGAGGGAGAACATTTATAAAATGCATCCGCTGCCTCTTCCTCCATGTTTTCCAAATGCTGTCTCACCAAATGCTTCACAGCACTCGTCCCTGATGATGAATTTCTTGGTCAAATGAATAGTCTGACTTTTTGGGAAATATGCTTTCTTTTTTCTTCTTTTTTTTATTGTGTTTATTCTCAAAAGCAGAGTACACAGTTATACATTGCACATATTATTTTTCATTTTTTCCCCCCCATCCCAACACAGAACAAATCCAACAAATCGCACTGCTTCAATTTTCAAAAAGCACATTGCAGTATTAATAGTTCAAGTATTACACCAAAGTAAAAGTAGTGTAGGAGGTAATACAGTCAAACAAAAAAACTGAAATTAGTAAATTATTGCTATTATTAGTTCCTACGCTATGCTTTCTTGCCTCAGAAAGGCCGACTGTCTGTATACAGTGTGCTAAGATAACCATCGCCTGGGTTTGGCTTCATATTAAAGATATCAAACTATTAGTCTTGAATTCATTAATAATCTGGTCCTGAGAAACCGGTAAACAATGGCCATCTTAACATCGACTCTGATTTTAAATCGCTTGCTTAGTCCCGACTAATGGTCCAAACTAAAAAAAAAGAGCCTCAGTGTACGGTCATATGAGACTTGAGCTCAAGTTCATTTGAAAAGAAAAGGTTTGTACGGTCATGGAAAACCTGGAAAAGTCATGGAAAAAAATAAAATCATAAAAGTTTTGAAAATATCATGGACATTTGTTATCACATGTTCATTTACGCCAAGTTTGAAATAATCAATATGTTTTTTAAAGAAAGACGCTCAAAAGGTAAGCTGGCGTACGCTCTCAATGAGCCAAATTTTCTAAATTGTTCATTTTTATAACGAGATTTCAGTTTGGTCATGGGAATTTGGTTTAAAGTCCTGGAAAAGTCATGGAAATCCACTGGTCAACATGTGTAAGAACCCTGAAAGAGTAAAACGGTTAACGGCTGTCAAAATGGTTGCAAATCATGTGCGTGTTCACTGATTTCCGACATGGATGAGTGAAGCTGTGCTTGCGTTGCAGTGGTTTGTCCCGGAGGGTTTCCGCTCTCTGTTCGCTCTGGTAGGAACCAACGGGCAAGGCATCGGCACGAGGTAAACGCTCACCGCTCTCGCCCTTCCCCTTTCTAGGCCCGGGTGTGGACCCGGCTCGAGTAACGCTCTCTCTCTCTCTCTCTCTCTCTCTCTCTCTCTCTGCTCAGCTCTTTGAGTCGGTGGGTTCATGCCTGCGATGCACTGGAGCTGCCTGCCCAGCAGAAGGAGCAGTTGGACTCTTTTATCGACCAGCTATACAAGGACATCGAGAAAGGTCACATTGCTATCTCATTTTTGATGTCAATTATTCATGGGGCGGACTGACAATTGCACGGGTGTTTATTATTATTCGATTTACTTCGAACTTAAGACGACATTGGCACAAAAGTCTTCATACTTTTTAATTAACTGTATTATGTATGTTGTATGTTTTATGAATGAATGAATGAATGAAATGTACTTTATTAATCCCCAAGGGGAAATTTGGTGACAACAGAAGCAGCCCGATAAAACTAAACACAATAAAATATAAGTGAAAGAAAGAAAGTGACAGTGCATAAAGTAAAGTGTGAAATATAAAATACAAAATAACATAAAATAAAATATATATGTATGTATACACGGCATATACACAACATATATGTAAATGTAAATATAAATAAAGCACTGTAAAATTAAATAAAATATATATATATATAGTGTGCAAAATGCAAAGTGTCTTATCTTCTTGTTTTCTCTCTTTTTTTAGAGTTGTACGTCTGTTATTTTTATATGGAACTTGGCGTCTGAAATAAAGAATAAATAAATATTATCGCCTGTGTGGAACCGATGCCGCCGCTGTGAGTATTATGTAATGTGTATTTAGATCTCAACAATCACGTGTGTCTCATCTCCGTAGAGACGGGAGACTTCCTGAACTGCGAGGGCTCTGGACTCTTCCTGCTTCAAAGCTCCTGTAAGTGCCGACGATCTCCCCGTCGTGAGCGCTTGTCACTTCAGATCAAAGGCACCACCGATGACACCCCGCCCCCTTTTTCCTTCCCGTCTCCTTTGACCCCTGCAGGTAACCACAGCTGCACACCCAACGCAGAGGCGTCCTTCCCCGACAACAATTTCCTGCTCCAGCTCAGCGCCCTCAGTGACATCAACCCGGGAGAGGTCAGCTGACACGTCTGGGTTCGGAGTGATAAATTCCGGCACAGAACATCCCTCCCTCGCTTTGTGCGCTCCCTTGTCAGCCGGTATTAGGAGGCTGAGCGTTTGAGGATTGGAGTTGGTTTGTCAAGCTGTCAGAAAGATTGAGAAGCCTTGCATCTGTGTGGCACAGTACACTGTGGCAGCAGCCATGCTACTTTCACAGCAACGATCTCCTTTGAGAACTCCCGGAGACAGGAGTGCTTTGTGTGATATTCCACTCGCAGAAAGATGAACTTCCTGCTCGGAAGGAAGAAGAGAAAAAAAAAGTTATTTCTGCTATTTGAAAAATGCCAGTGGCGTATTCGCAGGACTCCGTATGGAATCGCTGATCCCTCAACTGTGTTTCCTTCAATCGTCAGGAGATCTGCATCAGTTATCTGGACTGCTGTCAGCGGGACCGAAGCCGCCATAGCAGACACAAAGTTCTGAGGTAAGAATCTGTAATCCCTCCGGCGATTCGCCCGAGCAAAGTCCTGCTGTTATGAAGTCCGGATCGATACAAAGCCCTCCAGGTAATCATGCGGTAGGAATGAGGCAGGGATGCTCTGGGTCTAATGGCTGCCCATTGGTCAAGTGAAGGCTATTTTTTATTGCACATTTAAAAACAACCAACGTTACCCACCCCCACACACACGCACACACACAAAATTGGGAATGATCAAATACAACCACACACATAAATAAGAGATGATGGTTAAGAGATGGGTCTTCATGTTTTTAAGATAACAAGGACAACAACTTACAATGCTCGACCGCCGTTGGTCTTTCTGCGTCCTTGGACTGGAGAGCAGTAATTGGCCGCCCGATCTTAAAGCCCCACTATGTAGTTTTTCCCTTGTAGCGCCCCCTTCAGGTATTTAACGTTTACTTCAGTGTCGTAAATACCCAGTTATAGATCAGGTGTCGTGAACCTCTGACTCTGAGCCATATATGGCTCTTACGGTGATTCATATGGCTCTTCTGAGTTTGAGTTGAAAAAAAATCTCCTTCGCCCCCCCTGTAACTTTCTCTCTCCTCCAGATGACAGCTGCAGTAATGTCAGGTCCCTTTCTTAAAGACGTCTTTGTTCCTTTATTAAACTCAGGGTTCTTACACATTTTGACCGATGGATTTCCAGGACTTTTCCATGACTTTAAATCTAATTTCCATGACCAAATTGAAATCTCGGTAAAACATGAAACATTTAGAACATTTAGAACATGTTGCGTATTGATTGCGTACGCCGGCTTATATTTTGAGCGTTTTTCTTAAAAAAAAAAAAATATTTCAAACTCGTAAATGAACATGTGATTATAACAAATTTCGTTGACTTTTCCAAAACGTTTATGATTTAAGTTTTTTTCCATGACTTTTCCAGTCCTGGAAATGATCATTTTAAAATTCCATGACTTTTCCAGGTTTTCCATGACCGTACGAACCCTGTAAACTAAACATGTTATTGATCGTCTCCACAGCAGCATGTCTCTCTGTCTCTACGTCGCGTAGCGGAGACAATAAAAAGTCCCCTGTGAGGTGGACTGGACTATGTGACGTTGGTCATCACTGACAGAAAGCAGGTCGGAGTACCGTGCGGCTCCAAAATGTTACATAGACGGGTTTTTAGCCCGCAGACCCCCGATGGCAGTGGAGGAGGCGCACATCGCCATATTAAAAGTCATTGTAGCGGCACCATTTTGTTACACAGCTGTTATTTGAAGGTAGGAATTGTTACATAGTGTCGCTTTTAAAGGAGGGAGGAGTTCCCAAGTATCGGTCCAGCCAGTCCTCAAACAAATCAATTCAGTATTTTATATTTCATTCCGCTGTTGAAAAGCGGCCAGTGCAGTTGGGGGTACGGTTTATCTTCCTGGCACCAGTGAGGCGTCTTGCTGCTGCATTCTGAACACGCTGCAGGGGAGAGAGGGCTAACCGACTTACTCCTGCACAGAGAGAGAGTTGCGAGAGGAAACGTCAACACCATGTCGATCCGTCTCTGGATTACACCCGACGCTCAGTGGGGCGTGTTTGTTGTGAAAACGTCCGCGATGCGTAAATGTTTTCTCTCAACCTCGAGACGGAGAAATCCAGCTGGTTGCTGTAAATAAATGCCCACGCCAATAATTACGAGCCCCCACATCCCACCCACTGAATGAAAAGTATTAATCGGTAATTTGTTTGTGAGTCGTCAGATTTTCAGAACCGCCGAGTGTAAAATGTTTGATTTTTATTTTCAATGCTCGTTAGAGGTGCAACGATGTGACCGGCGGGACGTTTTCTTCCCAGGGAGAACTACCTGTTCGTCTGCTCGTGTCCAAAGTGCGTCTCCCAGATGCACGAGCTGGACGTGACCTCGGAGGAGGAAGAGGAGGACGAAGGCGAGGCGGAAGGAGAAATGGAGGGGGATGAGATGGAGGATGAGATGACGGATGTCTGACAAGAGACGCTCTCCCATCGGTGGCCGTTCCCTCTCCTGCCACCGCGCTAAGCAACCACGACGCCCCGCGGGATGAAGTCCAGTTCATTTCACCAGAACTGTCCAAATGTGTGGGAAAATGTGTTTACAATTACCGACACACTCATTCTTTGTCTTGTTTTGGAGATCGGCCACAGAAAAAGATGTTACGTCAGTATTGGGACAGAGATGTTGTTTGCTGTACTTCAGCACACCGGGTGGTTTGAAATAAAACGACGGCTATGATTTCCATCACCTCTAAATGTGACACCTTTTTAAATATACATCAGTAATAGGACGTATTGCGATTATTAAGTAGGTACCAAACGCCCCGTGGACACGTTTCTCTCCTTGATGCAGTGACAAGTGGACTCCCGTTCACCTTGACATCACCGCCTTTAGTTACAGATGCACCGCAGCATATTTCTGACTACGCCTCGCAGTCAGAGGTGAAACGGAAACCAAATTCAAGCTGGAGAAGGCAAGTAAATCGTTTATGTATTTTTAACAGCTGCCTGCCGCTGCTGGAAATGTCACTTATAAGATCGGCGGGAATAAATCACAGCAATGAGTCGCAGAGGATGGTGATTATTCTCCGACGGCGCGTCACTGAGTGGTGGTACACGGTCCTCTAATCCGTTGTTAATATATGATGAGAGCGGCTTTTATGTCACCGTTAAAAAGAGTGGAAACCAAACTGTCCTGATACTTATTGTCTGACCTTCACTAAATCAAACTCACAGGAAGTGTTCGCCATTTCTCTCAAACAAGGCAAAGTGACACAGCCAAGGCCAATTGATTCTCAGGTGTTTTTCCTCACTTAAGCAGTTTCTTACACGACTATGCATTATTGTACTGAAGAGGCTTTTTATTTATACTCTGTTGTAATTACAGTCTTGTCGTGTGGGAGACATGCGGGCGGTGAAGTATGGTTTTGTTTTCATCCGATGATCTATGGGGTTAAGTAACACCTTCCTTAATGTATTATGGAGACCTTGAGTTTAAAATTGCTTTGTCAGTAACTGTTGGCCCTTTGTTGAGGACTGTATTTCAAACTGCAGTTCCCCATGAGTCAAAGTGCTGCTGCCCACACATGAATCAATATTACAACAATGACTGTAATCACAAATCCCAACATTTTCAGTTACTCGACAAAGATCGGAGAAAAAAAAGCGAATGAGTAATCACATTTTTCTTTTTGTTGGCATCCAGCACGGTGGCCCAGAAGAATGTGAAGTCACATGTATGATTTAAATTTAACCGCAGCCTAGCAGTTGTCATTTTTTTACTACTGTGGCATAAACAATTGAAATTGGATGTCTGTGGAGTCGTTCATCTGGTTTACACACCTCCTGCTTTAGCTACAGAAGAGTCAAACGTGTGTTCAGTCTTTGCATATTAACCGCAAATCATTTCTTAAATTGTCTCCCTCAAGAGGGTTTAGGTTTTACCGTTGCTTTTTATGGCGATCCCTCTCTAGACAGCCTTTTTGCCCTCAGGCACTTCAAACACATCACACGAGATACACATCTCATTTAATATCATTAATTAGTAAATGGATTAAACAAAGGATTCTACTGCTGATGCCTGCCAATCAATCACTGCACACTGACATAGAGTGCAATCTAATCGGTGCCGGCAGATACTGAATACGAATATGTATACAGTGATGGGTCTTCGTCGAGTTAAGCTTACTGCTCCCCCCCGCCGCCGGGCGTCTGTGGTTGACATTCCTCTGTTATTATCAGTCCCCAGTTGTAGCTGCACTTGAATCACAGGCTAATTCACCCAGAATGCACAAAACAAATGTGATAGGGGGGGGGGGGGGGGAGATATTGTGAGAACACATGATACCCATGAAAGGATGCACACCTGGGACCCAGCATGACGGGAGGCTGGACCTCTGGACACATCCTCCACTCAACGCTCCCCGCCGTCAGCTGTCGTCCTCTGAAGACGTGCCAGAATCGCTGCAGGAGCTCCGGAGCTGTGGAGCTCTGGAACGTGGGGTTTTGTTGCGGCAGCATGCTTCGGGGGGTCGAGCTTGGGTGGGTGCACGCATATACAGGCCTCTACGTCATGCAGCAAGGCCGGCTTCACGTCCGGGAAAACGGAGAGGTCAAATAGTCGGCCTTGAGAGAAGTGGACTCGATAGAGGCTTATTTGAGAACTGAGGGGGCGGGAAGTGAGGCTATTGTTTGAGGAAATGAAAAGAGAAAGTGAAGGGGTTGGGGGGGTGGAAGGGAGTAAGGACTGCAGAGAAAGAGTCCTTTATTCTGACACGCCAAGATCAAAACACTTCAGACCGCAATGATCTAAAGGTAGCATATTGCTTTCGGTGTGAGATTATGCAGATGAAGGAGGGAGAGCACTCGAAATAAGGACATTAGGACATTTTTCCAATATGTTATTGGAGGTGCATATGCAGTCTTCCTATTACTTTAAAGACACGTATCAATGTGTTTTCTCTTTTTTCAAACCCCTCAGTCCAGGATGACGGTGTGTCGCGAAGGCCCATCAGCATTGAGATTCTCCTCCTCCCCCCCTCCCTATATGTGAATAACGTGTTTGTGTAAACTATAGGCTGTCTACTGTATAAATAATAATGTTGCTGCCTTTTTTTATGCCGAGATAGCAGAGTTATGACTGTTCATGGAAAAACAACGATGTTAGCATAGCACGATAGCTCCAAACTCCATTCAGAAAACCCGTTGGTTACTTGGCATCCCGTCGACAGGGTTGACGATGCAGACATTCAGACTTTTAACAAATCGGCATCATAATGTGGTTATTTTGGCATCCTTTAAAAAAAATCTGTTTATTGCAATGAAATCAAAGCTAAATCGGTTTATTTTGGGTTCATACCACTGTAGCGAATCAGCAGATTATTAGATACAATAGAGGCCGGAGATATCCACGGATGATGTTATGAACCCGGACACTGCGATTTTAACAAAAGGGATTATTTTGGCGAACACACGATGAACACAAATTATCCGGCAGTCAAAATCTCGCGAGTAAAGCGTGATTAATAAAGAATAACGAGCGTCTCCACATCCAAAGGGACGTCACACCGCTAGACGTGTCTCTTTGCGTTCAGTGCAGCAGGTTTTAGCCCGTCGGTACGCATCCAACATGTTCTAACACAGACGATGACGGTGGCGAAGTAAAGAACTTTGAGGAGCTTTGGGAATGTCCGTTTGCTTCAAGGAGAAACACGCAAGCAATAAAAAAAGATCCTACAGTCGCCTCATCAGCATTCCCAGCTCATGTCCATGTGGCCTCCGCCTGGCCTTCTCTGTGGAAAGTAGATCCCAAGCTGAACACCAGTGGGAAATGTGTGAAAACACATTTTAATGCTACTGCTGTTGATCTCCTAAAATCAATAAAGTTGAATTTGTATATGATTTTTAAAGACGAAATGGAATAACTCAGGTGAATAAAAATGTGACCATCGTACAGCTGACTATTTATACTGTACATTTTAGAGCAGCAACAAATAAATATCATTTGATAATTAATCAATCAACTTTTCCCAATAGAATGTTGTATCGCTTAGTCAATACAACTTAAAACAATAGTCAAACATACCTGTAACAATAACCCAGAGCAAGAGGATGTTTTGAAATGTCTGTTTTTATATAAAACAAAGGAAACCAGCATGAGAGAAGCTACAGAACAAGAGTGCAGTTGGTTTTTAATTCATTCTTAAGACTACTCTTAATTCATTGTTTCAGCTCCATACATTTCAACTCCATCTTTATCTTATTATTTATTAGATTGCGTATAACTTTTCCAATTTAAATGTCCTTATTTCCTTGAATTTTGTCAGTTGCTTTCTGAAAGTCTTGTTGTTTTTGAAAAGCTGACCTAAAAAGGACTGGCCTTCGTATTTTAAGCATTTTCATCCCAACAGAAGACTTTCCGGAAACTTGCTGTTGATTTATCTGCTAAAGGTGACAGGTGGACTGCATTGTTATGACTTCTGGTGTGAAACTTGTCTAACTATTTCACATTGCATGCTTCCAAGTGGGCAAACTATGAAATGAGAGCTGTTTTTTCGACCCATGCAAACTGACTCTGCTGGAAACCAGGCCCCATATGGAAACAATCTCCAGCCTACATTAGCGCTGTCAGGATCAGTTACCACAACGCATACCATTGCTACCTTGGAGGGCTACCTCAGAACTACAATGATGAACGACTACTTCATGTGAAATCAGCCGACCTCAAGTAAGGTTAGTGCACTTTAGCTCACCCTGTATACAAATAAACACAAGAAAGAAAAACAGTTTGAGAATACAAACATGGCTGCAGAGTGACCTGCTGGTTTTCATCAACGTTTGAGATTTCTGCGGTTCAGTTCTGCTGTAATCATTTCCTCTGTAAAAAAGAATCTAATTGGTACGAATCGTCAACAGTACCGAAACATTGTGAGCTGTGAGCTGCCCAGGAACATCACGTTCATCTTCAGGAAGAAATGTTTAAGACCTCAATGGCGTCACATAAATCTTGCAGCGTGACCTGAGCCAGTGGAATGGAACGAGAAGAATTGAGCCGTGAATCACCCAAACGGAGGCTTTAGCATCACAAATGTTACAACAGGACCTCAAGAGTTTGATACCTGAAGGGCTTTTGTGGACATATTCTCTCTTTTTTTTATTAACACAACCATTAAAACAAAAGATATCTAGTTCCTTTCTCGTTTGTGATACCTCTTCCTCTTGCCCAACCATGGGCTCAAAATGCTCCTTTGTCCTTTACACTACACACATACACACACTTTGCATTTTGCACATATTTAATTTAATTTTACAGTACTTTATTTATATTTATATTGTGTATATGCTGTGTTATATATATACATATATATATATATATATTTTATTTTATGTTATTTTGTATTTTATATTTTATATTTCCCTTTGCACACTTACTTTATGCACTGTCACTTTCTTTCTTTCTTTCTTTCTTATACTTATTTTTTATTGTGTTTAGCTTTATCAGGCTGCTTCTGTTGGCAACAAATTTCCCCCTGGGGATTAATAAAGTATATTTCATTTCATTTATAATAATAATAATAATAATAATAATAATAATAATAATAATAATAATAATAATAATACATTGCATTTATATTGCACTTTATATTTGAGCAATCTCAAAGTGCTACAGAGCAGAATAAAACAACAAAAAAGCTAACATTTTAAGATATATTTAAAAGCAAAGCCCATAAAAGATATTTTAGCTGTAAGCTTTCTTAAAAAGGTGAGTTTTCAGGTCACGCTTAAAAGCCTCTTTATGTCCAAATAGCCGCAGAAGTCAGAACATATCCACCAGCCTCAGTTGCAATTTAAAGTTTACTTCTTATTAGCTCCTGTTAGCATGTTGCACAACATGGACAACACCACGTTAACACCACGTTAACAGCATGCTAGCGCTTGCATAAACCTCAACTAATTAAACTTTGTTCTGAACCGACTTCACGGATAAGCCACGAACACTGACTAATTCAGGAGCTTCTAACAGCAGATCTTCACTTAAAGGTGACAAAAGCAACACAACCAACGCTACTTCCTCATTAAAAACACAAGGAGACAAAATAAAACAAAGGAAAAACAATCATACGCTCTGTGGGGTTTCTGAAGACGACGCCGACTGATTTGAAAAAGTGAAGTGATTTGTGCTTCTCCTCTACAAACACCTCCGTGCAGCCGAACTGGAAACATGGCTGGAGAAGTCTTTTTCTGAAAAGTATAGCCACAGAACGACGGACGGGAGAGCAAAACATCACGGTTGACTTTGGAAATACTGAGTATTATGTGTCTGATTTATTTATTTTTTTATTTGGGGGGAGCTGTGGGTTTTCCATTTTTGCATGGGTAGTTAATTTGTTCTTCTTTTCTTTCCCTCCCTCATCGGTGGTTTGAGACTTCCAATACGTGTACGTTTCATTTTTGCTAACTTTTCAGTTTGAGGGCTCAGACAATTATAATTGTCTATTAGTATGTGAAAGAGATCAACTGTGATCAACTGCACATGCTCAGTTGAATTCTTTCTCTAAGGTCAAGCCAAACATTCCTACTGAGCCCAAACATGGTCTGACTCATGTAGTGCAAATGAGGCATTTGAAACACTTTGGCTATTCAGCTTTATCTCACTATCTTATTTCCACATCTCTTGCAAGACATTCGACACATTCACCGCAGGATGAGACTAATGCTTTCTTTCGGCTGTGGCATTTCAAAGTCCGAGCTGCAGAAAAAGTAACTGTACCCAATTATGTGAAGCTTAGTCTTGCCAGTCAAAATCATAAGTACAGTGGCAAAAAAGCTTTGCGATAAGACATTTTTCAATATCAATAGCAGCTCTCTCTCACCCTGTGGACAGCTGGTTTATGAACTGTAGAACAGAAATATATATAAAAAGAAAAAACAATAACAGGAAGTCTAGCTTTCTATAAAAAAACTCCAAGGTAAATCATAATTGAGAATATGGAACTATTGAATATTTGTTATTTTTTCTTATCGAATAAAAATGAAACGTCTTTGGGTATTCAGAAAAGCGCTATATAAATCGAAATTATTAAAAGTAAATAATTGTATTAAAATCATCATATAATTAGTTCAAATATTGTTTCAGTCCATTTACTAATCGATTAATTGGATAATCCTTTCAGTTGTAGTTTAATGGCCATGGACAAAAGATACAGAATGCTATAAATGTTGACCGTAACGACTGGAAATATTTTGCTTTTGGCTTTCACACATAGATCATTGGCCTCTGTCGTATGGGCCTCGTGAGAATTGTGTCTTCCAATCAATCTGATGAAAATGCCTGCAGGTGGCAGGAGCCTCCTTTCAAGATTTACGGTCTCCATACTTAAATGTACGAAAAAAATGACGCTTCATCTGCACATTTCCCTGCTCTGTCCCAAATGAAATGGCCTGCGTGGGAAAGTGAGCCCCCCCCCCACCCCCCCTCTCGCCCCCATCACCATACACCCCCAGGACATACTTTGACCAGCATGGGGAGAGGAGAGGCAGCCCATGCATAATGTTTTGTGTGGTTATTGGAATTCCTTACACTTTCCATTGATTACACATAAAACGACCACATAGGAGCCTTGCTTTCACAAAGTCCCTTAATTATGCTTTCAGTGTGAGATAACCCAGTGAGTATTTTCTGCATACATGTAGTTTTACATCCACATTTGAATCATAAATACCTCCATCCAGACATAAAGAACATTCAATATACAAAGGTTGACCTTGTGATTTCTTTTAGTGTGGTTTGTTATCAAATAAAAATAATAAAAAAAGAATGATCTGACTTTATTGGCCGTGACGAGCCTGTGTTATTGGAGAATATATTCTTATAGTCAATATCACATTAGGACATCATCTAATTACGAGGCAATGTCATGGCTGGAACAAACAATAAGCATATCCTCTAACTCGGCTTCTTATTAAATTGAACGTCTGTTCACGAAATGAACACATAAAACATTTAAATGGGACCGTTTTCACACAATGAGATCTCCCACGTGACACAAACTACTCAGAATTTCCCCGACGACTCAGTATTTAATTTCATATACCCAATACTCCACAGACGAGGGTTGTATGACGCAGTGAACCAGTCAGCTGTCTGAGATGGAGCCATTCAAAAAAGTTTCGTGATTGAGCTTAGAGGTGCAAAATCCATCAGGAGAGAAAGTTGGATCCAAGCACCAGCTGGAAATGTGATTAAGGCCTGAACCCCCGTGGTCGGAGATCCGCCCAACAAATCCCGTACCCAAGACCGTCGTTCTGCCACGGTTCCTCAGGAGACATTTAGCATTTTGTAAACATAAACCTGTTTTGTGTGACATGGGATGAAGTGAAGGCCCCTGAAGTGACAGATGTTTCTCTTTAATGTGATGGAAAGTATTTTTATTTATTTCTTCTCGAGTGTGTGTGTGTGTGTGTGTGGGGGGGGACGACGACGACTCTGTGGGGTTGAGTGAGAGGCGCTCACGTTGCTTTGAGGCTGTTTGAAATCCTGGTGTGATCCAGTCTCCTTTTCTCTGTGAAAGTTGTGCCTGTTGATATGGAATACACTCCTCTGTTTCAGAGAGACAATAAAGTGCTCAGCCTCTTTTTTCCCTCTCCTCCTTCAGCACGACAGACTCTACAAGTTCTGAAAATGGCAACCTTTTTTTGGTTTGTTTTCAAAATACTTGGGAGTTACAGGTCATCGTAGCCTCAAGCAAGGTGCTCTCAAAAGGAAATGGTTTCACATACTAAGTAAAAGAGGGACCACTTTCCTTCTTTGCTTCGAATATGCACTCTGAAATGTGTTTTTGGGTTCTAATGAGTAATTTCTGCTGGTACCTAATTGCTTCTGGGATTTATTAAGAGATTTTTTAGCTATTAAAGCGCCTCGAATGAAAATAGCCTCGCTCCATCTCCGATTATTGTCCATCTTCATCTTCCAGCTGCAAGAATTGAAGAACAGATTTTCGCAACACTGCAGTGTTTGTTCAATTGTAATGGCTGGAGCATTGTAAGAGGAAGAGAACAAAACAAAGACCCCTCTCATGAAGCCGGCCGTCCGTTTGTGTGGCTGCTTCAAGAGTCTTCAGACACCAGAGGGAAATCCACCAGACCTTCAAAGGGACAGAGCAGCGGGCGTGTTGGCAGACTGCTGGTTTGGACAGCTTGAATACCTCAACACAGCCCAGTTACCAGACCAGCACACACACACACACACACACACACACACACACGCACACACACAGCATCGCCCACTAGTATGGCTGAGCAAGCAATGCACAGGCCGACATATCTATATTTACAACTTTGATTTCCAAACAAAGGGACTTCTTCTTCAGGGGTTGCGTCAAGCATTAAAAATAAAACCTAAAGTTTCTGTTATAAAGAAAGTGTGTACAAGCTAGTTAGCAAGCAGAGAAAAGGGAAGTTAAAAGTAAAAGATAAAAGGTTTGCTGAAATAAATATATAAAAAACAGTTAAATAGACAGATAAACGTCATGAAACTATTTAAATAGTGAAGGGGGCAAAACGTTATGGATAAGAAGTGGAAATGAAAAGCTTCACAAGTTTTCTTTGTTTGAATGCAAACAAAGCAAACTCAACAGTGATATTATATATGTATAAAAACAATATCCAGATCATTAATAAGTTAAATTACATCCAGTGTAAAGATTATGTTGGCATATATACTGTAGCGTATGAGGCAGATATTTATATCAGGCACATGGGAATTAATAAATGTATATATCCCATTTTCTTCCATGTACAATCACACACACACACACACACACACACACACACACACACACACACACACACACACACACACACACACACACAGGAAGCCACTGAATTATAGATGCAGAAACAGGAAATTCCTGTCTTTACCCTCTGTCTTTCAGACTCCGACCTTGCACTAAATCAATTAGTAGTGCTGCAGGCAATCAGTGGACCTCCTCGGAGACTCTACGAACGTATCCTTAATTCACGAGGACCTCTTGGACCCTTCTCCGCGGACGCTACCTGATGGGTAGCCGCCGCTCCTGCTCAAACAAACGGGACGGTCGTTTCACGCTGCGCAAATCAGAGCGCAGCAGGGGCGCGACCCCTCTGCTGTGCGGCCTTCTGCCTCGTCCATAAAGGGTCCTCTCCCGTGTGGTCAGGAGGGTCTAGTTCCACCCAGTGAACACGGCGAAGGTCTCTCACGGTTTCCTTTAGGTGGCTTTCGTCATTTATAGGGCTTTTTCAAGGAAAGCGCTGATATAGAAAACTATTTATGGTGCGATTAACCTGGCTGAAATTACCAGGATATAAAATGTTGATCATTATTAGAACCTAAATAGAAGCAAAAGTCGAATCTCCATTACTTTTAATTGATTAGTGCAGAGACAATTAATCGATTAATTGATAGATATCAACAACTAATTAACCATTTGTTAGTTATTTATTAAGGAAAAATGCCAATGTGTGCTGGTTTCAGCTTAACACATGAGAGGATATGGGGCTTTTTAGAACTGGAGACTAAAGTGGTCAATAATAATAAATAAATAAGTAGCTGTGACCTATCGTCATGGCCTTCAAAAGGGCGTTTCCGATATAATGGTCTGCACCACGGTCCATGGATTCAAGCCTCCCTCTTTTCTTTCTTTCTCTCTCTCTCAATGGTGTGCCTCCAGGAAGTCTTTGTTCTTCCTCTTCTTCCTCTTCTTCCTTTTCCTTTTGGTACCCAGAGTGTTGGAGGTGTCTTTCTGGTCTTCCATCTCCTTCACTTCACTTCCTCACTCAGCGGCCTAATTCCAGCTGTTTCCAGTAACTCCTCAGTACTGACAGACGTTTCTTCCTCGTCTCTTGTAAGGGAACACATAAACCGCTTTGTTCCAACCAAACCAGGAAGACTTGCACCACCAAAGTGTTGTACAGCCTCAGCTCTGTTGCTCTTGAGATGTTTGTTGGAGCTCCTAGTCTGCCAAATACACCCGTGGCTTCTGAGTCTGTTCTTCAGACAGAGGTTCGGACCGCCCCAGCTCATTTGAATATACGGACACGTAAATGTCACACATAAATAAATGAAGAAATACGTGTGGACACATAAATAGAGAAATAAATAAATGAAGAAATACAGAAATGTAGAAATATATTTATTTAATGATTTCCTGTTGATTTATAACTTATATTCATTCATTCCTGTATTTATTTATTTATTTATACATTTATTTAAGCATTTATTTATTTATTCCTATATTTATTCATGCATTTATTCATTTATTTATACTCAAGTCATTTTGAGTCCTCCACACAATATGTAATACTGCCAATCACATGAAGGTTAAATTTTTTTTTGCATAAAAAGAAAATCAATCGCACATTATTTTAGAGACACACATGACTATAGGTCCCAACATGCTACACAGTGCACAGGGAATTATGTTTGTCCGCCTCTTATTCACCTCAATTTAAATCAATTACATTGCAACGGGAGAATGATGTAATTTGTTGGCAAATAGCAAAAATGCATTCTGCCACATTGCAAGTCCTCCACACACTGCTCTAAACTTCATTCTAGGCCGTCTTGGTGTTTCCGTTTGGTAACCTGACACTCACTCGAGCTTACAGCCATTCAGTGTTTATCAGCAGGATCAATGCAGCATCTGTGCGTTTCTCCCACGAGACTCCGTGGGACGTAATCCCTCTCCAGCCAAGAGGATCCTGAATCTTCCCATTCACTCTCGCCTGAGAACACGGAGGCACATTTCCCATGGACCTGAATAACTGCATTCTATGTGCGCAATGTATCGCGGGGCGATTGTACCACAGTAATGCGTATAGCTCAAATTACCTTGCCTCATCCTTAAGAGTGGATGCGTTTCTTAGGCTAGTGATGCCAAAGCATTCACATTTTATGACCCGATCTCGACAGTAAAGCCTGCCCCTTCGTTCCGCTGTAGCTTCTCACACTCGTACCTCACACAGTAGGTAAACAGATCCAAGCTCAAATCAAACTGAATGCTGCGGTTTTCTGCACTTAGCTGCTTTAGGGGATTGATTTTCCTTCGTCATATTTCTTTGACAAACATCGATGTGTTTTTTAAGATGAGCAAATCGCCAGGGAATCACACGCCGACGGGGAAATAAACAAAGTGGTGTTCAGGGAAATCAAGCCAATTACAACATGAGACTTAATAGAGCAAATAAGCAATTTCGATGAATCCATTTTGTCCTGAACATAAATGTATAGTGGCACGTGTTCAGCTATGGTAGCTGTTAGCTCTGCTAGCTTTGTGAGCTGTTTCAGCCCAGTGGGTTGGACGTGTCTGTGTGTAATTTCAGCTGCGGTGTCAGCTGTTCACTTGGATAGTTTACTACATTACACAAGCTCCTTTAGCTTGTTTTAGTCAAACAAAAAGAACAAAATGAAGTAATAAAATATGAAGTAAGGAAATACTCTTAAACCTAAAACCCAGAAAAAAACAACCATACACCTTTAAAGATTTCTCTCTTTCTTTAAACTACGACAGGATTAAGGGCCTGATTAACTAGTTGTAAAACAAACTTTATTTAAACTCATCAAAAAAGAATCTTAGTTAGTCTTCTCACTATTCCAACAATCACCAACTCTGGTTCTTCAGAGGCCGAGCATCACAAACAAACAAACACACACACACACACACACACACACACACACACACACACACACACACACACACACACACACACACGCAAATACAATACTAACCAACAATGAACTCAGACAATCGTTTTTTTCCCATTCTAATAGTTTCCCTCTGTAATGCTTTTTGTTGATTTATTAATGCTTCCTATGAACAGAAACTGTCAGTCCATTAGCCAAACAAACTAAGGAAACTAGATTTCAAACAGAAGCAGATGTTAATTACGTGCTCTCCCAACGGTTAAGAGTAGTGAGGAGTCAGCAGTCAACGGTAGAACAGTCAATGAAATAAGCTATAAATACAATATGCTTTCAAAAAAGGGAAAACACTGCAACCACAAGCGCTAATAGAGCATATGCCATTAATGAGCAGAACAAATATTAGACTGGCGAGTCTCGTAGTGTCCAAGATTAGTCATGGACATACAGACATAGAGATGCACGCGCACTTTCACGCAGACAGACACACAACCAATTACAACATCTCCTAGCAGGGATGATAATGAATGCTTTTAAGAAATTTGGTTGCGGCTTCATGTTAATGCAAAAAGTCCAGAGATTTTCTGGTCAACATTTACTTTTACCCAGTGCAGTCGTCAACTTCAATTCTCAAGAGCATAATGAGACCAATCTTCACCAAAGCTAATGGCTATTACATAATTATCTTAATCAGCATTGATTGTACTTCCACTTTATGAGCACTTACATTAAGCAGCTCAGGTGACAGTAAAAAGAATCCCGAGAAATCTTTTGAACATGTGTTCTTTTCTTGGTTAACCCTCCTGTTACCTTTAGGGTAAATTTGACCCCGTTCAATGTTTAACGTCGATGTTCTTTGGGGTCAATTTGACCCCAGGCTGTTTTTCACTGTGTCATACATATAAGAAATATTAACTTTTTTGTATATTTAAAGGGCTATTTATGTAGTCAACAAACAAACATAAAATACCTCACCCTTAAACTTGGGAAACAATATTAATTCTAATAATTTTCTGGAGGTTTTAATTGACCCAGAGGGTAAAATATGTTAGTAAATGTGAAGGTAACAGGAGGGTTAAAAAATATCCAGATTTCTTCAAGATAGAATAAATAGTCACATTGTTGTTTTTTCTAAACACAGTCATCCTCTCCTTATTAACGAGTGAGTGAGTGAGTAATGGAGTGAGTGAGTGAGTGAGTGAGTGAGTGAGTGAGTGAGTGAGTGAGTGAGAGACCACAGCAGTGGTCGAGCGAGCTAGAGAGTGAATAAAGGGACCTATAATGAAAACTAAAGGGACCTTTAGTGAAAACAAATCCATTGAAGATTAAAATGTCATTATCCAATTGTTTCTCGGCAGTTATGTTCTAAAGCAGAAATAAACCAGGTGGCAACCTCCGGTTCTGCTGAGTGAAGCCAATGCAGAAGTGAAATCATTAATTAACTCTATTGAAACCAGCAGGGGGATGACACCACCGGTTGCAATAAGAAATCAGATTTGATAGAAGTCTATGAGAGAATGACCCTATTCTGACATGATTTATTACCTCAGTAAATATAATGAACATTAGCTTATGGTATCAAGAGCTAGTTTCAATACAGCACGATGATCATTTAGTCAGATATGGTCCATCGAGAGTAAAATAGACCATGAAGCAGAATGCATGCGTGAGGGCGGGCTTACTGTGATGGACAGGTCGCTGCTGCATCACTACTTCACATCTCCTCAATTAAAATATGGCAACTTCCGTTCAGTGGTTGCAAACAAACAAAAACATGTTGATAGTCACTAACACAGCCATAAATAGCACCCAAGGTCCGTACCACACAACAAAGAGACCCACAGTGGACACACAAAGGCACATAAACACACAATGATGTGACACCGTGTTCACCAACGCTTTGTATCAGAGTGTCAAACGCATTGAGCCTCCGTACGCCACGGCGAGAGACACAAAGAGGTGCAGCACCGTGCACACACGTCCAGGGAGTCCTAAGTCATTACTGAGAGGGATTACTTTTGTATCAGTCTACACACCTTTCAGAAAAGTGTTGCATATTATATCTTTAAAATTAAACTCTCGGGTTGTCGAATCCTATTGAGTGGGGCCTTAAAGAAAGTTGCCCAATGATTGAGGCGCGTTGGGTTCTGTCCATCTGTCTGATTTATTGCTACCAAATCCATGTTTTACAAAAATGTGAACAAATGTAAAAAATGTGGGTTTGGTGGTGGGTTTGTGGGTGGGCGTGTTATGATTCATTATCTTTCCTTATCTTCAATTGTTTAAACATTTTTTTTTCGCCGAACCCTGTCGCTATATTGTGCACATTCTCTAATAAAGTATTTTTTTTTTAAAAGAAGAAAGTTATTAAAATAAACAAAGATACAAATGCTCAGCTGAGTGCTAAAACTCACTGCTATGACACCTTGTCCAATCACTGTTTACCTTTGCTGGGCAATTATCTCTTTACATTCAAATGTTATAATTTCTCTCTTGATACTCCTATAGTACCTTGAGCACATGGGTGTCCATATGTAGTCTAGTAGGAATGTGTGTGTGCATGCATTTCATTTTCCAATGCAGCATCTCACTAAACTAACACTTTGAGATTATTCCGTCTCCATTATGGAATTAGATGGTGAATTTGTAAAAGAAACAAGCGAGGAGATTTGTTGGGTGAACAATTATCATAAATTCTAGAAGCAGTGGCCTTTCTGTTGCGCCGGGTCTGGACTTGACATGCTATCCAATAATCAAAATGGCAAAAGAAATCAATACTTTGAATTGTCCGTGTAATACAAGACTATTATGCATGTGGCCTTCTTAGTATGTCAATATAACCCACATATACACTCAGCTGATTACACATTCTACGATTGCCGCTATATATCAGGGGCCAGATGTTAACGTGTAGATTCACAACTAAACCTGTGTGGATGCACTTAACCGAAATGTACATTACATTATATACATACAACAGCTTACAACAAGATGTTTGAATAAATCTTGTTGTAAATATCCTGCTTGTGAAAAGACAAATAGTGAAGCTGAGTGATTTCTCTGCGATCCGGTGCTCAGTGTTTGGATTATTTATTCAAGCGGAGGGGATGACACCTCCAGCAGATTGCCTTATTATTTATATGCTCGCTGTGCATTATGTGATTCTACATGGTTTTACACTGACAGCTTATGGGAGTGCTATTGTCAGGTGGGTAAAGTTAAAATTACCACTATACTTCTATTGACTGGTCCTTTGTTTAGAGTCTGTTCGTGCATTGGGTATTTAAGACGATGTGTGCAAGTTATACTGTATGTGCAGTAAACATATCGCCGCTGGTTCATTTAGATGCTTTACTTTTACTTGACTGACATCAACTAAATCTAGAGCTGTTTCTCGGGCTGAAAAACATGCAGAAGAATACAGCTTAATTGATAGTTATCACATTGATTCTTTATCGATCTCATATCGTGATATCACTGCAATATATTTTAGATTTGATTCAATTCAGGGACCTGCGATTAATACGAGACAATATCACATGTCCATTTGACACAATTAGTTACATTTACATCAACAATGAAAATAAATCAAAATATGTTTAAAAAAAATTAAAAACCTAAAAAAAAATGTTATAAAATAAATAAATATATAAATATACCTGTTTTCCTCTTGCCGGTTAAGCTAGTGAGCAGCTTGTTACTACAATGACATCAGCCGGTCCACCTTAGAAGAAAGTTAGCCTGGTTGTGGCTAACCTAAAGCTAACTCCCTTCACTATACGATAATGTTCCTGCAATTCACCGTCACTCGCTATCTTTCTCTCTCAAATATCTGACTGTTGAGTGATGTAAAGGATAAAGACGGAATTTTGAAATAAAGAAGAAAGACGAAGAAATGATGTCATACTAAAGTTTGCATGTTGCATCAATGATATTAACTCGTTGACGTATATATTGATCAAGGTAGATCTGTGAATCCCTGGTCTGAACCACATTGAATGTGAGGTATCCCACTGCCATAACCTTCATCTCTAATTCATGAAGTAACGTGATACACTGCACACAACACAGAGTTTGTCATAGAGCATGAATCGGTGCAATATTCATGGTAACCTCAGGCCAGTATATGCAATCCAAGGCACTGTGAAAAACCCATATTGTAGATCTGAATACTTCATGATTTGAAGGATGACATCTCTTTTCCTCAGGGTCTAAACAGTGGATCACGTCTGAGCAAGAGGAGGCCTAACATACACTCAACATGCATCCTTCATATGGTATAAACTATGGGGAATTACGTTCACATCTGGAGACCATCAAATAATCAGCCTCTGTGCTTTTAACTCATAATAAATTCACAAGTTAAACATGAAACTTCACAACTCCTCCTCAACTAATAATAAGCAGCTGCTAAATTCCCTGTTAACAGGAATAGACATTAAGTAGCATTATCATACTAACAGGAAGAAAATGACACCTCGCAAACCACCGTGTGAATGTTAACAGTCGCATCCATCCGCCAAACAGCTAATTTCATGAATAACTACTTGGATGGAAGCAGGTCTCATTACACATTGCAAATTAATTTTCTTGCTGAAGACAGGCAACTACTCACTCTGCAGCCTATTATATAAAGACACAAGGAAAATTGCTACTTTAGCTTGTTCGGGGAGAAATTAAAGTGATGATGACTTCAAAGAGTCTGAAAATTCAATACATTATGGAAATTGTGTGAAATGCCTGATGGAAAGTATAATACTCTGAGTGTGTGTACCCTTGCATGTAATGCATGTATAATTTGTAGGTCTTCGACAAGCAATAGATGAAGTGAAACATAATATACGGTATCTGTAAGAAGGCTTGTGAGAAATCATATAAGTAATAGCTATCCACTTAAGCCTCCGAGAAATAACACTGCAGCTGAGCTGTTTGCTTTACAACCAACATGGAAAACAGCAGTGACTCCCCTTTTGACCTTTGCCCTCACCAGATTTGGGCTTCTAATTTGGATAATTGTTTTTCCCCCCCATGGGGATGCGCATACACAACGAGCATGGACAACATCAATGTACCGGTGTGGGGGTCAGGTCAGTCGCAGAGATACGGTCAATAGGGAACACATGCGACCAAATTGAGCTCTAAGTTGCCAGCTCAGTATATATAATATATATATTTTATTTTATTTTACATTACTGTATTTACATATATGTTATGTATATATAAATATATATACATATATATTTTATTTTATTTTGTATTTTATATTTCACTTTGTATACTTTATGCACAGTCACTTTCTTTCTTTCTTATATTTATATTTTGTGCTACTATGTCAACAAATTTCCCCTTGGAGATTAATAAAGTATATTTCTATTCTTCTTCTTCTTCTCTTTGTAGAGTTTTCAAAACAACACAGACATCCAAAGGGAGATGGTCTGTCTACAGTTCACTCAGGTTTCCAAGCTGTCCGTCTCCCACAACAAGAAACACTTTATTGTCACTGCTGCCGACACCGCTCTGTGGGTTTTCACTCAGCTTCTTTACTTTCAAATGTTTGTGTTCCAACTTACAAGCCGACACCTTTAAGCTTGCACACGCGTATACATGCCGCGATACATTATGCAGTCTGTGTTGATTTTGGTAAATAATGTTAAGTTGGTCAGTCAGCTCAAACCACTTTGGTCTGTCTGGGGGTAAATAACAGCGTTGTCTCTGAGGCCGCATGTACACATAGCCGGGTATTTACAGAAACGAATATTTCTGTCCCTCGCTTTTCAAAAATAACGTTGTACACACAAGGTCGTTTTCAAAAAAGTTTCTGTTTATATGAACACATGACGTGAAACATCTTTAGTTGCGTACTGTGACGTTTGACAACCTAAAACTCTGTTTGACCTCGTTCACACACAAACACAAAAACAGAGTTTTCAGAAATCTCCACTTTGGCCGGAGTTTTTAGAAATGATCGTTTTCCGTGATTAAAACCTCCGTTTTTGTGTAAATGAAAGGCCAAAACGCATGAAAATATATGTGTTTTCCCATCGTGTAAATGGGGTCTGAGCCTCTGAGGCTGTCAGCTGTGTTAACCAACCTGCTGTGATTTCCTGAACATGATTACTTCATGAACCCTAAGGTCAAGATCTTCAGCCAACTTGAGCCCTGAGTGAAAAAAAAGGCTCATTAAAATTGAGCCGGTCGTATCATATGTCACAGTATCACAGCTCGCTGTGCAGCATCTGATAGACCTTTAAACGCATTAATCTGTCCCTCCAGCTAGATTTTCTAGATTGTATTTGGACTGTTTCTCCCTGATTGACAAGCTGCATCCATAGACAGTAATTAGAAGTTAACAACGTCACCGTGACTTCACCCATTGGTTTGTCGACCGCCATTTTGAAGCCTCGGGATCGGCCTTTTATCCGTCTTCATGTTGGTTTTTGGCCGCCGTTATCTCGGTATTTTGCAATCAAAAAGAACAATAGAGGTTGGAGCTCTAAGTTCAACCGGATGCTCAATAAGACATTTTTAGGGAAGCAAAACGGTACAATTAACTTTCCTAAACTGAAAACACACTGTGAAAGGGAAGTTGTAAGAAAAACACACGGACAACACACGGAGCATTTTATAGCAACGTACAAAAGTATTTTGTGTGTCAGGAATTTTGCTCTCATTTAACAAACTTTAATAGAATAATGTTACTTGACTTGTCATAGCATTTTGCTGAGGGCATTCCAACAGTGAAACAAATGATCATGATCTGAGCATTCAGAGTCCTCTTTTCTAAAAGTTTACCGTGCTTCAACTTGGAGGAGAATGCACTTCAATGTGGTCTTGAATTGTAGCATCACTTCAGACGAACATCTGCTCGGTGCTTCCAGCTTAAAAATTGTCATCTAAATGTCAGCGAAAAAGACCACGTCGCCATTTATGAACACACAAAAATTTGCACACATTCTTCCACGCACCCATATATATTTGGGATTGTGCGTTCACATTCACAAATCCCAGGAGGATGAGTCACGGATCTTAATACATCGGGCTGTTGATCCAGGTGCCATGTGATTATTTTTGACCACCAGGAGTGTCAGGAAACCAGTGATAGATGTTCATGGATAACCTTATAACCCCACTTAAAGCTCATAGAGATAGATGGCTTCTTCTGGACCAAAAAGAAGTGGCGTGAATGTAACATCTGGCACAGCCACTGTAACCTGATCTTTCTGCTCTTCTTCTGCGTCTCTACTAATCTTTTTTTACATGAGTGATTATAGCTGATCTCTGAGGTGAAAGAAAGGGGAAGCTGTTTTAAAAAGGTAGAATACTCTGCAGTGAAGTCAGGAGCAGATGCACGTGTTAAAGAAACTATTAAATGTAGGATGGATGTGTGTGTGTGTGTGTGTGTGTGGGGGGGGACTTGTGAGTGCATCTGTGTCTTGTTATTAGAAAACTATTTAGATAATTTCCTCAACAGTTGCTTGATTAATTCCGCGGCATCCTCTCTCCCCCTCGCCGCGTGTCTGTTCATGCATATCCGCGCGTGTGTCTGTTTGCATCCGCGTCTGCGTGGTCCAAATTAGGTTTAAGACACAACGAGGAGTAACATAACCTTCCGCGCAGCATGCGTGAGACACACCATCTGTCGTAGTGAGAGGTAACGGAGTCACCGTCTGTGCAAAGTGCTCGCCATGCAGTCTGGCGCCGCTTGAGCACGGCTCTATCTGGCATGGCATCGGCTGAGAAACACCCTTCTCAGCACGCCGTGACGGCATGAGGCCAAACTTCTCTGCATGTTTAACAAATACTGGAGTCTCTCTCCGTTAATAACACAAGAGATGACAAGGTATACCCCCCCCCCCCTCCCCATGACATTTAAGAGACTCCTCTGCCAATATTGGCTGGCCTGCAGAAATTAAAGCTTCATTAACCACATTAAGCCTCTTCAAATATTGAAGAACGAGACAATGAGAGCAATGACTTGCTAGTTGTTTCGAGTCTGTCATACATTGGTCTTCTGAATGGGAGAGATGACGCCACTGTCCTGGGATCAGTTTGTACGGCCTGCTTCTTAGTCAACACTGAGTCTGTATGCTTTTACGTTGTGTCTCTGTTGTGAAATCTTTATTCTGTCCATTGTAGCATTGTTCTCCCTTATTTTATTTGCTTTGTCTGTCGATTGTATTTATAATCTTATGTTTTTAGGCTTGCTCTTACCATCAGCATCTTTGGGACTGCAGATGAAAAATAGCCTCTTGGCTAACTCTGGCACATTTACAGAAATGTTTTTATCAATGTGCACTGTCCCTTATTAAATAAACCATATAAAAAAAAAAAAAATTTAAATAAATGTTTGAAGGTGTAGAAGGAAGTCCTGAAACACCTGTGACAAGAACCATCACTGCTCACCGCATCACACACTCTTGTCTCCGCTTCTCGCCCACCTGTCTTCCTCAGAAGGAGTTATTTACTTGTGTTCGTCTGTGTGGGCCAACACAGACGTCTCAAATATGATGACATGAAGGAGAAAATACAAATATATAAGCTTTGCAAGGATTATTTTCCTGCTGCAGACTTTCCTTTTTGTGCCAGATGATTGACAGCAGTGAGAGTGTAGCACGATGCACAACCTGAGACAACGTTTCTCAACGTGTGCAGTGAAGTAACATTAAAATGATGAAGGCTTTATGTGATGGATTATTCGGCCTGGGTAATATTGAACGTCTGTGAAACTTGTTTACCGTGCTGCGCTCGAATGAATGGCAGCGGACGTATTTTTAAAAGAAGCACAGCAAAGCTCTGATTTCTGAAATTATGGTAATGAGTAAAAAAAGAGAAACAATTAAAGACAACTAATTAAAACGAGAATTAGCGCCTCGCGGATGTCTGCCTCCGCCAACCAGTCAAGTTGCATTTAGATTTGGTCTAAACATGTCACCACTTCATTATTTTATCCTATTAGACGTTGATCTAAAATTGCCATAAATAACGTATGTATTCATGACCATGACCCGAAAACGTGTTTTGCGGGGTCACAGTGACTTTTGACCAGCACAAATATAATTGGTTCATTAATTAATTTAATTAATTAATTACTGAATTCCATTTAGCTTTGCGGGTTCAGAGTTGTGACATTGTGTATGTGAGATCACTGGCATGGCTTACCCATTAATGGAACAGAGCCTTTGTTAATGTTATGACTTCAACATTTCCAACTATACCGAGACAAAATAACGAGGTCTAATCAGGCAAAATAAATGGAAATACCTAAACTAACAGCAATTTGGCATGCGTCACGTAGGACACTCCTCTTTGAAGCAAAGGGAAATGAGGCCACTGTGCTCTTCCGTTCGTCTCCATTTGGCAGAGAGAAAAGCTGTTAAATGCCTCCGACCAATATTTACAGAGCCCCTCATCATCACCCAGTTCTGACATCTTGACACAGCTATGATTATATTGTAGCTACAATAACTAATCCCTCATTAATGTCGCGTCCACGTGCTGCGGCTCACTAAGATAGGAAATCAATGCACCTTAGCCTGAAGCAGGAACTGAGAGCTGTCCATCTCCCATGTTTAAACAGCACATACTCTCCATCTTGAAAAAATTGTAAGAGAAGTAAGAGATGCTGAACCTATTGACAGTAACTCAATACCCCCCCCCCCCCCCCCCAGGGCAAAATAACTATGTTTTATGAGCAGGGGCTTTGGTTTAAGAAATTGATCCCTGCCACATCTCTGCTGGAGAAATCACAGCTCAGGTGATGCAGATCACGTTAGGTTGTTTGTTAATTTAAGCATAAGGAAGTCAAACCCGTCTGCATTCCCGATCCACTGGGAGGGAGCCGGAGACTTAAATGGTTCAGAAGAAAATAAACACTTTCTCTCTCATTCTCCCTAAACTGTTGACAGGACATTTTCATTCTTACAACATTTAATGTTGATTTGAATTACAAATGCAAATGCACACTGCAAATATGTACTTTACCCAAAGCTCCCTATGGCTTTGAGTTACTCTTTAAAAATTCATGAAGCATTTTCAGAGCACTTCTTCCCCACATTTAAGCACTCTAACTCCCAATAGAGATGGTAATATATTGTTCCAAATATTCTCATTGCAAGCTTGTTAGGGAGTTCAAATTACAATCACTGAGGCGTAAAGACATTTTTGCAGTTACAGTCTTTTTGATTTGAGGCCTAAGCAAAAAAATAAATAAAAACTTTAAACAACCGAGGCTCTGGAAATGCATAATGTTGCCAGCTCGTGTAAGTCCAGTGAAGCGTGATACTAGTGCAGCCGTGAATGGCAGTAAAGATAACACCAGCCGGCTGAAAACGGCTCTTCAGAGGTCTTCATTCTGTCTTTGCTACACAACTGGATCATCCTCTTGGACCCCTCTTGTTGGTTTACAGACACTGACACACATACAGTAAAGCACACACACTGTGCGTATGGCTGTTCCAACACCGTGACCCCTTGTTATCTGCTCCTCGCCAGCTTTGTTTGCATGGATCATCTGGAAACTCGTGTTTGTTGCGGCTGGTTTGGAGACGCACTAAAGGGGCGAGTCAACACACTCCAGTGCACACCCTGACCCGCGGAGGTTCTCCTCGGACGAAAAACAGCCTCTGAACAATACATTAAACGAAAGTTGAATTTCTTAACACTGAAGAATCAATAACTGTCGGTTTCAAAACCGTGAACGGCTCTTTAAAAATGGAGCCGTGCAGCTCTGGTGTTGGGTTGTGAGCAGGAACGAGATCCACCTCATGGCAAAGATATATTGTTTTTTAACATAACAAAAGGAAAAAACCTTTCACAAGTCTATTTTTATACACAAAACTAGGCTGTTCACATGATTTTCTGGTCGCCGTCTTTTCCTCCTGTTAACATTAGAAATGTGTTCATGGTTGGCTCAGTGCTAAGTGCAAATATGGCCAATTTTGGTGTCTCACCATCTAAATCTTTCTGACTTTGAAAGGAATCTCCAAAGATGGACTGCCTGTCTGTCTGCAGTTTATGGTATAACCAATTAGAGGTGTGCTGTTGACATGAATTTGGAGAAAGAGCTCTCTAACTTTGTGCCCAGGGAACCAGGAATGAAAAAGGTTTCTGTTTGAGAGTGCCCCAAATCTGTCCCTTTTGAGAGTTTTTTTTTGCATTAATATTAATCGTTTGTTTGATTTTCTGGGAGACCTGAAATACTTCTGTGAGTGCACCTTTAGAAAGGTTTTAGGCGAAGCATTGATCATGAAGGTCTCCCATTTAGGCTTTGAACACATTTGATTATGACTGACCTGAATCAGGAGAGTGACATTTCACAACAGGCAAAACAAATTCATAAATAAGATTGGACAAGACCATGAAGTTATCTCAAATGTAGACACACAGGGGCCCCCACATCATAAAAATAGGATAAAATAAGGGTTTCAACACTCACTCAAATTCAGCTCAAACTCCCGATTCACTTTCTATTATAAACTCTTGAAACAAAATCTCACACTTCATATTATACAAACAAAACTCAATCACAAGTGTTAGACCTTGAGCTGATGATGAAAATCCAACCCAGCTGAAACTCCCTCCAAGTAGGGAATAGAGTAAAACACATTCAGGATATAATAATGTACTGTATTTCAATTATGTTATATAGAATCTAAAGGATGAATAATAATGAAGCAATGTTTGGAACACGATTATTAATCACTGATCTGAAAAGTTGCTTGTACCTGTAGTTGTTTGGTACGATATTAATGCTCTGAATTATGAACCTTTAAGTAGAGTAGAAAAGGGTATTAGAATCAAAATGCACTCATCAGTACTCATTATGCAGAATGGCTCATTTCAGAATAATTGACTTTTTTGTCATTAGATTAAATGAATATGGATGCATTACTGGGTTAATTACGTTAATGTAAATAATGGGTTCATTTTAATAACTTTATACGCTGAATTCCCACTCATCTGAACCTAAAGTAACACATTTGATTGTATTGGTTGATTGTATTTTTCAAAGTTACTAATTACAAGTTAACATGCAACTGTAGTGGAGTGAAACGCACGGTAGTCAATTCTGAGATGTAGTAGAGTCGAAGTATAAAGTAGCAGAACATGGACATGATCAAGTAAAGCACAAATACCTCACACATGTATAGTACATTAGTACTCAGTTCCTTTCCACTGGCTAACACATCCTAAAAAAACAAAAACAAAGCAGGCTAAGACCACTATAAATACTATAAATACCACATGTGTCTGAAGCAATACCCAAATACGCTTTATGCTGCTCTGCATTAATCCCATGTCACGCTTTACGTGTTATCAATACACCCCCCCCCCCCTCTCTCTCTCTCTCTCTCCGTTGGCAGTGGCTGTTCCCGGCAGCAGCAGTCAGCATCTCTCTCTCTACAGCGGACTCGAGGACTTGAGCTCCCACCTCGACGCGCAACAGAAGGCTCTTGCGCACAACACCAGACCTACGGCGCGCGGGACAACTTTCCCCTCTCATTGTTACGCATGGCTCTGGCTTTGCGCAACAGCTAGACTGTGCACACTGCGTCTTGGAAGAAACTGGTGGGATTTTGGGGAAAATAAGACACGGCAAACAGAAAGACGATTTTAGGATTTGTTTTCAAGACATTCATTTCCTTGTGCCAATGATGATCTCTGCGCGCGTTTCAGGGTAACCTCTTCTTGCCGTGCATACAGCTGAAGGCTATACGTGGAGGTCCGACGCATCATCTGAAATTCTCATTTAACGTAGAGATGGATCTGTGGGGAGTTTATCTGTTTCATCTCGTAACTTTAGGTAAGTAAAGACTTGTCTTTGAGAGAATACATGTAGAGACTGTTAATTATGCATCTTCATCAGTGGAAGAACACACTCCATCCTGCTCCCGTACCTTTGATTAACCTCATCACATGAATCAAACACAAGGACTTTATCGGTTGTTTCTTACATTAATCTGTTGAAGAAAAACAAATAACGTAAAAAGCGCAATTATTTATTTAATACTAATGTAAATACACGATTTTCCTTTCAGAGATCAGCTGTGTTGTACAGCATGTGTTGTGCAAAAAAAGAGAAGAGAAGCTTATGTGTGCACGTGTGCGCGCTTGAATGCGTGCACGTGTGCATCTGAGCGCAAGAACGCTCCTTTTTGTCCATGCGGGGGTCAGTGAGTGGGTTATATTTTTGTGTTCTTGGTTATGCATATTTACTCACTGCAGTATCTCACGTCCATGTGTTAGGCAGGATGTATTGCATCATAAAATATGTATCATATATCCAATACCTTTTCACCCATGCACATTTTATGGATTCAAAGTTTCATATGACAAGTGCTTTATTGTTTAATCTAGTAAACCCCAGGATAGTGAACACCCCCAGCAGTACATCAGTGTCACCGAGCTACCTCTTCTCCATGCAATGAGCAAATCTAGAATATTGATTTCGGTGGCAACAATCCACAGTCTTAAGACAGGAGAGATGACTGCTGTTGGCACGCAGTTTCTCTTTGTCAGGAAACACTAATGTGTCAATCTCCGTCCTACTGCCACAGACTTAACTGTAACTAATATAATTATACCCACACTAATCGCCATGGCACCAGCTATGATCATTCTCCTTTTAATTAGCACCAACTTTCCTAATCAGCAAAGACAGGAATATGCATTATATCTCAACCCTTTTTTCATTAATATCCTATTTGGAGGTCTGAATTAGAGGAATGAATACCGTAATAAATGCTGAATGGAAAATAATTCAGTCGGCTTTCTGAATCAGCTTTTCTCTCTGTAATGACGTTTGATGGTTCTATTTATTTGGTATGATTTGGTTGCTCATGGCTAATTAGAGATAGACGGGGACAGTTTTTTTCTGCAGCCATATGCCTGGACACAACTCAAGTCTCTGGGCTTGTTTATGCAAACATGCATATTTAAATGCATGTTATAAACACAGCTGTATTAATCAAGTCAGAATACATTACTGATGAACCGGATGCTGATTCTAGGCAGTTTAGCCATCTGCTCAAATCAATTAGCCTACACCAAACTGCGAAAGGTTAGAAAATGTTTGGATGACTCAACCTTTTAATGTGGCATTCTGGGCAGTTTCTGTGCCTTCCAAGGCTCAATGTGGACTAATAACCAAACTCACACATTATCGAGCTCCCCGGCCTGCCAGCCGACACAGGGATCTCAAAAGCACCACTATTTTCCCCCAAAAAGATGGAGAGGAAAAAAAGGAAACATCATGAACCAGCAGGTAGTAGTGGTTGTAGTTGTTGGAACATTTCTTGGCTTTTGTTGACCATCTGTTGGGTGAAAATCTTTTTGCAACATTATTTACTTCTCGAAACACAGAGGGAGACAATGTTAACGTTTCTTTTTCACAAGAAATGCAAATTAATTGTACTTTTTTTATTATTGTCCATCATTGTAAGGCCTTATGCCAATGCAGATGCCTGAATTTTAAAACGTTAGCACATACTGTACGTCATCGTTCAATCTATTAAAAATGATGTCATAAGAATCCAGGTAATGAATACATCAGGGCTGAAGTGATTTTCTTTTTCCAGGAAAACAAACAAGACAAGGCGTCAACTTGGGCTGGGGAATTATAATGGGTATTTCCTCACATGTTTCCAGCAAAGTACACCCTAACTAAGGCAAATCATTTTGGCTTTAACAAAAAGTAGTACTACACAGCGCTGTCATCAGTGTCTGATTTATTCAACTATAGACATTTAAGATTGCACTGTTGCATTGAAATGAAATGATTTGAATTATATTGGTTTAAAATGTTAATGAAATTGTGTGTTGTTAAAATTGAAAAACAACTTCTAACAATTAGTTGATGAATAAGAGAAAGAATCTGCACTTGTTTTGTTCATCCATTCATAATTTCAGTAATTTTTCATGCGGAATTCCCTAACTTTTCCAACATGAGGATTTTTAAGCTGAATATTTTGGGATTTTGGACTGTCAGACAAACAAGCAATAAGTCTGAGACATTTCAGCATTTGTCCCCATTTATTCTCACATTTTTAGAAACAAAGCAATTAGTTATTGAGATAATCATCATCATTGTAATGTCATCGGTTATAAAAAAAAAGCTCATTAGTATGCCGCCCTAAGCAAGGCTAATATCTGACAGATGACCTGCTCAGAATTGGCACTTATTAAAATGCATTTGGAATGACGTGTCACTGTTTTGTTTGAGAAAACATATTGAACAAACTTGAGAAAGCTATAGAAACTGTTTCATTGAACCGAGTCCTCCTGCACTTACATTGAGACACTTGGAGGCATGGAGGCGACTCCTGTGCTCAAGGTGGAGGAGGCCTCACCTCAATATGTGGAGGCAAATAGGAGTCACTGCTCCAAAGCTTTCTGTCCCAGGCCAGTTTCTGTCCTGCTTCACACACCCAAAGCTGTGTGAGTGTGGATGTGGCTTCATTTGGAGGCCTCGGTCAGATGAGTCTTCTCCCTCAGAGAGAGCGGCACACCTCTGTGTGCAGCAGCAGTGTGTGTGTGTGTGTGTGTGTGTGTGTGTGTGTGTTTACGCCTCGTGTCTTGAGATGAGCTGAATTCAAAAAGTTTCCTCTTAAAAAACTCAGATGTACATGTTGGGTCTTGAGATGCCGCTCAAGGTGTGCTGGCCTCATGCTACTGTCGGCTAACCTTTCTCCACATAAAGTTCACGACTCCATTGTTAATGCTTTCAAAGCGGCAGTGATTGGCAGGTGACGTGTGCCAGGTTGGGTCAAACCATCCTGATATGGGAGGGACGCAGAGTTTCTAGGATACTCACTTTAATTAGCCTGCATAATATAAAAGTAAGTCTATGAACTTACTTTTAAATAACTATGTTTTAAGGATTTTTTAATGAATGCCAATTTACGTGAGATCAAACAAAATCTCACGTACCCCCTGGAGTGCCTTCACGTACCCTCAGGGGTACGGGTATTCACCCATTTGAGAACCACTGCCTTGGAGAGAGGGTAAGGAGCTCGGACATCAGGAGGGAGCTTAAAGTCGAGACGCTACTCCTTCACGTCGAAAGGAGTCAGCTGAGGTGTTTCGGGCATCTGATTCGGACGCCTCCCTTTAGAGGTTTTCCAGGTACGTCCAACTGGGAGGAGACTCTGGGGACTCTGGAGGGATTATATCCCCCAGCTGGCCTTGGAACACCTCTGGATTCCCCAGAATGAGCTGGAATATGTTGTGGGTGGGAGGGAATTCTGGGTCGGCCTACTACTTCTGATGCTCACACGACACGACCCCTAAAGCGGATTAGAATGGATGGATGTATGAAAATAATCCTCAATCGCTGCTCTAGAGCATTTATACGGACGAGATGCCGGTCGTAGTTTTCCATCGATTCAAAGCAAACAGTATTTTTACAACACGCTTCGTTTGGTAAAGCTTTCTCATTGGATATGTGATCCACGTTGGTCTGAGACATGAACCTCGAGAAGGGATGAACTTCAGGTCCAAAGACTTTATTCTGGCAAAAACGGTCAGTTTATACATTCAGTAGAGCTGGAGCCAACTGGATCACTGTAGCGTCCACTATTTCGAAACATAAAAATGAACCCCAGTCAAGTCGTTGACTGTCCCAAGCTATGATCTTATCTGAATGATAAATGTCCTCCGCGACGGCTCCACATGGAGGCCAAAAATTACATACAATTAAGCTCAACTGTATAGTGTAAGTCATTTTTTTTAAGATAAGCATTTTTTTTAAATTGTGAAAATTGCGACTATTTTATATAAAATCCCAATTTGATATCATTTTCTATCAAATCCCACATGTAGCGCAATGCTATTTCATTTCAAAAGAATGGGTCACACTGGAAGCCTGAGGAGGGATCTCTAGTGGCACTCAAACTGGTCGGGTTGCTGTGGAAAAACAGTCGCAGCTGACACAGAAATGCAAATTCTTCTTATCATTTAAATTTTTCTCATGAAGGCCTGCCACAGATTTTTGGTTTGTCGTCGGATTTTTTGTACTTTGACCTCCTTTCTCAATCAGAGATGCTTTTTAACTGCAACGGCGTCCAGCTTCCCTCCTACCACCAAGCTATTTTTTTTTGGATTTAATGGTTTTGACATTGTGGGATATGACCTGTGTCTTTAATGGAGACGGATAGGTACTGCCAAGCATGCTATTACCTAGCATATTGGCTGGCCTCTTGTAGGGGATTTGTCATGAATCTCATTTGAAGCCGGCAGTACCCATGGCGGACACACAGGCCATCACAGGCTTATGCTATCTTTATGTGCGACAGATAGGTAATTCTGGTCCCAGTAAAATATTTATATTATCGGTGAGAGTAAAATGTGTAACCTTGACTATGGGTGTTTCACCAAAACGCTAATTCCACTTTATATGACACAATATGTATTTGAACCTTCATACTTGCTGTTGTTCAAGGTTAAATACTTGGTTGTAAATGTGCCGTAACTAATTCCAATTCATTGCATTCATTTTGTTTTGGTCACCTTAAGAAATGTAAATACAAACACAGACTTTCTGTTTATTCTTTGATACTTTTGATATTTTTGTGATGGCTACAGAACATGTTTTCATGTTTCTTTTGCCCAAATAGGTTTCAAGAGAGGAACTAATAATTAACATTCTTGATTTTTTTGTAACTCTATCCTGGAACATATACTCTATAATTTGGACTGAGTGGAGGAAAACGTAGCACAGCTCCAGACCCCATCGCCATCCACAACATGATGCGAAATGGATACTCAGTCTGATTATCAGGCCAGGGAAAATGCAGGACTCAATCGGTCCTCCTCTCCAATTTATTTCTAGCACAGCCTGCTCTGTGGAAAGCTGGTCAGCTTGACAAAAAGCTAAAAGCAATCAAGCCAGCTAATATATAACATAAGCATCCTTTAATTTCATTTATTTAAAAGTGAGGACAAAGGTACAGTCTTTACTTAGTGGGACAGTTAAACATTCAACATATTGCTTACTGGTGGATAAATGTAAATTACCGTGGCATTTCTGAACTGTTATTTCTTGTGAAGTCTGCTGACATACACTAATATTTTCTATTTGTGTAATAACTGGGTTAATCTTTAGTTTTTGTTTTAATAAAAAAAGGACTTTGAAGTGTGAATCCTAACCCTAAGTACTATTAAATACTATAGTAAAACAGGTGAGGAAACAAAGGAACATTTTATGGATTTTGGCATAAATAATAGCTGCAATAACGACTTAATGCATCTATCCTAATGGAAATAAAACTATAAAGGATACAGGTTTTCCATTTAAAGCCTATCAATATATGTGAGTTACATTTAGTCGCTGGCAGGGCTGGGGGATAAAAGCTTTAGAGACACAATGGCTGTTACACTTTTCCTGTGTGCTGCCTCTGTTCTTCCGTCTTCAGAGGCCTTAAAGACGGCTTTGTGATTAACAAGTGAGGTTTTAAAATCGGCTGTGGAGCTGGAACATTGCCATACATCTGAAGTCCGTCAGTCTGATGGCTCTGGCCTTTACTGGTGAAAGTATTACATTTATAACACGATTGTCTGCCTATATTATCAAACTGTAACAACTTAAAACATACATTTCAGTGTAAAAAAACGCTGCTGCCAGTTAAAGGGTTTAAAAGAGTCAAGCGGTGACATTGTTAGGGCCGGCTGGGGGAGGGTTAGAGCCAAAGATGCAGCATTGATTAGGCGTGATGAATGTGGGTGGAAAATAAATTAGTCTGAGTGAAAAGGCCCAATCCATTATTGTAGTCGAGTGCCTTCAGTTATATCACTGTTACCTCATTAATGAATGTGTTTACATTTTAAGTTTATGCGATTGAAGGCCCTCTGTTAAGACAAAATGACCAACAACAAGTAATGCCGGACACAAAGTTTACCACTCTTGTCTATTTATATTCATATTTCATGTCCTAATAGGCTTCGTGGCTTTAGTTTTCCCATAAAAATAGGAAAGACTCTAATTGGGAGTTACACTAGTTAGGAGAAGCTGTAAAAAACACATTGTCTAAACATTAATATTAATAGATTTTCATTCTCTTGTCCAACTGCCTTCACGCCGGCACCTTTTGAAAAGAATAACAAAATATTAGGGTTTGAGACACGCGTTTTATTTTTAGAATTCCACATCTCCAAATTCTTTTCACTTTCAAACTTATTCTCCCACTGGAGCCACAAAAGGCACACATGCAAGGCACACATGCCGTCGTATTCCCCCCAATACCTGTAAAGAGACCTTATTGTGTAAGAGGGGCACGTGGTCTTCAAGATATTGTAATTAGTACCAGGATACCTGCACTGCTAATGTGTGTATAATAAGTATTTTATATTTCACTTTGCACACTTTACTTTATGCACAGTCACTTTCTTTCTTTCTTATACTTATATTTTATTGTGTTTAGTTTTATCGGTGCTGCTACTGTTGTCAACAAATTTCCCCTTGGGGATTGATAAAGTATATTTCTATTCTATTTCTATTCTTCTAATGATAACGTAAGCCACTGTGGACAACTAAATGGCACATTGGGGTTTACAAAACTATGTACATGGTTTATTTTTATATTAATGTAATTTACCAGCAACGCTTACAGTGGCTCCCAGAATAACTTCTTCGTTTCATTTGTCTTTTCCTCTGAATTTGTTTAAGAAAACACTCAAGAAGCCATGGCTGGTTTTAAACAAAATGCTTCTTGTTACTTAGTTGGAGGAAGTCGGGCCATGGAACAGTGACCACTGACAACAACAGTGACCACTGACAACAACAGTGACCACTGACAACAGGCCTGGAGAGAGCACCCCGCTGTAGTCAAAGCTGGATGAACAATCAAGCTCAGAGGGAGACGCTTTTTCTGTCGATCTACCCAACAGTACATGTGGTTTAGTTTGATTAACATGTCTCAGTTAGTTTCCCATTAGTCTATTTGCATTATGTGCTGAAAAAAAAATCAATAAATGACAATGCAAACATGTACATGCAGTATCTGCTTCCATTAAACACCCTCGATGCTTTAGCTGTCACAACAGGACCCTCAATTATCAAGTTTCAGGGTCCAAGATCTCCGGTCCGATTCTCTGCTATAAGATGCCCTCTATCACACTGGTAGGCTGAGTTTGAAAGTGAGACAGGGAGAGACTGCAAACTGACTGTATAACTGTCTCTCTGAGATGAAAGAAAACAAAGTACCAGTGGTCATTATCTAAACTCAAGTGACAGTGATGTATTCACAGAATGGGCTTCCTGAAATCTGCTGAGCACACTGGGTTTAAAAAACGCTGCCGATGACCACGATTAAAGCTAGAAGGTGAACATGACACAGTACTTGTATAAGTGGGGCTCCTGATCAAGACTAAAAGCAGCATCCCCCTCTCCATTAGACCTGTTAGAAAATTCAGAATATGTTTCTGAGGTTGCGGTGGCCTCTAAGGGCCGAGCAGAGGCTCATTAACTCCCAGAGCCTGTCGGTGGTTATCCAGAGAGCATGACTGTTCCAGGCAACAAGGCACAGCCCCATTGTGACACAATCTAAAAAACGGAGGGCTTAAGCTCCACTTCCTGCCTCCCTGTTGTATTTCTGGGACACTTCTATTTATATTTGGAGTGAGCAAAGTTTCATGAATATAGATGGAAGCACATTTTGAAAGACCACCAGCGACAAAGGTGCAAGGACATATTTTCCGGTCTCCCTCCTATAGTTAGCTGAGTGTGAAATTAGTGTTTCTATTGCACACAAGGCCAGCAGTGCGGTCACTGACTGAGTGAGTTTTCTTTTTTTTTCTTTTGTGAGATGGACAAATAGCTGCGTGAGATCAGCAACAAGCTGCAAGCAACACTGCGGCCTCCTAGACATGGTTAATATTATTATTCGGTTATTCAGGGTCGTAATCTTTTTTTAAAGACGAGCAGATGTATGTAAATAGAGGCGCTCTGGCTTATTCGGATGTAATAACCTGAAGCCAATGTTGAACTTCTTTTTGATTAATAAGGTGGCGTTTCTGTTTCCTCTCTGACTTACTGGCATTAATAACCACAGGGTTCAGAAGGTAAAGTGACCTTTTGTTGAACCAGTCATCCCTCCTGCTGTTTCCCTTCCAAACCATAATGACTGCGGCTGATATTCCATTCTCATTCCCTGCTTTCCAACTTTCCTGTGGTTAAGTGCTCCTGTTTTCCACAGTGGTCAGCTTTTTGAGGAAACGTGTACACTGCAAAAATTAAAATCTAAGTAAAATGAAATATCTCAAATTAAGGCAATATATGCTTATTTTTTGACTGACAAGATATTTCTTCTTACAAGGCAGTTTTAATGTTGGAGAATTTCACTTGTTTTAAGAAACCTTGGCAAGTCAAATGTTCCTGTTCTGTTGGCAGATAATTTGGCTTATTTTAAGTAATATTCGCTCATTTTATTACTTTTTTTCCTTGTTTCTTTAGGCTGATTTTTTGCAGTGTACGGCAGTATATACAAAGCACTATTTACTGCTTAAAACAAATAAAAGTATGAAAAAGTGTTTGTATGATATCTCTCACTTTATTTATTTTTGCCATTAACTTTGACCCACTATGTTGGCTTGTTTGTTTTCATAAGTCTTCAGCGATGTGAGCCAAAAACTGAGCGGGAAAAGTTTATAAACCAACCTAAAAGCGGTAAAAGGAGCTGTGACAATAATACTGGCAAATGCTCAATGCTGCATCCTCGTATTTAATTAAATTAAATTAATTTATTTGGCCAGCGCCCGTACACATCAATCAACCCAGGGGTACATTTTTATCACTGTGAACTCAACACAAGGTATTATGCCAATGGATGAGCTCACTAACTGTAGCTGTACGTGTGTACTATATGTCCTATCTTTGATATTATTTGATTAAAATAAGTGCAACCTAAATCTTTACAGTATTTAATTATGTTTCATTGTTTACATGCACAGGCAAGTGAATTACACTGCAGTTCAGCCAGTAAATGGAATAGTTTCTTATCAGCGTTTCCAGACTGCACCATATACCAGCAGAGCTATGGCACCAAGCAGTTTTTCACTGAAATTAATTTGGCATCTTTATGCCTAGGAGCAGCTCTTCAGTTAATCAAATCAGTGAAATCAGTTTGTGGCCTCATTCTAGCCACAATAAAAAAAGGAATGACTGGAAATGCATTTTATCACGATATAAATGTAATTATTGTCTAAACAATAACGAGTATTCGTAAATTCAAATAGCGTACGCTCAAAGCAATCCATGAAACCTGTCCGGCTGCGTGTCCTCCCTCTAGACCACGTCACTGGTGTGGTGTCCCCTCGTGGTTTTGCGGTTACTGTGGCGCCTACAAGGGGAAGAGACATTGGATCCCAGCTCAGTGAAAATGATGTTGAGGTTTCCTGAGGTAATAAAATAAAGCCAAAACAGATGTTGCTAATTATATTCCATTATTCAGAAAACTAAATCAACCACCACTGAGCAATAGAGAAAAAATAAATAAAAATCAAGGATAGATTATTCATACTGATAAGAGCAACATGTGTTGATCAGTGCTTCATCATCTGTGGTAACAACCAGAAACACTTGAGGTTTGTGTTTGACAACATGCAGTTTACAGCTTTGCAGCCTGAGATGTTCTCCTTATTATTTCTTATTCTCATATTTATTTATTGTTCCAGAAATATGGTCCGGTGGCTTATGGCACTAACAAGAAGGTCCTGGGTTCAGATCCTGGTCCTAGTTAGCATATTCTCCCTTCACTCCTGCACTGCATAATCAGCCCCGGATATGACTATGACCTATCCAGAACTGCTTTGCTTGCACAGAAGAGGCTAGAAGACGGATGGATGAACGGCTTTTGTTTGAGTGGAATGCTATTCGTTGGGTCTTTGTGCATCACCATCCTAAATAAGATCAATAGATGTAGAAACACATGAAAGGGAGAGCAATCCTTGGCCTGAATGTCTTGAAGTTTTGAGAGGAAACTAACTAACACCTACAATCTGGAGTGTTCACTTTAACAGGTTCAAGTATGAAAGGGTTTAAAACATGTCTATCCATGTGAGACTCACGTGGCATTACTGCACAATGCCACGTGAGTCTTTGTTGTGGAAATAAAGCATCGTGAGGTGTGGGTTTGTTGCAAAAGCTAGCTTTATAATAATAATAATAATAATAATAATAATAATAATAATAACTTTATTTATATAGCACTTTTAAAAACAAGGTTTACAAAGTGCTCTACAGATAAACAAAGCATAAACACAACTTAAATGGCGGCAAACTAAAAAGAGCATACCATAAAAGCATTGAATACAACTAAAACCAAACAAATAGGCAATTAAAATAAAAAAATAAAGACATAAAAGGACGACGTCACTTAAAAGCAGTTCTATAAAAGTGGGTTTTAAGAAGTGATTTAAAAGAAGTTATTGATTCTGCCAGCCTTATTTAGATGTCATTTTAATTTTTGTATTTTCTTCCAGCCAGTGTCTGTGAGAGAAACCTTTTCATACTTAACATGGATACAAGACTCGTTGGATTGACTGCAGACTGGAACGTCCAATTAATGCCAACAACTTATTCTTCCGATCAGTAAAAGGTATCGGCAGAGCATCATAGTAAACAATCAGTTTACTATGATGATGGATATTCAATACACGTGTGTGTCCTGTACATTGTGGTCCAGCAAGCAACCTCCAGAGGGGCTTAGTCAACCTGCTGTGCTGCGTAACCTTGTAATGTGGAGAGGATATAGACGTAGGACGGAGGGCTGCGCGATTCCTCCAGTGTTCAAGGAAAGGGAACAAGCCATTACCAAGGCAGCAGACAGGAACCGGCGGGAGGGCACCTGTCTGTGTGAGCTGCAGTGGATTTACAACATCTGCTCCATGCAGCAGAGGATGCCACCTCCTCGATTCATTATCTCAGACACAAATTAAGGAATAAAGCAGCCAACAAATTGCTTATTGTGTGCACAGAGGATTCCAGTCTCACTTTCAGCGTAATGCTATTCATACTGAATATCAGGAAGTTAAGTTATTCAAACATTTGTTCCAACTTGGGTCCCAAACTTACTGAAAACTGTAATCGACATGCCTCATTTGAAGTATTTGGAGGCATCAGGTTAAAGATGGCAACACCCCAGGCCAGAACTAGCAGTATTTCAACAAAAAAATTGTATATACATATATTATATTTAGTATATGATAATACCCCTTAGGCTGTTTGGATCACTTTGTGGGAGTTGTTGCGACTACTAAAACACTCAGTTGTACGGTGGTGTCACAGAGTGAAGCTCCTCTCCTCTTGACACTTTGCGTTTTGCACACTATCTATATCTATATATATTTTATTTAATTTTACAGTGCTGTATTACATATATGTTGTGTATATATACATATATATATTTTATTTTATTTTGTATTTTATATTTCACTTTTACAATTTATTTGTGTTTAGTTTTATCGGTGCTGCTACTGTTGCCAACAAATTTCCCCTTGGGGATTAATAAAGTATATTTCATTTAATTTCTTACCTCAGAAAGAATCTTTGACTGAGTACAGCCACCGTCCTGCGGAGAACACGTTGGGAATTCATTTGACGCTCCATAATAGAAACTAGGCTAGAGTTGCGCGTCGGATGCTTTCAGTACGTTGGTAAGCTTCTTATCTGAACGTGATCAGAGATGGATGCAAGTTGTATTATGTGTACATGTGGTTGGAAACCTTGGTGAGCATCCACAGCTTTCTTCGACACGCCGGTGCTTCACATGTCTCATTAGCGGCCGGTGTGTGACGAGAAGTTGGCCTCGCTTGTAAAGGTCTTTGACTCTGTCACCATTTGGTCGATCCGAATCCCTTCCTCTCTGCATGCCTTGTTAGGCCCTAATTAATTGGATCAAGAGAATGCCACAAAGCGTTTGACGGCTCCGTGTGAGTGATAACTGTGAAACCAGAGCCACATTCCCAAGGATATGACTCTGGAGAAGAATCACTTTACATTAGGTCCATTGACTCTCTGCCACACACATCCTGGGGGATTCAACCCTGCTGCTGGGACGAGGTGCAGCAAGACCCCGCTCTGAAAGCTGCTGTGGGTTTGAATAGAATAGAATAGAATAGAAATATACTTTATTAATCCCCAAGGGGAAATTTGTTGACATAGTAGCACTGATAAACTAAACACAGTAAAATATAGATATAAGAAAGAAAGTGACTGTGCATAAAGTATAGTATGCAAAGTGAAATATAAAATACAAAATAAATATATATATATATATATATATATATATATATATATATATATATATATATATGTATGTATACAACATATATGTAAATAAAATTATTAAAATTATAATACAATTTAATAAAATTTAATTATATATATATATATATATATATATATATATATTAGTTTGGAAGTTATTTTTGATCAAATACAGGGTTTGTTTCTGCAATACCAATTCAATGTATTTACATTCAGGACACTTTAAATAATAGATTTGTATTGATTGTGGCAGAGATTCAGATTTACAAGCATATGTGATTCACAGGAAACAATGCTTTTCCATTTGATCTCAGCCTCTCCGTTCACTCTCCTTGCATCGTACCACGACTGTATTAAGTTACGGCTAATGAAGCCCGTACTGTTGTTGAAACTGAGTGGCTTTTATTGAGAAGCAGTCACAGGAAACGCTTATGGATTGGTCACAGTGGTTAGCTCAAACCACCATTGTTCTTGCAGAATACGTTCACAAGAGGTTTTTCCGTGTTTTTGTTTGTGTGACTTCGTTTTGCAAAGGAGTGACGAAATCAAAAAGGGAAAAGCCAAAGTCAGATGTTAGATGAAGGGTTAACTCCTTCTAAGCGGGGCCTAACACCTGTTTGAGGATGTTTTGCAAAACCAAAGGTCAGATAGAAGCTGTCATTACAAGTCCACAAGACTATTCAAGCCCAGTCTTAGAAAACAAAGGTCGTTTCAAGACGCTCCAAGTATCTCTTGCATGCCATTGAAAAGGTTATGTAGCGCGACAAGATAAAAGACTACACACTGGGACACACACACTTCTTGGACTAATTGTAATCAGAAGCTTATCTATAGTTCATGTCTATACGTCTCTCGGGGAAATTACTTTAGACATATTATTTGATAGTATTCCTTAAAATTATAACAGAGCAACCTTTTGGGAAACGACACCACTGATGTCGGTTTGACATTTTAAAGTGTGAATATTTTACGTTTAGATAAACTCTTAATTACTATTCTCATGTCAATTTATGGGTTTTATTTCATCCTTTTGTATCTTTTGACATTCACTTGAGGCTGGACTTTCAGGGACAAAGTCTATTTTTGATCAAGAAGGTGAATCACATTAATGTGCCAATATACATTCATTTTTAAACATGTGAACACACCAGGAATCCTTGAACAGGCAGCTGTGAGCTGACAGACATTGCATTGTGTATGAGCTAGCCTTGACAGTCTTGGTATTCAGGGACAAAGTAAGGAAAGCAATCTATGTGATTATCATACAAATGGCAGCGCAGCACACAACAGAATGGAACCATGTAACCTACTGCCGGTGCATAGGTGCACAGGCTTCACCCACATTAGCAACTGGAATACATTAGAACAAACAAGAAGTGACATCTTTACTATTCTTCCTTTTCTATTTTATCTTCCATCCTTACATTCATTACATCCATATAGATCTTAAAAGATGTAAGATTTTTCGACTATATCTGGATTAAAACACAAATTTGCACTTTAGTAGCACTTGAATGGCTCTTATTGTGGTACTTTTGTAGTTCGACTATGTTGAGGAAATGTTACTTTCTGTATTCTTGTTGTTCTTAGTTTGTACTCTAGGTTGAAATGCACTTATTGTAAGTCGCTTTGGATAAAAGCGTCTGCTAAATGACATGTAATGATAATAATAATAATAAGATGTGGGTCTACTCAATGTGAGTTGGACTCATAAAAGCAACTATGACGATTTAATCTCTCCAGTCTAATTCCATCCACTTTACTGCTTCACCATAAATTAAACTAAAATACATTGAGTAATGATCTGTCTTTGCTTGTTTTGAACAGCAGTTGGTTGAATGACATTAAAAGTTGATATTAATCAAGCCATTTCGCCACAGCAGCATGCGACGCACATCCGACCTTGGACAGCTGGTTCCCGAAGTAACTTCCCCCACTTTCCTCTTCAAAATGTTTGCGCGGTGACTTCAACGATGATTGACACCCAGGGGTCTCCTACAGAATGTAGCTTTCCTATCGCCGTGTGTTCAGCTTTGTTTGAGAGACACAAAAGATAACTTTACAAAAAACGACAACTCCCATGAGCCCCGACTTCTGGGAATCATGGAATATAGTGACATCTGAATTTTTGATGCGGTTGGAAACAAAAAAAAGAACCCGAATGCCAAACTGAATGCAATCATGTTGTATTATATTGTATCAATTTCGGCGTCCCGGTGCCTCGGCGGGAACCCACCGGACCATTCCGTTAACCACGCTTTAAGGGTATTACTTTTTTGTCATGTTATCACATCATATCTATCCAACCAATTTATGATTTAATTCTTAACCATCTATTTGCTTTCAAATGTAACCTCCATTTCAAGAGAGAATCATCTAGTATTTTATTATACAGCAATAAACGTGTGTGTTTGTGTTTCAAAATAAAATACTGCAATGTCAGTTGTTTCCAATGTCTCAACTAATGGCCTGAAATTTTCTAATAACTTCATAACGTTATTGTCTCTCTGACCTAATTTGAACTAAATCAGCCGTCTCCGGTTTATTTGTGTTAATTTTTTTAAATGTTTGAATTTTTAGAGGATCTTGAAAGAATTTAGTGCACTCTCTATTTAGTAATGGATCAATGTCTTCGTCACGCAAATTCATAATGTGAGCTACTCAACGCTCGCTCGGCTGGATTACTGCCCCCACAGAGACGTCGACCATCATATCACAGACACAACTAATCAATAAAGAAATTTGTTGCTACTATTTTTATCATCTGTTTTAATTGGTTTAATCGATTAGTCGTTGCAGCTCTCATCTGTTGTACTGCATGATATTCAACCAGTCCATTCAATACTTGAAGTGCTCCAAGTGTGAGTCACCTAATATCGTCTATAGAGAAGGAGAAGAGGGGTACCTCCATTCACTCCTCCAATCTAGCAACTTCCTTCCCACTGGTTTAGGAAATCGGTGGAAAAAAAAGACAATGCCACAAAAACGAAGCCGACATACTGTATGAACATTATAATGTTTTAGTTTTACGTATAAATATCTTTTTTAAACCATTTCAAATGTTGGAGGCTGTGATAAACATGTCTGTATGTATTCTAGGCAAATTGAAAATGCATAAATAATGTTTAAGTCGGTCGTTTTTTTTTTTCAAACTTCACCATAACTTTCACAAAAATGCAGCAAACAAAAGTCTTTAATTCCATTACACTTTAACTTCGTTCATTTTTGGCCGTACAAGTCATAATCCAGGCAGTCTGTTTGACGAGTAACGATTCATTTCAGAGATGAAATTAATTAGGACATTGTTATAATTTATTGCCAGTGAAAGTTAAATTGAAGTGACTGACAAAGAAAATTAAAATCATTTCTACAAAATGTGACAGAAATGTCTGATGGGTTTGGGTCTGAATAATGGATAGCTGTTGGGACTCTGCCTTTCTGTTGACAATAAACAGTGAATAGAGGATGAATGTGTTTGTCACAAATAATGTTCAACAGAAGATTTGAATAAATAAACACGAGAGAGAAAAAGAGAGAAGCTGTAATTGGGAATGTCAAAATAAAAGAAATGTGTAGTCGATACCAATACCACTGAAATTCCACAACATAAGATTCTACAGTAAAAAACACTCAAGTAAAAACATTTAATAAAATGTAGTTCACTTCTTTATTACCATAGAAGTAAAGAAGTCTAACAGAGCAGCATTTCCTCTCCGTTATCTATTGTATATTACTTTAAAAAAACCTTCAAACAACTGTATAATTTCTCCCCAAAGCTAACATTTTACAAGACACATTTGAATACATCATACCGTTTATTAGAAATAAATCAATAAATGGGAAATTTATTTTTCTACATTTGATATTTGGACGAATAATATGCACATCCAATAAACACTGCATAATTACACACATTGTGCATTTAAAAAGCATTTAATTGACAGATGGTTTATCCTGTGTATATTAAATGTAACACTTCACCAACTGACTATACATTTCATCTATCCCCAATGGTGTCAACTCTGAAGATGACAAATAGGTAGCCAGGTGTCAGATCCTTGCGGAACGGCACACTCATTTCCATGTCAAACTTGGCACACCGAATGACTTTTGGTGTCTCTTATCCATTTGTGACATTTGAGTCTTTAAAAAAAATGACTCACAAAGAAGCGGTGTAACTGAGCCACTGCAGACCGCTGTTGTAGTCCCACGGGTCGTGCATGATTGGCAGAGTCCTGTGCGCTGGAGTCTCTCTGAATAGGCTAACATCTGCTCACGCTGACCCACATTTCACTTTGTCACCCTAATGTTGACACTGGGTGAATGATAATTTCCCTCCACTGATATTCTTAAATAAAGACACCGATTACAGATCACGGAGGCAACATGGAGACACTCAATCAAACTGAGATGCCAAGGCAGTGCTGCTTTAAAAAGGCAATGCAACAGCACTGAGGTCATCTACAGACAATTGTTTCCCATCACCAGTGTAGTGTGCATCTGGATCCATAAACAGGGTTCGTACGGTCATGGAAAACCTGGAAAAGTCATGGAATTTTAAAATGGTCATTTCCAGGCCTGGAAAAGTCATGGAAAATACTTAAATCACAAAAGTTTTGGAAAAGTCATGGACATGTTGTTATACCCGCATGTTCATTTACGTTGAGTTTAAAATAATTCACATGTTTTTGAAAGGAAGACTCAAATTATAATCCGGCATACGCCAAGTCCAAACAGATGGATTTGCACATAAAGGAAAATAGTTTGATTAAAAGAATAAACATTTATATAAGTGTTTCTAAGAATAAACATGTATAGTAATGTTTATTCTTTTAATCAAACTATTGTCTCTCATGTTTCGTTTAAGGTATATTGTATCTTTTGTAATTCTCATTGTTTCAATACTACATTTTCAAAAGGTTTTCATGTACACACCGAGATTTCAGTTTGGTCATGGAAATTTGGTTTAAAGTCCTGGAAAAGTCCTGGAAAAGTCATGGAATTCCACTGGTCAACATGTGTACGAACCCTGCATAAAGACCGCAAAAAACCCTGAGATTTATTACCTTAAAAAAAAAAAAAACACTATGGAAATTGCAGCGTTGCATCTCTTTATCGCAGTGGCGGTGAGGAGGCAATCAGCTGGAAAACTCCATCTCAAGACTCATGTGCGAGTTCTTCTCATAATGCTTCTGCGGTACGACAGCCCAACAGACGGGTCTTAAGGACCCGAGGCATGCTGGGAGTCTGAGCGACACGCAGGACTCTGCTATTAAAGAGTCTCATCTGTAAAAGTGCACATCAATCATCATATTGGACTGTGTGATCCCTCCCCACTCTTGTAATTAGTCTTGAGCGACAGCAACAGCTGGCAGGTATTATGGTCTCGCTATACAACATCGGACCCGACAGAAGGTGAACACTTAATCACGTTAAAGCAGCACGGCTACCGCTCCGTAAATATTCTCCATCTCATTCGTGGAGTGAGCGCTGGGAAACGGGCCACGAGGCACGCCGTGTTCTCCGGCGGTGGAGGTTCAGTATTTGCACCGTGTTGCAGAACCCCTATGTTTGAGGAGGTCCATCATTTGTACGCCCTGTTTGTCTGGCACCGGGCCCGCTCAGTGGTGCAGACAGACAGCCAGCCAGCACTTTCACACCGAGAGAAAAACACGATGTGTCATGCTCTCCCCCCTCTGCAAGCAAAGGACGATTCGCTGATAAGTTAATTGCAAGCATTACATACCAATAGCCGAGGCACTCGTAACGTCGCAATTTCCAAGTGAAGATAAAGCAGGATGTTGTGTGACATTGAGACTGAACTTGACAGGCATTTGCACCGATATACACATTGGCCTGCACTCGCTTTCATACACACGCACACACACACACACACACACACACACGCACACACACACGCACACATTTATTATATCTGTGAAAATGAACATTAAATTGAATTTCACAGACTTTCCGTATAAAAGGTTGAGTGGGAAAACGACAGCCTGTGTGACGGAAGTTTTAATAACTCGTTTACAAAAAAGAAAGAAAAAACGATTAGCGGCTAACCTTCAGTGACCAAGAATGTCACCCAATTTGGGACACAACAAGGTCTGGTAGCTCCTTTCCACTGAGCAGAGGGGCTCCACACACACCCACAGTTATTGTTTAGGATGCGTGTCGCCGCCCGATGTGTAGCTTTCACGTCAAACTCGCACCAACGCTTTTGTTATAAACATGTTGCCTCATTTGGTCCTGTGATGCCGGTGTGTGTTATCGGAAATCACACACTGGGGTATGAGGGGTGGGGTATAGAAATAGAATAGAAATTTACTTTATTAATCCCCAAGGGGAAATTTGTTGACACCAAATAGCACCAAAAAACTAAACACAATAAAATATAAATATAAGAAAGAAAGAAAGTGACTGTGCATTAAGTATACAAAGTGAAATATAAAATAATATATATATATATAGATATATATACACAACATATATGTAAATACAGCAATGTAAAATAAAATTCTATATATATATATACAGTGCCGCCGTTGTTTGGTTTAGTCTGAAAAAGCAAAGACGGAGGAACGACATATCAACTTTACGACTGTATCTGTGTGTGAAAGAGGCTAATGGTTCAGTATCCAAGCTGGCAGGGTGCTGTGGAGCACAGCGCCTTCCTGAAAGCCTCAGAGGGTTTCTGCTGGGGGGGTGCCCGAAGCACAAAAAAACGCCTGCGCTTTTAACAAAAAATGCTCAATTAAAGCTCAGTCTAAGTTATGCATAACGGTAATTTGAATAACACCCGTACAAAGTTTTGAAGCTGCAAACGGCTCCGTACAGTCCTGTGAGCCAACAAGGGAAAGGCCATGGATGCATACAGAGGAAGGCACTGGGGGTGAGAGAGTAAATCTGTCTCCAAAATTGCTGACTAGGGCCCAAAATTGGGAAAAACCCAAAAGTAATTTCACATTCAGCCAGCTTAGTATGAACGTGTGCTTTGAGAAGAATGAGGGCCAGTGTGCAGTTAGCATTGCTTATACTCACCTAAACATAAAAAGATGCTCTTAGTTTAGTTTAGTTTATTTCGGTAATATACAAAAGAGAAGAAGAAAAAATAATGGCTTACCGAAAGGGTCGAGGCTGAAGCTATCAAGCTTATAAGTGCCCTAACCTATGATTTCACAAGGAAACTTAATTCAGAGAATCATATACTGTACATATACCCATATAAATATACACACAAACACATATACACATATACATACACATACACACACCCATATACATCTACACTCACACACACACACATAAATCCATACACATACATATATTTACATAAAACAATAAACAAAATAACAAAAAACGTGTCCCCATTAACCGTTACTTATGATGCTTCATTAATTGATGATACCTTTGTACTTCTCCAGAGTCTTGTCTTAAATTATTTTCTTAAATATCAACAGATTTTTACTTTCCTTGATGTCATCAGTTAAAATATTCCACTGTTTCACCCCACAGACAGAGATGCACATGCTTTTTTGAGTTGGATGAACAATCGGCTGTTTGAAATTCAATCTCCCTCTTAGTTCATACTCTTCTTCTCTATCTCTAAAAATCTTTTGAATATGGCCAGGAAGTAAATTATGTTTGGCTTTGTACAGAATTTGTGCCGTTTTAAACTCTACTATATCTTAAATATCAATGTAACTGCATGCGTGTTCCAAAGATCGTTTTCCTCGTCTGTGTTGCTGAGACTTGCTCCGTCGACCTATTCCAGTCTATTCCAACAGAGTCTTTGTCCTGGTGTCTTTCTTGTGGTGCAGAAACAAAGCCCGCTGTGGATTGGTCGTATGACTGCTCCTACGGGTCAGCGGGTGGGGGATGTGGTGCTGTCAGGGATATAAGCCTCTCAGGTGGTTCAGAGAGCTTTCAGGGACCACCGGAAGAGCGATTAGGCTTTTGCAGAACAATAACACACACATGGTTGGAATATGTTCACTTCAGTGGATGAGATTCTCAACCAGCCTCTTTTCACCTGTACAACTTTCGCTTTTTAGGTCAACAAATCGTGTGATCGCTGTTTCTTGGCAAGAGCAGGCACTTCTAATGTTTCCTCGTGACCATTTATTTGCAACCGGGAGCCAGATTCATTAAACTCATGAAGGTGAAAGTCTGCAACTGAACAGAGTTTTGTTGTGTCCGATGAATGTGTTTTCACAGATGTACTCTTTGTACTTTAGGGTTTTTTATCGCCGTCATTAATGTCACGTTCGCTGACCCGCAGCGCTGAACACAGTTCCTGTGGCGGACCGTGTGTTTTCTTTTTTATAGAACAGGTCCAACTGCAGAACTCTTTCTTCTGGCGGGTTGAGATTGAACATATCATGCCAGTCATTGGTTCCTTCAGAATATTATTTTCAGATGATGTTTGTTAAAAAACAACAGAAGGGCGGTTATTACTAACACTGCATGAATCACATTACATTAACATTAAGGGGCATGCTACTCCTCTCAAAACATATGAGCTTACACTTTATATTCATTTGTATTTAGAACCGATGAACACCTACATCTTTCTTTCTCAATATGTGTTCCCTTACATCACCATGTTTGAGAGGTAGTGTTCCTTTTCATTTTGTATCACCGTGATATAATACAATCACTGCAAGAACCCACAAACATACTGTGATAGGAATCTGAGGTCAGCTGCCCCTCCCCTATTGTACCTACAGACATCTGTGTCCTCCACTAGTCTAGAGGTCGCTCAATGTAAACAAAACCAATGAAGAAGAAGCTCAGTTTAGGGCCGTTTCTCAATTCAAAGAACACGACTTCAGACTTGTGTTCTTTTGGAGTCTGGTCTTGGGAGTCCAGACTCCGGAGGACGGGACAACGGGACGACGGTCTTTCTGCGATTGGACCAGCAGCTTATTTGATGACGTAATCACATCAGCTGTTCTTGCTCCTGAGTTTATTTTAATTATTCAGCGTAAATTATTTTTTACAGTCGAATAAACAAAACAACCTAAAATGACATTCCGTGACTCAACAACAGTAGTATTTATAAAAAGTCACCTGTCAGTAGTTTATTTTCTCCTCCGCTATTGTTTCCGGTTGCTGGTGAAATGCATTGTGGGATATCTGCTGGCCAGAGTACGCACAAGTCTCCTCTGATGCATCCTCCGGAAAGTGGGAGGATCGAGTCACATCCGGGCATTTTGACCGTGCTTGGAGAGAAGCGAACTTTGAATGTGAACATGTACCCGGGCTGAGACTGATGACGTTTCACGAGTCCACGAGGACACAAGTAGAGGAAAGGACACAAGTAGAGGAAAGGACGCACAAGTACACTGATTGAGAAACGGCCTAGGATCCTCCTGCAGCTGTGTGCAGTCCTCCTCTGACGACTGCACACAGCTGCAGCTACTTACAGTCTTAATTTATCACACACACACACCTGTAAATCATCAGCCAGCCATCATCATCAAACGCCAAATAGGCAATGATGCTGGTTTGATGACAGTGATTAGTTTACAGCACTGTTGAAATGAGTTTACAAAGTGCTTCACAAACACGGACATAAAATGATATGTAGGCTAACGATGGAAAAGACGACAATGAAAGCAATAACATTGTGTAGATAAAAGTGTTGCCTTTGGCAATGGTTTACAGGTGAAATAACCTCATAGACTAGCATTGTATATTAGATTTAATCTCCCACTTTAATCATTTCCACTTTCATCAGCCTGTTGTAGATATGGACTATTTGTGCGGCAATATCTATATTATGATATAAGACTACAAATTATCTTAGATTATGGATATCGTTAAATGGCATGCATATTGTCTTTTCCTGGCTAAAAGGCTGCATTATTGTAAAGAAATATCCTTTTTTGAACCTTTTAACTCCTCACCAGACTGTTTCCCCACTTAGTCATCATATCCACATTACTCATCATTATTTATCAGATATCTCATTGTTTTTGATGGTGGGTCGAACCATCACTTTAGTCCTGACTGAAATAGCAAAACAACTATTAGATTGATTGTCATAACGATTCGTGCTGACCATCATGTCGCCCAGAGGATGAATCCGTATGACTAGTGATAGCCTGACTTTTCACCTCAAAGCACCAGAAGGTCAAGGACTATTGAATGGATTGCAATTTGGTAGAGACACTAATTTCCCCCTCATGATGAATTGTAATCACTTTAATTATCCTCTGCTCCATCTCTCTATCGTCATCTGCTCAGGATTTTAATTTGTTCAATACTTATTAATAAAAACCTGCAAAATTACTCTAATCCGCCTCAGCTGAACTTTGTGTTCAGCCCATCTGCTGCCGACTAAACTTTGAACATGGTAAACAGTATTCCCGCTAAGCATCAGCTTCCTGTTGAAGCTTACAGGCTGGCCTGGAAGCTCCTCCCCTACCCAGTTCTAACTGGATTTAGAAATGTAGCCTCTTGTCTCGTTCTTTAAGCAAATGTTTGTGCACGGCCAAGACAGAATCACTCAATGCATTTACATGATGGTATAATTTGAATCTTGCTTTACTCGGACTATGCTATCTTTTGGGGGATCTGCTATAATCCCAATATACATGGCAGTGAGTAATTCGAATCATTGGCCGAAAGCATGTCACCTCCGATACGATAGATGGCGCTGTTTTCACTACAACTCGTGGTGATGCAGCCATTTCCGCTTGCGTACGCATGCGCAAAGACGCAAAATCCGGTTCCTAATCCAATTCACCGTTACATGCAGCGATAGTCGAATTATCAACCGGATCAGATCGAGTTATCCAGGGGTGTTAATCGGATCGTAGTCGGACCGCACATAGTCGAACAAAGGTGTTCACATGAAATGGATAATTTGATTTCAGTTCGACTAAGACAGTTATTCGAATGCATGTAAACACGGTCACTGTTGCAATTAGAGATTCTGTCAGGACAGTGTCTTCACTAAAGGTCTCTCACTCCTGGCATTGATATAACCTCCTGTGACCCAGACATCTTGAATGGGGAGTCTCGGGCCGCTCGCCGTCCAAGCGGTTTATTTGAGATGTGAAAGCATATGGACCAACCCCAGCATTTTAGGGTCAGAGGTCTGCGGCTTCAAAAAGCTAAACTATTAATAAATCTATCTTCTTATTTTGCGAAATTGACCCGATGATGCCCCGTCTAACATGATATTTACTCCTCTTGGTTCTCTGGGACATCAGTTTGAACAGAATTGGACCAGAACTAAAGTGCAACGATGAATCATGCCCCCCTCCCAACAGGTATGAAAGCACCTCTTACCTGAACGCTTGTGCCCGAGTCCTGTCAAAGCTGTTGTTGTTAAGAGATTGATTAATGTCATAAATGAGTTAATGCCCCTTTAAATCCCAAACTTAACAAACAAACACACACACAGACACACACACATCATCTTTTGTTTACAATACTCTCCCTTCAGACAGCAGCCTTGCATTTTCGGATTCATTTGTACATTTGTGGGAGCTTTTCCAACTGCACAGCAAGAATGTGAGAGAAAAACACACAAACACACACAAAGGAAAGAGGGATTCAAAAAGAAGCCATGCCTTTGGTGAGATACATGGTGAGAACATGGCAACATCATGGCAACGTACATGCAGTAAGAGGCCGCTGAAGGAGTAAACGCTGCCACATGAGTTTATTATCAATTCATTGCAGTGGATTTAGAGGAGCAGACATATGCAATAGTGTTTATTTCTGGGAGTGCCCGAAATGATGTATATTTGTTATTCACTTCCCTTATTAACTTATTATATGTGTCCATGTTTGGAGATGGGGAAAGAAGTGTTTGGTCTCAGTTTTCTATGAATGGGAAAACCATCTCCACCAGTCACAGTCTGTGGTCACTTTAGTGACTATTACGTTGTTCTTTCTTTGACTGCTTTATAATTAAAGTCATTCCAGTTGAATAGTTTCATTATGAAACGCAGCAGTCATTAATGTTTGGATTGAATTAGCAGTAAAAGAGCTTGGATACAACTGTGGAAGAGCAAACAGTAACAATGAGGCTGATATCGATGAGACAAACACCCTTGTGTTGGAAAAGGTGAGGAAACCAGGTCTTTCCAACCGTTGTGTACCACCATTTAATTCATAAAAACATTTGTAAATATAATTTTCCTGCTGCTAAAATAAAGGAATCTATCTAACTTATATGGTAGGTTGTTAATTCACAAGTTAGGAATTGTGGCCTATTAGCTTCCTGCTTGATCCGAGGACTCATAGATGAGCAACGTGTCCATTAAAATGGCATTTATGTAATATGTAAGAGTGAAGATTAAAATAGCTACTGTTTGAAAAGGATCAACTGATTAAGAAGAATAGAAATAGGTAGTATATTTACCACATGTCTAACATAGTATGATTAAAGTGCTTCTCTTTTCAATACTTTGAAGTTAAATTACTGTGTGTTTTAGGTCCTTGTGTACTTTTACTTTTAGTGATGTCTAACATGACGTATAAGTGGAGCTGATATTTTGGAGTCTAATTCAATCTACTCTGCTTTGATATCTGAAATTTCCGACAAATGTTGGTCCTATAAAAGCAAATGATGTTGTCTTACAGACAGCACCAACTATCGAAAACAAATACAAACGCAAAGATGATACTGGTAAACCTGTTATTCCAGTAACTTAAATGTTCACCTCCTAGAAGTTGTCACTGAAAAGCAAACTATGCAAGTAGGACACAAAAGATGATCTCACTTTCACAATATGATGAACTTCACTTCTCTCTCAAAGGCAAAGTGTTATAATTCAAGAGCTTAATGTGACCAGCAGGAGATCAATAAAGAATAAGCCACATTTATTATTCACCTGGATTTTCATTAAAGTGTGTCACTTCTAACCCTTCACATTTAATTACTTTTCTATAAGTGAATTAAAATGCTGAAGCGCATTTACCAGTCCATACATGTCTTTCTCCTCTCAAACAACTTTTTGGACTCAAGTTAATATTCCAAAAGGATACACATGAACTACAAATATGTAGTTTTTTAAGAAAAGATGTGAATGATTAATGCTTATTTTACTGTGTAAATTGCTTGATATGTTGGAGAAACAGAGGTGGCAAAAGGAACTTGACCTGAAGGAATATTAGTAGTGTTGCAGGTAACAGTGATGATCAAATAGGTATGTTAAAAATATAGGAATTCAGCATTAATTATTTTACTTGGCAAAACCTACAATCAATGTAACTCATTTTGCAGAGACTTTTAGATTGCAGACAAACTGGTGAGAATAGTGGAGTTGAAGAGGCAAATGTTTTTGAATGCTAATGCTGCTCTGTAACTGCTGGATGTGTCAATAAGCAACTGCTTGCTAACACGTTTACCTTATTAACCTGAAAGGTGATAAATCAATGTTTTGTTGATCTGTAAACAGTGTTACTATAATTTCTTAAATTATCTCAACATTTGAAAGTTGAGTTTTCAACCTCAAAGTGTGCCAAAAAAACACACAAAATGAGTGAGTCTTGTTGGATGCTGCGAGTTTTAATGCAACAACCAAGATAATTAGCAAATCTTACCAGCAAACAACTATTTGCTTTTCGTAAGTTTGACTTTCTTGAAGAAATGTTACTTTCTGGATTGTTGTTGTTAGTTTGTACTCTTGGTTGAATGCACTTATTGTAAGTCACTATGGATAAAAGCGTCTGCTAAATGACATGTAATGTAATAATGTAATGTAACAATTTAGCGGAGTAATGTCTACCTGGGCCGAGAATGAAGTCGCTCTCCCTTGTGTGTGTTGTAATCCGTGCTTCTCCTTGCTTTGTTGACATAGCCGTGCATACTTTTAGCTGGTTAGCTAACTGCTCCGCACTGAGCTCATAAAGCGGGAACAGCTGATAACGCGTAGTTCCATCCTCTGGTTCCCCTCAGCTAGACGCCGTTGGCTGCGTCAGGACGTTCGCCTGAGTTTTCACGGTTTTCAGGTTTGGCTTTGATTCACCGTCTCGCCGTCTACAAATTGAAAGACGTTGCGAGGCAATCACAATGCTGGCAATCTCGGACCCTGCACCTTTAAAGAGCACTGAAACAAAGGTGATACTCGTTAAGTGCACAAATAAATTACAATTTCCCTCCACAGCCTCACTGCTTTGGAGGTATATAAGAGAATGGGTTACATTCCAGCGGACTTCATTAAGTTTCATTTTCCATTTTATCTCTCCTGAAGTGGACCATTAAGCCGATGCGCAAGGGTAACTGATCAGCTAATCTGCCAGTGATTTATGTGGCAGGGAAACGGAGGCCTTAACTCAGCCTCAGAACACATTGATTACTGACATGGTTAATTGGCTAAACCCACTGGTACATAGAGACGGGCTTATTGGAAATGTCAAATCAAGCGGCTCATTTGCATTCATGATGTATAGTGTCTATTCCAGCTTCTGCTCAGGCAGCACAAACTGCCACACATAGCAGGACGGGTCTGGGAACTCTGCCTTGAATTTGCAACAGACCATCTGGCCTTGGGTCGGACATTGGCGGTGGTTTGTTTATTTATTTATTTTTTCCCGGGGTTCCCACGCTAGAATTGGATGCATGTAGCTGAAATGTGCTGCATAGAGGATGAGAGGCTCAATAAATCCTGTGGGGTTTGAGTAAAGATCCACATTTTAAAAAAGGCACGTATTATTGATGGAATGATGTTAACAGAATAGAAGAAGAATAGAATAGTACTTTATTAATCCCCAAGGGGAAAGGAAAATATGTTGGTTTATTACTTTATGTTTTTGGAGTATGCATGTGTGTGTGTGTGTGTGTGTGTGTGTGTTTGTTTTGATGATCAAAACTGAAGCTCAAACGAATTTGCCCAAATGCGAGCGGGTGAAAGCAGCATGAAATAGAACATTTTTGACTTAACCTCAGTTCATTCTTGAGTAACAATAGCTAATGTAATTGTCTGACTTAATTGGATACACACAAAAGGAGTAAAGGTAGTGTAAAACAACATTAAAACACTAAATGACAGCAGGGCTGCAAAGAAAACTGAAAAAATATTTTTTTTATAAAACCTACAAAAACAGTAAGTGAGAAAAGACTCAAAAGAAGAGTGACAGCTCTTTAAAATAATTATCCACCTCCACAGCAATTAACTCCAGCAAGGGTCTGTATTTAATGTGCGGCTTATGACAAACACGTCAGCAATGAAAATGTTATATTGATAATTGTTTAAATTTTTAAGCCTTAGGTCAACATCTTGATGTTTAAAATTATGTTTTTATAAAAGCTCCTATACCCGCATATTATTGTTGCCAGTTGGCTGCAATAGAGTCATTTTCTATTCATCCATCAGGCTGCTTCATGTTCTGCTTTTTATGTTCTGGCTTATTTCAGAAATAGTCAACAGTGCTTGTCAACATTGTACAAAAGGCTTTTGTTGCATAAACCGAACCGCGGACAGGACTCAGGAGACAAACCCTGAGACGACTTGACTCACATTCAAGATACGCAGCTGGGTTTGAAAGCCACAGCAGTGAATTACGTTTTTCTTTTTTTATAATTTGTATTTAGCATTTTCCAAAAAACAGAGTAATCCTTGACATCCAAATAAATAAACAACAAAACAAACTGCACACATCCAAATGTAGGTAGTCTCAGTATCCATAGTCCGGCCCACCGCAAGTACAAATGCCAATCTCCACAAGCACGAACATCCACCTCAACAAACACCCCCACCTACACACAACCATCCATATCACATATACAACTACACACAACCATCCATATCCTCATATACACACAACCATCCATATTCACATATACACACAACCATCCATATTCACATATACACACAACCATCCATATTCACATATACACACAACCATCCATATACACATATACACACAACCATCCATATTCACATATACACACAACCATCCATATACACGTATACACACAACCATCCATATTCACATATACACACAACCATCCATATACACATATACACACAACCATTCATATCCACACAACCATTCATATCCACATATACACACAACCATTCATATCCATATATACACACAAACATCCATACCCACATATACACACAACCATCCAAATACACATATACACACAATAATCCAAATACACATTTACACACAACCATCCATATCCACATACACACACATAACCATCCATATCCACATATACACACAACCATCCATATCCACATATACACACAACCATCCATATCCACATATACATATACACGCAACCATCCATATCCACATATACACACAATCATCCATATCCACATACACACACATAACCATCCATATACTCAGCACTTTATTTTCCTGGACACTTTAACCTTCTGGAAATTCACTTTGGTCACTGCCGTGTATATATTTAGTTTCCTCTGTATATATAGTTAGTATTTTAGTATTAGTCCTCAACTTCCGACCACTATGCCCTGAACTTGTATATGTTGGTGTATAGCTTCTGCTAGAGGTTCAATACTGAGTACAAAGAGGCTGGGTGAGAGTGAATCCCCCTGTCTCACTCACCTCTCCACCTTAAAAAATTCTGAGCAGTGACCGTTCACTCCGACTTTTTTTTTCCAGGAATAACCAATCAACTTTGTCAAAAATAATTACGTTTTAATTCAATACAGATTTGCCTCCATGTGTCAGCTGTGGGCTGAATATAAGAACAAAGAGCTATAACATCATATAATGCAGTCATAATGTATTTCCATTTGTATTTTCCCATGGCTTTACTAAAAGGTATGCTACATCTACCAGTACAGTTAGTCTAGACATGAATTAAGTACGTTTCACTTTTCTTTTTATCCAAAATGATTACCCAAAGTATTTATGCTGCCATAACGCACAAGAAAAATCAGCAGCTCCCATCTCACCAGCTCTTGTGTGGGCTCACTGAGATCGGGCTCAATGAAACGGTACTGGGCTTTTCACCACAGCAGCGGATGAATACGTCTATGAGACTTTCACTCGTTCTCTCTGCATTCTGTACACAACACACAATATTCAAGGTGAGTCAGTCAGAATCAATGAGAGCCTGGTTCCACATCGGTATAAGTCTGCCACTCATGTATATATATTCAGCTGGCATTAAAAAAATCAAGGTTGCATAGCCGCGAGACGTTAGTAAGAGTAGTTCCAGAATTGATTCAATAGCCAAGAAGCATGTTATCATTGAAATAAACTAGAGTCCAGTTATTATCAATTTAATAGAAGTCATGGGTTAGGATACTTTGTTGACACATCTCATACAAATTTTTTTTCACTAAGTTAAGGTTAAAAAAAACAACCTTGATAAGAATAATGCTATAAATGTGAGGAAATACTGCACCCCCGACAAATCAGTTGATCTGCTTTATACAACAGTCTGTTGTGTTTTTAAATGCAAAGAGAAACATTGCAGTCCTTCCTTTCAACTGTTACTTTCTTCTCCTCTAACTGTAAAATGTCTGGTTAAATAATATATGTAGTGCCCCCGTTACCTTTTTAACGTGGGCCACTACTGGCTGCTCATTGTTGATGGTTCAGACGCGATCTTATTAGGAATAAGAGTCCCGATTGCTTCTCCTGTAGTTTTATTCACTATCATTACATTTGTACAGACCTGGCTCACATTCTGACGGGCTAAAACCGCTTGGTCTCGTCAATAAGCACCACCTGGACTCCCACTTCACCTCATTAAGTTGGGGAATACAACACCTTAAAACAAACTTGCTCCACCTAGTGGTGGGAGGTCCAAAGTAACAACAACATAAGAAAATGGCTCCTACAATATATTTGAATGAGTTTGAAGGGCTGTTCTTTATTCTTCTTCACCAGCCGCTAGCTCAGGCAGCCGTGGCTTAGGAGGTAGAACTGCTCTACCACAGGGTTGATGGTTCGGTCTCCAGCGCCTTCTGTCCACAAGACACTAAACCCAAATGTCCCACGGCGGTTGGCCAGCACTACGCTTGGTAGCTCACTACCATCAGAGTGCGAGTGTGTGTGAAAGGTTGAATGAGAGGCATATTGTAAAGCAATATAATATTACTGTTTATCAGCTTATAGGTTCAACTTGTTCATTGTTCTAATTAGCACTAAACACAAAGTACATTTGATGAAAATGTCGATATTTCTGCAGGTATCTGGTAATAAACCAACGTACTGGCCACATAAACACCTGATGGAACCTGATGGAAAAACAATAAATCTCAACCTCTTGTTGGCACTACATAAAAAGTCATGGGATCACTAAAATCACAAGGATTAATCCTCTGGGGACGATGAATAACAAATGTCATTGCAATCCATCCAGTATGTGTCGGGTTTATCTTTGTCTGGAACGAAGAGAATTAACATTGACATCCCTGGAGCTAGTCTGCTACCGTGCCTAAAACCATGAGACATAAACCAGAACGTCCTATCACAGATGGTATTTTGGATTGGATTCAATTCAATTCAATTCAGTTTATTTGTATAGCCCAGTTTCACAAATGACACATTTGTCTCGGAGTGCTTTACAATCTGTACACATAGACATCCCTGACCTTTGACCTCACATCGGACCAGGAAAAACTCCCAAATAACCCTTCAGGGGGAAAAAAGGGAAGAAACCTTCAGGAGAGAACAGAGGAGGATCCCTCTCCAGGATGGACAGATGAATAGATGTCATGTGTAAAGAAGGACAGATTTAGAGTTAAAATACATTCAATGCATTTGACAGTTTATCAATAGTTCATATTAGGCATATTCCCTTTCAGAGTTTCACTAAACTTAAGATGCATGATGCGTCTTGAGTTCTGGAGCAACAGTTCTCTTGGCTGTTGTGAGAGGAGCGCTGTAATGACACAGGCAGGAGAATCTCACCTGTGCCTTCTCACAATTTCAGACACTATAAGCCATCCAGCGGATTTAACCTAATCCTTTATTACTCCTGACATTTGTGTCACACTTCAGTAGACTTCTGCTCCTATTCTTTTGTTCCATCACATCTTTACACCTCGACTGCCATCTCAACCCCCCTCTCATCTTTCTGCTATCTGTTGTGCTCTGGTTGTCTCTCTCACAGCTCTGTTAGAGGTTATCCTGGCTGGCAGAGACTGCTTGGTGGCCGGAGACTCGTGCTCCAGTGATGAAACTTGTAGCCCACGCCTGCGGACTTTGCGCCAGTGTGTGGCGGGCAACGGCAGCGTGAAGCTGGGGCCCGGTGCCAGGAGCCAGTGTGCCAACGCCGTGTCCGCCTTGCTGTCCAGCCCCATGCATGGCTGCCAGTGTAAACGGGGCATGAAGAAGGAGAAGAACTGCTTGAGCATCTACTGGAGCCTTCATCAGTCCATCATACACGGTCAGTGCATACTGACTAGCACTTGTCTTTATGAATGAATGAATGAATGAAATAATGAATGAAATATACTTTATTAATCCCCAAGGGGAAATTTGTTGGCAACAGTAGCAGCACCGATAAAACTAAACACAATAAAATATAAGTATAAGAAAGAAAGAAAGTGACTGTGCATGAAGTAAAGTGTGCAAAGTGAAATATAAAATAAAAAATAAAATAAAATATATATGTATATATACACAACATATATGTAATACAGCACTGTAAAATAAAATAATAAAAAAATATATAGATAGTGTGCAAAATGCAAAGTGTGTGTATGTGTGCAGTGCAGATTATGTGCACAATTCAAAACTTTTATTTCATTATCATTCATTAGCAGAAGAACCACAGGTTGTTTAAATAATAAAGATGACAAGAGAACAAAAGGCAGACTTTTATTTATGTATAAATTAGAGGTGTAATAGACCACCTATTCGTGATCGGTACAGACCTCCCCTCGAGGTTCGGTACGCTTGTTGACTGATGATTAATTACACAGTTTAACACAGTGAAATAAAGTTTTACTGACGGACAATATTCAGTAAAATATGTGATCAGGACATCGTCGATATCCAATAATGTAACACTGTAAACAAACAGTCTGTGTTGAAAATGTACCGCACGAGAAGGAAGATTACGTTCAGCTGCATTATTTCGCGTTCGGGCTCTGTTCAGTGAAAATGAGTAAGGCGTAGGTAAATTATGACGTTATCACGATAAGATATAGTGTTGAATAAATGCAGTTGTTTGAGGAGATGTTTTCACAACAACATAAATAGATACTGGAGATTGATTATGACCTGTTTTACTTCTTAACACTTGTTCTACGCCGCATGAAACATCATTAAAATGACTAATGGCAAGATTTGTTTTTATGAAACATACAATCTTTTATTCCCTTGTCATTTGAATTCAGAAAAGTATAAATTACTACAACAACATGAAAGGATAACATATAGAGTTGTTTATGGTTTACACTGACTTCAGAGTCGTAGAATCGCTAACAAAAGAAATTGTCAGGAGTTTTGCATACCAGCTGCTACAATCAAACCACAAAGGGATCCGTGTCTGCCACTATGTATCATCAATGATCTGCAATTAGTCTTGGCCTCAAGAAAGAGAAGTGATCAGGGATCTCTAAGAGTATCTTTTGTGCTGATTCGATCTGTGATCCGATCTGATAGTTTAACGATCCGTTGCACCGAAAGTATACATTCTAATTTAGTTGACTGGAGTCTCAAGGGGTTAAATCAAAAAGATATGTGTGATATATGAGGTATGTATTGTTTAGTATAGTTTAAATGAATTGTGATGTTACAACATCAATGTTTCTATTATTCTTTCAGGGCTCAACCTGGTGGAGAGTTATCCCTATGAGACGGTGCATAAGGATTACGACTACGTCCGCTTGGCCTCTATTACAGCTGGTAACTTCACTGACCTTCATTAAGTTTCACCTCATTTTATACAATGTCACCCTTTGAATAAATTCTGTTTGAGCACGACTACATGACTCAACTGGATTTCCCTTGGAAGCATGCCCGAAGAAAATAGAGGTCCTATGTTTTTTTTAGACACAGTTACACAAATATTATAATTCATATGAACACAATTCCAGCATCCAGAACTATATTGTGGGATGGCGTCCTTATTCATTTGCATGACTGATCATGAATATTAATGAAGGCACTTTTCGAAACTACTAACATATAATAATAACATATCCTCACATTTGGACTTCTTTCTTTTAGCCTCTGGCAAAAAAAACAATGCAATCTCATAGAATGAAAACATTCCACAAAAACATGTCAGTGTTATGGTAATTGTTTGTTCATGGTTATAAGAAAACAAGGAATGAAAAAGTGACTTGCATTAGAAGATGTATTTGCATATGTAGGCTATATATCCATCTACTAATCCGACCAGAACAATAATGTTACAAAACTGCAGAAGTTACAAAACTGCAAACAATAACTGTTGACTCATCTCTGAAGCTCAAAGTCAGCCGGTTTATTCACAGATGCAATAAGTTGTCTTGTTGTTTTCATTGCAGATCACACAACACTAGCTCGACTCAAGTCACACTTGTCATTAGATCGGACTTTAAAGATACTCAGATTTGTTTAGGCATTTCCTGAATTCTAGAGGAATCAGCGTTTGTTTTACTCTCTCATTAAGAGTCAAAGTCCCTCCCCCTTCCGGCACAAACCAGGTTAAGAGTTGTAGTCTGCAGCCATCATGACAAGTTTGATCAGAAGGATGGAGAGGCGTGGCCCCGGTTCTTGTGCTAGCATTAGAATAAAGCAAAGAAGCCCACTTGGGCATACTTGTTTCCCTATTTCCATTTGAATAAATAGTTTTCCTTTCAAAGCCTGGAAATAGAAACCACGCTCCTCTCCTAATACTCATTTTGTTATTCTGGTCCTCAGGAAATGAGCCTCCATTGTTCATTCAGAGACACTTCCACTTTCCACTTTCCAAACTACCGATCTCAACTTTTGAACCTCTTACAAAGACACATCTCAGCATGTTGAATAAACAAACTTGAGTTCATACCCCAGGTCACATACGCTCTTATTCACATAAACGCATCATGTTCTCTGTTCTGTTGGCATTATGTTTCCACTGATATCCACGCTTGTCTTTGACCTTACTTCTATCCACAGACTCCGATGTTGGCATGACAACTGTGAATCGTTGCCTGGATGCGGCCAAGGCTTGCAACGTGGATGATCTGTGCCAGAAGCTCCGCACAGAATACGTCTCAGCTTGCATCAAACCCACAGCCAAGTCCGGCCTGTGCAATCGGCATAAATGCAACAAGGCTCTGCGCAGGTTCTTCGACCGCGTCCCCGCCGATTACACGCACGAGCTGCTCTTCTGCCCCTGTACGGACACGGCATGCGCGGAGCGTCGGAGGCAGACGATTGTACCCAGCTGCTCCTATGAAAGCGTGGAAAAGCCCAACTGCATTACCCAGACGAGGATCTGCAACGCGGACTATGTGTGCAGGTTAGAAAGGAGCGAAATGGGAGCTTCTAATTGGCTCCCATTCACTTCAGTCCTTCTCTCGTGTCTGTTACAGATATTAAAGTTATTTCTCACTTAGCCACTTGTTCACTTAAGAATACGCTAACATATTGCTGCAATATGATCGTAATCCCCAGTTTGGTTTGGCTTAATGAACTCATTCTTTTTTAAAGTATCCCAAATCAGCCAAGCCAATGTTCAACCACTCCCAGTGTATTCAAGTACTCCATGAGCATAGGTATTAAATATACACACTTCACATATTTGGACCAGTGCTGTTCAGTAGTATGGCTCTTTGAAACCAAATAAACAGGCAACCAATCAACAAAATGGCCCAGTGTTTCACCCTAAAGCTTTCTACCACCATTGTTTAGAACGCCCCAGAGAGCCAGTTGCAATAACACATTAAATATTTAGCACAGATAAAGAGCCAGATGGATCAGAGTTATCGCTCATTGCTATCTCTGGTCATGGCCATTATTTTTCACAGCCCCATTACACTTAGAAGGCTTCACTAATGATCGCAGGTCTGGTGGATGAAATATATTACTCTTTCTATCACTTTCACATTACAGTCCAATGAGCAGAAATAAAGAATACAAAAAAAGAATCAACTAACTTTTTAGATAAAACAATACAGTGAGCTATCCTGTCCTAAGTAACGACGGCCCGTTGCTTTTCTAGGTCTCGCCTGGCGCAGTTCCAGTACGACTGTGAACCCTCCAAAACGTCTGCCAATGGCTGCAGCCAAGGGAACTATGGAGCCTGTCTCCTGGCCTACACAGGGCTCTTAGGTAGGTGCACACCTGGGAGGCGATACTCCGGAAGCACAGAAAGGAAAAAATTGAAAAATGTCATTAACAGATGGAAGAAGAAAGAGATTTAAAGGAAGTTATGCACCTGCACAGTATGCCGTGCTGGAGAATTGTGCAGCGACCAAGAGCCAGGAACGTATGGAAGCCCGTTTCCCCAACTGTGAGAAAAAAAATGTGGATTCTGTAAGAATAATAATGAGATAGTATCTCCTAATAATGAGATACTATCTCATTATTTTGACTAACTATCTCCTAATAATGAGATAGTAAGTCAAAATTATGATATAGTACCTCATTATTAGGAGATAGTAAGTCGAGATAATGGTATCACATTATTATGAGATACTATCTCATTATTATGACTTACAGGATCCTCATTTTTTTCCCACACAGGCTTCCATACATAGGAATGAGAGAAAGCTAGCAAGAAAGACTGTACATTTTTATTTTTTTATTTGTATTAATGCTTTAATGTACATCCACTGCTGTGATCCTGAAATTTCCCCACTGTGGGACTAATACATGAATATATTGTCTTATCGTATCTTAAATAAACAGGTTAAGAGTGAGTGTGAGAATAACATCTAACTTATAATTCGAAACCAAAGGTTCAACATGGTTTTGGATAAAGAAGCATAAACATATCTGAGACACTGACAAACAGAGGCTTTTTACACAATGTGAAGTGCCTTTATTTGTTTTATAACAGTCCGTAAAAAAAAGATCATCCACTTCTTGTCCTCACACTGGAGAGAGAAGCTAACCTAATGCATTTTAAGAACCTCAAATGATGCCCTTCAGCACAAACACACACTTGGCATTTTCATTCCTGTCTTGTATTTATTAAAGCACTTGAAATCACACCTTCACTATGTTGAAGGGGAAAAACAGCCAAAGAAAAAGTAAAGAAATCTCAACACTATATGACTGACCTAAAAAAGACAAAACTGGAGTATTCGCCAGAATTTCTCTCTTGCATCAACCGACTCAGTGCACAGCCAGTCGGATAGAACTAGAATATGACTAATCTTGTGCATCAGGTCAAGATAGGAAATACAGTGTCCATTAAAGTTTCAGATAATAAAGCACTACAGTGCACCAACTCAAAAGGAACATCAATATTTAATCCTGATTGAGGCCTGGTGCGCTCTCTCCACAGGAAGCACGATAACTCCCAACTATGTGGACAACTCAACGTCCAGCGTGGCCCCGTGGTGCTCCTGCTCGGCCAGTGGCAGCCGGAGAGAAGAGTGTGATCGCTTCCTGGGATACTTCAATGACAACATATGTCTCCGTGAGTCTCACTCGATGGACTGAAATGTACCAACACAGGTCTTTGGGGGAGGGGTTTTGTTTGTTTAGAGCGGTTATGATTGTGTGTGTTTTTTTTTACTCAGTTGCTGACCATTCAAAGAAACAAAGTTTCTTGACAGGAAAACTACGCCAACAAGCAGTGAGACACCAAATATTTCAAAGTGTACTGTAAATGATACAGTTTCTCTTCAGTTCCAAGCACACAGACTGAGATAAGAAACTAACTGTGATCAGATGGCATCAATAAACAGATGGTCTCAGATCAGAATTGCACTAATATATTAATTTCAATTCAGTTTGTTTTGTACAGCCCGATATCACAAATTGCACATTTTTACAGGACCTCAGATTGGGTCAAGAAAAACTCCCAACAAATAGAAAACTCCTCAGCAGGGCTACGGCAGGAGGCATCTTGAAAGAGGCCGGACCACTGTGGTCGGCCTTTGAGGCAGGAGGCACAGAGAAGGAGGCAGGGCCATTGGGAAGGAGGCCAGATCTAGGCCAGAGGATGCAGGAAGCAGGGGCAAGGACCCAGGACCAGCTTCAGACTCAGCCAGGTCCAATGGACCCTATGAGACGTGAAGTCACAAAGACTCTGGTGCTAGCCAACTGTATCCACTTATTATGTAAATATTATTAGTTAGTATAGAAATATACTACAGATATGTATGATACAAAAAGACATGAAGTATGTCACTCTACTCATACCACAACCTTTTATCACATAAATAGTTATATTGTATAATTCAGCATTCAATTTCAACTATTATGTGTGTTGATCCACAGTTGTCAGTTACCTTGGATTCGCATTTCTCTGTGACTTTGATTCCTCTCATCGATTTATTGACCGAGAGCTTTAAAAAAAATTCTAACTTTTAAATTTTGTACAATTTACAGACGTTGTCCAGACTAGTAATCTGAGCCTTCTTTTTTTTTAATGCTGCTTCGGGCAGACATATATTTACATAACCTGAGGATGAAAGAGTAAGGATATGTTTGCTTTCAGTGTTAATGTAAATATAGCAGAGTAAATAGGTATATAAAGAAAATCCCATCACTGTAGAGCTGAAACTACAACGTTCCACAAATACCTCAGGTGCTCGTTTGGATTTCTATGGTTTCAAATAATTTCCCCACGCTGCTGGTACAGCCAGAGTCATTTAATTATGACATGAAATACAGCAAGAGCATTCCCTAATCAGAATAATGTGTAATGATGACATGCAACATGGGACATAAAAACAAAGTTGATATTAATAGCAAAGTAAATAACTTCTGTGATAGACAAAAGTGACAGGAGAGAGCCGCCGGGCTGCAGAGAGACAGATGTTTCCCAGCATGCCCAAACGACCCCAGAGTGAGATGTATGTCGATTAAACAGTATATTCTCTCTCTCTCTCTCAGTCTCCCTCTCTCTCTTTTTCTCACTCTCTCTCTCCCCCCCCTGGATGTTCAGTCACTTTCTACTGAATTCTAAGGTAGCTGGCCTTCTAATTGTTCAATAATTGTATGTTTATTGAATCTCCCCCTTGTGTAGCCTTTTTTTTTTACTGACCCGTCACTAAAGCTACTAATGTACATAATCTTCCTTGTAAATTGTCCAGAACATCCTCATAATATTGAAAAAAAATCCCTTTTTGGTCTATCTGCCAAATGTACAGGCCACACATGTTTTAACTGGCCATAAAACTGCACAAGATACGATTGAAAACAACCTTGAAAATAACAAGCAGCTTTTATTTTTCTCGTACCTGTGGCAAATACTGCAGCTTATATTATTGTCATTGCCGTCAATCAGAAAACAATCTCATGTCTCCTACCTCCTCGTCTACTCCGGCAACAAGTTGCCACATATTTCCCTGTAGTTAAGATACAAGTCCCTAGGGTTCTCTTCTCTTCTTCCCATTTATATGATGACCTCTGTGTGAATAGCGAATGATCCTCATAACTGACAAACACATGTCGATGAACCTGTACGCACAATGAGTATCTCTGCTCGGTGTGTGCGGACAGATGAATCGTTGGCAAGTCTTTCCTCGAGCGCCGGGCCGAGGAAAGATACAGAGAGAGGTCTCAGAGTTGTTTGGCCAGTGCAAACGGTCTGTGAGTTAATGAGGTCGATGTGGAGAGGCAGGTGCAGTTTGGTTAGGCTACTTGAAGAGAATACTGAGTATTTTGTGTTTTATTTCTCTCTCTCTTTTTATTTACACTACACACATACACACACTTTGTATTTTGCACACTGTCTATATATATATATATATATATATATATATATATATATATATATATATATATATATATATATATATATATAATTTAATTTTAAAATGCTGTATTTACATATATGTTGTGTATATATACATATATATTTTATTTTGTATTTTATATTTCACTTTGCACACTATACTTTATGCACAGTCACTTTCTTTCTTTCTTATATTTATATTTTATGGTGTTGTCTTTAGTTTATTGGTGCTACTGTGTCAACAAATTTCCCCTTGGGGATTAATAAAGTATATTTATATTCTATTCTATTCTATTCTCTCCCTGCTCTCTCTCTCTCTCTGCTCTGACCAAATCCAAACTATAACTCTTGTCCAGCAAACACGCTCATGAAAAATGGACGACTCAGAACCTGAGGCATCTGTCGTGATTGAATATTACATGAGTGGAACAGAAATAAGACGTTGCTGACGTTTTATTGATTTATTTATTTATAATTGCTATATTTTCTAATGTTTCAGGGAATGCTCTCATGGCGTTTGGAAGTGAATCAGACCAGCAGCCGACCGTCAGCCAGTCCAGTTCGCCCGGCCCCGGCAGCAGAGAAAACAGGAGCACCGCATCTCCACCAGACACCATAGAAACAACGAACAACATTCTGGATACAATAATACCAACACAGGTTTGCAGTTTTTTGTTGGCACTACGTTTGGATTTGGTTGGATTCAATTATTTTTATGGACTTATGTTCCTCTTACTACCACTTAAATTGGAACAGAAAGGTTAATCCATGACACTTTATAAAAAAAAAAAAAATATATATATATATATATATATATATATATATATATATATATATATGTTTATTGATCAAACCTGAGAAAAAAATGAAAATAAAAATGATACAAGCTGTGATTGTAGTTAGCAGGGTTTGATCGGCTTTTTTCTTTTTTAATGACACTTTTAAGACCACCTATGTACATCTTTCAAGCTGGGAGAAAAGTCCATGTGTACCCGGCTATGTTTCTTGGTTAAAACTTAGCAATAATTTATGACTATGACTGTCAAAACTTACACAGGGACCATCTATTGCAGACACAACTTATCATCAGTCTGCTTTTCTACAATGAGTTATGATAATCACCTGAAACACAAAGGGCTGTTTGAAACACACTTTAATATCATCAAGATTGGACCATCCAAAAAGCGGCCATTAAATGATCTCTTTCTCTTCTGCCAGGCCCTGGGAAATGAACTACTCGTGGGCCAGCCCACCCTGTCATCCAACAGCCTCTCAAACTCTGCTTCAGCTCCCAGCTTATTGCTTCAAGCTGCCTTCAGCCTTCTGTTGTTGCTCCTTCATCTGCTCAACAATGGACACTGAAGACTGCAGGGGATCGTGCTGATGACCTTCCGAGTACCAAGCAGATGGGAGGACCAGTCGGTTCAGGGGAAAATGGACCGTGTGGCGTTACCGCTCCCGCTAAACATGTACAGCAATTCTGTTTCTCTATTTTTGTGTCTAAGTGGTCCAGTTCCACCTGCCGGTGTTCTCACTCAGACTGCGGAGGCCTCTGCAGAGCGAGGCCGGTCTGTACATGTGTACATTGTCGTTGCGATCAAACCAAGCCGAAACGAAGTCAGAGTGCCGCTTTTGTGGAATAGCGTATCTCAAAGCTATCCAACTGTATCCATTTTCAAGAGTTATCATGTAAATATACTGCAGACTTGTATGATACAAAAAGACATGAAGTATGTCAGTACCCTTGAAGATTTGTATCGTAAACCGAAGCTCTCGTTTGCAATAGTGTGTGGGGAAATGGTCGGCGTGAACCAGTAAACTGCGTGTCCTCTCTGTTTTCAGCAAGCGGCATGATTGGAAAGCTTCTGGAGTATATGGAGCTTTAATATCACGGTCTTCAAGTGACTGAAAGAGAGACATACAGGAATGATGGCGACACAGAGAGACTGAATAGAGCTCCTTTTGCTCAGACATCCAGGACAAACACTATAATTCTTACATGTCCAGCAGCACCATCTAGAAAACATGTGGCAAGCAGAGCACACAAGATAAACGGTGACGTTAATTGTCCTCTCCATCAAGACTGTTGCCCGTTGGCAAACTATCTCACACCAATTTATTTGTTCCTGCTCAAGCTCCAGTGGGCGTTCATAGACAATTAGTCCTGGATCTGGAGACAAGCTCTTGGACTGGAAAGGAAATAATCAGAAAAGCAGTAACGTTGTTACCTGTAGTTGCTGTACTATGTGTTTGTGAGCGTAATACCCTTTTATTTCTCACTGTGTCCGGTGAACATTGCTGCGGCACTCTGAGTGTTTGTGCCAGAAAGCGAAATGAAGGATTTGACTTATTGAGAGATGCCAACTTGCAGCACGGAGCCTGTTTGAAATGAGACAGTTATGAATGATTCAGTATTTTCTGTTGTGGGAACGTGCCAGTGAATTCTGAGCAGGACCAGAGGTGCTGCAAATAAAGGTTCTCAGATCATTACGTTTACACATTAGCATCATTCCAGCTTTTTTCTTAAATGACAACTGCTTTGTTAGGGGCGGCTACGGTACGTGTTCTGAGGAGACAGAAGCAACACAACCTGAATACATGTTCACTCACATGACTTCCACAGTACTAGCGTAATCCAGCCATTTGTGACTGAAAATCTTTCCTCAAACTGATCCGTCTCACTAAAAGCTCATCAGCCGCTTCACTTCAGAACTACTAAACTTATATACTGCTTTTCTGGATCTCAAGTTAAGTTGTTTAAAGCCAATAGAAACTAATTTCACCCCTTAAAGTCGTGTTTTTAATCATCCGCTATACGACAACTTCAACTATCTTTAGCATTACGTATTCTAAAGCACAGGCAGCAAAAACTAAACTGGAATTATGGACAGGAGTAGAATCGTGACTTGTTTCTGCTTACACCTAGGAGGTAATCTGATGACTTTAAGTGGATAATTTGTGCTGACAATCCCCCTGAGCCCTCCACTGTTTCGTTGTTTACATCTTTTTGTGAGAAACAATTACCAAATCTAGGCTGGACAAATAAAGCCTGATTGTAACGCAGGAAGATCCGATTATCTTGTTGGTAAATGTAAGGTAAAAAACTAACAGCGCTGTCAAGGATCATGACTTGACTGATTGTGATTACATGTACTTTAAAGAGCTGTATTATACACAGAATGTATGCTGTGTGTTGAGCTAAATGCTCAAACAACTATTTTAAACATCTAATTCCTTTGCGCGTTCAGTATCGATGTGGGTCTAAGAATATTAAATAGAAAAAGTTAGACTAATGTGTCATCAAGGTTGCTCAGGGACCGTGTCACAGGGGGAATCATGTCCGCCAACAAAATATAAGTTATAGATACATAGTAAAGAAGTCGAGTTATGTTTGACGATGAAAGCAAGAACTCAGCAGAAATACATTACATGACATGTCATTTAGCAGACGCTTTTATCCAAAGCGACTTACAATAAGTGCATTTCAACCTAGAGTACAAACTCAGAACAACAAGAATACAGAAAGTAACATTTCCTCAACATAGTCAAACTACAAAAGTACCACAATAAGATATTTAAGAGCCACTGAAGTGCTAATCTGTGTTTTAACCCAGATATAGTCTGAAAAGATGCGTTTTCAGTTTCCGGCGGATACACACACCACGAGTCAGAAACGATGTGATGCACTTGTTGACATGACAGATTATGGTTGTAAGTGGCCACAAGTGTGAATCCTCTCAACAGAGCAAATTACACACCTCGACCTTAGAGTAAAGGCAAACCTTCGAAGCCGACAAGCATTCCTCAAATTCCCCCCACTGACACTGCACAGTTTTTCAGTCATTGCACAATTAATGGCAACATAAAAACAAAAAAAATGTAAATAAAGAACCAAAATAAATTAATTCAAGCCAGCCCTCCTATTTTTTTGTGAATATTATACATCAATGTATATATAAAACTAGAATGGGCACTCGGTAGAGCGCATACCTTCGCATATCACAAGATTGAATTATGAACAATTTGGCACTAGTTTCACGCAAATCGGATGCCAATTAACCCGAGATATCGCAAATTTACGTTTTTCACCTTTTCGTGACATTGACCTTGACCTTTGACCCAATCACTCCCAAAACCTATCGATTGTTCCTTGGGTCATGACCAATCATCCCACCAAGTTTCATAAGAATCGGCTCAGTTTTGTCTGATTTAGACGAATAACGGACGGACATATTCACAAATAAATACACGCCGGCCAAAACATTACCTTCTGCATTTTCAATGCGAAGGTAAAAACTATGAAAACTAGTTTTCATATTGCCATACTGTTTCATAAACGCAATAGCTCACTTCAGACCGTGATGTGTAGTGACTTTATTACACCAGATCACAACATTCCTTGACCCATTGAGAGCTACTGCTTGAATAATTTATGCTACGAGTACAATTTACACAATTCAATGCATGCAATTCTCTAAATCCACTCTTCCACTACTTTGCCCTATAATGTTAAAATGAAGACCTGCATCCCTTAAAACTAAACCCAAATAACATTTAAATATTGTTTTACCTGGGGTTTTTGTTACTCTGATATCAAAATACATTAAAGCAAAAGACTTTCACAGTTAATTGGTAAAAGCCATACAAAGATTTTTTTTTTTTGGTTCCATCATGGAACAATCAATGGTCAAAGTCGCTGCAGATGAAGTTCCTATCGATTGACTGATCAACTAATTACATCCGTTCAAACCAATTTGAATGTGTGATTGAAATCAAAGTGTCTGTTGCTCTCCAGGTTATCCAAATCCATATTTATATTTTAAAATGTAGGAAAGCTAATGTCATTTCAAAACAGTTAAAGCTCTTTTAGGTAACAGAGAAGTTTTATAAATGTCATGAGTGAAATCACCCAGGTGAATCCAAGAGGCTCGGAGTCATGACTCAGAAAGAGAAGCCTTACTCACCATGCAAGTCAGGCAAGCATGCCACAATTTGTTTGCATCGCGGTCATATTACACCAAGGAAGGACACTGACACCGACATAAGCCGGAGCAGTGACTTTCAAAATAAGAGCACCACAGGGAAGCACACTGCGTATTATCCTAAGAGTGTAGATGGTAAATAGATGGCTGTGATTAATCTGAATGCTAGAAAAATGATCTTCTCAGCTGATGCATTACTCCAGGAGTCATTTGATTTCCTTGTGCAGCATTGTGGAAAACATAGTTCACTTTCATATCTTGTCTCGGATGACGCTCGATACAATTTGCCAAACTGATAGGATTGTATTTTTCACATCTTATCTTTGTCAAAAAGGTCCTGCTATGCAGTTATTACAGCATATTGGGAGAGATTATAGTTGATTTAACTCAGAATCCCAAATCAGGACCTATTTTTGCTCTTTTTACATTTCATGAACACATCTTTTCATGAAACTACATGCAAATAGAGTAAACCAATTATAAAATATAGAAAACCAGGCCAAATCAGGGTGCAATGGAAAGAAACAGCAATTTAGATTTATAATAGATGAGAGTGTTATTTAAGAGAGACATTTTCTAACCATGCGTAAATTGTCGAGTAAGAACATGCACATTTTAGTGAACACTAAATACATTCAATACTAACATTTACCGACTTGGTAGGTACATTAAATACAAATAGTGAATATGTCAATAAAAAGAACGGTTAAACCAGAGTTTCCATTTCAAAACACATTTTCTGGTGAAAAAATGAGTTGAACATAAATGTACATTTTGGTAACAGCCTTAATAAACTTTTCTCTGTGAGTGTTTTTCAGCAATACATTTAATTAAAAAAATGAATGTGTTTGTATCCATAGCTCAAGAAGGACTTTAAGTCATGGCTAAACTATTTGTTGTTTAATCGCATACAGTTTTCAGGCGACAAAACACTTGGAAAGAAAATGTGTTTGCTCTTTCATGTACGTCAGGGCGGTTATAAATTGATAATAATAATTTCAGAAGTACATCCAGAAAAGAGCTATGTTTTTTTTTTAAACAATAAAGAGGTGTTGCACACTTGATCACATTCTTTGAGCTGGAAACTAAATGGCTATACTGTGATGAAACACATCAATGTATGTTAATATTGACATTTCTTACCAAATTTATAAAAATCTGCTCCTTCATCCAAACCAAATGTCCAGGGGGAGTCACTGAGCAACCAACCCCCGCCTTCAGCAGAAAACATCCCCACGCTCCACCAAAGAGAAGCTTTTTCCGAACCCAGCACTCATTTCATGGTATGATGTCAACAGGGCACGGTGTATATTCAAATATTTATGATGGGCTCCAGGTTTTTTCAAATTTAACATGAGTGTGTGTTTAGGTTCTTCCATGACCTTGTTTGAGGCAAAACAACTAATGTAGCTTTGACATAAAAATAGCTCCATGCTTGTTTAGGTTATTGGCACAAAATGGAGGAACTGGCTGTGCAGGTAAAATATCATGACACACACACAAAAGAGAAATATCACGTTGTCAATGCTTCTTTCTTGGCTTCATTTCCTTCCAATATGCCTATTACTTTTCTTTCAATTTAATATATTAGGGAAGGGACTATTGCTGGAATTTATTGCACAGCAGCTTCTATCTAATGATGGCTTTGAATCCAACAATATAACAATCAGATGTTGCTCAACGTTGTTGTTACCTCTTGCCATTTACCACTCGATCATTTTACCTGTAACAAACTTCATTCTTCATATTTTCAGACATCATGCTGTTTCTGTTATTTTCTTTTTTCCATCTCTTGTGTTTGCAAGGAAAAATTTAAATAGATTCCTCCCCCTAATTGCTGTAAACACTGCATCAGAGTACAGGCAGGGCTTGTGACATATGTCCACCTAATTGTCTCACTGCTTCCCTCTCAAACATAATAACTTGTGATTAGCTGCAACATGATTCCTCATTCCCAATGAAAAGCAGGGTTCAAGCTCACTGCAACCACAAACAAAAGCAATGCAACGCTCCCTCTTGGAATAAGAAACGATGTACTGGGGAAATGGTGATTACAGGAGGTGGTCACTGGGTTTCACTGTAAGATTCCCCTTCTACCCCGGCCTCTCAACGAGGCAAATGTAATGCAAAGTCTTCATGAAATGAAATACTTTTGTATTGTCATATAGGTATATGAAATGTATTCTCTGCATTTGACCCATCCTTAGTCATGAGGAGCAATGGGCTGCAGTGATGCGCCTGAGGAGCAGCTGGGGGTTCAGTGCCTTGCTCAAGTACACTTAGACTGGCAGCTAATGGGGAGAGCGGGGATCGAACCCACAACCTTGGGGTTGCAGGACGAACCCCTTACCCCACTGAGCTACAGCCGTCATTACACTACAGTTTGACATTTACAATCCAAAATGCAAATCTCGGTTTCAACTTAGAGGTAGAAATGGTGCTTGCTCCCATCTCTGAAAAGTGCAGCTGTGAGTTGAAAACAATGAAGCATATTTTGTTGCAGAGTACACGCCAGATCTACATGAGTAAGTTCACGTTTGTCTGCTCACATCTGTATTTGTATGCACGTCTGTGTGCTCATGCGTATGCGCGTGAAGCATGTAGGCGTATATGTCGGCAGACATCTGTTTGTGTCGCTAATCTGTGTGTCCATGCATATCTGTGTCTGTGTGTGTTTGCATGAACGCATGTGCACACATTTGTCTCGTAAAGGTGATTTGTTTATACGTATATCATTTTTGCCTTTCATCCTACTGTTAGTTTTGTGAGAGGAAGAAGACTCTGTGATCCTACAGGAATACACATGAAGGCTACAAATGTTTTAAGTGCACAAACGGACAATTGCACGTGATAATCGAGACTTTAATCTCACTGTGAATAAATCCTCGTTACAGTTGTCAGCAGCTGTAGTGTAAAAGACGGCATCATGTCCCCAAGCAGGAGAGCGTTAGAGCTGGAGCAGCTGGACAGTAATGACTGCCCACTATTCACCAATCGTTCACTGGCCTTTAACCCCTATGAACCCAGAGCGCGGCCTCATGGGAACTCTTTAGATTGGTACTTGAGTTCTCCCTGTAGAGAACATTTTCAGAGAAAATAGTAAATACCCCTCCCCCAGAGGCGCTTCCGCAATTATGGCCCCAACATTTCATAGTGAGCTGGTTGAGACTTTGTGCAAAGTGCCATGACAGGAATTTGCAGAAATAACTTACCCCCTAAAAAAGTAGAGAAATCTAACAATATTCCAGCCCAGCATCCGAAGGAATTACATTCATAACGTAGTTCTGACAACCGGATGAATGTCCACTATTCATTCATATGGAGCTTTGTTTTGGTCTCCATTAATTTATGGAGGAGAATATTTCAGTTCACCAGCAGGTGGGTCATTGTGCAGAGCAGATTACACTCACTACACAATGGAGGAGCAGTAAAGTTGAAGGCTGTAAAAAACAGACAATGAGCTGAAAGACACTAAAATGTAGGTGATCATTATGTGGTGTCATCACTACAAGCAAAACCTTTCACTTTGTCAAGAAACTAATTTGGTCATTTGAAGAAAAAGAACAGAGCAGAATGAAAGAACATTGAACTAGAGCTACATTGAACTATTTTGATAATTGATTAATCTGCGGAATATTATTTGGATTAATCAATGAAACAGATAAAAAAGGATTAATTTTAGTAAAAAAATGTTTAGGAACAATCTCATTGTGTAAATATTGTTGTTTAGGCACCAATAGTCAACCGGTATCGACATACTATCCAGATATTTCGTCACAAAACATCATAATGTTACATTTTCTCCAGAGCCCTATTCAATCCCCCCCATGAAATATAATCCATAACCCCGATACTGTGATGATACAGTGCAGGGAAAAACTACAGATAAGCCAACTGGCAGCTCTGCACTTCTCAACACTTTTGACATTTCAATAATGCCAACCCCAATCCTCGTTCGGCTTAAATCATGTCCCACCAAAGTCACTGCCAGCCTATAATATATACACTACAGGACAACAGTTTTACACAAGGGTAGTATTATTTTGAAAAGAGTTATTTTAAAAGGTGCAAAGATTGAGTTTATGGCCAGTTCAGTATGCATTTAAAAATAAAATACATTCCCGATAAAAAGAACATGTAATCAATTCCAATCAAACTGTTAAGGAAGTTAGCTGAATTAATGCATCATAAGTTAACAAGTATCAGAAACCTAAATAATAATCAAAAGATGGAAATTAATATTCAAAAAAGCTTCACTGAATTATATGCAATATAAATATAGGCGTTGTGGTGAATTGAGACTTTGAGGCTCATACTTTCAATTAAGGTTCAAGATTCAAGGTTTACGGTTGTTGTTTTTATTTGCCATTTGTGCCTGGAGTCCAGACACATTGGAATTGTTTTGCAGGGCTCTCCCAGTCAAAAGAGGTACAGACACACTTTAATAATAACAAAAACTGTACATAATTACATTTTAGTCATTAAACTTCTGCCTTCTCCAACAGTAGCTTAGTGCGTCAGTGTGTGTGCAGCTGGTGACCTCAGGTAGACATTCAGCGCACAACATTTCAGAAACTCATCAACCTTATATTGAGTTACACCTAAAACAATAAACTCATCTCATGTCTCAATTATACCAAGAATGTTTTTTTTTTCCAATTGAGTTCTTCACTTACTCATTTAAGTGGATTTAATAATATTTAATCAACCAGGGATCACAGTTTACAGCTGGCCCTGGTAGGCGATATAAACTGTTCACCAGTGCATGGTTGCTTAAAAGTGTGACTACTTACATATTCACTAACTAAAATGTCTTTTTTCTGCATTAACCTTGCCGCTAAGGCAAAGAAACTCAAAATAGGTAAGAGGTAACACTGTTGCATTTCTTCTGATTGCTTCCTGTTCGAGCTCAATATATTCTCGGATCGTCCAATCTACAGTTATATCACATTATCTTTTATCTAAACTGCAATGGAGAGCACGGATAAATGTTCTATAATTGTAAAACCTGAATGAAGTTAAAGTGCAATATTGAATGAAACTCATAATGCATGCTTATTTATTGTTGGGATTTAATCGGAGGGCACTATGTTTTCAGGTTGAAAGGAAGTAGAAACAACCGAAAGCCTCTGGTGCAATTAACTGGCTGACCTGGTGTTTATATATATATTTTAAAATATTTAAAGGACAATGTGGCTGAATTACTTAGAAAGCCAGATAGATTCCCAGACTAACATCAATTGTAAGGTCTTTATTTAAAAGTTTGTGCAAAGGGTCTGGGCTGTGATGAATCATCCAGCATATGGTTAGACCTCACAGAGATACACATGTTGCAGCAGGTCAGTCATGATTCCCGTCTGCCGTTTGCACCGAGCAAATTACGGTCAGAACTTCTTTGCCGAAAACAGCTGCCTGTGTGACTGGGAACTAGTTTGATGAGAGCGGTGAGACTGAACTGAGTAAAGCTGCAGGCTGAGAAACTAAACAGTGAGCTGAAAGCTAAAGACAGTCAGGCTGTAGCTCGTAGCTCAGTGGGGTAAGGGGGTTGGGGGTTGGGGGTTGTCCTGCAACCCCAAGGTCGTCGGCTCGGTCCCCGCTCTCCCCATTAGCTCCAAGACCTTGAGCAAGTCACTAAAGCCCCTGTTGCATTGGGGATGCTGCCATACACTGAGATTGAAAAGGAAATGTAAGGATCATGTATTTTATCAAATGTTACTCAAGTTTCTGTCGAGAAGCAACACAGGATTCATTCTGACTGACGGCATGCAACATTCCCCAAACTCCATACCTTTACATTCTAAAGTCTCTTCCACCTAATTGCATCTATTAAGTGTGAACTAAATCTTCTCTTTCTGCAAATGTGTGTCCCTTGAATGGTGATAAAATACATTGACAACTATTTTATATAATCGATTAGAAACATCAGAACCGGTCTCATTCCCAGTTTGTCAAATACCGAGGCTTTAATCAAAACCCTCTTCCTCTGATATCGATACATAATGCACTCTTTAGTGTTTGTATGGGACATACCGGTCTTTCAACTAATTCCAATATAAACCCATCCGCAGCGAAATCAGACACTCAGCAACTGCTCCGACCGTCAATATACTAAAGCCGCGCCAGGAGGAAGTCGGCAGGATGGATGGGTCAAACAAAGGACTTGAGACACCACTGCGCCACCTGATTACAGTGTGCATAAATCCACTGATCCAGATATGAGACATTCAAATTTGGCCCCAAAAAGCCAAACACTCCCGATAATTTAACGTCACGACGTTGCGCAGATGTGCTGACGGTCATTTTTCGGAGCATTCTGTCTGGTTTGTGCTCGACTGCTTAATGAGACATTCTGCAAGCAACAGGCTGGTGGGTCGAGTGTATGGGGACGTCAGGTCACATCCAACTCCGATAGCAGCCATGCCCTCACTCAGACACGATCATTGTAGAACGTTGTAAAGTTGTTCGGACTAGAACAAGCCGCCATTTGCCCCGAAGAGAAGTCTCTGCATGGGCAAATACAGTTTATGGGCTAGAGGTCGGCATGTTCTCTTTCTGTCGCTCCCTCTCCTACAGACATCCAACTAATGAACAAATTTTCCACAGCTTGGGTTCCAGATGTAAGTCAAGCCAACACCTGCCCTTTGGTAGCATATCACCGTATCCAGCCAGCATTAATAAAACCACCTTTGCATTATTTATTTTGGCTTGAAACAGGGTTCTTACACATTTTGACCGATGGATTTCTATAACTTTTCCATGACTTTTCCATGACTTTAAACCAAATTTCCATGACCAAATTTGAAATCTTGGTAAAAACATGAAACATTTAGAACCTTTTTACGTATTAAGAGCGTACGCCGGCTTATATTTTGGCCGTTATTCTTTAAAAAAACATTAATTATTTCAAACTCGGCGTAGACGAACATGTGATTATAACATATTTCCATTACTTTTTCCAAAACTTTTGTGATTTAAGTTTTTTCCATGACTTTTCCAGGCCTGGAAATTACCATTTTAAAATTCCATGACTTTTCCAGGTTTTCCATGACCGTAGGAACCCTGTTGAAACAACACAAGGAGTAAATATGATCTCAGGCTTTCATGTGCAACGTTTGGAGATACTATTTATGTCATTGTTCAGTATTTTCCTCATTTTTATTTGTAAAAACACAACAGATATTCAACAATATCAATATGATGAAACTAATGATTTGTTTCATTCGGCACTTCATAATTTACAGTCTAATGTTCAGTTGACTATCATGATAAAGGAAAATAACTTTGAAACTGGAAGCGGGGAATCATTGTTCTCTTATACAAATGACTACCGTTAAGAGGCAGGTAGGTGTGTGAAGGGAGCAATTAGCAATCAAAACACAAAAGACGGCCACCGGGAGAGGTCCTGACACAATCAACCCCACGTATTGTCTTTATGTGCCAGTCTTTATAACATTCACTCCCACTTCTAGTGACACACTTTAATACATGGGAAGGCAACAGTCTCAATAACACTTATTTTACCACCATGAAAAGGGACAGAAAAGAGGTTTGTAAAAATGTAGTTTGTGTTGTCCCTTTGAGAAACGAGCCACTGGAGAGACTCTGAACTGGGGTTATACTGCCTCCTCATGCCCTGGACGAGTAAAACAGCACCGCATGTTCAACACAGAAAGACCTGCTCATGTTTCATTACAATTGCTGTTGACAATGCAGACACATCCGTGCTTCTGACACTGAAATCAAACTATTGCTCTTGGTGCACTGAGAGTTTTGACAGTTCTGATATATGCAGAGCCTTTAAAGCAATCTGCAGACACGGAGGTTGTCATGGAAACCCTGGGGGACGCATACTGAGTCTACACAGGTTCTCAAACATGATTAAAAAAAAATGTCAAGTTGCATACTGAACAAAAGAGAAATGCCATTAGAAAATGGCAAATGTAGATGGAATATATTACGTAACTATATTACATACTTATGCATTCTGCAAAAGGAAATGAACCCCTGAAGAAGAAGAATAAAGCTTTTCATGGTGAACATATGTAAAGAGTTGGCAAAGGAATAAAAAGGAGACATTTCAGAGGCTATCTGAAGTATTTTATCAGCAGTGAAGTGAATACATACATTTCCCACTCATTTCTGACAATTAATCAAAGGGATTTAATTGATTAACTATTAATACAATTTGATTCAGTTAAATTATTATACATTTGTTTGCCCTTAAATGCTGTTTTTTACTGCAAGATATTATGACTGGAAATCAAGGCCTCAAAATAAAGCTATTAATAAAAGAGCCAAGCTGATGTATTGTCCTTTGTGTGTTACAGACAACACACTCCCATGTTATACGCAGCCGCACAGCGAAACCACCTCCATCCGAGTTCCCTCCGTTGCCTTATTAGTGCTGCCTCGCTGCCTCGCTGCCTCAGGCCCGCTCAACCAGAAAATATGTCACCTATCTGTGTCATTATGTCCTCATTTTTGTGAAGCTAACAATTCACAGTTAGCTGTGGTCTATTATCCTGTTCAAACTAGCCTGCTTGAGACAGAGGGGGAACATCTTCGGCAGGGTCAACTGAATCCAGGGTCACTGATTACCTAATTGTTGCTCATTAACTACAAAGCACCAGTGACCTCTTCATAAAACGCTTACTTATCAGAAAGCCTCTGGCTACATCCAATCACAAGGCACACACAATGTATTTAGGCTTCACATTTAAAAGCTCAGGTCCCATTTCAAGTCCCTGCTGATTGTGATAATGTGCTCTGCTTTTTTTGGTCATAATTACAAGCAAGGTATTGAAATGTTTCCTCCAATTGACCGGGGGTTCATAAGCATAATGTTCTTTATACTTATTCAATGCTGAATTATTTATTTTCAAGAACCGTGTGAGCCCACCTCTGGTATACACAAGATTTAAAGTGGTGCTTTTGTGTATTTATTTGTGGAGAAACTTTGTTTACAGATCGGTTTATAAAATGTTTGTCTATTAAACCAATCCATTAGTGGCCTAACAATCGATTTGGTCACGGCCTGAGACGTTTTTATTATTTAGTGTATTAATACGTAGAACTGAACAGAATCGTAATGACTCAAAATATGCGATGTTGAAAAAGGGAATTGTATTTTCAGATTTGGAAACCAGAAGCTCAGCCGGGCATTTTGAGCCCTACGTTGCATCATTTAATATCAGATTTCACGGAAACGAAGCCGTCATGAGATGCTTTCCAAAATCACTTCCTAATCACCGATCAGCGCCTGACTGGGTTGGGTCTTCTCACGCCTATATGCCCTCTTTTGTTTTTCTCCCCACAACATTGCTGTTTCAGTGTCTCCGCAGACTGAAACTCTATCAAACACATCTGCACATCGGCTTGGACTCCAGCTGACATGTCATGTGGTGGGACTTGAACTTCAATTCAATTCAGCTGTAGCTTGGGGGGGACCCAAACAAGGTCATTATGGACCAACGGTTTGAGGAATTTATTGAAATGTCGCTCAATTCATTTTGCACTTTCAATAACTATAAATTGTACAGTAGTCACGTTTAGGATTCGTTTAGAGATCTGCAAATTACTTTAAGGCCATGAATCCACCCAAAGAGCCCAGAGAGATCATTATATGAGATCATGTTATGTTGCTATGTTAGGCTACAAATGAGCATAGTTTGTAGTTATCTGTGGTCAAAAAGGGGCACTGTGTACGCCGCTTTGCGTCAGTCTCCGTACTAATTGTTGGCTGTTAATCAGGGAGGGCTTGGTGCACTCTTTCAAGTATTACTATTCATCTCAGTTATCTCTCTCAAATGAAAATAAATAACGGCTTTGGCTTTCATAAAACTATCTAGATATTTAAAACAGGGCTCTCAAGTCTCACGCATTGAGCATGAGACATTTCGGTCTTAACTCCCGCCACACATCGTATTTCTCACGCTTAAAAAACTCTCGACTATTTAATGTTTTAATGTGCCGCAGTGCAAACATGAGCCACTCTCACTGTGGAGGAATCAAGCGCTCCCTGGAGTTCTGCCATGAGGTGCCGGCAGTCACGTGCTATCAGAAACCTATTGATTCAAATGTACAACCATACTATTCATGCCATATATTTACTTAGTTATATAAATCACTACTTTACCGGTTATAATGAATGTGGCCTACTACTAAAATCAGTGTAAATAGCAGATATCTGATATCCTCCAACAAAACCAAAGGTCAGTCTGGAGCCTAAATGCTAATTCCTCTGACAACAATCCATCATCATAAGCACCAGGTGCCGTGAAACAAGCCATGCAAACATCAGGTGCCACAATAAGCAAACATTTGACCACTAAAACAGTGACGTTAACACACTGCACACATGTAACAGAATATATGGGTCCTACCTTTTGGAGAGTATGCTCTGGACATTGTGTGTGAACTGATCAATCCAGTCTGTGAAGTTATTCGGACTGGTTAGCCTGCAGCGACACCACAGAGAGTTATGGATTATGATTATGGATTATCATTCTAAATATTACTCATGGCCTAAAAGCTTTTATAAATATATATATATATATATATATATATATATATATATATATATATATATATATATATATATATATATATATATATATGCCAGGTTTTTTTCACGGTTGCATGTTTCGCACGACTTGCTGCCGGTGAGCACAAGTTATTTTCCTCTGGATTTAAGTGGAACCTGACTGAGCAATGTTGACAAAATTATGCAGTTTCCCGCACAGTTGGAAGTCCAACCCCTCCAAGCGAGCTCCATATGAGTACCTATCACAATCCTGGAGTGTAGTCCAAGTGATGCACACATGATAAATGCTCAGTGCCAATAAAGGTTGCTTGTTGGACCAACAATAAAAACACAAACAGGTTCACTCCTCAGAAACTGTTTTAAATAATTCACATCAGTGTGTTCACACAAGTGTGAAAAGTAACACAAACAAGGCGTATTCAACTTGAATACAGGGAAATCCTATTAAATGCAATACAACCTGTTTAAAATCCAACATAACGCGTCATTTTTTCTTCTTCACCTTTTAGATCTCACTCAGTGCTGCCACTGGTGGCCGGAAGCTATATGGCAACAATATCTACTCTACTCCAAATTAACAACAACAGAACAACGATAATCTGCTATTTTAAACAAAAAGAAATGTCACGCCTCTGTGTGGCCTATAAGCAATCTGCAAGGGTGATTGCTCAGTTTTCCTTAACATTTCTGATCTAATCAGTTTTTCCAGTTTTCATTGAAATTGATGGTAGAGCACTTTTTGGACAACTGGATTTAGGAACAGAATCCGTCCAGACTTTAGGTACATGCTTTGCCTGTATGGATTTATTACAAATGTTGTGGAAACAGGACTCAGTTCTTTTGCACATATTTTAAGAAAACAACCACAGCTATAGTTCCTTTGTTAACGTGACTATATCAATGCACTTAGTTTTAAACAGACAAATATATGTTTTTCTGTTGTGAAATTGAACATATCGCCCTACTACTTAACAATACATTTTCAGTAAAAGCTAATTGTGTAACACAAGCTACTAGAAACATGCTTTAAGAATCCCACAACCCTCCAACATATAAAATAAAAACAAGGCCATTGAGAAAAAAGTGCCTGTATTGATTCATGATAGATAATGTTTTATTATAATTAAGGGTGGTGGAAACCGTTTCTATTTTAATAACTATATGCTTATCCTGGAACAATAAGATACAGATTTACAATTTTAGGGACAGTGTTTACCATGCTGGAAGCTTGTCAACATTTTCAAATATATTCTTACATTCAGAGTTTGCATTGCTGCCAAAATCTACTCTACCACCTCTCCAAAATACATAAACAATGTACCAATACAATCCTAAAGAATCCCACATGGGAGGATTGGTTGTTTGGTATGTTGGGCCTCGTCTAGAAATAAACCTAGAGGATATTGGTACTGTCTGTAACAATACCAGTGTGATTCAGAAAAATATAATGCCATAATCCTGAACTACGGTTTTAAAGAGTCCACTGCTAATCAAGTACATCACAAGGATTCTAGTTATCATGTGACAGGTCAACCCGTATGATGACAGGTCATTTCAATTACCACAGAGAGATTAAATTAATAGCTGTCCCATTGAATATCACATCCGATATGGTTATCTGGTTAGATTGCTGCACATATATATTGCTCTGTAAATTTCCAGCAGGATAGAGATTGAAAGTTTGAAATGAGTGTTGAGGATGAGAATGCACAGAAGCTATTTTATGATGCTGCAGAAGAAAGTACAATTGAACAAAATGATCTTTCTTAGTATTAAAACCGCCATTTCAAGATGGTTCTTGTTTCCTCTGCAGCATGGGATCAAGTGTTGGTACCTCTTCCTTCTGAAGGCCTGTTGGAGATCTGGCTCTGGAGCTTCTTCAAGCTGAAACTGAAGAAGCTCTCACTGGTCTGCTGCTCCTTTTCCTGGTCCTGCAGATCCTGCTGGAGTCTCTCTGTGGAGAGAGGAGGACACTTGGTTGAAGACCGCTCGCTGTAGTTTTCTGGAGAGAAAAGGAAGAAGAGAGAAAGGTCTGTAGTTGTTGACTTCAGACGTGTTGAGGGTGGTTTTCTTCAGGAGACGGTTCACTCTCGCCAATTGAGAAGGAGCTGTTGATAAGATGGATGGAAAAGGTTACTGCAATCATGCGAAATTAGTACCTTTACATCTAATGTCATTTTTTTCCCCACGTTGCTTTTATAAATCAACACTCGTTCTATGGCTGCCGATATCAGTTGGTCGGTCTGCCATTTTGCTCCAGACCGAAATATCTCAACAGCTTTCACCTTAAAGTTTGGTTCAGATAACCACAACCCCTGGATGATTAATCTTACTGATTTTGGTAATCCCCTGATTTTTCTTCTCACACCAGCACGAGGCACACATTTGTTTTTAACTCAAATTGACAAGCGTCAGATTTTTTAAATTGGTAGCCTACATACATTCTCTTCGTTTGACTTCTTCATGACAATTTCAAGCACCAAAGTATTTCCCTTGCTGACCAAATGTATCTTCCCTCCTTGCCTATCCATCAATCTGAAATAATCGGCCTTTTCCCTCATCGTAAGGTTACCAATCAAGCGCTCAGCTGAGCTGTTGTTGGGTCCTCGATACCTTCTACACATCAGTTTATATCCCGAACGTCTGCTGTATGCCTGGACCTCAAAGGTTTGCTGATTTCATCTCAAAACATACCTGTTTACACTGGCATTTGGTTGATTTGGCCAGCTTTTATTGTTGTTTCTTTGTTTATTTTATTGCACCATCTTATACTCTGTATTGTACTTTGCTCTTTAAAACTGTTTATGTTTTGGCCCCTGTTATTGCCAAATGGTTTTAATTGACTACTGTACTGCACTTTGTGACACTTTGTGCAACATAAATAAACTTGACTTACTAACTTCTGTATGGGTTTTTGTGTTAATGCCTATTGTAAGAGAGCTGAGGACTTGTTGTGGTTCTCATGGTTATTTGTTTTCATATACACCTTGAGGCGTTGTCCCGTTGTCTGTGGCAAGAAGGACGTCTTGGATGGACGGTTATAATAAAACATATTTAGGTAAGAATAAGTTGTGATACAGAGCATGGTCTCACCTGGTTGCCGCGATCCACAGACTGCAGCGCAGTGATCTGTCTCACATTCACCCTTAAGCCTCGAGCCGAGCTCGCAGACAGGTAAATATACGAGGAACAAGGGATTTCACCCCATTGGTTTAAGAACACAAGCAATGCATTGGTGCATAGTTAGAGTCGTCTTCCGGTTGGTTGGTTTACGGCAGACGTGTAGAAAAGTCTTCTCTAGGTACAATTTGAATACTGTTGAATTTGTTATTATTAAAAGGTTTGAACAACCAATAATAGATTTGTTACTTTAAGTGTTAATGAACTCAGTTGGAAAACGTGTGTGCGAGAAAGAAAAATTATTATGAGATTTAAAAAAAACTGATAATTAAAACACATTTGCATCTACAAAAACTTCTTGCACACGCCTCCTTGGCAGCAGAAGGATTCAGCTGAGTGGAAAAGAGATATTGTGCAATGGGAATAGATTCACTCTGATGAAAGTGAAGCGTGTCTACGGAAGCTGACATAATAAGTGACAGATTACCATGAAGGTAGATGATTGCTGTAAAGTCCTGTAAAGTAACATCTGTGTGACATCATGTATCTCATCGACTGCTGCTTTATTATACATCTATTATACACAATGTTACCTGTGTATAGAAAAGGGATGTTAAAGTTGAGCTCATTGAATCCTATCTTACAAACATATTCATAAGTTAAATATTAAGGAAGGGATCTATTATTCATCAATAAAACACACACACACACACACACACACACACTCACACAAACCATATTCCGATATTTTCGTTTCAGGGGTGACGTGTCTTTCAATTTCAGTAACTTTTCTAAAGTTACAAGTTATAAGGTCTCTCTTAAGATCTCTTTCCTTCTCTTTTTATCCTGACAGTAATCGCTCTGTATGTATGTGGCTGACGCAGGAGGAAGCCTATCCAATCATTTCATTCTCATTCAGTGAGTCCTTCACCTGCTGCTCGCTTCACAGCTGTAAGTACTAACAATAGCCTTACCTGTTGTTAACATTCATTAATGATCATGTTTGGTAGGAAAAGGCTTCGGAAAGAGGCCTGAAGGGACAGGCTGTCAGAGGAGCTGACGTGGAGACTGTTCCTAGTGCTGCTAACTCCTTTAATTTAAAAGGAGTTGGAAACACTGGGCTGGGTTTGACGGGTTGGATGATTTTTATGTTTCCAACGTACTCTAGCTACTTACTCGAGATTACCTGGCCTTTAAATGGAGCTAGAACATGCTCATTTAGAGCTCCTTGGATTGAGCCCTTTGAATAGCATGAATATTGCAATGGATCATACTGGTGGACACTCCGGATACATTCATGTTTTAGCATAACAATATAAAGTGGTAAATTCCTTACGGTAGAGTAGCATTAAAATATCAAAGAATCCCAGCAGGTTAAAAGTAGTTTCCTCACACTTTCCTCCCCCCATCTCCTGTTCTCCTCTTCCCCCAAAGGCCAGCTTCACTTTCTGCATTACCTTTTGCACATACAGTCAGCTTCACTGTGATTGGCAGGGAGGCCATTACGGTGTTATTCATTCATTGAGACCCATCCCCATCTACCTGAGGGCCTACCTGCAAAGCCACTCATGCTGCAACTCTCACACGGGGAAAGGCATATTACAGTCTCAGCCCTCTGTCGAGTTTTCGCCGCTGCTTTTTTAAAATATCACAGACTTTTGGCTGCACTGCGAGAAACCCGGGATGATGAAGATCCAAAAGGAGACAGAGGAGATGCCAGGAGTCACTGACAATCAATTTTCCAAAGGTAAGAGTCATCAAGCTGGATGTTATAATAATGTCCGCAGATTATCTGTAGTGTTTGTTATTTGCCGTGTGCTCATGGGAAGGTTGTACCACCCAAGTACAAGTTAGCCTTGTTTTCACTTCATATAGGTATATATTTTTGTATAAATGTATTCATTAGTATGAATACATTTTATTGGAGCAAAATAGTCATACTGTTAAAGACAACATGATACACGTTGTTGTGAAATAGGGAATGTATAACGGCCGTGTCATCTAGATTGTGTATTGCTTTGAATGTATTTTTCATTATGCTTGCTTGGAACGATACACAGTGAACAGTCGATAGTAGCTGTGATGACCTTTAAGGATGAAGGTCACGGTGTGAACGCAAAGAGCGGCGATCGATTTTAATTTGATATGAGAGAAACAGAAACAGTGTTTACGTTGGACTTAAAGTATACTTCTTGCATCACTCCCATGGAGTGTACAGAGGTTTTCAGGCACACTTGAAGTTGAGAGATGTTTATTTGGTGCCAGACAAATTCATCCAACCGACGGATCATACCAATATTTCCACTGACTGATTAAGAATAAGAAGGAACATAAACATTTTGAGAGATGACAGTTAGTTCATGGCTCTTTAGTCTGAATCATAGTCTCACTCAAAGCCGTCACCCATGTGCACATATTTAATGTTTGACTGCATAATGATCAGTGGAGCCTTTGCTGTGCACTCAGTTACACATTTATAACTCTCAGTCAGTAAAATCAACAGATTATATTCGGTAGCTCTGATATGGCACCCATTCCTCAATCATCAACCACTTTCGAGCCTTTCTGCACATTATAATTGAATAATCACGTAAGTATTATGTGTTGTTGCTTTTTTGTCACAACCAACCATGTGAATGTTCCGTGTGTGTTTTATGTTTTGAGCTCCTCAGCTTTTGTGACTCTCACGTGCTCCTGCATGCGTTCGATTAATGGTTCACTGTGGAGTCAGACTCATCGTGCACCCGAAATGAACCCTTTGGCCACAGAGCATTATTTCCGACATGCAGAATTTCTTTGCTTTCATGGCCTCTTTGTTCTTGAGGCTATGGTCACTGTTTGAATTGTTGCCACTCCAGCGTTAAAAGTACACAATACACACTGAATGTGAAGTCTTTTGGAATTATATTTTGAATAACAAGTGGCGAATAAATTCCGTAATCTAATTGTTTAAATATTTATGAGTAGGTCAAAGAAAGTACAGAAAATATAAAGGTTCTGCTCTGGTGTGTGTTTAGCGTCAGGCCTACCTAAAGTCAGGACATGATAACAAGAAGTGGCTTTTTAAACTAAATATATTTAAGCAACCTGTTCGACCCCTTGGCGTCACTTCCTATCACGCTGCGTACGATCGCAGTATACACTTGGTTAATGTAATGTCCTTAGGTTTAGGCAACTAAAGCACTTATTTACTTTTCGGAAAAGCAACCACATAACAGAAGTACTGACAACATGTTTAAAATAACTCAACAAGACTGTTGTTCTCCGTCTGCTGTAAAGCATTGTCAATCATGTAATCTGTAGATAAAAGCACAATTTTTTTCATTAAACCATGGTGCACTTTAGAGCGAGGACGCTTTCAATTATGTTCAACTGACAAGAAAAGAACAGAACAGCCCTTTTTATCCAATCTAGACTCTGAGGTATGTGACCTTCACAGTGATATACAACCTGAAAAACACAGTTTCTTCTCATTAACTCCTGAACTCAGTCGGATTGCTGCAGGTTTTGAACAACAGCCTGTGCTGCCATCTCATGGCAGTGAAGGTTAACGTCTTGCCTGCTAACCCTGTGTCCCAATTGTCTCACCTCTATAATCAACTATTTTAATAAAATATATAAAATATATTATATCTGGTGACGTGGTTTATCCTTTCTGCCCGCAAATTCCAATGACAGTTGAAGAAAACATGTAAAGTTTTACAGGGTTTGTAATTTAAAAAAAAATAACAAGCAGCTATAATGTGAGTAATTATATCCCCTGCTTATACAAGAGCTGTTGGTTTTGAATGCAAACGTGTTAGGACATTTACTCCGGCAGAGGTAATTTCCTTTTTCTCTGTTTTGCTGCTTATATTTACATTTAACCCTCACAACTAAATTGATCCTCCAAATTGTCAATTCAGCTTTATTCAGTCAAATCAATCAATCAATTTGCATCACAGCCATTGAGTCTGCTGTTGGCCACTCCTGCTACAGAGGAAATATAGAACAAAGTATACATAATTATGTTTTCAGCTTGTCATGAATCATTTGTATTCACATGATACATTACAATGTGCATACCAACTGTCTGGCTATTTATCTTTCCAGCTGGAAGTAAAATATTAATACAAATATTATGATGGAAACACTTAACTGAAAAATTTCCTGAGTAGATTATAATTAATTAATGAATACCAAATCAGGAAGTGCAGTCGATGAAGGAATAACTCTGAATTGGGTTATGTAATAGATAATAATTATTATAATAATAACTCACACCAGACTGCTACATATTAAGGCAACTTGACATTTTAATTTTAGATATCTATATTACTATGAGCACTTACTTAATGAACCATGAAGAACATATAGCTGTTCTGATTTGCCAGCTAGACAAAGTCTGGTTGAGGTTCACGCACACGCCATCGTTCCTGTGCAATTCCGCTGCTTGTCGATAGGTGGCAGTAGCCCGCCATGAAAGGCAGCGCGTGCCCTCATTGGCGAGACAGAAAAACACTACGAGCTAATTTAAACACAAGGGTTTTAGATTGTGTGTTTGTATTCTAGGTTGAATGCACTTATTGGAAGTCGCTTTGGATAAAAGCGTCTGCTAAATGACATGTAATGTAATGTGATGTAATGTAAACGTATTGAACAAGTGTATTAGGACCAGAGGACACACATGATACACGACATCCGGGTACTTTTCTGAAAGTAACATTTTCAACAAAAATGTCAAAGCATTTTAGACTTCATCTAAAAGTAATAATAATTGTTGTAAAAACTATGCCTCTTTTTAAAGTGAAATCAAAAGAAGCAAAGACGAATCCCTTTAAAGTTTGCTGGCTGGTTCCCCCCCAATATATATATATATATTTAAAAAGAGTTAAAACATAACACACAACATGGCAATTTCTCCCCTTCTCACTTTGTCACCCAACATGAATTTGCTCAGAAAGCATTCAATTGAAACACGTGTATCCAACAGGACCCCGAACGAATCCAAACACCAAGGCCCCAAAAGAGACTGAACACAATGAAAAAGGAAATTCATTTAAAATGATCCAACTAACTTTGAACTAACATATTGTCATAAACAGGACATCTGTTGTGTTTACAAGAAGCTTGAAAACACAAAAGCACTGAATTATTTAAAGCCGAGTGCGTGCACAGTTAAATCAGAATACTAAGAGCTAGACATCTCTAATGCCAGAGCAAAAACCTACTGTGTATTAAGTACCGGTTCATGCGCAGAAGGACCCAGCAGAAGAAGAACACGCCCCTCACCCTCCCGGCTCTGCCCTGCTCCCCTCCCACTTCCTCCTCAACCCCATGTGCCGCTGGAGGGGAGGCTCGTGTGAGTGTGTGTGAGTGTGTGTGTATGTGTGTGTTAATGAAAGGTATAGAGAGGGGATCACGCGGGAGTTCAGGGTGTTTGAGAGCAGAGAGAAGGATGATGACTTGACCTTTTGGAAAGCACCTCACCTTTAAAAACCTGGAGAACATGGAAGCCAAAAAGATCCTCCATTTTGTGCCATCTGGTAAGTTTTTACAGGGGTGGAGCTGGGTGAGAAGGTCTTTCATGGTGCAACCTGAGCCAACTGTGTCAAACACTTGGAGAAACCCTCTCCATAGTGTACTGTGTGTGTGTGTGTGTGTGTGTGTGTGTGTGTGTGTGTGTGTGTGTGTGTGTGTGTGTGTGTGTGTGTGTGTGTGTGTGTGTGTGTGTGTGTGTGTGTGTGTGTGTGTGTGTGTGTGTGTGTGTGTGTGTGTGCTTCTAGAAAGCAGGGTATTAGTAGTGTGGGCTTGCTCTTTACATAGAGAATCATTTCATAACTCTTCTATTATCCAATTGCCTGCTTCCATATCAATTCCTTATGTATTTACACTTGCTATTACAACCAGGTGATATGATGAAAGTTGCTTTTACAGCCAGGCAAGTAAAAAGATATGTATCAATATTTACAGTATGGCAATACATGGCTAATGTGTCTGCCATAGACAGATTTTTACAGCAGACCTGGTGTCTCAACACTCCCACAGCACAACGCCAGCGAAGGGAATCGATCCATAAGTGTACTTCAATTGATTTAACTACTACTTATTTGGTTACAATGTCTGTTATGACGTTGCAAAGTCTGTTTGATGCTGCTACAGTATCATCTAATCCACTCTCAAGCCATAATAAGTATGACATAATGAACATGAATGGACCCATCTTCACCAATGTGAGGATTTGCCGCTTTTCTTTGTCTTGTGTGAAAAGCCAACTGAATATTAAAGTTGTTGACAACCAGCGGTTACCAGAAGTAGCCACGGAATAATTTTTTCACATTTCTAATAATCAATTAATTGAGCAGATTATGCAATGACAAGTAGTTTAGTAGCAGCCCTACAACAAGTAAAGAGGTATGTTCTTGTCAGTGACATCAACGGTTAAAAGTCCTACTTGTAGTTTCTTGTACTTTATCGGATCAGGGATTAAGAAGATTATTTTGCAGAAAAATGTCTGGCCCTCCCACTCTTTATTGAAGACATTCTCTGGTTAAAGTTGATGTTAATGTGATACAATTGGGACTACAAAATACATTGTATGAAACCTACGGCATCACCATCCTTTGCTATACTATTATATACAGACTTTGTCTGGCGGGATTTACGTCGTCCACGATTAACTTTTCAACTGAAAACACTTCGGAGGAGTAATGCCAAACGTCTCAGCGACTTCTTTGATGTCAAAGTGAGAACTAAACCCCTTCAGACGTGCACTTTGGTTAGCAAAGTACAACCTCTCAGTGTTTGTCCACCGCGCTGGTAAACCAAACATCAAGTCGTCTTCATCCTCGGCCTTGGAGGGGTTGAAGTGGAATGAGCTGTAGTTCCTCCTTCCGGTTGTTTGCTTTATTTCGATATGAATGTGTACACACTGTTCAAATAGTGTTTTACTACCAAGCATAACATTAAAAAGCAGACCGTCGTATAAAAGAAGTGACAAAGACCCGGCACGCTTCCGAACACCGAGTCCCACCTGCCTTGATGGTTTGACCTTGTGCAGTTCAGTAGAGTTCTCACTTTAGCTGCTGTTATTCCCAGACTCAACAAGGATCCTTCTGTTTTCTATTCCTCAAGGTCATTGTTTAGATGGCAAGAAGGCATCCTTGTTTTTCCAGTGAGATATGGGAAATTACAGACATCAAATCACTGTTATGAAGTGGTGGTTTGGGCTGTCAGTTGAAGAAGGTGCCGAACAATTTTAGATTTAAAGGTTCTGAGGAGAAAGGCAAGGATGAACTATGAATATCTTAATTTTTATGTTTTTTTAAACTACGGAACGATGAATAAATAATCATTACGTATTTTAAATGAAAGGGAAACGTCAGTCAGGATGTCTTTATCTTGAGTGATGTTACGTGTCTCTGACACATCTGAATAAAGCAATTCATCTGCGTTGTAAGATCAAGAAGAAGAGGATGAGAGACAAGTGAATACATTGCCATGATAATCGTGATTTAAAAAGAAATGACATATTAAACATCATGTTAACAATACAATCATGATAATATTGTGCAAGTAATCCAGAGCCTGCATTAAACTGCTCTGCTAGCTACTACGACCCCAAAACAGATGTTGTATATGACGGGTATATGACAGCTAGTCACCTCAAATCACGATCAATTACTGCATAGTTCAATATGAGTTATCAGAAATATTTAAATGTTTTACATAGAAAAGAACAGTACATTAAAAAAGTTAACAAATAGATGATAGAACTTAGAAAAATGTTATATTGTGTGTGTATATGTATATATATATATATATATATATTTTTTTTTTTTGTGTGTGTATATATATATATATATATATATATATATATATATATATATATATATATATATATATATATATATATATATATATATATTATAAAAGTATCAGCAAAATTTGTTTGGCGAAAGTTAATAAGCAGGACCAGAAGACTATTTTAAGAAGTACTGTCAATCTCAACGGCTTGACTTCCACTTCCTTCACCGGGCTGCACGAGGAAGTCGGCGTTCCCCCCCGACAGGAAACCCGCAGGCCGTCGTAACGCAGGCCTGCTGAAACACGCAACTCTAAAGTAGCTGTCTGCCCTGACTGAACAATGGTGGGCAGGTTTCCTCACTTATTTTCGCAGCACACCTTTGGTTCACGTCTTCACACGACAGGTCCCAGCTGGAGCTGGTGAGAAACCGTTTATGATTTGTTATTACTGTTTGAGTGGAAGTCAGTAGTCTGCACTCTTGATGTTGCTGATAAGATACAGTGGAGGAGAGTAGCGCCAATAAACTCAACCTTTTATCTTTACGAGGCGAGCCTGTAAAGGTCTCGACTGGGCAGACTAATTCATCCTCTGGTACAAGCAGCTGGTTCAGGAGCGGCGAGGCCCCCTGTGGTCTGGTCCTGTGAAGTGGAGGAGGCCGGGGAATGTTCCGTCTAATCTGCTTTGAGAGAGAGACAATCGCTCTCATCCCTACATCTACGGCCGCGTCTCTCAGAAACACGACCGCTTAATACAAACATCAGACGCAGCTGGTGTCAGCTTTAGGCTGTAACTGATAACAAAGTGTTTTTGTGTTCACTTTCCCAGCATGTGCTGTTTTTTTTCCCTGTCCTCTTAAACTGACGTCCACTTTCTATCTCCGGAATTTAATGTGAATAGTGTTTCTCGCTATGTAAAGATCTGAGTGTGTGTCACACTGGCAATAAGGGTTCAACAAGATCAGATATTTAAAGTGTGTGTGTGTGTGTGTGTGTGTGTGTGTGTGTGTGTGTGTGTGTGTGTGTGTGTGTGTGTGTGTGTGTGTGTGTGTGTGTGTGTGTGTGTGTGTGTGTGTGTGTGTGTGTGTGTGTGTGTGTGTGTGTGTGGAGTAGCTGAAAAGGCTTGTTTTTACAGATTGTTTTTGTCGCTTGTGAAGTGAGAGCTCTTGCTCTGTCGGGGTCAGTCAACCTGGAGCCCGGTTTCACAGTTTTATCACCATGTGTTGGTCAGTTTGTGTCTGAAAAAACAATTGGTCCACAACGACGATGCTATAATATTGAAGATGTTACGGTCTTGGTGTATTACGGTGCTGATCGTCAACACTACATTTTTGAGTCTGGTCAAGACTTTTGTTGCGTTGCGTTCCCAGTCTCTCTCTCCCCTCATTCTGCCATTTTGTTTAATATAATACATACATATGTATTATATACAGTCAGGTCCATACCAATGTGGACATTGACACCATTCTCATCATTTTGTCTCTGTACACCACCACAATGGATTTTGAAATGAAACAATCTTGATGTGCTTTAAATGCAGACTTTCAGCTTTACTTTGAGGGTCTCTACATCCACATCAGGTGAACAGTGTAGGAACTACAACACATTGTATACGTGCCCCCTCCTTTTGAAGGGACCAAAAGTAATTGGACAAACTAACATAATCATCATTGTGATTGTCACTTTTAATATTTGGTTGCAAATCCATTGCAGTCGATGACGGCATGAAGTCTGGAACCAGAGATAGATACAAGGGAACCAGTTCCATTGGCAGCCATACATGCTCTCGCCATCACACTCCCTTCTCCATCACTGAGGAGGTGATATCAGGGTTCGTACGGTCATGGAAAACCTGGAAAAGTCATAAAATCAATCAGTCAAAATGTGTAAGAACCCTGTGCTATGCTTTGGATCAGGAGCAGCTCCAGACTCTTCTTGAGTTGATCTTTGTCTCGTCTGTCCACAGGATGTCGTTCCACAACTGAACAACTCCTTTAGATGTTTTTTGGCAAACTCTAATCTAGTCTTCCTGTTTTTGAGGCTCACCTATGTTTACATATTGTGGTGAACCCTCTGTCTTCTCTTGATTGCTGACTTTGACACAGCCTACCTCCTGGAGAATGTTCTGGATCTCGCCAACTGTTGTGACGGGCTTTTTCGTCACGAGGGAAATAATTCTTCCGTCATCCACCGCAGTTGTTTTCCGTGGTCTTCCAGGTCTTTTAGTGTTGCTGAGTTCACCAGTGCATTCTTTCTTTTTTCCAGAATGTACCAAACAGTTGATTTGGCCACACTTAATGTTTTTTGCTATCTCTCTGATATGTTTGTATCGATTTTTCCGCCCAATGATGACTTGCTTCACTGATAGCGACAGCTCTTTGGACCTCATATTGAGAGTTGACGGCAACAGATTCCAAACACTAATACCACACTTGAAATGAACTCTAGACCTTTTTATCTGCAAATTTTCTATTAGTCGTATGTGTAAATAGTCATCTATTATGGTGTAAATGCCGTTAAAGACTTCTTCACATTGTCAGAGGGAAAAGAAGTGTCCTCAGTTGTAATTGTAGCTCTGGTGTCACATTGTTTAAGACGACATGGGTGGAAAAAAAGATTTGACTTCTCGATTAAATCTTACAATTTAAGTGGCAATAATCAATATTTTAATATTAAAGTGTAGCTTGGAAGTGGGTCCAGTCGTGAGGGGGACTGCTGCAGTCACAAAACAGGCTGCAATGTAATCCTAACAAGTCGTTGTGCCCCCAAAGAACAAACTTGATTTTGCCACTGACCGGCTCTGATTGCTATTTTAAGTGTAAAAGACTCCACAGAGAACGATAACGTGAAGAGGGTCAGTCATCAGGATGCTAAAAAACAACAACTTCAAATTAATGAATATTTTGCACCAAATCAACTTGATGTGTTAGTTAGTAACTGTTTTATAATACAAGGGGATAATAAATCCAATCTAATTATGATTGCATGTCAATGAAACTACTAATAAAGAACTGAGCATGAAGTTAATATTTGTCTTTTCTCCTACAGAGGCTTCATCCGACCGCGGATCCAAGAATGGATACGTCTTCCAAGAGATGGGTGTGTAGCTGCATTAATACATGTCATTATGCACTTTGAGTGCTTCTCTCAGCATGTGCCTTTTTCTTTCATGTTCACAATACGATTTGTTTAGATGAAGGAATTCAGTTTATTGTCCTTCAGGGTACGAGACAGAATACACAACTTTATGTACATCTAAATTTATTGCAACAGCTATTTATGCTAATGCCAATACTGCTCACCGATGACCCATTTCACATGCTGGTGAGCACAGCCGCTGGCGAGGTTAATTAATGGGTAAATAACGAGGCTGATGATCTCTGAGTCAATGATGGAAGTGGAAGGAACCATAGCTCAAAGCTCTGCTCATGATGAGTTAGGGTTAATTCTCTTATTCAGGTTTCTTTCTCCCCTCTAAAAGCTTGCGACGGAAGCATTCGAGATGCCATATTTATCTTCTATACAATTAAGACATTTACGAGAGGCTGCTTTTGTTATATCGCTGCATGTCTGGTTTAATTTTTTTTCTTTTACTGGCTCTGTCTCTCTCTCGCGATGTGTTTGTCAAGAAATGGCGGAGGGATGGAAGGGAAACTTAAATTGTCCCAGAGTGGAGACGTTCAGTGCGTTTACATGATGGTGTGATTCGGATCTTTCTTTAGTCGGACTATGCTATCTTTTGGGGGATCTGCTATTATCCCAATATACATGGCAGTGAGTAATTCAAATCATTGGCCGAAAGCATGTCACCTCCGATACGACAGGTGGCGCTGTTTTCATTACAACTCGTGGTGATACAAACATTTCCGCTTGTGTGCGCATGCGCAAAGACGCAAAGTCCGGTCCCTAATCCAATTCACCGTTACATGCAGCGATAGTCGAATTATCAACCGGATCGGATCGAGTTATCCAGGGGTGTTAATCGGATCGTAGTCGGACCGCACATAGTCAAACAAAGGTGTTTACATGAAAAGGATCATTCGATTTCAGTCCGACTAAGACAGTTATTCGAATGCATGTAAACACGGTCATTGTTAATGGTGTTGCATCTTGACCCTGTTTCAATGAACAGTGTTATTTTACCGTTCGGTTCATCTATGGAATTGCACAGCACTGCAACAAGCCCAGTTAAAATGACAGTTCTGTAATATGAGACCTGGTCTGCTTCATCCAACAGAGCTGCAGGATGGGGACCAGGAGGATTGTGGGCAAGATTCACCCGCCGCTCACGCAGACAAACAGTTCCAGACCGGTGTTTCAGGTGTGTGGGTTTTGAATGAGGAAACATGTTGAGTATGTGGTTTGTTTTGTTTTAAGATTACAAATTACAGAGAACAAAGGCCTCCATCATTCAGTAGCACAGATTGCCATCTCATCGCAGTGCCGGAATGTTTCGTTGTGTCTCACTCTCGTCACGTTCATCGGCCGAGTATGATAAGAAGTAAGAATAAATGTGGCAGCTCTGATTCCCCGAGGCATAATCTTTGAGTTGAACGTGCTGCTAGTGCTCCTCTATTTACTATTAATACGAGAAAGATGTAGTTATTTCCTGGCTTAATATCTAGGAAATGTAAATATCAAAGAACCATTCGCAGTGGAGATCCAGGGAAATGTTTGGAGTTGAAGGCTCAGCACGTCTACAACTATGAATTTTGCTTTTGTTTGCAGATCCTGAATGTCCTGGGTTTGGGCTTTTGAACACAACAAGAAAAGTAAGATTTGCTCTTCCAACTGTCCCATTTTAAATCTAAAATCCCAGAAGCTCGGCTCACGCTCGATGCTTTACACTGAACTGAGAACGAAGTTAAAGCAGTGAGCTGGGAGGGAATGTGTGGAGTCACTTGCTAGTTTTGCAATGTCAGCAACATTTTAGAAAATGAACCTTTCACCTATTTGCACTGTGACATTAAAATATCATCAATCACAAATTCCCCTTTGTCATTCTCACACCAGTATGTGAAGCCAATGAACTTCCAGGAGGAAGTGCGCGCCCACAGAGACCTGGACAGCTTCCTGGCCCAGGCGAGCATCCTTTTAGATGAGCGGGCCGCCACTCTGGACGAAGTCCTCAGGCGAATGCTGACTCAGGTGGAGGAGAGCGACGGGAGCTGCGATGCGGACGAGGTCATGAACTCGTTGTTCACGGACGCGGGAGGAAAGGAGTTCACCGGTGGGGAAAAACGTATTAGAGGCAACTTGAGATGAAGCGTCTACCTCGGAGGATCCTCGACACATCAACGTTAAAGCCGCTGTTGAAAATGTTCTCGCGCTCCCACAGTTCACCTCCTGTCGGAGACCATTCAGGGCGTGACGGCGACTTCCACTGGCGTTCATTACCAGCAGTCCTGGCTGTGTATTCTGTGAGTTCCTCTGCGATCATATTTACGTGAAGGGGTCCTATTGGGACTGATTGCTCCAGCCTCAGTGCATGTTCCCTACACCTTTTCAAAGAATATTTTAAGACCAATTCTCAAGTTCACGATTTCAACACTAGACAATCTGCTAACCTCCATCCTCCCTTCAGCCGTACCTCTCAGCCAGTTCTCCATCAAACACAGAGGTTCTTTACTCTGGAATAATCACATTCTTATTGCTAACTCTTCATCTTCACTTAGTAATTTCAAACATAGATTAAGGGCCAGCTTGGTGAATCAAGCCTTTTCATCATCTAGTTAGTGTTTTGTATTGTTGTTTGTTTTAGCACGTTAAATGTTATTCTTGTTTATTATTCATTACTTTAGGTGAGAACCTTGCATAAGCCCTTTGGGTTTCTTTTCTCACCTGCACTCATTTCTGTGTCTTTTAATAATGTTACATTTGTTACTTTATTTTGTGCGAATAAATAAAAAAAAATAAAAAAAAACGATGTTGTGGATGGTTGCTGAAGATGCACCGGGTCAAAACCACAGCAGCAGGATCTTTTCATTGGAAAGGTTCCAATAGTGGGGGCTCTAGTTTACACCTGCTAATTCAGAATTCTGCACAATCGATCATTTCGACACCGCTGACCCTAAATATATTTTTCCCGTATCAATTCAGCGCCAGTGTGAGGAGCCTGCAGAGACGGCACGTCTGCATCGCCCGCCTGGAGAGGCCACAGAACTGGGGAGTCAACTGCTGTGAGGCCCGATACGTCATCCTCATCCTGGCCCCTCCTCGGACGGTAAGGGCCCCCCCCTCTCACTTCCTCTGTTCAAAACTAGTTCCTTCTGCGCAATCTGGTGGCTTACTGCTGTGTTGATAATATAGTCATGGCAAACAGATACTTAATTGTTATTTTCAACCCTAATCAGGTGCATTCAGAGAAGCCACATAACAGTTGGTTTGACATTTGAATCTGGCGGCTGACCTTTTTTAAATGTCAAATGGATCCTCATTCATCAGGTCGCACTGAGCAAAAAAAAAAACGCCAAACGTTAGAAGATGCTGCATCTTTGGGTTTCTGAAACTGAAAAAGGTGTGTTGTTGTTGTCAAGGGTCACATTTAAAAAGTAACTTTCTCGTCACCCTTTTCAGAAAAGCACCAAGACGGCCGTTGAGCTGGGAAGAACGTTTGCCTCAATGTTCTCGGACATTTGCTTCAGACAGAAGCTTCTGGAGGCCAAAACCCAGGAGGAGTTCAAGCATGAGCTGGTCAGCCAGCGCCAGCAGCTCGCCGTGGTCACGGAGAAGTCGGCCGTGGAGGACGTGGAGGACTCGGATCCACGCAGAGGGAAATCACTGGAGGTGTGAAACAGACGGGGGCCGATTGGCCGTGTGCTGCAATCAGTGCAGAAAGAAATCCTTTAAACGATAAGATTACCTGACTTGACAAACATGGGTAAAGGATAATAATAACTTTATTTATATAGCACTTTTAAAAACAAGGTTTACATAAACAAAGCATAAACACAACTTATATGGCGGCAAACAAAAAAGACCATACCCTAAAAGCATCGAATACAAGTAAAACCAAACAAATAGGCAATTAAAATAAAAACAGAAAAGGACGACATCACTTAAAAGCAGTTCTATAAAGGTGGGTTTTAAGAAGTGATTTAAAAGAAGTTATTGATTCTGCCAGCCTTATTTCCTCCGGATGTTGTGTATTAGAACGATGAAGAAGAAAAAAGCACATTTAAAACAACATGGACACATAACCATTACCAATAAGAAGTTGTTAGTCATAAAACTAACATTCATATTCTCTATAGGCTGCGTTCCCTCCGTTTTATACTAGAGTAAAGTAGTTGAGCCAGATTATCTGATTTATGCTGTTTCCACAGTATCAGCCAGGCCCGATAAACAAGAAGCAGCTGGGCAACCAACTGAAAAAAGGTGCCAAGTCTGCCACGGCTCTGGCAGCAGAAAGTGTGTAGCTCCATTTACTGATAAAAAAACTTCACTATGTCCAGAGTTTACATTTAGAGGAAATGTGTGGGCTCAGCAGGAGGGCGGAGAAGAGGGAACACCCGGATACCGCCGGGAGAGAAAGCGCTTAGATGGGTTGTAAAAGAAAAAAAACAGGTTGAGGTACACCTGGTGTCCTGATTGGCTTAAATGTGAATTTAAATGTAGGTTGTTTATATCAAACTAGCTTTTTCAGAAAAACAAGCTGACGAGCAGTAGCTTCAATCTTATACACCTACGTTCTCTATAAGACACCCAAGAAAGTATTACACACATTCAAAAGAACCATTATCCAGCCAGAAAATGTATGAAAACATATGTTTTTCCAAATTAATTGTCTCTGTTTATGAAATATTTTAACATCTTCTCTGTCACAAAAGTCAGTCAGCGGAGATGTTCAACGTACGACTGTGTCCACCAGTAGCTCTGAGGGGAGGGAAGGGGTTAAACAGAATAGTGGAGGAAGTATTCATATCCGTTACTGAAGTAAAAGTACCAATATCACACTAAAAATATATATATCTTGCATTGAACATTTTACAATGTAAAAGTATTACAAGTAAGTAGGTACTCGATACATTCAAATGTACTCTGTGACTGTTATACTTATATATATATATATATATATATATATATATATATATATATATATATATATATCATCAGTTTATAGATCAAATAAAAAATAATAGTTTTGCCCCAAAAATTATTAAACAATCAAAATTCATTTGTCAATTTATTAAGTTAATTAATCGTTTATTTTTATTGTAAAGTAACTCCAGATATTGCATACAAGTAGTACAACTCAGTCGTGAGGTACAAGTATAAAGTACCTCAAATATGTACTCCAAAAAGTACAGTTAATATACTTTTTTTATTGGACTTTTTAAATATTTCTCCTGTGTATCTGGACAGACAGAATGATTCATCACAATACTGTGCATTGTTTAACTAATGGATGTATTGTTCATCCCATATTTAATCTTAATCGTCAGTTAACTCAAGCTTAAGTATAGTTCTCGATACTTGACTGACGTATCTAAACGACTAAATCTTTTTCTTCCCAGTGCAAAGATTTCTTTAAGGCCGGTAAAGGTGTTTACGACGACCTCCGCCGGAGACTCCCCCTCTACCCCTCAGACTTCACAGACGGTATTCATATCTTCTTGTATCCTCTTCCTAGGTGGGAGCACGTCTCTTTTAAACTAATGGCCTTTGCTACAAAATCACGAGATGTCTTTGAAGATGTCCTCTCATTTTGGCTGTCGAATATCTATAATAAGCCTTAAAATAATCCATCAAGGTATAACTGGGAAGGACCGCTGTCTGCTGAAGTACACCACCACGGCCATCTTCCTCTACATCGCTATTCTACTGCCTGCCATCGCGTTCGGCTCGCTGAATGACGAAAGCACGAGAGGACAGATCGGTACGGACTCCTCAACATCCTTTAATACTACCGGCTGTTAAATCGGAAGTATAAAAACTAAGTGACGTTGTGTTGTTTTGACAGATGTTCAGAGGACCATTGTTGGCCAGAGCATCGGAGGAGTGATCTATTCTTTGTTCGCCGGCTCGCCGCTCGTCATCCCACTGACCACCGCGCCGCTGGCCATCTTCATAAGCGGTGCGTACTGTTGTGTCCTACTGACGGGGCTCATGCGGTTCGTATGGAAAACCTGGAAAACTCATGGAATTTTAAAATGGTCATTCCCAGGCCTGGAAAAGTCATGGAAAAAAACTTAAATCATAAACGTTTTGAAAAAGTCATGGAAATGTGTTATAATCATGTGTCCATTTACGGCAAGTTTGAAATAATTAATGTTTTTTTAAAGAAAGATGCTCAAACTGTAAGCCGGCGTACGCTCTCCATACGCCACATTTTCTAAATTGTTCATGTTTATACCGAGATTTCAGTTTTGTCATGGAAATTTGATTTATGTCATGGAAAAGTCATGGAAATTTGTTAAATCCATATTATAAATAATTGTCATGGAAATCCATTGGTCAACATGTGTAAGAACCCTGTACTGATTAAACGGGGGAATGTATATATATATATATATATATATATATATTATATTATATTTTATTTTACTTAATTTTAATTTTACAGTGCTGTAATACATATATGTCGTTTGTATATATACATATATATTTTATTTTATTTTGTATTTTATATTTCCCTTTGCACACTTTACTTTATGCACAGTCGCTTTCTTTCTTTCTTATACTTATATTTTATTGTGTTTAGTTTTATCGGTGCTGCTACTGTTGTTATAAAAGTATATTTCAATTCATCTGTGAAGCACATCGGCTGCAAACAAAAAGAACAGAAATAGCATACTGTATATATTTCATGCATTGTAACCCAAGCTCGAAGCTGAACGTCAGGATACCAGACAGTTGATGGGAAAATGTTGACAATTATAGTGCAATGAAATTGTGTCTTTACGTGTGCTTTGCAGTCATCCGGGGAATCTGCGACGACTACAATCTGGACTTCAACGCTTTCTACGCCTGCATCGGCTTATGGAACAGTCTGTTCCTCATCCTCGGAGGCTTGTTCAACGTCAGCCTGTTTATGAAACTCTTCAAACGGTGAATACACAACGCCGCATTCGTCACTGCGACATATTGCAAACAGAAGGTCCATCCTTGTAATGCGTGTGGCTCGCTGCGTGGCCACGCACTGAGGCGAGGTCGCTGATCGGTTATGACTTCCTGCTTTCACACATAATTATGAATGTCGTCAGATTTGCACTCTCGCTATCTGGGCCAACATTTTGCCTTGAATGGATTTTTTAAAATATATTTTACACAAAGAAGTACACAAAGAAACAGTGCAATTGTGATCAATTTAGCATTTTTCTTTCCTTCCCGACCAACAACCTTTTAATTGAGGATACACAAAACAAAACAAAAACTAAACTAAAAATTAAAATGAATTAAGAATTAGTAAATGAATAGTTATATAAAATCAACGATACACGATAGCTGCTCGCATGAATGGACTTTTATGACTGTTTTTAGAAGAACACAATATTTTTAAAACATGAATGATCACATGCTTTTTTTTTGTTGTTCTTTTTACATTTGTCATCGCCCAGCTCAACAGAAGAAGTCATCGCATTGTTCATCTCGATAGCGTTTGTGGGGGATGCGGTGAAAGGCACCGTCAAAAGTAAGTCCCGAGACCTGTTTGAATGCTTCTCTCTCCTTTGTCTCAACAGCCTGCATATCATTTGTTGGGGGTAATGTAGCTCAGCAAATATTCATATCCATCACGGTGGAAAAGCAAGCATGAAATCAAGCAGTTTGTTGTGGAGAAACCGACAACTCTATAATGCAAATATAATGCATTCACGCAGCTTCTATTTATATCTTTTTCACATGGGTTTGTCACAAGACGGGGAAATAATGGAAGAGCAACGGATGGATTATTTCCAGCTTTCTTCTTTAAGCCTCAGGCTGTAGTTTTCTACTCAACAACATCAAACTGAGTAGAGCTTGAATACAATGCACCGCTTGATTGTGCTGGAATAGCTGGAAATAAACAAAAAAAACACATAAGAGGGCTGAGTCTTGTTTGTACGGCAGCAGGTTGTTCCACCAGACAAAAAACGTTTGCTCAGTTTGTTATTATTGCAAATAATAATAATAATAACTTTATTTATATAGCACTTTTAAAAACAAGGGTTACAAAGTGCTCTACAGATAAACAAAGCATAAACACAACTTAAATGGCGACAAACAAAAAAGACCATTCCATAAAAGCATTGAATACAACTAAAACCAAACAAATAGGCAATTAAAATAAAGACATAAAAGGACGACATCACTTAAAAGCTGTTCTATAAAAGTGGGTTTTAAGAAGTGATTTAAAAGAAGTTATTGACTCAAAGAACCTTTTGTCTTTCATGTTACAATTACAATCACTTTTTCTTGTTAATGCCCATACATCTCTCCCGATTTCATACAATAAAAACATATTATTCAAACATAGCAGGTTGGTATGTTATTGAAACATAGATGATTACCTATAACATGGAAAATATCTCGCAAAAACAACAACAGCATAGTGGCAGCAGTACGCTCACGAAAATAAATCTGAATTAATTTAAACAAATACCAAAATAAAGAATACTGAATTAATCGCATTACTTATTTCCACAGAATTTTCTGTTTTAGTCGTTTATGCTGTCACAACAGGTGTCATTTTACATATAAATATTGCCTTTTTATGGAAAGGAAAGGAAACGCTATACGCTGCATTCAGTTGTTCCCCAGTTACATCCTCTTTGTCTTTTCTTTCTTCTCTCCTTTCCTAGTTTTCCATCACTTCTACCACGGGCCCACTCTGGCCACCAACGCCACGTTGGTGCTCCAGCAGCTTAATGAGCTGGTCGAGCAGGTGAAGAACCAGACGCTGCATCCTAATGAGACGCAGACCATCTCGCTGCCCGAGTCTCTGGTGGTCACGACGAGAGAAAGGCCGGTCCTCTGTCTGCTGCTCATGTTGGGGACCTTGTGGCTGGGTTACGCCCTCTACCTCATCAAGAGGAGGTATGTTGACCCACTGGACCATTTCAATTCAATGATATAGAAATATACTTTATTAATCCCCAAGGGGACATTTGTGGACACAGTAGCACCAATAAGCTAAACACACGAGAATAAAATATAAATATAAGAAAGAAAGAAAAAGTGACTGTGCATAAACTATACAAGTGAAATATAAAATACAAAATAAAATATATATATATATATATATATATATATATATATATATATATATATATATATACACACACACACACACAACATATATCAGGGTTCTTACGGTCATGGAAAACCTGGAAAAGTCATGGAATTTTAAAAAGGTCATTTCCAGGCCTGAAAAAGTCATGTCATTTAAGTCAAAAACTTAAATCATAAAAGTTTTGGAAAAGTCATGGCAATTTGTTATGATCACACCGAGTTTGAAATAATGAATGTTTTTTTAAAGAAAGATGCTCAAAATATAAGCCGGCGTACGCAATCACTACACAAAATGTTCTAAATTATTCATGTTTTACCGAGATTTCAGTCTGGTCTTGGACATTTTGGTTTAAAGTCCATGGAAATCCATTGGTTAAAATGTGTAAGAACCCTGATATATGCAAATACAGGCAAGTCTGGCTCGGAGGAGTTCAGATTCTAACACGCATTACTCCGCTATGTCTTTACGTAGCGAATACCGTCGTCGTTTGCTGCCATCATAGCTACAACTTGCTCTACAAAGTAGAAAGGCAGAAGACAACAGCCTGAAATAAATTATCTCCTCACTTTAAATATGAAGTGGCATAAATAGAAGCACCTAAGTACATTCAACTGTTAATTCTGTATTTATGCATGGTACTTGAATAGGTGTGATTAGTGCCTCTCCACCACTGCATATATTGGCACATAATCATACAGCTGGGAGAAACTGAAAAAGAGAGCGGCAATTAGTCAGACAGAATTTTACGAATAGCAAGGATGTTCACCCTTTTGGTGTTATAGAGTCATAATGGAGGTATATAAATTGGAGTTTTTTTCTAAATCTGACTGCCTGGGCATTATTATTGCCCCCCCAAACTTTCACTACTTAACCATGTTTAGTTTTCAAGTAATTACTGTAAAATAAATAATTGTAAAACGTGTAGTATTTATTATATGTGTCGTCCTTTTCTTTTGACAGCCCGTATCTGAATGGCAGAATCAGAGAGGTGGTGTCTGACTGTGCTTTGCCGATTTCTGTGGTGGTATGCTCCTTCATTGGCTCCTACCTTTTCCTTGACATAGAGCGTGAGTACAGATCTCCCACATAAAAGAACTGATAGAAGAGTACCCTTGAGACCTAAAGTCACAACCTTGGCATAGAAAACCTTTCACTGTTCATAAATCCTCCGTTGAGGGCGTAAAAAAAAAGAAAGAAGAGGAACATATTTGCCTTCAGAGAGCTTTCAACCCAGCGGGGGGTCTGAATCAATATGGGTCAAAGACACTGGGTTGAACGTTGCTTCGAAAACAAAGCGCACTGGCAGTAAATCTCACTCTTCAGGCATTTCTACTCATGCCATTGTTTTACGTTGCAAACGGGATGAAACCTCTACATGTTTAATTCATCTGATCTTTCTGTACCCATTAGTTCCTGTGTTCAGTGTCCACGACGGCCCCATCTTCAAGTACCCTCAGTTTGATAAGCTGTCGGGGATGAACCTGCTGAGCGCGGCGGGTCTGGGTTTCCTCCTGGCTTTGCTCATCTTCATCGACCAGAACATCGTTATCTCACTCACACACGTACCAGAACACAAGTAAGAGCTTTAATTATCCAACCGTGACATGAATGTAGAAACGTGTTCTCAGTGCATGGGCTGTGTTCCATCTTCTGGCATGCATATAGCTTATATTATAGTTCTGCAGTCTTTTAAAACCAGTTGGTCTGTGTGTGTGTGTGTGTGTGTGTGACTGTGTGTGTGTGTGTGTGTGTGTGTGTACCAGGTTGTTAAAGGGCACAGCGTTCCACTGGGACTTGATGCTGACTGGGTTCATCAACATCCTCATGTCCTGTCTGGGGTTGCCATGGATGCACGCTGCCTTCCCACATTCCTCCCTTCACGCCCGTCAGCTCGCCAAAGTGGAACAGCACGTAGAGAACGGACACCTCTACACGACGTGAGAAAAGTTTAAACGGGGACAGAAATTAAAAAACAAAACTCTAACCCTCATCCTTTTTAGTTGGGAGGTTTTCTAAAACTGACAAATGATTATTTATATATATATATATATATTTTAAAATATTTATTTGGACTTTGAGATTATTTGATCAAAAAGATTTTTGATCATTATTTTAGTGTGCAAAGCCTGAATATTTCCGTCTGTTATTTACTCTTTCATTCATTTTCTATTGGAATAGTCTTTTGATGTAATGTTTATGTGCAGCAAAATAAAATAAAAATACTGTAGAACTAACAAGTTATAAACACAAATGGAAATAATTCACTTTTAAAAAGGTCAAAATGAAAGCTGACCATTTGATCACATTTTACCCACGCAACGTTAACATTCATCAGTAACGTGGTATATATGTAGATTGGGAATTAATTTATAATTGCCATTGTCCCAAGATATTTCAGTCATTTTCATTTAGCTGAAAACCCCCAGGAGGGTAACGAGACCATCAAAGACGTAAGAAAGAAAAGCGCACATTTAGATTCAGTGCATGTTTCTGGATACTTTCATCCGTTTAAGGCCCACGAAAGTAAAAATCATTATGTTTGACAATTCTACTGAGGACGTAACGGGGGATTAGGGCTTACAAAAAGCCTTGATTAAGAATGTCGGATAAGAAGTGTTTATTGGTATATTAAAAGCGACCTTCCGCTGCCTTTGCGTCCGACAGCATCGTCAGTGTGAAGGAGACTCGTCTGACCTCGCTCGTGGCCAACGTCCTGATCGGCCTGTCGGCGTTCATGCTGCCGATTCCTCTGCAGTGGATCCCGAAGCCCGTCCTCTACGGCCTCTTCCTCTACATCGCAGCCACTTCGCTTGATGGGAACCAGATGGTGGACCGCATGGCCCTGCTGCTGAAGGAACAGGTGAGCGGGGAGGACGCTGTGATTGGCTTGATTGATGTGTTTGTCCATTAAACACGGCGGCGGGCCCGAATGGCTCCCGTTGGTGGATGTTTGAACAGTTTGGTATCCAGATATATTACGTTTAGGGTAAAACTTTCATAAAACTCTGATTAAAAAAAAAGTATTCTGCTCATTTACTTCTTTTTTTTATGAGAGAACATGAAAAGAAATTGCAGTTCTCATATGATGGGATGTTATGTTACACTCAACGGACCAATTTATGCTGTAACGATACGAGTTGATTCTGTATCGTTATGACGATACATGTTTCCTGTTTGAAGGAGACGGGTTGAGCTTGGGGAATAACTAGACGGTTTTATTATATCACCAGGGTTCGTACGGTCATGGTAAACCTGGAAAAGTCATGTCATTTTAAAATGGTCATTTCCAGGCCTGGAAAAGTCATGGAAAAAACTTAAATCATAAAAGTTTTGGAAAAGTCATGGGAATGTGTTATAATCACATGTTCATTTACGCCGAGTTTGAAATAATTAATATATTTTTTAAAGAAAAACACTCAAAATATAAGCCGGCGTACACTCTCAATACGTAAAATGTTCTAAATTGTTCATGTTTTTACCGAGATTTCAGTTTGGTCATGGAAATTCGGTTAAAAGTCATGGAAAAGTCCTGAAAATCCATCGGTCAAAATGTGTAAGAACCCTGTATAACAGGTTGTGTCAATTTATATTTGCTACAAAAAGATGTATTGACAATGATACATATATCTTAAAATAACAGGTAAAAGCGCCATATACTTCATTTGTTCTGCAACAAGAGTATTCACATAAACATATAGCCAAGCCACTTTCATATTGGCGAAGCAAAATATGTAATATTTCATCCGGCATTCTAACCACGTCGCACTCGCTCTTCCTCGTCTAGACCTCCTACCCTCCTACTCACTACATCCGCCGCGTGCCTCAGAGGAAGGTCCACTCCTTCACGGCGCTGCAGATGATCCAGCTAATCATCCTGTGTGCGTTCGGGATGTATCCTCTGCCCTACATGAAGATGGTCTTCCCCCTGATGATGATCCTGCTGGTCCCTGTCAGGTGAGACGAGCCGGGCCAACGGGGGAGGGGAGGGGGGGGGGGGGGGGGCAAAGCGGGGCCGTGGAAACCAACACAGTAAATGTCTGCTTTGAGCTGAGATTCATGCTGAGCTGTTTTTAAAGGGGCACTCCACAGATTGTACGCACGAGGATCGGTTTACCAGTAAAAACAGATGGAGACCATCTTATGACGCTCTGGAGGGAACTTTTCTAGAGAAAATAAGCAGCTGAAATCAAATATCTTGGAGACTGCACATTTTGTTGCCGCAAAAACTGAATGTTGGTGTTTGAAAGGCTTTTGTAATGCACAAATGGTCTGATTAATTTCCGGATTTAAAGTATTTATCAGGGTTCGTACGGTCATGGAAAACCTGGAAAAGTCATGGAATTTTAAAATGGTAATTTCCAGGTTTGGAAAAGTCATGGAAAAAACATAAATCATTAGTTTTTTGAAAAGTCATGGAAATGTGTTATAATCACGAGTTCGAAATGATTAATGTGTTTTTTAAAGAAAGACGCTCAAAATATAAGCCGGTGATACGCACAATTGTCTAAATGTGTCCGAGATTTCAGTTTGGTCATGGAAATTTGGTTAAAAGTCATGAAAATCCATTTATCGAAATGTGTAAGAACCCTGATTTATATGTATTATTTCCATAGCCCACATGTAACTGTATGTTATCGCTCTTTATTTCATCTCAGGATCAGCTTGCTGCCCAAAATCATCGAGGCCAAGTACCTGGATATCATGGACGCCCAGCACATGTAGAACAGCAGCGCACACCTGGGAAAGGATTCTCTCTCTCCAGTCGGAGGGAGAGAATCAGACTCGGAACTCAATGGACGTGTTGCCAACTAAACCAAATGCTTTTGGACTTCAATACGTGGATACGAGCGCTCTGCTGGTGACTGGACGACCATCCACACCCCCAGACGCTTTCTCATGGCTCATCACACATTTACCATCAGTTGCTGATTTCCTTCAAATATGTAACATTTACTGCATCTTTATTTCACTTGATATAAGCATGAAGGAGTTTCTTCTGATGTCATAGAGAGCAGCTTGGTCTGCGTCCTGCTTGGCTTTAAAGTGTGACGTGTATGAGAGGACTTCTGAGTTTTAACCCCCGAGAAAATCGTCATTTACCGAAGTGAAAAAACGATTTTCGTCTCACGTGGATAGTTTTTATGACCCAAAAATTAAGTTGAATATCGCAACATGTGCGTTTCAGTCGTTTAGGTGTGAAACACGTCTGATTTCATTCCGAGGAGACATGACAAGAGACGTGTTGTTGTCCAGGTAATTTGTTCTGTGCATAGTAATGTTCGGATTAAATCAAAACTGTTACACTAAATATATCCCTTTTTTAAAAGAACTGACATAAAAGTTCTCATTATACTGATTCTCCTCCGTATTCAAAGCTGAATACTTCACTGATAGTCACAGAAGAGCAGCTTCTCGAATATCACTTCGGGGACTGACCGAGGGAAATCCTCCACTAGAGGGCAGTAGAGACTCATCTTCAGGATGGTTTGAGCTCAGGCTTGGCCGATGGTGGATGTATATTTATCAGTATATTACAGAAAAAACTTGGCAGATTCATATCGCCCAGTATAAGAAACTTGGATAATGACGTGGAGAGGCCCCAAAGTTCACGTCTTTCAGAGCTTTTCTCACATTATTTAGTTTCATCTGCCTAAAGAAACAAACAAACCACCTGACGCTCAAATTTTAAAATGAAATCCACTGCCTTTGATGTGTTCACCATTGTTTTCCCACAGTGATGTGAAGACCATGTCGTCGCGAATGCTCTTCACAAGGGTACTAACTGTTTGCAACGAGTGCTTCGAAAACATTTTCAGGGAATAACAAAAGAGGCTCATTTTCACATTGTGCTACGACGATTATCATCCGTGGGTACGGCCGCAACTACAATCACGAATGCAGCAAAAGAAAACCGTTGGTTGCTATTCACATTTAGTCATTTGGAATTAAATTGCACAAGAAAATAGCCCGTCTTTGTTGAATAAGCTGGCGCCGGCGCGTGAATGACGTCTGACGGACAATATGCTTCTTTTTTATTTATTTGTAGAAAAGAATGTGATAAAATATTTGTTTTTACAATTACAGCTTTTTAGGACCCCATCCTAGGTGTGATTACTCTTCTTGCTGTCGACTCCCATTGTCCGTTTGAGAGCTATGTGGGGAGTGTGATTTAACACTGAGATGTCTGAATAAAAAACACAATCCACCCGATCGGCGCATCTGTCTCGTGTGCACTGTAAGAAGACCAACACGCAATGTAGAAGGAAATATAATAATTTATTTCACATGACTGTACAAACTCATAAGAGGGACAAAAAAAAGGAGGCCAGAGAGTTTTGTGTCACCCTGTCGTCCAGACGTCTGTAAACCAGAGTACAAGAATCTGACCAATCCTGTGACTCCGCTGAGATTGAGACTTCCCATGAGTAAACAAAAAACTGAGATGACACAGATATCATCATAGAGATGCATCCACTTCTCGGTCGCCATGGAGACGCCGCTAATTAATTTGCCATCACAAACAAACTGAATATTTATCACTCCCACACAGAACAACCGCTCCTGATCTGAGATCTGTGCTGGATCATTTTTGGGCAGGTGGAGCCCGGCATCTCCGTTTGGCTGCCGGCTTCCTCCGCATTTCTAGAGTGTCCTCCGCGTACCTGTGCTGACTCGGCTACCTGTGTACTCTCCTCCAGAGGCGTCAATATCTACGTGCTCCTGATGCCCTGGAAGCCACAGAAGCTCCAGCGTTTCTCCAGACTGGCGCCGACGCCGGTCAGCTCCTGTCTGAAGGTGCAGGGCAGCCGGGAGAGAAGAGCCTCCACCTCGCCGGTGTTGATCTGTGAACACACACACACACACACACACACACACACACACACACAACCACACACTTGTCACACAAAACTACTCTTGCACGAATGAACACAGACATCGTCTTTCACCTCTGCTCTTCATTTTCACTAGGCTTACACGCAGTTCTCACACCTTAACTTAATTTCACAGGGTTCTTACGGTCATGGAAAACCTGGAAAAGTCATGGAATTTTAAAATGGTCATTTCCAGGCCTGGAAAAGTCATGGAAAAAACTTAAATCATAAAAGTTTTGGAAAAGTCATGGAAATTTGTTATATTCACATGTTCATTTGCATCAAATTTCAAATAATTAATATGTTTTTGAAAGAAAGACACTCAAAATATAAGCCGGCATACGCTCCCTTACTGGCGGCGCTCTCTTTTCTCGTTGCAAGTGAACACACCGTAACTAGAAAGTTCACTGAACCACTATTTACAGTCCGACAGATGTATTTGCACATATAGGACGATAGTTTGATTAAAAGAATAAAGATGTATATACATTTTTATAAGAATAAACTTGTTTATGAATGTTTATTTTTTTAATCAAACTATTGTCTCATGTATTGGTTTCATTTAAGGTATACTGTATGCTTTGGAATTCTCATTGTTTAAATACTACGTTTTCTCACTTTCATGTATGCACTGAGATTTCAGTTTGGTCATTTGGCCATCTTCATAAGCGGTACGTTCATGGAAAACCTGGAAAAGTCGTGGAATTTTAAAATGGTCATTTACTGGCCTGGAAAAGTCATGGAAAAAACTGAAATCATAAAAGTTTTGAAAAAGTCATGGAAATGTGTTATTTGTCCATTTCCGGCAAATTTGAAATAATTAATACGTTTTTTAATGAAAGACGCTCAAAATATAAGCCGGCGTACGCGCTCGATACGCCAAATATTCTAAATTGTTCATGTTTATACCGAGATTTCAGTTTTGTCATGGAAATTTGGTTTAAAGTCATGGAAAAGTCATGGAAGTCCATTGGTCAAAATGTGTAAGAACCTTGTTTCAGATGAAAAGGACAAGCATCAAGACGATATGAGCGACATGACACGCTGTGTGGGCCGAGGAGACTGGAGACAGAAATCCCCAGTACGAGCTGCTGTAGGCGACCGGCCGTGTTGGAGTCCGGTGCTGATGATGTCGGGACGCATTGGGGCCCATCGTGGGGATGGGACTGGTGAATCATTACTGACAACGGAGCAGCGTTGTGTGTGGAGCCGGTGGATAAGGAGGGAGGATCGGGCTTGTTGCCGGGCAGACCGGCCAGCTCGATGTGCAGAATCAGAATGGAAAACAACTGAGACAACAGCCAGACAGCCACACACGCACTTTAACAACATCTCAAACTCACAGTCACAACACATTTATGTACAATGCCAACCCCGTTCAAAACACACACACACACACACGCACACACAAGCTTCACTAAGGCTACATGTCACACAAGTTTCAAGCAATAGTTTTAAATATATTTTTTTAATGTTTTTTTCTTGATAGCAAGTTGGATGAGAATATTTAAATTACTCATGCTTGTCAGATAAATATGAAGCAGGGAGGAAATGGCCGGCTTAGCTAGGCATAAAGACTGGAAACGTGGGTAAACAACTAGCAACAGCAATAGCTCCAAAAGTAATAACCTGATAACAAGCACCTTTTAAAGTTCACTAAATAACATCTCCATGCTACTTTGTTTAATTCGCTCAATTTAAAAAAAAAAACATGTTCTCACTTCTCACAGATATGAAAGTGGTATCAATCTTCTCATCTAACTCACATCAAAGCACATTTCTCAAATTGTCTAACTATTTGTGACTGCTTGTGTACCTTGTGTATGTAGGACCTAGAACAACACACCTGATTGAACGTTTCAAGTGTATTTCCCGTGTGTTTCACGTGTAGCTTCACCTCACCGTGATGTCACAGTGTACTGACGCACCCTGAGCCCACCGCTACATCACTGCAGCAAGCTGAGAACATGATGAGGAGATTTTCACCCATTTGTTCTCCTTATTTGTTTCAAGTTTGAAATCTGTGAATTCTAAACCTCTCGTCAAGTCTGTTAGCAAAAGAAAAAATAGCACAAACATTAGCCGATATATAAAAGGGAAGGAGACGGATCAGATCCGTCAACATATCACCAATGTACCATCTTATTAAACTTTGTTGGACGAGTGCCTGGTGAGCAACCAACGACTTGTGTTCATTTTTATTTATTCTTTATTTCAGACGCCAAGTTCCATTTAAAATAACAGACATACAACTAAAAGAGAGAGCAAACAAGAAGATAAAACATACAACATACATAATACAGTTAATTAAAAAGTATGAAGACATTTGTGCCAATGTCGTCTTAAGTTCTTAATAAAATAAAACACTTTAACAACATGATATCAACTAGTGTTATTGCCGTGACGGCGCCAGTCAGTCGCAGTGGAATTGAGCAGCAGGAGGTAATGAGAGCCTACCTCACAACCAAGAACAGTCTTAGAGACGACGAAGCTCAGCTGAGTTATACACCAGGAGTCAGTTGAAATGAGTCACAGCTGAGTTATATATCAGGAGTCAGTTTAAATGAGTCACAGCTGAGTTATCCACCAGGAGTCAGTTTAAACAAGTTATAGCTGAGTTATACACCAGGAGTCAGTTTAAATGAGTCACAGCTGAGTTATACACCAGGAGTCAGTTTAAATGAGTCACAGCTGAGTTATCCACCAGGAGTCAGTTTAAACAAGTTATAGCTGAGTTATACACCAGGAGTCAGTTTAAATGAGTCACAGCTGAGTTATACACCAGGAGTCAGTTTAAATGAGTCACAGCTGAGTTATGCACCATGAGTCAGTTTAAATGAGTCACAGCTGAGTTATACACCAGGAGTCAGTTTAAATGAGTCACAGCTGAGTTATACACCAGGAGTCAGTTTAAATGAGTCACAGCTGAGTTATGCACCATGAGCCAGTTTAAAGGAGTCACAGCTGAGTTATACACCAGGAGTCAGTTCAAATGAGTCACAGCTGAGTTATATATCAGGAGTCAGTTTAAATGAGTCACAGCTGAGTTATGCACCATGAGCCAGTTTAAATGAGTCACAGCTGAGTTATACACCAGGAGTCAGTTCAAATGAGTCACAGCTGAGTTATACACCAGGAGTCAGTTCAAATGAGTCACAGCTGAGTTATATATCAGGAGTCAGTTTAAATGAGTCACAGCTGAGTTATGCACCATGAGCCAGTTTAAATGAGTCACAGCTGAGTTATACACCAGGAGTCAGTTTAAATGAGTCACAGCTGAGTTATATATCAGGAGTCAGTTTAAATGAGTCACAGCTGAGTTATATACCAGGAGTCAGTTTAAACGAGTCACAGCTGAGTTATACACCAGGAGTCAGTTTAAATGAGTCACATTGTTGAGAGAAATCAGGCCTAAACTGGCAGAAGCAGAACATGAATATATTCATCAATAAGTTGTGCGAGTGGGGATGTGTGATACAATTACAAAGTGATAATGGTAACACAACAGAAAGAGAGAGGCTCTAAAGGAGCAACAGGAAAGCGTCAGCTTCATGTTGAGATCCTAGTGTAACGCAGTCTAAAAAGTGGAGAAGAATCGACACGCGAAGCACAAAGTCTGCGCCGCTTCGTCATGCGTCGGGAGAAAACAGCGAACGCTCCCACGCTGATGCAGAAACAGCTGTGGCTTTACTCAGCTGCTGGGATTAGTGATGCTGTTGAATCAGGCGACTCACAGTGTGACCAACACAAAGCCGCCATCTGTATCTGTTCATGTCTGTTCAATATATGTGTGTATACTGTAACTGGGATTATAACTGCAGGGATCGAGTGGTCTCGTCAACTCCTGTTTCAGAATTTAATTATTCTATACTGCCACATACATATATCCAAAAGTTTAGCTGCCAACTAAATGTAATTATATTTCAACCACGTCACTGAATTAATTAAATAGTGAATTAGTATGTGTATTTCAATTTCAGCATAAAAAATTATAATTGGAAAACTATAATTACCGCCGTACCGTTGTTGCAAGAACACGATGGGGGATTTTAGACGACAACACATTGCTTAGTAACAGGTGAATGTGTGTGAAGCAGTGAAGCTTTAAATTGATATGTTTGTTCACCAACCTTTGCTGAGATAAACAAAGGCTCAAAAACCTCAGAGTAATTGATGGCTCTCACCTGCACCTCAGGCGTGTTTGCATGCTAGGAGACTAAAATGGCACAGCAGGACTCTGGCATAGAGCAGGCCCATATGTCAGCCCTGCAGGGAAATTTAATCTGTGTCACCATGTCTAGGATACTGTGTGTGTGTATGTGTGTGTGTGTGTGTGTTACCTTGGTGTCCAAACGCTGCAGGTAGGAACAGATGTACTCGATGCTGGCTCCAAACGGGTGGACGTGGAGGAAGGTCGCAATGATCCCTGAGGCGGAAACAAAAAGGTCCAGCGGACGTGTTAATTAAACTGCCACAATGCAAAGACATACCTCGTCACGAGACGCCCGCCTTCCAGTTTCAGAACACTCTAGAAATCAGTGTGTATTATTCTCCCTCCTCGTGCCTGACTGAAAACAAGCACTGATGCGTCCAGTGGCTTCTTCACATGTTAAGAGGCTCTTGGATATTGTGGCTCCAGATTAGAGGGAGTGTTCCATGATGGCTTTGATGTCGTTGTTTCTCATCTGCTTTACTGAAACCAGCTGAGATTTGGGTGCTGGGTATCAGATGATTTGACCGAAAAGTGTTAGACTGCATGAAAAAAATGCAACTGTAGTTCAGTCTGTCTATACAACAAGAGGAACTTCCTCTGAGGATTGTTCCTGATTTATTACAACGTGTTTCTTATTTCGGAAGTTACGTAACTCTTGACATGGGGCAACAAACCATGAAGGTTTGGTTCAAGTTTGATGCTTTTATGTTAACGGAAATAAAGTTGTTCTAAGAGCCAAATGCCTGATTTCATTTGTTATAATAATTTAGTTTAAAAATATTTAAAATGGTAACTAAAGATAAATCTTTTTTATTATGATGTAAAAGAATGTTTATGCTAACATATAATTTAGTATTGTATTTAAAAGCTTAATAATTTGTCGGAATGTAAATTTCCAATCAGATGACGTCACGTCAGGATATCAGATGTGCGTTGGACTGTCAGTCGTGTTTTGAGCTCAGAGAGATTGGAAGCGACATCGTTTTTTGACCGTGTGAACCTGTAACTTTACGTTTTTTAGTAAACAAAATTTTGTATGAAAAAGCCACGTGTGTCACTCGCGTTTCAATTAATAGCTTAAAGACTGATCTCAAAAGTGTGGTACAGAAGACCCAGAAGTAGACGGAGTGCCACTACAGTTATAGATAGAACTGAATTATACGTTCACGGTGCATAACATGCTTTCTTTCTAATTAAAAAAACAAAAACTCAAAATGCCTTTGCAGCTAACTAAAACAAACTCAAATGCTATTTCATCTGTTATACTTTTTCTTATTTTTCTTAACAATTACACACCTGTGATCATCTAAATTCTAAATTGGAGGGAGGGAACAGGCAAAGAGACGCAGCGCTCTGTTCCCTGATGAAACGTTTCCTTGAGGAGACGAGTGTCCCCTTTGTTCCTGCGGCGCTCACTTTAACTCCTCAAAGAAGACATCAAGAAGAGTTATTCGGTCATTGCCAACATTTTTAATATTACCCACGTCTGCCGCTGCACACAGTGGCCGTGAACAGGGAACACGCATCGTTGACTGCCTGACTACCTGCTCTGAGACAGCAGATGAAGATATGCGATGCACTGCAGGAAACGCAGAACTGGACCCAAATGGACGGATACAGAGAGGTCCAACGGTAACAATCTATGGCACACTTTTAATTTCCTTTTCACTCTCTCACAAGATGCAGCACGTTCTATCTTTCATGCTTTGAGCCAACGGATGTCCTTGACAATTAATGTGTGAACATGCAGTGTGCCGGAAAACAAGCAGCAAAATAGGACGAGGCTTTGTTTACTTCTATAAATAATGTAGTTTATAACACACTGGGGAGATGGATGTCAGCCATATTTACCATTAACATAAAGTCATATTGTGTTATGCAATCCGATGATTAAAGTGGGCTGAATCTCATCTTCTCTCTTCATATCTTCCTCGTCTCTCGCTCTAATAGCTTTGTAATTATGCATAGTTACTACGTCAGAGCGTCCGGAGCAAATCAGAGAACTCCAGCTGCTGTAGAGGTGGCATCAATGGTGCATGTTGAGGTTATGTTATACAACGGATGGACAATAAGAAGAGGTGAATAACGTCTTACAACATAATGCAATCCAATTTGACAGCTGTGTATGTCCTGTACTGCCTTTGTGAGACTTATTGTGTTCCATTGCTGTTGTTAGGTTGTAATAGTTTATTTTGATAACATCTGCAGAGGTCTTATGTTTTAAATTAATACATATAGAAAGATATTATAATAGAAAATATTAAGGAGAATATTGATATTGTTATTAATGTATTATGAAGCATAATAGCAATGTTTACTCTATGCAAATGTAAATGGCAAGAATGAATGTATGTTGCATGAGAGTGACTATGTTAGTATTATAGATCGACGAAGCCGGTTGAAATCCGTGACGTGACTTACAACAACAAGGGACTTTTATTGTGAAGGTGACTTTAATGCAGATCATAATAGACGGGACTTTTATTGTGAAAATAGTTGACCGGAAATGCCCCGAGTGATAAAACTTCCGGGAAAAGGGGAATCGCCCTCTTTTATCTTGTACAGGTAACGTGGAGGTCAAAAGATCAGGATCGTGAACTTTGACTGTTTGTTTTACACAAAGCTAAATGTTGATAACTTAATTCATGCGCGTCCGGAAGCCTGTTTTCCACCATCTGCGGAGTGCCCAGTTTCAGAATACCTTACACTGTTGAGGTCATAATCGTTTGCATTGGTGGACTTTTTATATTGGAAGGTACCGCTGTTACCGGGTAAAAATCCTGTTATTGTTTTAGTGGCACGATGACCTCATGGAAATTGTGCTTAGCTTAATTGTATGTACTGTTTACCACCTCCTCAGTGTGTACTGCACAATGCCTCCCAAATGGACAATGACACTGATGTAAACGTAACAAATACGTCTCGTCTGAATCACAACACTGTATCTCTCTCTAGGCCCGAGATACTACTCAATGAAAATAGTTTCTCAACATTATCACTTTTTCTCAATTTTATATTTTCCGGTTTTATGTTTTCAACTGTTCATTAAATACGTGAGCTTTTTTCTCTTATCTGTATAATAACGCCACTAGCCATCATTTATAATAAATTCATCCAATTGTTATTTATTTAATCAGCATTCTAACATTTGCTTATCAATGTACAGCTGGGGCTGATGGGAATCATACCATTTTTGCAGGTATGAAAAAAGAAAAATAGTATTAGACAAAGAGGATTGACCTGATGATGGAAGTATGAAAAAATCATGGAAAAGTCATTAGGATTAACTCTCTGGCTACCATGGACATCTGTTCCAAACTTCATGGCAATCCATCTAATAGTTAAGATGTTTTAATTTACACCAACGTGGCGGGCTGACTGTCTTTTCCAAAGAGCCCTGCCAAGGCTAAAACTGTCAAAACTTCTGATTGCACTGTGAATAAATAACTATTAAACAACTAAAATGTGGTTGTCAACGGCACCAACATGGACCTGTCGTAGTCTCAAGTGGAGCAAATAAAAGATGAGAATTGTGTGTCAGGATGTTTATAATTTTAATCCTAATCCTGATTGTGATGTAAATCTCAGCTTCATTCTCTAGACTTACATCCCAACCGTGATATTCACGCGTCAATCAACAGATATACTTTTGTCTGGGCATGCAGCTTATATGTAATTAATGTTTTAAGTAATGTCCGATTAAATATTTTACAATATTGTGGATGTGTGGTAAAAAACAAAACAATTTCCACCTTGAAAATAATAATTGTTATTTTGTAAATGCAGTAATGCCGTGGAGGCAGCATACCGACTAGCAGCGCATCCCTCTCAGTGTGAATAGGATTGGGCCGATTCTTCTCTGGAATACCTTCTTTGTCCTCGCTGCAGGACACCACTGATGATGCTGTTACATCCTGCAGAAACAGAGATCACAAAACAATGTTGAAAGACCCACATAGTACCTGAATTACAGAAGCATCTCAACAGGGCTCTGGGAAGTTAACAGTCTCACACTTGAGGGTGTTTTAGTTAGCATGCAAGGACATTTGCACTACAAGCAAATGCCATAAAATGGAAAATAAGGACAAAAGGAGTGAAAGAATGAAGCCAACAGCGTAAGTTCAGATGAAGGGAAAAGCAAAACACGACAGGAAGTGCTAACGATGTTAATGATTAAGCGGTTGTTTATTGTCACCGTGCCACCAAAACAATAACAGGATTTGTATCCGATGACAGGGATACCGTCCAATATAAAAAGTCCATCCCACAACACAAACAATTATTAAATGTGTCCCCTCCTAAAAATATTGCGTCTATCGGAGCCACACCCGTCTGTACGTTGACTTTTCATGGGATTCGGTCGCACGAAAAAATCGCTTTGCTTTTGGTGTGAACGCACCTTTAGAAGGGCTTTGTTTCTTGGGTTCTGTAACTTGAACAATATCACTGTTATTGGATCAGTAAAGTAATACAAATTAATGAATGTTAGAAAAAATAATAAAGTAAGAAAAAGAAGAAAAAAAGTAAAATAGTAATATAAAGTAATTTAAAGTAATACAAAATAAAAAAAGTTATACAAAAGTACATAAGTAATAAAAAGTACAAAAGTAATGAAAAATTAAAAGTACAAAAGTAATAATAAGTAAAAAAGTATCACAAAGTAATAAAGTAATCAAAAGTACACAAGTAATCAAAAGTACAAAAGTAATGAAAACGTACAAAAGTAATAAATTAATAAAAAGTTAAAAAGTTATAAAAAGTAATCAAAAAGTAAAAAAAAGTTAAAAGGTAATACAAATTAACAAAGCAATAAACAGTAATAACGCAAATGCCATCAAATGGAATATAAGGACAAGAGAACAATATAAAGGAGTGAAAGAATGAAGCCAGCAGCTAAAGTTCAGATGAAGGTAAAAGCAAAACACGACAGAGGAAGTGCTAACGATGTTAATGATCAAGCGGCTGTTTACCAAAACCATGCGATTTTACTAAAACAATAACAGGATTTGTATCCGATAACGACGATATCTTCCATTTTCTATAAAAAATCTATCCCACAACGCAAACAATTATTTTCTTATTATTTCTTAATGAGAGAAATTTGTAAATTGAGAATCCTGGAGAAGTGGCTTCCTCTCCCGAGTCTAATCGGGATGCAGTGGCCTTGTCGTCGAGTCCTGGTTTAATGTGCGAGTGTGTGCAGGTATGTACTTTACTCGATACCTGCGCTGTGTGCTGCTCGTTCATGTTCTAACCCAGTTGTGTCTGGGTGATTTAGTCAGTGACGAGTACAGGCCCTGTGAAGGTTGGCTTGTAATCATATTTCATGTCAGTGGAGGGCAGATGAAATAACTACAAGGAAAAGGGTAAGACAAAAATATAGCGTGGAGTAGTGAGCCCTCAGGTTTTTTCCACCTCACTTACACTGACTTGATTAGCACTCTGTTCGCTCGCTCTGTCGTCTTGCTTTAACGTCGTCGGCTAGAGTCAATTAGAACAATGAGAGGAAACATCAATGAGAAACAAATGCACCAAGACACACCAAAAACTGTCTCTCCATCCCTCTCTGACTCCCTCAGACCCACGTGCACACACACCCACACCCACACCCACACACACACACACACACACACACACACACACACACACACACACACACACACATACCCGTTTTTACTACCCCGTGGGGACACCTGACTAGAGGCAGCCTGGTGGGGCCCACCCTTTCTGAAGGATCTAGAGACATAGTTTTGATTGTTAAAATCATGATCACACACACATACACACACACACACACACAAGCACACACACTTACAAGCAGTTCAAGTCAGAGCAAAGTCAGAGCCTGAGTTAGATAAAGAAAAGTCAAATTGTGTATATATAATAAACACTCAATTGGTCCTCTTCTTTGCGGGGCTGTGAATAAGTCGATTTAATTATAGCTGCATCAACAATACATGCACTTAAAAAATACCGTCTAACTGGATTTGAAAGGAAACGTGCCGTTTAACATGATTAAGATGAGACGCTGTTAAAAATTAAAGTAGCTTCTCTTGGCTGAACGTGCGATACCATGACAACAGTGCTTACAGGTGTGTGATGAAAGAGTACATCTTGAGAATAGTAGTGAAGGAATAGATTTGGTAACTGCATTGTTAGGCAGATACACGGAGTGATGAACTAATACGATGCTAACAGCTACAATGCAGCAGGAATAAATATGTAATCTCCCATCAACGTAAACACTGCAACAGAACTGTCACATGGTGTGAGATAATAATCAGCTTTTAAGTTAGAGAACTTGTTAGCAAAGAGTTGCTTATTTATGTACATATCCAGCAGGGACAGAGAAACATTATTCATTTAAGTTGTATATACAGTATATATACTTTCTTCTTTTAGCTCTGTTTTTGGTCTCTCCCAACTCATCTGTATTTCTTAGTTGCTAAATGCTCTACTTTGTTCAACAGCTCGTCCCTGACTGTGTCCGTCTGCTGTTTGGTATTCAGAAGGTAGCATGCAGGGGGGTTTATAGAGATGTTTCTCTTAAAATAGTTGGCTGATGCAGCCAGAAAAACCTTCTTTCAGAGCAGTGAGAATACAGTTGTGGGCCAAAGAGTTAAAACCTTTTACAAAGCTCTATAAAACATGGATGGAGAGCTGCAGGTGCAGCTGTATCCAAGTGACCTCTTCAACATGTCCACATTGTTTTCACATTCTTATTTCATACAATGTCCTCGTGAAAATATAAATGATAGCCTCTTAATGTTTGTTTACACATCTAAGAACATTCACCACTTGATGGATTCTATTGCTTTTTAGTCATCTAATTTTTCTTTTTCTTTGTATGAATTAAGTCGAATTGCATAAAATATATCTGATCCTTCGACTATACTGTGCATCTGACTGCACTATTCTTCACTTTGTTGTACTATTTTTAACGATTTGTTTCACGATATGTTTTGTATGTTTTTGTATGTATTGTATTTTGTCCTTTCTGTGGACCCCAGGAAGATTAGCGGTCGCTAAGGCGTCAGCTAATGGGGATCCAATAAATAAACTAAACTAAACACCGCAGTCATACCTTTGACTATTGTGTATTGAAATTTCACATCTTGGCCCATCCAGTTTATCATTCAGGCTTTAATGAGGACCACCTTCAACCACCTGCCTGTTGGTAGGAATGATGCTGGAGTGGAAACCTCTTTAAGGACTTCATCCTCGTTAGGGCGCATGTAACATGTGTGTTAAGGGCTTGAGGATTCTAACACTTTTACCTTTTCAGTAAATTATCTATAGCTGGGAGAGACCAAAAACAGAGCTAAAAGAAGAAAGTATATAAGATAAGATAGTCCTTTATTAGTCCCTCAGTGGGGAAATTACAGGGTCACAGTAGCAATACTCACAAGTGAATAAAAACGAATAATAATAGAAACAAGTAATATAAATAAGCATTAAAAAAATGTACAGACTGAATAGAAAGGTATATACAAACAAAAAGTACTTAAACATATTGCACATGTTATTGTACCAGGTAAGTGATAAAATATATATACTGTATATACAACTTTAAATGAATAATGTTTCTCTGTCCCTACTGGATGTATAAATAACCAAGCAACTCTTTGCTAACAAGTTCTCTAACTTAAAAGGTGATTATTATCTCACACCATGTGACAGTTCTGTTGCAGTGTTTACATTGATGGGAGATTACATATTTATTCATGCTGCATTGTAGCTGTCAGCATCGTATTAGTTCATCACCCCGCGTATCTACCGAACAATGCAGTTACCAAATCTATAGATGAATTATCTATAGCTTAAGCAAAGATGGTTGCCTGCTACATGCACATTTTATAACCTGCTTTTGTGTTAATTTTTTATTGTTTTTGCAGCTACAGGCAGGGCTAACAAAGGTCAGCCAAACATGAGCACAACTTGTAATGAATGTGAACTTTTGCTGCGAGCCACACGTCAGGGCAGGATATGATAAAAACTACACGAAGCGTAGTGATGCACTCAAACACTCTGCGGCGATGTGAAAGCCGCTTAAGTCCAGAAGGAGGTTTTTTCTCCTGAGTGGTGAGGAGCTTGTACATAATTGCCATGTGATTGGACAGAAACAGTCAAACATCACATGCTGTCATCCTCACTGAGGTCCAGATGATAAAGTATCTGTGCTACTATACAGCTCTGCTTATATACAGAGGTAATCCCCCAGAGGACAGCGAGAGATGTATATGGAAGGAATGAAATTAAATAGACACAAATAAACAGCCGGAGAAGCTAGAGCCAATATATATTGTTCCTGCAGTGAGAAAAACACAATTTCCTGTACAACTGCAGTCTGATACGCATCAGGAGTCAGACATATTTTTGATATCCTGTTAAAATTTGTACTAAATACTGTTAATAGTGTAAATGCATACACTTTACCACACAGTTTTTTGTACAGTGCTTTTAAAAAATATATTTTTCACATTTCTATTACATTTCTATTACTTTTACTATTATTATTATTATTATTATTATTATTATTATTATTATTATTATTATTATTATTATTATAGTGTGTTTGTTTTGTACCTCTGTGTTTCGGAGAGCCCTGCAAAAACAATTCCGATGTGTCTGGACTGCTGGTCTAGGCACAGATGGCAAATAAAAAACCTTGAACCTTGAACTTGCACAATAACGGAGATGCACAGCCCTAAGTTTACAGAATCAATCATTTCAGAAGAATTTCAGAATAATTTCTTGGAAATTACTATCGCAAAATTAATGCAAAAAGAGGGTCTTTTGATTGTCTCGACAACCGTTCATCTAAACAACTTCACACTAAGTGGATGGACCCGAGGAAGTGCATCGTCCAGCGCGACCTCCTGAGACCTACAGACTATTCATCAGTCGAGAAACTGCATGAATAGATCAGCCTCAGAGAGAAGAGGGCACGAAGAAGGAGAGAAGCTAATTCACGTAGTTTAAATATCTGCAGTTGAGCGACCTTCCGTCAGCTCACAGAAAACAAACTTCAGCAGCTCTGTGAATTAGGAAGATGACACAAGCAGACAGCAAACCACCAGAGTCATCAGACCCCACTTGACAGTACCATTTTAGTATTATAATTATCCAATTACATAGCTGGCTGAACTCCAGGCTCCATCTCATATCCGCTCTCTTCCCCGTTACCACGCTGAGCCAGAGCAGGCCGGCGAGCGGTGAGAGAGCACAGATGCTATCCGACGCAATCTCTGTTGCGTGTCACCAGGTGACCCGCGGAAAAAAAACACCATCTTTGTAGATTTGGAGTCGAGACGCAGCGAACATCCAACGTCAGAATCAGAATCAGAATCAGAATCAGAAACCGTTTATTGCCAGGAATGTTTACACAAACGAGGAATTTCTTTTATCGGAAGGTGCAACATTTGACGTGACAAACAACAATCAACATAAACTCAAGTACAAGACAAGATAAAGACAAAGATAAAGTGCCTGAACAACAGAGAACGTTTAAAGTGTCTAAGTGTATGTTTCTAGTGACATGTGTGTTTGAGTTAAGGTGTATGTTACATGTGACGTGTGTTTAAGTTAAAGTGCATGTTACATGTGACGTGTGTTTAAGTTAAAGTGCATGTCACATGTGACGTGTGTTTAAGTTAAAGTGCATGTTACATGTGACGTGTGTTTAAGTTAAAGTGCATGTTAAAGTGTGTGAAGGAGGAGGAGGAGGAGGAGGAGGAGGAGGAGGAGGAGGAGAGATGAATGAGGAGGAGGGAAGAGGTAGGAGGAGGATGGAGGAGGAGGAGGAGGAGAGAGGAAGGAGCAAGAAGAGGAGTTAGTCCTGGGGGTGACAGAGTCAGTCAGTGGGAGACCCGGGCTCCATTGATGAGCCCGACTTCTGACGGGAAAAAACTTTTTTACAGTGCGGTCTCTTCACAGGACCGTTGTAGCACAGCAACACACTGCTTCATAGACACACACACACACACACACACACACACACTCACACACACACAGACGGTGTGTATTCTCCTGTGAGCGTACGAGCGGCCTCATTAGAGTCGCTCGTCGCTCACGTCGCTCACTCAAGGACACCTTGAGGGTGAACAAAAGGGAGACAACACTCTCTTACTTCACATTCAAGTTTCTAATCTCAGTTACCTCCCGGCACAGCCTTTCTAAAGACTTGTCTCTTATCTTCTGACATAACATCATCATTCAGCACTACAAGAATGAAACGAAGGACATGACAGGGATGGCATGACCGTAACTGGGGTACTTCTGCCAAACTGTGCAAACATTTCCCGCTTCAGAACTAAATACTGTAAAATAAGTTGGGTGTAAACGTTCTTTGACGGATTTTATGTGCCTTAAAATGCCTCCTCCCACACAGGCAACGCTTACTGTACTTCACATTAAACGCATTCAACTGGCAAAACACAAAGAAGAAAGTATAGTGAAGCCGCGGTTGGCGATGACCACGGTCGTTCAATAATAGAAATGTGTCAACTGTCATGATAGAAAAAGAACGACTACTGATTGACAGATGTCCTGAAGGTAACAGACAAACCAGATTTGGATTGAAGTCTCATTATCCGTTCTTTTATTTTAGAAGCCAGAAGCCAGCTGGTTACATCATAGGGACCTGCTCTTTTAGGTACTCCAGATGATCTGCCTTTTTTACTTTGTAATGTCACGGTTAATACCAAATATCATTAATTATCATTACTCAGGGACAGATCGTGAGACGCCACATTGAATGCACCAACATCTTTACTGACATGAAGCCAGTGTGAAATAATGTTCACAATATGCAACATTTGTCACGCACTGAAATGTATTCTGAAGTCATTTCTTTCTAACAAGAGGACCACGCATGAGGCCCGTTTGTTTGAAAAGATCCATTATTACCATTTACACATCAACACAAATGTTTCCCGTGACTTGGCGTGTGCTCGTGTTCCTCTGACCTGTACGGCGGTTGCAGTCTGCAGGTTCTGCAGTCCTGACGTGAGGTCATGGATTTGGTTCTTCAGCTGCTGTTTATCCTCTTTGTTCTTCTCCAGCTCGGTCTCTCGCTCCTTCAACTCATCCCTCATTCGCAGAAGTTGCTAAACAAGAAGAAGGAGAAGAAGGAGAATGAGAAGAACAAGAAGGAAGAAGAAACAACAAAAAAGAAGAACAAAGACAAAATATGCAAGACGACAAACAAAGGAGAAGAAAGAAGAAGGACAAAGAAAAAAGGAACGTAGGAAGAAGAAGGAAAAGGAAAAAGAAAAAAGGATGAAGGACGAAGGAAGAAGAAGGAGGCCATTATTGATTATTTTAGCCGTGTTTCACCAGCTGATCTTCGACAGAAGGAGAATAAATTAATCTGATGCAGGGTCCCAATCTTAATTCCGAAGCATCAAAATATTCAAAAAAGAGAGTCCCTCATCAGCCTCCTGCCTCCTTTTAATGTGAAGCTGAATTATTCATCAGATACGTTGGTGCTGTGCAGCGTGTGTCAAGTGAGGTGAACACCGAGCGCTGGTCTGAAGTCAGCCAGAGATCCAGACGGGCCTGCTGAGCTCTTCTGCATACAGTGGGGGGAAAACGGATTTAGTCAGCCACCAATTGTGCAAGTTCTCCCACTTAAAAAGATGAGAGAGGCCTGTAATTTACATCATATGTAGACCTCAACTATGAAAGACAAAATGAGGAAAAAAAATCCAGAAAATCACTTTGTCTGATTTTTAAAGAATTAATTGGTAAATTCCTGGGTACAATAAGTATTGAGATCTCGTTCATACCAAGCATTACAAAACGTTGTCTGGAAATATTCTCCAGATAATAAATGATCCAATTAGATAGTCGTCATTTTCACATTACACATTATGACGGTTTGTGTTCTGTCTGCATCTTTTTTTTTTTGCAGTAAAGAAAAGTAGACATGGCAGACGAATAGCACAACTCTGGTACTCAGGCACTATGATGTCGCATTATTCATGCTTTATACGTATAAAAAAATAATCAAAGTCCAACAAAGTCCATGTTTTCCAGGCAGGATTCTTCTGGAAAACCTTTGATATTAGAGTTGCAGCTTCAAAAGTACGAGCTAAGTTCAAACAATTTGATTTGACTAACTTATTCTATTAATGTGCATATTAACAGGATCACAACATGAAATGTAACAGATGTAATCCGTTTTGAAGCTCAGCTTTTATTAACAGGTGAACAAACATATTACACGTGGCATGTTATTGTCACAGCACATATTGTTATTGGACTATAATTGACCCCATCTTGTTGTTGATTCAGTCTGAATCTCAGGTCGGTGTGAATGTGAACCGTGAAGCTCGTATTTATGAACAGAAAACAAAAGCGTGTGATGTTGTCAACCCTGCCCAGCTCCTCGTCCAAGTGACCCTTCGCTAAGCCCCGGCAGAGCTACGTTACCATGGAGACAATGCTGACAAGAGACAACCATATTCTGATATGAATATAATCCAATAGAAGGACAATCATTTGCATCATTGCATTGACACCCGGTTGCCTCTGAGGTCAATTCACAATGCGCACACATATTATGGAATTGTGTGTTTCTATCTAAGAAAATTATCTCCCACATGCAGATAAGACAAAGAGTGAAAATTAGAGCGTGGTGTAAACTCGGTTTGAAGGATGTTACCACTTAACACGTTGTTAAATATACAACCAAAAGCTGAACACAACGTAGAGGCTTGCCTGAACACACATGATGTGTTGTGAACCAAGCGAGGTGCTGCTCTACATGACAAACAGGATTGTGTTTGCACGAGGCAGCATCGGGTAAACAAAAAAAACACCTTTTGGAGCGGAAATTATCTTAATCGTGCAAGAAGGAAATGAAGGAAAAAGCTGAGATATGGAGTGATGTGTGAAAAAGACTTTGGCAGACAATATGAATGTCTTTTAGGTTTCAAAGGTAGCATCAATCATCTCCAAGGGACACGCGTATCCGCTGATAAAACTTACTAAGTGTTCAAAGCGTCTACCGATGCTTTCATAGACGTGCTGGAGGCACATTTCATAAAAAGATGATTACAATGCACTTTGTCAAACGAGATGGAAGTGGAGAAAAGCTCCTCTGCCTTGAAGACAGTATGTTTCTACCGCTTAAAGAAGAGTAACTGCAAGCTGGGGCTATTTGACAACCCAGCAGGTGATCAGAAAAGGGGATTGCCGCCTCAGGAAGTATTTTCCTTTTCAAAGTGGATAACTAAATGTTCCTGAGGGTAATATTTTATAAAAATAGCCTAAAGCTGTGGTTCTCAATGCTGTTCCCTGAGACACAAAGACTTTCTGATTTTTTTTTATTTCCAGCCATTTAAAGGGTGTAATTTCTGTCTAAATGCCAAACTCTATTACCGCCCATTACATCCCGAGCCCTCCACAAACACAAGCCTGCAGCATCCAAACACAAGCGTCCTCAAATTAAACTACAGGGAAGACAGCGTGAAAAAGGTGCAGCAGCCTTTGTCTCACCGCACTGCATATGGAGATAAACAAACAGCAATTAACTAAACAAATAAGGTCACATTAAAGATCTCATCTCAAAATGAAAGCATGAATATTATTATAAAGCAAGTTTATCGTCACTATCAATAAATCTGATGATAATATACGAACATATCCCATGTACTGAAAGCTCACACATGTAGCAGTTGATATAAAATTAAGCTGCCATCGTGTTTCAGAACATCATGGGTTTAAGCTCAACTATAATGACAGTATAATTACAACATGGCCAGCCTTAAAGCTCTTAGAAAGCCCACCTACACAGGTGTTTTCACTCTATGTACCTGATTACAGTTCAGCTCCTCGCGACTGTGTGGGTGTGTGCAGACGGTCGCCGCACACTCTCGTTAGTTTTGCTGCATTTGTTTCGCCAGGACGTTTAACGCCCTCATCATCCTAATTGGTATCTGGCGTTTAGGGACCTTGCACATATTTCCCTCCCGCCCCTCATCGACCTGAGCAGAGGTGTAATCAGACGGAATCCATGAAGCCACTTGTGCGGGTGTACAGGGCCTGAAATACACCTGGAAGCCAGCGTGGCCCCTCCCCCCTTCACGGGCCGTTAGAAACAGAGACACAGGGTTGGTCTGAGGATCAAGGTCCATCATGTAGCCGCCTGCATGTGCATCGTAGTACCGCCACATTGCAAATTTGTTATAAAAAGGTGTATCTAAAACTAACGTTTTAGTTGTTTCCATTATATTTAGTCGAGTACAGATTTGTATTTGCACTTCTGGCAGCCGTCATCAGCTAGCCTGACGATGTCATCCTCATGATTCTAGTCAGAATGTGAGTCTGATCCGCTCCGTTGGGCTGTGGTTATGGGGCGTGTCTCAACCGAACCAGGAAAGAAAACGCCTCTTCGCTCAATTGGATAGAGCGACAACCAATCAGAGCAACGGAATATTGAATTGAATTGAAATGAAATATACTTTATTAATCCCCAAGGGGGAAATTTGTTGGCAACAGTAGCAGCACCGATAAAACTAAACACAATAAAATATAAGTATAAGAAAGAAAGAAAGTGACTGCATAAAGTAAAGTGTGCAAAGTGAAATATAAAATACAAAATAAAATAAAATAAAATATATATGTATATATACACAACATATACTGTATGTAATACAGCACTGTAAAATTAAATATATATATATATATATATAGATAGTGTGCAAAATGCAAAGTGTGTGTATGTTTGCAGTGCAGATCAACAATATGTGACGTGTTTTAAGCGACGCATAATTTTCGATCTACAAATGCCTTGATGGCGTTTCTCTGTTCCTCTTTCAAAATGAATGCTCTGTCGAGGTCTTCTAAAACTCTCCAGCGGTAGCCATGTTTGTTGTAAACAAATTCAAACCAAGCGCCCTTTTATGACGTGGTTGGTTCCGTTACTGTTGATCATCTGTCCGTCATCGTATAAAGCCCGCCTTGACAATTTGATTGGTCCGGTCAATATCTGACCGGAGATAATTTCTCCCCAATGGAGCGACACCAGACCCAACTTCACGACCAAAAATGTTGAGGGCGGGGCTAAGTTCGGTTTGGTATCCAGGCTAGTCACCAGCACAAAGGTAACAGAAACTCAGAGGGGGCATCCCCAAGGTCACAGTTTCATGGCCTCTGACCCCTAAAATCTTCAGAACAGCCCGCGTAGGGAACATATCGTTCCTCGTCTTGAACATTTTCAGTTTAATATCAGCAAAAAGAGACTTATCTGTAACGGAAAGCTTCAAGAAGACATTCGTCCATGTGAGCTGCTCTAAGATCAGTTTTTACAGCGCAATGACGAACGAGACCACGTCGATAAACACAGAATGCTCTGAAAGCTTTTTCCTCGGCTTGTTTCTGTACAACATTATCGCCCCTGAAGATGACCTGCAATATCTGATACTATCTATACTATCAGCTGTGATAAGCCACAGCTGGTATGATTCACTTTAAAAAAGTCCTTCTGATGAGTCTGTAATATCAGGAATAAAACAGGAAAGTCAAGATTAAAGCTGCTTTCACAGCAATAAACATTTAACTCGCAGAAAGTAGCTGAGCTTTTGTTTTCGTGTCCAGTCTAGGAACCTCCTGCGTGACTGAAATGGGGCTTTGGTTTATTTTTTATTTTCCTGATTATCAAATCCTTTCTCAGGACATTTCACCTGCGGCTCGCTTCAAGACAGTCGTGTGGTCTCTTGATCATCAAGAAAATGCTCAAAACTGGAAATGCTGCACTAGAAAGAAAATGTTTTGGGCTCAAGTGCAATACTAAACAGTTCGTTCAGGTGGATATCTTTTTTTCAGTGAAGAGGTTATGATTATATTGATGATATTTATTCTATTTGGTTTCATGTTACCTAATAATGCACAGCTCATTTTAAACTTATCGCACATGTTAAAGCGACCCAGAATCGTGACTCACAGGATACATCTTTATTTTTTTATTTTTTTTATTTAACCTTTATTTAGCCAGGCGAGACAGATTAAGAACAAATTCTTTTTTTACAACTGTGGCAAAACTTCTTGAGGGAAAGGAGACATAAATAAATAACGAATAAACATAGTCAAAGAAAAAAATCAACTGAGATGTTGCAAATTAAATAAATATTTGAAAAAAAAAGTCTCCATTTCCAATCCTGTCCATCTTTGGATAAATGTTATGAGTCGGCTTTGCGTGATTCATGTGTCATCTGCATTGATTATTTGACTTTCTTATTTCTACACGCCGCCTTACCTCCTCCATGTCTTGCAGAGCCTGCTGCAGGAAGCTGAGCTGCTGGGAGTGTGTGTCGTCCTCCTCCTCGCTGCTGGTTGGTTGGTTCTTGCCCTGCTCCTGTTTGAGCAGCTCCACCTCGTTCCTGTAGGCGTCCAGCTGGCAGCGCAGCGAGTCGTTCTCCTCCCTCAGGGCTTCGGCTTGGGAAACACCTGCGGATTCAAACGGTACACAAACACGCACAATGACACATTATTAGAGGGCCGAGCAGAGGATGTAATCGGTCTGGTTTCTGTCTAAACGTTATTGTTCTCCTCCTGTAGGACTCGCAGTCAGGCCACAAGAACAAAGTAGCTGATGCTTGAAATTACAAGCTCTTGTTATATATATATATATTCATGAATGCTAGCAAAACTCCCTGAAATCAAAAAAGAAACCGTCAAACGGACTTCTGTCAAACATGAGATTTATTTTCATAAATAATCCACCGTTTATGGCCAAATTGAAACGTGTCAGCATTACATAATAGTACAAACATATATTCAAGTGTTTTACTGTAAATAACATTATCAAATATATTTTGAAATGTATTCAGTTGACTCTTAAAATGGTGGATGATCTCCCCAGATGCTTTCAGACCAGGAATAATCACCTCTTATTACATTGTTAACTAAATGCAGAGTATGAGATTGCTCAATGAATGATGTTCCCATGCAGGAAATAAAATACAATCCCTTTTGAAAATGGAAAAAAGCCTTATCTTGAAACAGGCTTCTGACATCAATGGGATTATTATTTTTCTCCTATTAAGTTTCCTGAAGAAATTAAATCCACATTGACCTCAGCGTGACTGAAAGCAGAACAAAACCAAATCTATTGATTCGGTTTTGAAACCCATGGCTAATATAATAAAATAAATGCCCAAACAAATAATTCAGGAGACTAACAAATAGAGGCTTGGAAATGTAATACGGTGCCAATTCCGACATAATACCCTACAATTGGCAAAGGGTTTGCCTCATATATTGTGTAAGGGACACAATTGATGGATTAATGTCATGGTTAAGATTATGTATCAATATTCTTAAACTATTAATAATCATGTCTGCTTCAGACACATCTTTTAACATCTATTTTAAAGATGCATGTTGACCTTACAGCAGACTAAATGGAAGTGAGATGAACCTCGGATCCCTGTCCATCTACTGCTTGAATCAAATCCACTGGAGAAAACAGTCTTTCCCATAATGTATTCTCCATATGGGGTGGCTCGGGATCTGTAACGTTTTTATGGTGCTTTCCTGTATCTTACGGTTTCTCTACATACTTTCCTGTTTCCACACTTGTGGGATGGACGCACAGATTGAATAAATGTGTATTTCATGAACTTCAGGTTCGTTTTTTGGAGGCAATTTCCAATAGAACAAAAGCGAGAAGAATATAAGTGAGTTGTGTGAATAAGACCCATTCTCTCCAGCACTGCAACACACTAAACTGCTTATTCTACATTGTACAAAGACAGCTCCATCCTTCAGATGCTGTAGGGAGAGATGTATCCACATAACTCACATTCCTCGTTATTATTCAAATTATTTGAAATGTGAAACTGATGTCGCAATGATTGACAGTCAAATCGAAAAAGACACCCAATAATAGTAAAGTTTAATATTTCACCTTGAATCGTGCTCCATTAATGACAGATTATATTATACGGTAACAATATACTGAATTGTGTTCAATTTCAGCTCTATGATTAACCATTGATTCACATTAGCACATCAAAGTGATGCCGTCATCATGTTACATGTATATACGTCTCTGTGTGTCGAGAAATACTTTGAAAGGAAAGCATTTTTATTCTTCTCAAGCTATGTGTGGAAACATGATTGAATTCCAAATGAATGATATTATAAAGATGGATGTAGAGTCCCCCACCTGTGTGTCAACGTGTGTTTTCTCCCTGCGGTATTCGGTGAGATATGGATGATGGGCTGAGAATAGTATTGATCATCAAGACTTATTAACCGTCTGCCCAAGGAAAGCCAGCAGTTTGGTCAGACTCTGTCCAATTTCCTGTGTTTGCTCTGAATGTTATCAACAGTAACAAACACATGCACATGAAGGCGTGCACACACACGTACGCACCACGCTGGGAGAATAACAACAGTTTATATTCCCATTAATCTGTGTGCTGTGGCAGAAAACCCTCCGCCATAACTTGAGTTGTGAGATGCTTTCTCCAGCTTCTTTGTGCTCATGTGTTCTTATAGACCCAGCTACATAATTTATCAAATTCCACAATGTACGCCCCCAAGCTGACACATTTTCTATAGAGGAAGCTTCAGCAATGCTAGCCTTATTCCCTGTTTAATTTCCCAGGTCTTTTTGTTGGTCGCGTATCAGATTTATCATTGCGGAGATTTACTGCAGTAATAATAACAAAGCATCTCCCAATGTGAAGCCTAAAGGGCACGACTTTCCCTCAGAAAGGAGATTTCAAAAGATTAGCTCTATTTCCTGTTCTGCACCGCTTTTCTTAATCTGTTATTGTGTTTATCTGTTTCTAATATCAGATTACAAGTTATTCACCATCTCTGTGTTTGTGTGATTTAGGATTCAATGATTTACTTTGCTATGATTTGCAGTAGCTCCATTGCGGAGATTTGTAATGCAATTTCTTGTGCCACCAATTTGATTGACCCCCCCTTTGTCTACAATAACTATACTAATAGATTTGAAAGAATTACTTTCATGAACACATTGAACAATTGCACCAGAGCAATACTGTGGTCCGCTGAGGAGAATCGAATGATAGCGTGGGCGAACGTTTACCTCCACATTCTAAGGCCGGAACATCCTTTGAGACCAAAGCACAGCAACTTGAAATGCTGCTGATTAGTTTTGTGAAATGCATGCAACAGGAGACAAATTCATTACAAAGTGTCAGCACATGTGTTGCCGTCTCTGATGTAACCAGAAACGGTTCATTAAAAAGTGAAGCCATTCCAAAACCAATTAAAATCTCCTGGGTTTTTGGATTATTCAGTTCTGTTCACACATTTAAAAAACTATTTTTGAGTGTGGTTGGTGCTCATGGTCACCATCCATAAAGGAGCTACTGACAGCTCCTCAAAAGTATATTGGATGGTGTTGCGAGGGTTGCGATCACAGCTCAGCTCGCTATTTAAGTTCAAACATCGAGAAATGGCGAATTTTCTCCCAAATAAACTGCATGCTGAATGTCCATCAGCGCTGTGTGAGAAGTTTTCTACCACAGATTAAAAAAAGTGTTGCTGGACAGATTATACTCGCCTTTAAGACAAAACACAGGTTATATGGAAAGCTGGTAGGTTAATATATGTTAGTACCCACATCATGTAGGACCTCTGCACTGTTTAGTGTCAGCCCCAATATCTGTACCTGAGTCCTCAGAGTCTTTACTGGTGAAGGGGGAGGAGTCCTCCATGTCATCGTCCGACATCTCCATCTCCTCCTCCCCCCTGATGCACATCAGATGCTCGCTGTGTATGTTTCGGGTCTTCTGCAAGACAAAGAAACAGGAGCAACTGAATATCTGCATTGTGGATGTACTGCAACACATACACACACACACACACACACACACATACACACAACATACACAAAACCACACACAAGCACACACACAGGGGTGTTACTGTGAGACCGGTCCACTCAATACACGGCGCGTTGCCCACTCAATGCATCGCACTTATCGACCAGTCAGTGGCCTACTTGGAAAAATACCCATACCCTTTAGATTATTTTGGATGATTACAACGAAATTACATCATATATTTAGTTTTAATAACATTTGGATCCACCAATGTGCCTGGATGTATACATGGAATAAAATGATACTGGCTATTGCAACACTCCAAGGTAGGTATAGCTTGCTAGATGAATATGCTAAACTCTGAGCGAGTATCAGATGGTTATGCTTTTTCCACCAGGGCCCCTCGACTTTGGAACAACCTACCGGAGGAAATAAGGCTGGCAGAATCAATAACTTCTTTTTAATCACTTCTTAAAACTCACTTTTATAGAACTGCTTTTAAATAATGTTGTCCTTTTATGTTTTTATTTTAATTGCCTATTTGTTTGGTTTTAGTTGTATTCAATGCTTTTATGGTATGGTCTTTTTTGTTTGCCACCATTTAAATTATGTTTATGCTTTGTTTATCTGTAGAGCACTTTGTAAACCGTGTTTCTAAAAGTGCTATATAAATAAATATTATATTATTACATACGTATAACTACAGAGCCTTGAGGAATGAATATCACAGAGGAAGACCACACATTAAAGAAACTGGAATCAGAAGGTAGAAATAGTATGAACTGTATTGTAGAAGAGAACATACGAAGGGGTGTGAACATCAGTGGTATCAGTAGTATTGCATGCTGGGTGTGTGATTGTGTGTGTGTGTGTGTGTGTGTGTGTGTGTGTGTGTGTGTGTGTGTGTGTGTGTGTAGTGGGGTGTTGAAGATATATAACATAACAATAAGTAACATAATCTAAACTAACTCTGCTGGCCAGGGTGCATTATAGTCACATGGTAATGAAAAGCAATATCAGTATATTCATGTGTTATTACTACCTCACTACGGGAGTCGTTTTTGCAGCAGCTCACTCTTTTCTGCAACACCGCCTAGGATTTTCTCACCGTCCAGCATCCGAAAAACATGTGTCTGAGTAGCCATCAACATAAAAGCCTGCAGGTGCGGTTGAGAGAGTGAGCTTCTGACCCTGTTTTTGATGTATCTCAGTATTGAAAAGCTTGGCTGGCATGCTTCCTGTGTGACGGAGAGGGTGAGCAGGAACCGGTATGCACGGCCTGTGGTGAGGTATGCATCTGTCAGGAGCTCGGACTGCTTCAGGACTCGGCAGCAACAGATTAGTCCGTGCAAGATGGCCACACATGGATTTCAGTCGGGCACTTTTCAGAGAGCAGTGCAGAGAAGCCTTTATATTGGCCTTGCATGTTGGGGGACCCATCAGTGGAATTTCCAATACAACGCTTCTCATCCAGATCCATAAGCACATCATTCACAAGTTGGGGGCAAAGTACTGCCCAGTGAATGCCTCACATCTTCTCACAGCAACGAGTCGCTCCCATACCGTGTGACCACAGAGCGCTGTTAGTGGGCTGAGATGTCCTGTGTGGAAATCTGAGGGAATCTGCCTCCGCTCCACCTCTGTGTAGGTGGCTCTTCTCATGCTCTTCAACTCTCTGGTGTACGTGTGTGAGGCCGTAACATTAGGCATGCCAGCAATGAAAGAGCTGCTTTCTCAGGGAATTAGCAAAAGCCAGACATGGGAACAGAAGAGAGCTTATTTGTCATGACTGGATGATAGCTCTTTTCTGTTTGTGCCATCTTTGGAAGAAAAAGCTCTCTGGACTACAGCCTTGTGTGCCTTCTGCTAGGCCTGAACAAGGAAGCAGAGTCCTAATGTTTCTGAGTTTGGCTTGGTGAAATAATCCAAATCTTGGCCTTCACGGTCATCTGTGTCATCACGCCCTTGACTTCCTGGTTGCTGTCCCTGTCCCTGTCATCTTCAGCCTACACGAGTGGTAAGTAGGGATTTTTATATTAGTATGTTAAACCATTGACACAACACTATCAGCAAACTATGGTAGCATTTAGTATTAGTACCCCAGGATACTTTGAATACGTGTATGTTGAGATGACCATATATAACTAGGAGTTTGAATATGTGTATGCCAATCTGTGTATGGGCGGATCAGTATGTATATATATGTATGTATTATTCATAATCAGAAATTCAATCAATTGAAGCAGTGAAAATAAATTGTGTATGATTATCTCTGTTATTCTCAGTCCTCCTTAATTATTTTCTACAATTTTCTGGAGTCGTTTTCTGGCCTCAGCATTTGTTATGAGGCAGGTGGTCACAGGTACATCTTGTATCATGTACATGGGTATTATACGTGATACGCCTACAGCAGGCAATTGCAAGGTCCATGACCCCTATTGTCAAAGACATATGATTGTTTTCATAGCAATTTAATTTAAGGAAAATTGAGTCATAAGTACATTAATGCTGTGAAAGCCTTCTCGACAAAATCGGTCTAGTGGCGACTTGATGGCTGGAGAAGGTCTTGTGAATAAATGATTCCTTGTGGGCAGAATCGATAGCGCTCGCATAGGAACTCATCATGATGTGATAAGAACTATCTCCCTATGAAACGTTAGTGTATAATATCACTCCTTCATCAATGGGATCTCTGAGGAAAGGAGCTGCAACCTTATCCAGTTAAACTGCACTGGAGCACGTTCACATTGTTAGACGTGTCGCTATTGGGATTTTGCCAAGCTTGTTTTGTGGAACTGAAAAAGCCTGATTTATGTAATCTCATCCTGAAAATTATCAAGCTCACTATGTTAGCCAGGTACGAGGAATATAAACACACACACACACACACACACACACACACACAGGCTTTCAGATCAAGGTTATCAGGAGCCATACACGCCTCTGAATATGCGCACACCTGGACTGCACGGTGTGAATGACAGCATCCTACACTCATAACAGGCTTTTGCTGCATGAGTCATAGGTGGGATGTAGCAACAGGGTTGCATCACCCCCTGAAACACACACACACACACACACACACACACACACACATCTACATACACCTAAACACACACACACAACGAATGTGCATCTATTCTATTATCATGTGAAGGGCACAAAGCCTGTCCTCTCTGGTTAATGCAGTGTGAAAGTATAGGACGGATAAAAGAGAGCGTGATTAAAACAGACTATTGAGCATGTTAAAGAAATAAAGATCAAAGAGCACTGTAATCCTTCATGAATCTGGCATATTGCTGTTAACCCCAAGAATCCCATGATAGGCCTCACTAGAACCAAACTCGACAAAAGAAACAACCCGCTTTGTCACACACAGCTAATGGAGACAAAGCATTACAATTCAGACGATTTCTAAGCAAACTCAAGGGTAGCGACACAAAAAAAACAAATAATGAAAAAACTGCTCCCAGGCTTCACCTTCGTGAGAGCAAGGAAGGCTGTGACCAATCCGGACATTGATGGCGTCTTTATTCTTTCGAAGGGAAGTGACATTTTGTCTGTGGAGAGGATTTCCTCCCCAGAAATATGATAGTACGACGGATCCTTCATGGTTTTCAAGACCTACTAATCAAGCTTTTCAACCAACTCACATTTGTTGTATTCAAAATAACATTCTCACTTTCGAAACATTTACAAATAATCTGTGTCCCATTTTAAAACTGTTAAAATATTTCTGAAGAATGGAACCAAACCTTCACAGATTATTGTTGGGTTAAAGTAGCTATTTCATTCAGGTCAGGGAACAATGATAACTAATTCAATTTGACGGTGTTTATGGTCAAACAAAGTAAACTTTTACTGTCTGTAAGAAACAAACAGCAGCCGACAAATCAAAGTTGGACATTTTGCTGTCTAACCATCGACTCTAACATCCTCCATCTGTGGCCCCAGAACAACCTCACAATACTTCCTCCTTTGATCCAGATGGAAAATATTCGGACACCAGAGGGCTTTGTCACTTGAAATTAATTTGAAACCTAAAGTTGTTCATGGGTATTGTCTTTTTTTCTCAGAAGAGGGTCTCAATAAGGCTAAATCCTAAAGTCGGCATGTAGAGGCAGCGCTAAACTTTAATATGTTAGCGTTGGCCCTGAGCATGCCGACGTTTGCTGATCAGCACTAAACACTAAGTACAAGTGATACAACTGTTGACTATATGAGAACGCCAACGTCATTGTTATGGACATGTCTGGGGACCACGAATGTTTGCACCAAGTTTCATGGAAACTGATCGAATCACCATCAAAACGGTCAAACTGCTGATTCCAACCCCATAGCATTAGTATTTCATCATTACTGTTTTTCTAATGTAATGCATACTCCAGTTTGCATTCTTTTCCTCATCTTTATAAAGTGTTGTTGAGCATCATTCAAGTGTCTTATAAACACTTAACATGTACTATATTCAGACTAATTAAAAATAAAAAGCATGCCTATAAGGATGGCGAATTTTATAAAGATAGAGAGTGGGAAGAAACCAAGACAAATAACTTTGTGACTTATTGGATTTTGATCCAGGAAAAAAGTCCTCTAGAAATGGTATCACACATGATGCTGAGAGTAATTGTTGTGTTCTGCTGCCGTCTGCCTGGTGTACAGATGGTGAGGCACTTTGTCTTATTACAGATACGGTGAAGGGAACCAAACCCAGCCGGAGAATATAACACAGGAGCTGATTTTCTCTTCTGTTGAACACAAAAGGCTCTCCAGCCACAACAGTAAAACATATCATGAACCGGAACCAACACCCACCTGGCGTGTAACAGCCTCTGATGCAAAGACGTCTGTCAGTACACTGCTAACAGCAATGTGGAGAGGCATGGTGCTCCCGTCTAACAGCAAATCGATATTTGCGGGTTAAAGTGTAAAGTGTGATTAATGTATCAACACTAATGTGGACAGCTCCCAGCAGCTGTTCTGAACGCTTGTTAATGTCATGATCTTTTCCTGGAAACGTATATGCATTTACATAGGTCTGTAGGGGATGGAGCAGAATTAACGCTATTCTCTTTTGGTAATATACATGAATATTCACAAAGAACAAAGGCGTCATTGACATTCAGCAGAGGAAATGTTCCAGCAACATGCTGTGGAAAAGCTTGAGGTGTGTTTTCTGTCTGGAAAAAGCATATTATGCGCAGTGCTTCTGTGAGTGCTTGCAACTGTGTGTGTGTGTGTGTGTGTGTAATATCCGACTGTCGATTAAACTTCCAACTCAACACTTTCTACATTCAGACATTTGGAGACTTTCAGGGATCAACATTTCCCCAATCATGCCGCCACTTAATGCTGTACTCTCTAGTAAAAGCAACACAGAATCCATCAAACACAAATCTTCTCCATAATGAATGTGGCATTTGTCTGACAGTAAATAATAATGAAATAGCAAAGCCCTGTCAGTTTCTGAAAAGAGGATGAGATGGATAACCCCAATTTACGGCCCAAACATGAATATTTTGCTGTCATATATCAGCAAATGGTGAGGCAGTTTAGAGCAGCAGAGAGGCATCAAAACAAACTCTAAGCCACCTAATTGAAGCCTTCAAAGACCAAAACCTCCCCCAGAAGCTTGCAACTTTAAAAACTATTTCACACCTGGTATGAACTTGTATTAAAATGCAATCTGTTATCAGGTTGATGACATCTGATCATGGGGCCATTTCATTTACACCTTTTATTAATCCACATTGTCGTGATTTTGGTTCCGCCTGAAAATGTGATGTGATTATTATGATAATTTACAGCTTTTAAAACAATCTTATTCCGTGTGAGGTATCAAAATCCAGATGTCATTTTAATACGAAGTGTAAATTGGATTACTATATTAAAACTGCAGACAGGGAAACAAATAAATAGGATATCGTGTCATTTTTGGTTTATTTTGAACATGTTGTGTTAAAAGACTCCGCTATGCTATCATCCGCAGTCCTTTTCTTCAAGCTTTTAGATCTTGTTAAGCTAGTTTATTCTCATGTGTATCAAAAAAACTAATTGGAATATACATAATCTTCATACTCCAATAGTCAATTGTAAAGTAAATATCTGAAGATGGAACTACAGATATATTGTTTTGGTGAGGTGAGCTTTTTAAACTCTAAGCTTGGCTTATTGGAGCTCAATTTCATTTGTAATTAAATCTAAACCTCTACTCCCAGTAGAAACAAACTACAAACAGATACATACACTGTATATGAAGTGCATAAGCGTGTATGATACACACTTATGCGGCAATACAAAATGAAGGACGGTAAAAATACCAACCTCAACCTGCGTGCGCCACATGTCCAAGTTCTTCCGCTGAGCTTTGGAGAAATGGTCCCACGCCTTTTGTTTGGACGCAGCGTTGAATACAGACACGATCTCTTCAACTGAGGAAGACATGTAGATGAAGATGAGAGGAGGGAAAGAAAGAGAGGGAAGGAATGATGCAATCAATTCAGCTGGGGAATAAAGAGCTGTGGATCTCCAGTATGAACTGAATATGATTCAGACCTGTGTCATAGCTTGATGCATGTTTATTGACTTAATTACACATTCATAAACATAGCATTACAAGGGGTCGCATCGAAACAAATGTTAGTGCATCTTACTTGAAACATCATAAAAAGACCGTATGTTGTCAAGGCCTTCAGTCTCAGAATGTATTTTTATATAAATATCTTCAAATATAATAATCCTCATCTAGTCTCCTGATCAGTTCTGGTGTGTTTTCTTTTGATGATATTATTACAGTAAATTTCTCACATTAAAAAGTCGTCTAGACTGGTGCGCAGGATGAAAAACGCTTGACTCTGAGGAGACCGTGTGCAGAATTCTTTGGTTCTTTAAAGTTTAATTATATTATGTAAGAATTTAAAGATTGGGGAGTTATTAATGCAACAAGAGGAGAAGCAACATATGTCACCATGTTGTGGTTTTATGCTTCGTTATCATCTACTGTCAGAGAGATTATCAATTATCTTCACCTATTAGCCTTTGCACACTAATAATGAACAGATTATGCAACAGATTTCTACTCGGCTGTTATTATCTCAAAATGGGGCAATTATTGAAGACATGTTTGTTTTTATGTGAAATTTGTTCTAATAGTCTGGCCAATGAAAGAACACTAGTTGCTTAAAATAAATGCTAAGATCTATAACTCACTACTTCTTTGAAATATAACTCTTTATCTTATAATGTTTAAGATAATAAGCCATACCCGAGGATTTTCAACATTAATTTCTTAAAATTGTGTCCTGTACTTTAATGAGACCGTCAATGAAAACATTAGCGGCATCTTCTGGCCCCAAAATAGATATTTACTATTTAGTTGTAGTCTAAATTTGCAATTGTATAGTGTGAAGAGAGACTAAAATGTGGTAATAGGATTGTGTTCCTCAAGTGCAAATTGCATGTAAGCCAGCTTGAGTTTTTGGCACGAGCAGATGGTAGGTTGACTCAAAAGCAAATAAACAAATAAAAAAAATAAAAAAAACTCCTATATGTTTGTCGTATTCCATCAGGCAAAGAGAGAAACTTTTAACCCAAGAAGCAACATCCTCTGTGTGACACAAAGCAACGGGGTTCATGGGGAACCTGCTTCTAATTTGGAGACATATGAGAAAAAGGACATCTTGTTGAAAATGTTTTCCAGCCAAACATGAAATGATATTGCAGTGTCGAACCATGAAGTCATCTCCCAGAAGCACATGTGCATTTGATTAGGATGTTTTTCCTACAATCAGACTACAAACAGTCCACATCGATTGTTGTTTGCTCAAAGGGAAAAGCTGCAGCTCAGATCAGTCGGATAAGATAAGACATGACATGACTTTATACATTTAAGACAAAAATGTATCTGGCATTGGCCTATTTAAAGCTTTGAAGGTTGTTGTTTTTTCATGTCGGATGTATGATTGTCTAACACAACATGCATGGTGTCAGACAAAAGGAAAGTAAAATAAATACTGACAACATTTACGGTAATTTCCTTTCTTATCATTTCTGTTAGTTTCATAGCTAAACTGTTTTCAGCATAAAAGCAATTTTAAAGAAATAACTGAATGTTGAGTCATTGTGTAACCATCACTCACCTCGCCTGTATATATATATATATATATATATATATATATATATATATATATATATATATATATATATATATATATATATATATATATATATATAATTTAATTTTACATTGCTGTATTTACATATATGTTGTATATATATATATATGTATATATATATATATATATATATATATATATATATATATATATATTATTTTGTATTTTATATTTCATGCACAGTCTATACTTTATGCATAGTCACTTTCTTTCTTTCTTATATTTATATTTTATTGTGTTTAGTTTATTGGTGCTACTGTGTCAACAAATTTCCCCTTGGGGATTAATAAAGTATATTTCTATTCTTCTATTCTTCTATTCTGTACAAATGACTTCTGTACAGGCCAGGAAGTCAAAATCAAAAATCCATAATACGTAAGTATTCATATGTTACCTAAGCAAACACTTTTTTTAATGTTTATTTTTTCCGCTGACTGGCTGCTTTCCTTCTGTATCTGGAGAGAGCATTGTGGTACTTTGGAGGCTGTCTTGTTAGACTACAGCGGGAGACAATGAACTGAACAGATCCCCTCCATCACTCAACGCAAAGACAATATAAAACCCACCAGCTTGCTGCATAACGCCATGCATCGTGTCACCATCACATACTGTATCCTGACTACTATCGATATGTTTAGGGTTTTAGGGTTAGAACTGCATCAGCTCCTGGCCAGATTATAGTCTATTGATATTACCATTTCCCTCCAAGGTGCCCATATGTATGTCATGGCTGTATAGAGAGGCTTTAATATTGGTAACTACATTTACACCTCAGAAGAATAGGTGCATGTAGGTGTGTTTGCATTACGATAATTGATAACAATAATACATTTATTAACAGATTAGTTGGTTACAGTTTCATTGATTAATGTAGAATGGTGGACCAGAGTAATCTACAGCTTTGTTTGCACAATCATTTGCAGTATATGTTATGTCTATTCGCATATATTTCATTATTTAAACGAGCACCTTGATGTGTACTGGGCTTCAGCTATATTGTAGATATATGCTAGTAAGTATGTATCCATTAAACAGTATTTTTATGACAGGTGCTGAATCTCTGAAATGGTAAACTTCTTGCCTGTAAATCTATTTTAACATTAAACTTTACATACAGTGTCTTTGGTTTGTAAAGGATGATAAGCTAGTAACAGTACTTGCACGTGGAAATGTAAGTGTGATTCCTAAATGATGCAATGGAGAAGCACCAAGGTCAGGCAGTCAAAGAAAAGGGTGCATACAGCGCCAGCGCCTAACCCTTTGGTGAGACGTGTCTTGGTCTTGGCAGCCGGACACAGAGCACCCTTTCGTCTACGGCGGTAAAGGGTGTGTGTGTGTGTGTGTGTGTGGGGGGGGGGGGGACACTTCAGACAACAGAGGGAGAGGAGAGCGGGGAAACAATTCCCTTGGTGAGAGCGAAGCCCCCAGGAGACCCGCCTGTGTTTTTACTGGAAGGCAGTCAAGTCGAGCAAGCTGTTATGGAAGCTGAGGTTAGGGGCAGAATAAATAAACTGCCGACAGGGACACAACGATAAGGCCCCCGATTCCCTGACCAGTTAGTAGAAACGTGTGCAAAATCAAATCAAATGGTCTATCTTGGACCTTGCCATTGGACCTGAAGCTTCTTCGTCTGGATCTTCTTCTTGGATAAACCACCACACAGAGCTTTTGCTCACAGATGAGTCATTTTACCAATATCAAAGTCAAATGGAGGAACATCGAGGAAGCAATGGCAGGTCCCAGATAGACTATTAGTGCTGCCAATATGTAGAACTCTTCTGATGGATAATACTTGCTTCTTATAATTTTAGGGTAGGAAACGGTTGGGATGGGGAAATCCATCTCAACCGGTTTAGTAGGTGGTTCGTAACATTCAGTGACATTATAGGGATTAAATGCACATTATCTGCACACAGCTGGACTCTGCACAGAGGTGCATGCCCCCCCCCCTTTCCCCGTATGAATTAATACAGTCAATTACACATTACTATGCAACCCCAGATGTTCACTGGATGCAGCTGCGTTCTGGTGCCATTTCCGTAGTTGCGTTGCTATTGTATTCAGTAAACTGACAAAAGACAGAAAACTATAGACATTGTTTTGCTTAACTTATCATTATGAAGTGAATCCTGATTGCACAAGACATGACTGAGGAAAAAAGACGCCAACAATGTTGAGATTGGTTCCTCCTCCGCCTCGCTGTCACGATGACGTTCTGTCTGCCACAGAGGTCGATCTCCTGGGGAAATGAAGGCTTGGTGTACGGCACAAAGGAAGTCAACCATCGCGCAACCACGACAGGAAAAGGATAGCGCTTCTGTTTCCCCCCGCTGGCTATCTACACCCGTCTCCTGGTAACGGAAATGACAGATGGTGGATCAACCAAAGTCATTTGTATTGAAATATTACTGTGTTGCTGGGAAGAAAATGTAATCCTGTAATAATGTGTCCAATGGATGGCAGTCTCTCACTTAAACACAGCCCGGTAAATATGGACGTGTCTTTCGTTCTCAGGTGTGTGTGGGGGGTACGACCGTCTCATGGGAGACACATCTCAGTGTTGACATTTGCATGGGAGGTGGTACGGCGAGTGAAAGATAAATTCATGAATATAAATAGACTATTGTGTTGGATGTGGATGGCCTTTAATGAGAAAGAAAGACAGAAAGAAAGAAAGAAAGAGAGTGGGGTTGACTGACGGAGTATGTATAGAGTTACATACAATGTGAGAGACAGTCGTTGGAGGTTGTACCGCTCTTTAATTGTCCCTTTTGAAACCAGTACGACGTATAGATATCAATACACAAAATCAATATGCAGCTAGGATTTCAGGGGCAGATCCTCCATTGTTTGTTTTTTTGCCAGTCAACTAATCATTCATAGTTTGGTCATGTCACACATGATGAATACACTGTAACACAGATGGGCAGTGCAACACAAACATGGCAACCGGAGTAAATGCAATAGATATAAGGAGACAAACATTTTAAATTCACTAAGGTATGTTGAATACAATCCTTTCTCGTATGTCTTATTAAATAAGATAATATAATATATATATATATATATATATATATATATATATATATATATATATATATATATATATACACTACCGTTCAGAAGTTTGGGGTCAGTTAGAAATGTCCTTATTTTTCAAAGTAAAGCACTGTTTAAAAAAAATTAAGATATCATTAAATTAATCAGAAATACACTTTATACATTGTTAAAGTGGTAAATGACTATTCTAGGTAGAAACGTCTGTTTTTTAATGAATTCTCTACAAAGGTGTGTAGAGGCCAATCTTCAGTGTTCTCGTGTTACATTGTGTTATCACCTTAGAAGACAAGCGGAGGGGTAGAAAACACTTGATAACCATTTTTATGTTGGCACAGCTGAAAACAGTTATGCTGGTGAGAGAAGCTGTAAAACTGCCATTCTTTGAAATTGAAGTTTGAAGAACAAAAATAATATTTCCAACAAAAAACTAACCGTGTCAATGTCTTGATTAGATTTTCTATTCATTTTTCAATTTATTTGATAAATAAAAGTGAGTTTTCATGGAAAACATGAAATTGTCTGAGTGGGTGACCCCAAACTTTTGAAAGGTGGTATATATATATATATATATATATATATATATATATATATATATATATATATATATATATATATATATATATATATATATATATATATAATAAATCAGCGCTATAGACTTATATTGTCCAGTAAAATAAGACAATCTTTGTAGATGCCTTTCCAAACTGAACCCCTATGTTTTCTTTCAGTCTAAGGACGGAGGGTTTTGTATGCTGTATGGATTGTAGAGACCCTTGAGGATATGCTAAATATATATTCTTTAAATGTGTTGGACCTAACCAATTAGTATTGAGCTGATGTCTCCGTCCTCCGGAATTACTTTTCACTTGAGTCAGAGGTCGTTTAGTAGTTTACTTTACGTCTCATTATGATCAAATAAATATGTCCATTTACACACAGATTGACCTCATCAATCTGCATTGTTATTTTGTAAGTATTTATATGCTTTTATCTACACTGTTACATGTAAAGCTTTCTGCATGTGTGTGTGTGTGTAAAAACGTGTGGGTAAGAGCGTATTTATGTCACGGTATTTCTCTCTAGGTATTTGAGCATGTGATACGCCGTGTGCAGAGCGGTGACCTGTGATAAAACCGCCGACTACAGAGTGTCGTGGGAATCACTTCAGTGTAGCTCCAATTGCACCCGTTACCCGAGCATAGCAATAACTGAGTAATAAATTCTGTAGGACGGAGCGGCATTCTCCGGGGGATGCAACACGGGATAAATTGTTTACCGAGAGCGTGTATCTGTGAGTGAGAGGGACACGCTCCATGAGCCCACATGCTTCTTAAACGGTGAACTCACTGGCAACACCCTGCTTCTGTGACTGGTGGCTAATCTCCCATGTGGAGACACAATGTGCCAACAAATGTTGGCCTTAATTACAACAGAAAACACCAACATAGATGAATAGTGTAGAAAAGGTTACGCTGTTCAAAGCCAGCGTTAGATCAAATCCAACTTATAATAATAATAATAATAACAACAATAATAAATAATAATAATACAAATAATAATAATAATAATACTAATAACAATAATACATTAAATTTGTTTTATAATAATAATAATAATAATAATAATAATAATGCATGTCCTTTCTGAATATACAGTAATTCTATGTTGTCCGGACTCACAGCATGTTATACTCTGGTCAGAGCTTCATGACATCATGGTTTCCCCTTTAACACAAAGTTAAACTGTTGGGCATAAGAGCTGCATAAGTTGAAATAAAAGATCCTTTTGTTTTGTCCCCAAATTGTTTAGCCCGCTCAAATAAAAAAACATGTGTTAAAGCTTTCTCAATGTGTTTCCAGATATTTTGGGGCATATTTATCTGTTTTGTTGTTTGCGCAATAATTGCATAAATAATTGAGGGTAAGTTGTTTATTGTGCTTAGAAGACCTTAAATAAGTAGTAAAGTATTAGTTTATTTTTTATTTTTAGATTTTTAAATTACAGATTGACTTTTGGAAGTCCCTGTACTTATGTCTCGATCAGATGAATGGACTCCTACTGATCCATAAATAAAGGTGTGAGCTGAACATATCCTACTGCAAATAATGCATGCGAACAGTTAACGGAACAACTAACATTCTTGAAGAAAACAGATTTTGCCAGATATGGAAATAGTTTGATGGTAATCGTGCATGGGAGAAGCAGAAGTGTGAATATGACAATGTGAATATGAGTTGCATTGCCCTGTGTATGCTGTGTTACATTTGAAAATCATAGAAGTACACTGTACATATGCATGCACTGTGCAGCAGAGCAGAGAGGACTCACATTGAGCCAGTATGGTGGCCATCGCGGTCCTGAACTTGTCTTTGGCCTCTTCCACCTCCTTCTCGTGCTGCGTCTTCTCGCCCGTCAGCCGGCGGATGTGGCCGTTGGAGGACTGGATCATGGAGTAGAAGTTGTTGGCGTTCCTTCGGTTGACCTCCCCTCGTTCCAGCCAGGTCAAGAGCACGCGCACCGCTTCAGGAAACGCATTGTCATCTGGGGAAGTGAGGAGGAGACGATGCAGAGGGAGCAGGAGTCTGGGTCAATATGAGCATGGTGAAATGAAAAGAAAAAATCCCTTTGTGTATTTGCTCTCATATGGGTGAAGGTGAAGGAGAGAGGAGTCTACATAAGATTTTTTTTGCTGCCCAAGTTAGGAGGAAAGTAGAAATTGAAAAAGGGAGGAAAGGAGGGAAAGAAATCAATTCAACAGAAGTGCAATAACAGAATCATCCTCTGCCAACTAAAACATGTCCAGCCAAAAAGAGACATCTCAACTGCTGCAATTCAATTAAAGTAAGGTTTGTGCAGCATTTTAAAGTTTGCACGAGCTGTCGGAGCCACATCTACTGCAGATGCATGCTGGGTTGTCTCCAGGTTCACTGAGAAGAAATAATTCTGATGAGATTAAAATAACTTTGAGAACTTGCTGTCGTCTCTGGATGAAAGGAGAAGAACAGATCCTATATGACTGAGGACATACATGATCAGATCAATGCACTGAACATAAAGCAGGAGGTTAAATGAGAAGAAGCGTGTGAGGTTACATCAAACAGCTCCAGTCTGTCCTATAAATATCTATCTAGAAGAGATGAGCCTGGCGTTGTTCAGGATCGCTGCTGTTCACAAAGCTCAGCTTGTTTAGCAGGACTGAATAGTCAGCTGATGCCGGGAGACTTTATTGATCTGTATTGTTGTCAATCCGCTGTCCTCTGATGCCTCGCTGAGCTGCTTTCAAAGTCAGAGGAGCGTAGGAGAGAATCCACTCCCACACGTGTCAGTATACGTCACCTTCCACAACACACACACACACACACACACACACACCAAGAGCAGTGCACATGTATCATGTACATATACATAAAACATAAACATTACCAAGCGTCGTTATAGATTGAGCAGCGGGACAGGATTATAGAAATTTAACTAATATGTATCGCCATGAAACTTCCACAAATGATTATTTGCATGAAGGCAATTATTTTGTATATTACTTGTCACTTTAAATGGTATCCTTCAATATGCTAATCAGGCATTATGTCATTAAATATGTGCTAATTTGCATACGTTTCCAGAAAAGAAATGTGAACACTGGATGAAAATAATTGTGTCATTTTGATGACATATTAGAGCCCAATGTTTTTACTTTGCCATGTCAACATTTGGGATATCTCTTTTCATCACTCCATAAATCAGAAAATACTGTCAAGAAACATAATAAACTAGAATGGGCACTCGGTAGAGCGCATACCTTCGCATATCACAAGATTGAATTATGAACAATTTGGCACTAGTTTCACGCAAATCGGACGCCAATTAACCGAGATATCGCAAATTTATGTTTTTCACCTTTTCGTGACCTTGACCTTGACCTTTGACCCAATCACTCCCAAAATCTAATTGATTGTTCCTTGGGTCATGACCAATCATCCCACCAAGTTTCATAAAAATCGGCTCAGTTTTGTGTGATTTAGACGAATAACAAGTTTTTCACCTTTTCATGACCTTGACCTTGACCTTTGACCCAATCACTCCCAAAAACTAATCGATCGTTCCTTGGGTCATGACCAATCATCCCACCAAATTTCATAAGAATTGGCTCAGTTTTGTCTGATTTAGACGAATAACGGACGGACAAACGGACATATTCACAAATAAATACACGCCGGCCAAAACATTACCTTCTGCATTTTCAATGCGAAGGTAATAAAACAAGTTGGCAAACTGTTCTAGACATTCGGTTATGAATGACATTAAAAAACCTCAGTAAAAACCTTCATAATATAGATACAAATGGGAAGTTTGGTGTATGTGAGTGCTACTAATGTAAAGATTTCTGGCTCACGTTTCAAAAAAATGTGGGTACAATTCCATCTATTATACTACAAGGAAATGGGGTAACACATCAAACAGCTTGCATGAATGATGAAATATCACAGCAACAGATATTGAATCAAGGTGTTATCTCAAGAATCCCTGAGGTGTTCCTGTTTGTTTGTAGGCAAACTCCGGTCTCATAATACATGACTCCCTGCAGCGATATTATTAATAGACAATCTGGAGTAATATTAGCGGTATTCATTCACTGGCAACAGCCAGAGGCCAGATAAACGTAGATTTTAGTTTAATGCATCCTCAGCTGCTGTTTTACCAGAGCATAAATACACAAATCCCCATGTTAAAGCGTCTTACCTTGATATATTAGAAAGAAATACACCATTAGAAAGCTGCACGCCTCTTTTTATCTACGAGTCAGAGCTATTCTGACAGGACCAGATGTGATAGCGACTTGCAGAAAATTATCAAGCACATACCATTTTTTTCGTTGAGTAAACAAAGCAAGAAAAAGACTGAAACAACCCCGTGAATAGTGTTGCAATTCAGCACCAACATAATCGTCCTGTGAGATCCTCCACTGCCTTTTCTCAGTTAATTGTGTTCTCCCATGCATGTACTTCTGTATTTAAACATCTTTGAAAATATATTGTGAATTCAACAATCAAATAGCAGTTTGTCCAATCACAAAAGAAAGTAGTTTTTTTTATAAAAAAGGAAACAAATGATAAACACTCCCTATCTCGTGAGCTATTTCTTTAGGCCAAGGGCCTTCCCGGCTTTAATGTTACAGCGAAGATGGAGGGTAAGGTCATGAATGTCACTGGGGATCAACAAAGAATATCTTGCCACCGATGTTTAATTACATAAAAAATGTAAAATGCTTCACAACATGTCCTCACATCCCAGAGGGCCCTTCAGCCCGCCCTCCCCTTATGTGTGCTCTAAACACTGATGGGAACTGTCCTCAACCACGCAGGGCATTTCAATATTCAATTTCAATATTTTAAATTACAGTACTCCTCGCAGTCAAGGAATGTGATTAACAAGTATCAAGTCCCTTTACGTTCTCTATAGGAAGCAGAAGTATAACACACTCAAATGAGAATAAGTCTGCAGACACCGAAATGTCACGAGTGTTTAAATTAATATCGCTGCTGGCTCTAAACACATTTAGAATCAGTTTAAACATATTTTCACCCGTTAATGGAAGTCCATATTTGAATGCTCTTCACTATTTTCCATTTCCAACTGGGACATATTGGAATTATTTCAATTATTGCTGAAGGGTAGATGATTGTACAAATTGTCAAGCAGCACTTTAGCGAATCAGCAGCCGTCCCCCAGTCAACACGGCGTGCGTCAAAGCTCAGCGTTGAGTGAAGGTCATCAGCGCTGTGTGAGCCCAGTATTTTAGTAGTAGTATTAAATATTTAGTATTTTAGACTTTTTTAGTATTTAGTAATTTAGTATTAGTATTTAGTATTTTAGACTTTTTTAATATTTAGTAATTTAGTATTAGTATTTAGTATTTAGTATTTTAGACTTTTTTAGTATTTAGTAATTTAGTATTAGTATTTAGTATTTTAGACTTTTTTAGTATTTAGTATTTTAGACTTTTTTAGTATTTAGTAATTTAGTATTAGTATTTAGTATTTAGTATTTTAGACTTTTTTAGTATTTAGTAATTAAGTATTAGTATATTGTATTTTGTATTTTAGTATTTTGTATTGCATTTTGTGTTTTTATTTTGATCTTTTATTTGTATTAATGCTCTAATGTACACCCACTGCTGTGATCCTGAAATCTCCCCACTGTGGGACTAATACATGAACATCTTATCTTATCTCATCTTACACTGCGGTGGATAACATATTTCAAATTGTGTGCTTCCACAATATATACATATAGCGTGTGTTAAACGTGTCCATTGTGTTACAATAGACTTAAATTACATCTACAAAGATGGTTTAGACTTTAGAGGGCACACACAGCTTTCTCCCTCCGACGTAGATAGACACAACGATAAGAGAGTGACGGGGAGCGAGACGTCAGCAGGAACCTCCATATTCCTTAAAGTAAGCGACTAGAACTGGGGCAGGGGTTAAATTGAGTGACGAGAACTAATATGTAATGAGGGAGTGGACGGAGGCGGCACATTGAATGTGATGCTATAAACGATATGTCAATGTGCCAGTTCGGGAGTTGGGGAAGAGAGATGTGGAGGGAGGTTGTTGACTTTAATACCCAGCTCAGGTTTATTTGTGAAACTGTTGGTTACAGATACATCTAGTGAACTCTGATCTACACTCGTTTTGTCCTGTGGGTGTTTGATTACTGAGGTCCAGTGGGTGAGTATCCTGTGGCGTCTCACTAGCAGTCAGATAAGAGAGAGAAACAAGTTTATATGCGTCACGTTAAGAGATTAGTCCCATTCATCCAAAAGGAAGAAATCCAGCCTTAACTGTAGTTATCCAATATTATTATTGTAAAATCTTATTATTATTGTAAAATCAAGAATCACATTCTTCTCCTCACCTAAAAGCCTTAATTGGTGATGCTCCATCATATCTTAAGGAGCGTGTAGTACCATAGTGCCCCACTAGAGAGCTGCCTCACTAAATGCGGGGCGACTTATGGTTCCTAGAGTCTTAAAAAGTAGGATGGGAGCCAGAGCCTTTAGTTATCAAGCTCCTCTTTTATGGAACCAGCTTCACCTTCAGACCGGGAGGCAGACACAGTCACCTCATTTAAGAGTAGACTTAAGACTTTCCTCTTACAGTTAGGGCTGGGCTCAGGTTTGCCCAAATTCATAATTTGTGATTGGGCTATATAAAATAAACAGAATTGAGTTGAATAAATGCAAAAAGAAAATCAAAGATGGATCATTCATAAACAGCTTAAAACAACGACAATCAGGGTCAGAGTGCAGCCGTGCTGGAGGCTTTGAGATGCTGTGCAAAAGCAGAGCAGCACTATGAACTAAATGCTATGATCGATATAATGTAGGTATACTGTTCATCATCCTAACTGAGCGTGTTAGCGTGCTAATGTTTACTGAGTAGAGCAAAACACAAAGTGCTGCTGAAGCTGATATTCAGTCTTTGCAAGAATTGGACCAATTATAATGTTGACCTGATCAAGAACTCAGGGGCTAAAAAAGTTATTACAATTCATCCTGCGGGTGATTATGTACCAAACTGCATGGCTATCCATTTGGGAGTTGAGCTACTACTACAACTGACAACGTCATTTTTGTCTACCAACCTTTGATCTTGTCTCCCAGCTGGCTGCACTCGTGCTCCGAGTAGTGGACGATGGGCGGAGGGGAGGGCGGCCGGAGGCGGTCCTCCTCCATCTTGCGCCGGTGCCTCTCCTCTCTGGCCAGCATGCGCTGGTGACACTCCCACTCATAGAAGTCGTCTCTGGCCTGGGCGAAGTCCACGTGGAGACGGCCCGTGTCTTTCTTGTCGGTGCTGGAGCCCAAACGGATGTGGTAACCTACGGTATGAGAGGAGAAGAAAGAAATATGAACTAGAATTACTGCCTTCATTTGATCCTAATAGACATGGGACATTGTCGGAATTAGATAGATAGACGTATACTTTATTAATCCTGAGGTAAATTTAGGTCAACCAGTAGCTTAACTTAACTCACAAACATACATACACAACTTACAGTAGTATCATAGTATAACAACAATACACATAGGGGGGACATGTACACAGGGAGTAGGGAGTATACAGAATTTACAGATATTACGGATATTAGTGTGCATTGATTGAGTGTTGATATCCACGAGGATAATGCAAAATGCTATAAATAAACCAGTCTGTGCAATGGGCTTGTATAGCCAAAAAGAGTAAAAAAACTGTAAAAGAGTAAAAGAGAGTTAAAAAAGAGTAAAAAAAGACGACAGTGGGAAAATAAAAATAAAAATGAGATAAAAATAGCTAAGAAGCGGAGAGGAGGGGAGACCGAGGTAGACTTAGCAGATGAATTCTTGTCTTGTGAAGTCAAAGTGACATGTGACCACTAAAATCTAATCGGTTCAACCTGGAGTCCAAGTTGACGTTTGTGCTAAATATGAAGACATCCGTTAAAGGCGTTCCTGCAGATATTGTGTTCACGAGAACTAGAGAATAAGAAAGGTGAGGTCATGGGAAAAGTGGACGTCGATAAAAACAGAGAATCGCAACACGGTGAAATATCAATTTCTCTCCACACCTACTGCAATTCAGATGTACAGTAAATAAACCGAGATAAGCACATAACAACGAGCCAGTGGAGGAGTTTGAGAGGTCCAGTGATCCTGGGAGCTCTGAAGTCAGGGTCTCGGGGGGGAGATCCCGGATTAGGGACGGTTCAAAAAACCCTGATGCTACCTCGCCCGGATAAGGGAAACGGGGACTTGTGTGCTAGCCACGGTTCCGAGCATAAGGCTCATAAGTGCATCTGGTACCAGAACATCTTAGGCTGCAGATCAATGATAGACTTTGTTATCGTGTTATCGTGTCATCATCTGGCCGTATGTCTTGGACACTCGGCGTGAAGAGAGGAGCAGAGGAAGGAAGACAAAAGGCTACGTTCACACACTGTGACAAAGTTAAATTGATCAACTTGTCCTCATTTCACTGCAAAAATTTAAATCTAAGTAAAATGAAATATCTCAAATATGCTTGTTTTTTGACTGACAAGATATTTCTTCTTACAAGGCAGTTTTAATGTTGGAGCATTTCACTTCTTTTAAGAAATCTTGGCAAGTCAAATTGTCCTGTTCTGTTGGCAGATAATTTGGCTTATTTCAAGTAATATTCCCTCATTTTATTACTTGTTTTCCTTATTTTTTAAGTGGAATTTTTTAATTCCCTTCAGATAAAAGGGAACAACCGGATCGACTCCCTAGGTATAGAGACCGATACGTTACAAAAGCTGCAGCAAGTCGCTTGAGCTTTACATTCGGCTTGTACACGAGTGTGAGCCACACATTACAGCGTTGCATCACCTCACTGCCTCCCACCTGACACTCAGAGCTCATTGCACTGCGTCTGTGTAGGTGTGTTTTGGTAATTGATTGGTCTGAATAATCTGTGAGAAAGAAATGGATGTGAACAGTAGAGTGTGAACTCAGAAACAAGCTTCCAAAGCCCTGGGCCTTTCCTTCAGAAACACATGGACACACACTCATTGCAGGTTAACAGATATAAAGTTGGATTTCGGCGTGAGCAGCAGAAACAGTTTGGGGAATTTGCGTTTGAGTCTGCTCTCCTTGCTCAATGCTCTCGTCTTCATGAGGGGAGACCTACGTGTGCCGGGGCTGCTGTGGTGGTGGTGTGTGTGTGTGTGTGTGTGTGTGTGTGTGTGTGTGTGTGTGTTTGAATGTGTTTTTGGAGAAGAAGCCAGAGTGTTATGGAAAGGAGTATTTATGAGAAATATAGCTCAAGTCTTACTGTAGCGAAGATTCAGATGAAATCACACAGAGACACGCAACCATGCACCTACACACACACACACACACACACACACACACACTAAATAATGCAGAGGGGTATTATTGCAGTGGCTGGTCTCTTATATGAGATTTGTGAGGAGGCAATATATGGCCAGCAAAGATAGATTTAAGGCATCTGTGCAGGAGGAGCTGCAGGGTGGAGATAAAATAATAGTAAAAAAAGTCATAAGCGGGTTTCACACGACAAACAATAGAGGCGGCTTCCTCTCAAGGAGCAATTGCAGTAGCGGCCCATCGGCAGGAGGATTTTAAATGTGAGCAGCCGGTGGCCCTGAAACTAATTGGTGAACGCCAGTAACACTGAGTCAAGCTGCATAAACCTGTCAAACTGTCAAACAGGAACTGATGTCTTAAATATATCTTGATATCAATGTTTTCACATTATGAAAATGATGTGATTGTGACTGGTCAAAGGGTTGAACATTGTCAGGGCCGAGAAGAGGCTGATCTCATCCTTAACCTCACTAGGTATTTGACAATCTGTTCCTAAACTAAGTCGTTTTGTTGCCTGAACCTAACTGTGCTGTGAAGACAGAAGGTTATTTTGAAAAGATGGTATGCATGTGAGTATCGGAAATTGACATATTTTGCTCGCTTTCGTAGGAAAAGGAACAAAAAATGAGGGGTAACTTTTCGTAAGGTATAAAACGAGCCGATGTATAAGGAAACGTTGCAGAGAACCTGTAGAAATCGCTCAGAACGTTCTGGCAAATCGGCATGAGGATTCATTCACGCAAGTTTCAATTTGAGTGAGAAATACTCAGCTTATCCCAAGCCTTTATAACTTAGTTTAGTTTAGTTTATTTTATTACGGTTGTATACAAAAAGCAAGAATTTTACAACAAAAGAAGAAAGCGGCTAACCGAAAGGGTCGAGGCTGAAGCTATCAAGCTTATAAGTGCCCTAACCTATGATTTCACGAGAAAACTTAATTCAGAGAATCATATACTGTACATATATATATATATATATATATATATATACACACACAAACATATATACACATACACATGCATATATATATATATATATATATATATATATATATATATATATATATATATATATATATGTATACATACACATACATACACATTCACAAACCCATATACATCTACACACACACACACACATACATAAATACACACACATACATATTTACATAAAACAATAATCAAAACAACAAAAAACGTGTCCCCCTTAACCGTTACTTATGATGCTTCATTAATTGATGATACCTTTGTATTTCTCCAGTCTTTTCTTTAAATTTGTTCTTAAATATCAACAGATGTTTACTATCCTTGATGTCATCAGTTAAAACTAACTCTAACTACTCAACATATAAACACAGGTGGAAAAATAAAATGCCTATAAAGAACAACAACAATAAGACTTGTGAGTACCGATTCTACGCGAGCCGTCGCTAACGCCTCCTGCACTTTCCTGACGGAGATGGTTTCCTTGTCGTCAATCCATCTCCACTGCGAGCCTTCTGCTCTTTTGAAAACGCGGCTCTCCATCACAGAAAATGATCGGATGTTAACAGAGTTATTACAAGGCAGTTGTTTCCTATTCTGTAATGAGACATGTTGAGTTAGAGAATAACTGGGTGTAACGCTGGCTCTATAAATACATTTAGAGGGCCGTCGCTCTGTGAGTTTATGGAAGAAAGTTAACACATTTACTGTGAGGAATGTAATAAAATGATCAAACGACTTCATCAAGTATGTGTGTAACTCTTCTTCTGTACATCTGTTCACATATCTTCATGAATCCCTTACTATGGGCAATCTTTAAATTGTGCGATAAAGGAATTTTGACCTGTAAATGCTACTAACTTACTCCATTTACACAACGGAGGATTTATATCCATCAGCACCATGACACACAATGCAACACTGAGCAAAAGACGAAGACAAAACTGCAGTTGCACGTATTCAAAGTAATTTAGTTATACTAGTAAACCACAGATGTAGGAAATACAACTAAGATTACACACAGTTTGAGACATATGGATGATAGATATGCAAATAAGATGATGGGGACTGATATAAAAGCTATCAGTTGTGTCTTATTCTGTCTTCCATGCCTGCCCAACTCTTTCAACTAAATATCCAGTGTTGTTCGCTTCCAAACAATTTGTATGGAGTCCATTCATCTGTCCATCCATCCCCCAATCTATTTATCCATCTGTCAAATGTTCCCGGGTGAATGTGTGAGGCGTGCTGAATGATGGATATCAGCCCTTTCATTTCCATCAGAGTAAAGGTTAACAGCTCATCATTCTTCCTCCACCTGAGGTGAAGGAGTGCCGGGCAGTGGTCGGACAATACTATCGGTCTCTACAGATTCAATATTGTCTATGCGGATAAAAAAGAAAGCTGTCTGACCTTTGAGCCCAACGTAAACCAATACAGAACTTACAATAAGGGTTCCATTCAGGGTTCTTACACAATTTGACCAATGGATTTCCTGGACTTTTCCAGGACTTTTCCATGACTTTTCCATGACTTTAAACCAAATTTCCATGACCAAACTGAAATCTCGGTTTATACATGAAAAAGTGAGAACATTCAGTATTCAAACAATGTGAATTCCCAAGCATACATTATACATTAAATGAAACAAATGAATAAGAGATGATATTTAGATTAAAAGAATAAACACTTGCTTCCCGAGCTATGGCCAACAAAGTTTCCAATTAAGGTGCGTTCACTTGCAACGCGAAAAAAAAGAAATTGCTCCGCCAGTATGCCGGCTTATATTTTGAGTCTTTCTTTCTAAAACATATTCATTATTTCAAACTCGGCGTCAATGAAACATGTGATTATAACGCATTTCCATGACTTATCCAAAACTTTTGTGATATACATTTTTTCCATGACTTTTCCAGGCCTGGAAATTACCATTTTAAAATTCCATGACTTTTCCAGATTTTCCATGACCGTACAAACCCTGTCCATTGCACAGAAGTAAGGAATTGGCATAAAAACAACGTGCAACATGTGTGACAGATGGCTAAACAGACATAAACGTTCTGATTTTAATAAAAGAAACAATCAAAGACCACAAAAAAGGAGTGCACACAGAAAAGGGTTTATACTGATTTTTATATTGGATGTATTTTACCAGAGAGGAAGAGAGCCTTGTCCACACTGAACTCCTCAGCAAATCGGATGTGGCAGAAGTTTTTCTTGCTTTTTCTGATGGCACCGATTCCCCCACACTGTCCGAAGACCTCCAGGATGAGCTGCTCTGTGGCGTTCTCGGGCAGACCGCCCACAAACACCGTCTTACACCCTGGAGGGCGCTCCCTCATAGCCGGAGGTAAAAGGTCTGTCAAACATGGAGAAGAGAAGAAAACAGACACAATTATTCCAATTGAAGGAACAACGGGAGTCCCAACATATCAGTCGGTTGATCGGTCAATCAGTGACGATACAACATCAGTTTTAAGACTGTACTTAATCATGAAGGATATCAGAACACATCAGAACATTTCAGGGTTGTTTTGAGTAAAGCAAAATGGGTCTAGTCTGCTTTCAAATTCAGCTCAGTTCTGGGTTTGTTTTGCATGGCTTCCAATAATAATTCCGCCTTTCACCCATATCTTACATGAGGTTGACAATCTGCCCTCAAAGATCTTCTATTTCTTTTAATGGTATGAACAAAAACATTCTTTAGCTCTTCTAATTTCCACAACTTTTCATACGTGACGGACTACTTTCTGTGCTCACACTGTTTAAGCAGCGAGCATTCGTTTAAGCCTTTCTAGTAATAAATCCTAAAATAGTTCTCTTAATTGGAGTATAAAAAAAGAAAGTCCTGGGAAGAACAAAAGTTTTAGTATTTGGCTGAAACAGAAGCGGCAATCACGACTGTCTCTTCTTCCCCTCACATATATATATATATATATATATATATATATACATACACATATATATATATATATATACATGTATGTATATGAAATATATATATATATATACATATATTAAATATATATATATATATATAAATATATTAAATATATATATATATATATATATAAATAATATGTATAAAGATAATAATAATAATAATACTATAATAACACTATAAAATGACCATCAAATACATCAAACCAAGGGCAATACAATTACACCACCTTTATCTAAAGTCATCAGAAGCAATTGAAAGTTTGATCTTACATGGATAGGTATCCAATAAAAGGAACGTAAAACTGGCCTAACATGGTCACAGGTTCTAGTTTAGTTCATTCCTGCTGGAGCATTCTGAACCAAGACTTGTAGTACCATTATTTAACAGGACTGACAACCAAAGAATAATAAAACCAAGTCTGAATGAAACATGTATGTGTATTAGGAGCTCTGCATCGGCCTGAGCTGTAAACAATATGGTTTTGGAAACTTCTTGTAAGTCAAAAGAGAGGGTTGAATCAAACGCAACCCGGAAATAATCCAGTCAAGCAGGCCTCACATTTACTAATATATTTATATATGTATAAACCTAAAAGGCTCTCTAATGATCTCTAAATCACCTGAAACCTTCCGTAAATCTCTAATATGCCTAAATATGAACTATTGATAAACTCTGTCAGATTCCTTGAATGTATTTTAACTCTAAATCTGTCCTTCTTTACACATGACATCTATTCATCTGTCCATCCTGGAGAGGGATCCTCCTCTGTTCTCTCCTGAAGGTTTCTTCCCTTTTTTTCCCCCTGAAGGGTTATTTGGGAGTTTTTCCTGATCCGATGTGAGGTTTTGGGGCAGGGATGTCTATGTGTACAGACTGTAAAGCACTCCGAGACAAATTTGTAATTTGTGAAACTGGGCTATACAAATAAACTGAATTGAATTGAATTGAATTAATATCAAACTTGATGTTAACGTGTGTCTATATTCTTAAATAAGTAGCATGATGGTCCGGCCGAGCAATGACCCACAAACCGGATCCCTGCTCACTACAACAACAGACCAGCCGGCGGGTCAGTGAACCTCCCCCTACAGGCTAATGATAAGATGTTCAGTCGGGGAGAGATATTTCTCTATGACCATACCATGATGGGAATATAATGATAAGCGCTAACATGGAACAATATGCTTGAATCATTTCTATATTACAGAGATAATCCCGTCACGCCTTTCCAGCATATAATCGAATCCTTCGGTCCGGAGAGAGGCTGATGCCTTTGTGTCAATCGTTTGAAGCATGAAGGATGTTACTGACCGAACAAAGATAAATGTTGACTGATCTAATCTCAGGCAGAGCAGGCTGTCCATGGATGATATGAGTCACTGGTTTGGTCTACACAAGGCAAACTAAGAAATTGATTGATCCGGGCTTGAATGTGAGCGCATGCTATCTAACCTAGAAAAAAGTTTGTAGAAAGCAAGTTGAGGGTTATTATGGTTGGCGTCCTTAGTTTGCCCCCCATGGCTATCAATGAGATGTACAGATTATTAGAACAAACGGAACAAATCGGAAAGAACCATCAAGGTCAGTCAACCCAGCAGAAATGTATCTTATAACAATCTTGAAGACAGAAATGATAGCAGGGTAGTTGTATTAGCTATGTGAACCTAATAAACACTTACACTTAGTCATTTCAAACATAGATTAAGGGCCAGCCTGGTGAATCAAGCCTTTTCATCATCTAGTTAGTGTTTTATATTGTTGTTTGTTTTAGCACGTTAAATGTTATTCTTGTTTATTATTCATTACTTTAGGTGAGAACCTTGCATAAGCACTTTGGGTTTCTTTCTCATTTCTGTGTCTTTTTTAATAATGTTACATTTGTTACTTATTTTTGTGCAAATAAATAAATGAATAAATAAACCCACTGCATTTCTTACAGATATTAGACCTTGATGAACAAATACTGACAATGTTTCTCGGTGCGTATCAAAAAAAATCAAACAGAGGTCTCATCTCTAAAGCCTACAAGGGCCTGATGACAAAACAATCCCACACTGCAGTATATGTAAATGCTCTAGTTTAGGAAACCGCCCCCGACCTCTATCCCTCTCCCTCCCTAGTCTCCCCCTTGTCCGATGTAATTCTATCTTTGTATGTACACTCTCCCAAAAATGTTCTATATTATTTAATCTGAAAGACTGGATGGTATATATTAATTACTACACCTGTGCCGATGTATACTTGGTAAAATAAGATACTGTCCAAAAACGAGAAATAAAAAAAATATTTTTAAAAAGAAGTTACAGATATTAATCAAATGTGTTCTTAAAATCTGATAATTAAAGCAAGTGAAAAAATAAACCCAGTCACCAGAAAGGAATTATACATTTCTGCAAATCGATGCATTGCATAATTAAATGTTCAAGTTAAAAGAAATATATGTCTCATATCAAACCAGTATCACGTTTGCAGCACAATGCCACGTGGTTAAAATTGAGAAACTATTGGTTAGATTCAGGCAACAAAACTACAAGGGTCGAAAATACATCATGGTTTGTGTTAAAATAAAACAGAACAATGTAACAACCTTAATGTAACTACCGTAAATAACAATCTCCCTTAGCGTATTTTTTCATGAAACACAACAAGTGTAAAGTCAACGCTAACTGTTGGTTTCAGACGCAGTACGAACAGTGGTCTCCTGTCCAGTGTGCGTTCTCACACTCTTAGTAGACGTTCTGGCTGGTTATATTATTCTATTACAACACATATCTTTCAATATCACTCACTCAATGTTTCTCTCTGGTTTGCAGAAATGTACAATGCAGACAAAATATTAAAATGCATTTTGAAAAGGTTTTAGAACTATCAGTAACTAAAGTCTGGTGAGCTACTGCTGTTCAAGCTGTACAACAAAATATTCTTTGTGTGAATGTTCAAATAAATGGTGCCTGGAAACAAAAACAACATACTCCTGAAAATAATAGTCTTACAGCAGCCTAAATACAACGAGTGACATTTGCTGAGTGACATGCAGAACAAATTGGACAGCAGTGCAAAGTACCTCAAGCAGAGCTGCAATGTATGACTCATTCATGTACACTTTGAGCTCCTGGAACCACTTTACTACTGTGGCCTAAATCATACCACTTTATATCAATCACCCCCTAAATTATAAAAAATACAGTGCACTTTTCATTCAGTACTCAAAAGTTTGGACATAAAATTTTAAAAAATGTGCCCAAGATAAGCTGTTATTCAGTCCTGTAGCTTTAGTGCTGGAGAGCCAGGAGCAAAGTTATAGTAAAACACATCAAAGGTACTTTATGTCCGTGCCCTCCTCCTGTCACATCTTGCTCTGGCACATGGCCCAAATGCCTTTGTCCCCTGACCTTGCCGATGATGATGCCATTAAAACTGGAACATGCCCATACTCACGGCTGCTCACTCTCACGCGCATGGTCAAAGCCAAAAAAACACACTCGGACACACCGACACACACACACCGACACGAGGACGGCACCAAGGTGATAGTTCCCCTGCCTTTACTTTGCAGTCAGCTAAAACATGCAGCTCTTCACTGCAGGATTCAGCATTACATTGCAAATTCTGAGTTCTGCTGATGAGCGAGGGGGAGAATATAAAACGACAACAAGGCAACAAAGGGACGTTTAGCTGACATCCTTGCTTCATAAAAAGCCTGCCTTGAAAAAGCGTCACATTTGTTCCAGACGCACCAGAGATGTGACTCTGCGTTATCAAATGTTTGGCTGTGAAAGCAGAATGAAATCCATACTTGGGAGTTTTTAGAAACGTAGGCACGTAGGCATGAGTGTTCTGAAGGGCATCTTAGGTATTTAACTTGAGGGTAATTACAGACAGACAAGCCTGACATCCATGAAAAAGTGTTGGAAAGAGAAGAGCCGGAGGAACTGATGACCATTAAAGACACTCGCAAAGAAAATCCCTAAAGCAACGAATGAAATGTAGGTCTTCTGCATTAAAGGGCCAGAGACATAAAATGGGTTTGTGTGTGTGTGTGTGTGTGTGTGTGTGTGTGTGTGTGTGTGTGTGTGTGTGTGTGTGTGTGTGTGTGTGTGTGTGTGTGTGTGTGTGTGTGTGCATGGAAGTCATGAAAAGTAGATAGAGGCAAAGTTTAATCAAATCTGAAATTTCTCTGTGTTAAGAGGAGATGGCAAAGTCCAAACCCTGTGTAGAACAAAAACTAATGCTACTGGAGAGTGGCTCTCCAAAATACATCTAATAAGCCTGTAAAGCGAAATCAAAATCAACTATTCTGCACTAAAGGAATGGGTACTCACCATCCTAGACTCTAAATGGTCTCAGAAAAAGCGAAATCATATCAGCGCAAACAGACTTTGACGTAGATCAAATAAGGACGCACAACAAAAATGCTTTTGCTTTGTTTAGCAAAGCTGGTAGCTGTGTTTGGATTTAAATGAGCCCTTGAATGCACATTTGTACAAGGAATTACATTTTATGCATCTATTTTCCATTTTATAATTTATTTTACTGTCTATCAATTGTTAATTGCCTATTTTACTGGTATACGTGCTATGTTTTAATATATAATCCGCTCAATTTAATAATGAAGTCTTTAATCATGAAGCAATTATATTTACTGTCATCTGACAGGACATTAACGGACAGTTTAAAATAATCATCGTTTACTGTAAGGATTACAGGTACTGGAACCCAAAAGCACGAAACGAAAACAGGAATGCAGGAGGAGGCCCTTTACTTAGTGATTCAGGCAGGGTTAAACAAGGCAACTGACCCAAAAAGGGGCAGGAAAAAATCCTAAATCGGATTAACAGGCAAACAGGGTCGTAGCGGATCAGAATTAGTATTTAGGAATTCGCTGGAGCATTTGTCTCTCTCACACAAGACAATCTGGGAGAGGACAAGTGGAAGTGAGGGAGCTAACTAGTGAGGGACTAATGAGGGAATGGGCTGCAGGTGAGACGGGCGTGAGGACCAGGTGAAGGGAATGAGACAATCAGGTGAGGAAGACAGGATCTGGAATGACAGGAGAGTTAATTAAGCATTAACTTTTACTGACGTCTTACCCTGAGTCCTGGTCGTGCCATTGAGACCTGGTTCTTTCCCTGTGGTCAACCAGTCCTAACAAATCTTGAATAATTGTTTATACAACGGAGGTTTTACTGGAATCATCATCTAAAACATTTTATTCTTCATGCATGAGGACAAACACTTGATCCACTTTATAACTTCTTGATATAACCTCTTCCTGCCAGCCCCACCACCACACCAACAAAATATTTTAAAATACTTAGTGTTGGATATTACATGTAGCTCGAACAGAAATGTATATTTTAAAAACTATTAAGATCCCTTGTTTGAATGTTTTTTGCCATCTATTGGATTGATTTATTGAATTAATTATGCTATTTAGAATACAAAAGTTCTACAAATATCCGCCCTTCAGTGAACAGCAATGATTGACTTTGAGGTTCGATGTGTTTCCATGCTGAACCCGTCACAGTGATTGGCGATTGCATTCCCCTGTTTTACCTTGTTAACTTTGACATTTTTTAAGCTGGACACTTTTTTCTCATGTTTTGTGTCTAGCGACTAACTGGGTACACACTTTGGAAATTGGTCCGGTATTGACGGCAAACGCTTCAGATAACAGCCGTTAAGCGGGTTGCAACGTAATCATACTTATGGGGCCACTCTGCACCGTCAATGTATGTCCACTAAAAGTGTTTGTTTTTTCCAATGACGAGCTCAGATTGTTATTTTAAGTGTCTGACAACATTATGGAAAGAGTAGAAGAAACGTTTTTATTTACCTTTCACTAGAACCGCTATGTCCAATAATGTCAAACTAAGTTTTGCATCACATCCACATTGTCAGAATGGGCTATATATTCAGAGATGACGTTGACATTCTTTTGGATGACACTAAAGTATCCTTTCGTTTCTCCAAAATCACACATTTTGATGAATCTGACATGCCTCTATCCAACTCTCACATTTCCATTGTTGTCTTGAGGTAATAGATCACACGAAACGACAACAAACGGCCCGATCAAGCGAAAGGTAAAGGAAAAATATTGTATTTCTCTGTAGGATCCTCTCCATACTGTTAGATATAAATCATTAATTTATTAATTATAATCTAATAACAATCTGAGCCACTCAGTGGTAAAAACATTTGCATAGGGTTAAACACAGCTCATGTAAGGTGCTAAGTGTAAGACAATGTGTAAATGACACTGAAATGAATGTATAACACTAAAGAGGAATCCCAAGAATGTAACTAAATTTGGGATTTTCATATTTAGATTTATTTTTAGAAACATTCAGAAAAGACAAAAACATGAGAGGTTATTGATCTTTATATGTGAAGCCACTGCTGCAGCTATTCAGCCTCTCTGCTTCTGATGATGATGATGATGATGATGATGATGATGATGATGATGATGATGATGATGATGATGATGATGATGATGATGATGATGATGATGATGCATTCTATTTGTAAGGCACTCTTCATTCAAGAATCTCACATAGTTAAAACTAACTATAATAAAAAAAGGAATAGTTGACACAAGTCATAAAACTCAAACTCAAAGTCGTAAACACCTTCCTGAATAAAAATGTTTTTAGGCCAGTCTTAAAAGAGTCCAGTGTCTGTTGCCCTCAGGTCGTCATGGAGACTGTTCCATAAGCGAGGCGCTGCTGAGCAAAAAAGGCCCGGTCGCCTATGGTGAGACATGAAATGGCTGCAGAGAGGCTTGAGGCAGTTTAGATGTGTAGGCAGCTTAACAGCAGAAAGACGTCCTGTTTGCTGATGACGGAGGGGCAGCATGTAAATAATGAAGAGGATGGGGCCGAGGACCGACCCTTGCGGAACACCACAGGAGACTGGGAGCAGTCTAGACTTGCATCTTCCCAGTAAGACATATTCAGTCCTGCCAGAAAGCAAAGGACTGATTGGAGCTTCTTCCTTCAGGTACCCGCTCTGGTTGTGTTTTATGCTGCCTCAGTGTAACTCCATGTTTGGCCTTTAACCCTCCTGTTACCTTTGGGGTCAATTTGACCCCATTCAATGTTTAACGTCTCTAAATAAATGATTGACATCATTTCTTTTGCTTCTTATTTCATGACAACAACTGGGAAAACATAAAATGATATGTTATATAATAAACAATGATATGTTTTCAATGTCCTGTACACAACTTCTACGCATCAATTTGACCCCAGGCTGTTTTTTACTGTGTAAAACATATAAGAAATATCAACTTTTTTTATTTATTTAAAGGGCTATTTAGGTAGACAACAAACATAAAGTACCTGACACTCAAATTTGGGAAATAATATTAATTCTAATCATTTTCTTGAGGTTTTATTTTCTGTGGACAAATTGGCCCCGAGGGTAAAAGATGTTAGTAAATGTGAAGGTAACAGGAGGGTTAAAACACATATTGTTTACTTGCACTTAACATACTACTAAAACAATGATTCATAATGCACTCTGTACTGTACATATTTATTTCACCTTTCAACTTGGTCTAATTTGGTCTGGTCAATAATATCATGGTCAAAACCTGCAGGAGAAACATAACAATGAAGATGTAGATATGAATGAAGCTCGATGGCCAGAGATATACTGAATATCAGTTCAAGTTAAAGGTCAACGAGGAGGAAGCTGGCTGCATGTGCTGTCAGAGGTGGCGTAGCTGGGGGTCCTGCTTCCTGTGATAGCTGCCATATGGAACCTGCTGTCCTCTATCTACATCAGTTTCACACACACACACACACACACACACACACACACACGCGCACACACAACTATCGCCTGCTGGACACAACAAATCCCTTAGGATATAGAGCACTGACTCACAATCATCCTCTAACTTTCTCCTCTTTATTTTTACACACACACACACACACACACAAACACAAACTGTAGTATGCTTATTTTTAAAGAATACATTCAAAGAAAGATGCATGTCAGCTATCTACTGTGGCCCCCTGCATTGTCCCCTGTGGTGGAGCTTTATCGGGCATTGACCCCCTTGGAAGAAACCCAGAAGCTTCAACTAGAGAGGAAACCTACCAGTGAGCCAAGAAATCTCCTCCATGGCTGTGCTCGGTTCTTCTGTTCAAATAAATTGCTGCATTAGATTCCCACCCTGCAATGCTTTAATTTAGATAGCACTTGCCCTTTTTCTTTTAAAAATGCGAGCTACTGACTAATGTCTTCTGATTGGTTTCATGGGACTGTTTTGAGAGCATCTTGGTCTTTTGTTGAAGGCAGCTGCGGCATCTTTGAAAAGGTAAACAAAGTGCTTTTTTATGTTGGTAGTAAATTAACTGCCCCTGAAAGCTATCTTTTTAAACTTACTCTGACAACAATCAACAGAATGGGATAAGAAAGAGGAAAAATATCTCAATTTGCATGTGAAGGACACATAAATTGAGATTGATTCCTTCAAATGTAGGATTGAAAAACATAGTTTTGATGGATTCCCTCACAAATGCAATTTTAAATATGTATAAAGCCTTTCAAATGTAGTTTAAAAACCCATCTCATTTGGTTGATAATTATCATCAACTAATGCAAAAGAGGGATATTCCATTATAACATAATTGCCACAAAATGATCACCAGATACTTCTTTATTATAAAAGGACATGGGAAAATAGGGAGAAATAACTCATGTCCATATTAATACACTCACTAAAAGAGTCTAATCAGAGAAAATAAATAACATAATTGAAGGTAAATGGCGTGATCACTTTGGATAGCATGGCAATTGGAATGGCACTTAATGCCTATTTTGTCCAATCAGTGGAAGAATTGGCAGAACACTTTAAACAGAGCCGTCAGAGGCCAATGACACAGCAACTTCAGGTAAAAAAACACCAAAGTACACTTTCTGTTCTCAAACACAACAAACTGGCAACACTTAAACTCCTCTAGCAATCCTCCATCACATTTACATCATTGTCTTCCAGCAACTAGTCAACAACAAACAAACCAAATAAAATGAAATAGGTGCACAATGTTGTCAGTCCCTTATAATGACAATCTAAGTGTGTCAGTGGCAACAATACACGCTTTTAGCGAATGTAAATGACGGGGCAGAATTGTAATTGTATGATTACATTACAGCACGTTTAGCGGCCGGCGAATTGAAGCGTACTTCCTCAATACTGACCCAATATACATAAATTATTGTCCCACACAAAACATGGCAAAATAGGGTGAGGAAAAATACCTTTTGTTGCTAAAATGCCAATTAATTTGGAATGCCCTGCCCTTAGAAATAAAAAAAAACAATTAACACATTTAAGTCTTTTAGTACTAAGGAAAAACTATGGCATATACAAAAAAAATCTGTGAACAATACGATACATGAGTTTATATTGCATGAAGAACATATAAAAAATGTTTCAGTCACTGGGGTATTAAATACTATCTTTAGTGCTTGTTTGTAGCAGTTTGCTTTTGCCTGTTTCTATACCATGTTATATAATATGATTCTATTTCAAGCCCAACAAGGAACAGGGTCTGTCAATTGACTACCACTAGAAGTACTACGTATAAACACTAGTTATGTAAAACAATGTGTACATTTTTCAAGGATAATCCCATTTAGTATTTAGCAAAGTAGCAAACATAACATTTAAAAAAACAAAACACACAAAAAGTATAAATGTCACATAAAAGCGACACAACATATACAAAAATGTAAACAACTAAATGCATCAACCAATGTGTAGACTGTGTTCTCAATCAGTAAAATCATAGGTCAATAGTCTGTAATCCTGTTGGCCACGACTGTTTCAGGCGTCAGCAGAGAACACAGTTAAAAAGTCAAACTGTTTGATGTGGCTTTATAATGAAAGAAAATACCACTCCTACCCTGTCAAATAAAGGAAAACACAAAGTGAAGAAAATGAAATGAAGGAGACTGATGAGAGAAAAAAGGTGAGCCAGCGTGAAGATGATGCGGGAAATATCTCAAAGATGTGTGAAGAGGCTGCAGAGATGGAGGGACGGTTGGAAGTGAGACATTTGGTTGGAGCAGCTTAATGTGCGCCCCTCAGAACATCTTAACAGACCACATGGTTGGATGCTTTTATCCAAAGTGCTTTACGCGAGTGTCTAAATTGTATGTGCGAGAGGCCCATAGGAGATGTAGTCCTAAGGGGTGGACGTGCCGGGCCATCTGTACCATCTAAGCTGCATACAATATGAATCCCTGTTTATGAAATCTTCATCACCTTCCAAGCTGTTTATTTGACATGTTTTGTCTCACATACACACACAAGACACAGAGGGTGAAGGCAAGGCTTGGATTGGAGAATAAGACCCCGTTTACACGATGGGAAAACGAATATATTTTCATGCGTTTTGGCCTTTCATTTACACAAAAACTGAGGTTTTATCACGGAAAACGATCATTTCTATAAACTCCGGCCAAAGTGGAGATTTCTGGAAACTCAGTTTTTGTTTTTTATTAGTTATTTTCATCTTGTCTCACGAACTATCGCGTCATTCCAGATCCTGCTTCCCATCTCGTCAGTCCAACTCTCTTCACCTGCCTCTGATCACCTCGTTAGTCCCTCATTACCTTCACCTGGTCTTCATGCCCGTCTCACCTGTTGCCCATTCCCTCGTTAGTCCCTGTCTACTTAGACCCCGTTTACACAATGGGAAAACGCATATATTTTCATGCGTTTTGCCCTTTCATTTACACAAATGGAGGTTTTATCATTTCTAAAAACTTCGGCCAAAGTGAAGATTTCTGAAAACTCAGTTTTTGTTTGCGTGTGAACGAGGTCAAACAGAGTTTTAGGTTGTCAAACGTCACAGTATGCAACAAAAAGTGCTCATATAAAGTGTTCATATAAACAGAATTTTTTTTGAAAACAACCTTGTGTGTACAACGTTATTTTTTTAAACGGAGGGGCAGAAATATTTGTTTCTGTAAATACCGGCTATGTGTAAATGTGGCCTAACTGTCCTGAAGAAACAGGGCTCTTGTGCCTGCATGAAGACAACAAGTGGGACATTTCTCCCAAAGGGAGCAGAAACCACAGGTCATACAACAAGTGCTCATGGCAGGTTATTGGGTTGGTAAGTTAACAGTCGACTCTGCGTTCAGCCTCAGGATTAGCATCAACTATGTAGAAGATACATTTTTTTCGACATGCTTGTCTCTGATAGGCCTAAAGGTGTGGAGGAAATACTCATTCATTTGTTTACTGTGTGTGAAACATCTTTCTGTTTGCATTGAACCATGACATGATCTGAACTCAATCTCCCAACGTATCAAAGACATGTTGTAGGAGAGGAGTGCTCACGAATACTCTGTGTACGTCTTCTCCATCTGACATGTGAGGCTGCCTTGAAACAGCCTCCAGACAAACGGAAGAGGGAGAGTTCCTCCCAGAGGGAGAGAACGCCAGCATCACAGTTAATTATTTAGAAAATGAGGGTGAGGAGGAAATGTTGTATTTTCTTTTAGGGGTTTGATATTACCATTAATTATGCAACATAAATATATCTTGTTATAAACACTGTAAATAAAAGCAATGTGTTGTGTTTATTTGCATGTGTGAAAAAAATACTTTATTACCTAAATGATAAAGATGAAATAAACATTATAAACTAGAGGTTAACGTCCTTTTAGACTATGCTCTGTGGTCTGTTCTTTTTAATACATGCTTGATACATGCATAGTGCCCTTTCAAAATAAACTTCTGCCTTCACAGGAAGTTAGGTTCAAGAAAAGATTGTCGTTAAGGTTAACTTCACCGACTAACAACTAATTGACTAACAAATGATTAACATGACAAAATAAGTTAAGTTTTACTTCAGAAGTTTGTGTCTGTTTATTTGCCGCTCTGTGTTTGAAAGATTTTCCAGTTTGAGAAGCACTTATTTGGAAAGAAGTTTCTATAAGGAGGATAACCAGATGGGCATGTAAATGACAAATCAAGGGACTCCATCGCATTAATGCAAAATACTTTCAACCCCATATTGCCTTCAAGCAGTCCCTATAATGCCTTTGCAACATTACCCACAATGGCCCCATAAAGAGGCGATGTAACCTCAGTACAAATGGGATGGAGAAATCCTCTCACAGCGTATATTGTCATATCCCCTATTCCCATTTAGATGTCTCGTCGGCAAATGTTTTGAAATATGAATTAATACATTTGCGCTGCATCTTGTCATAAATTGCAGGAGCATTTTGTGGACGGCTATAAGGGGGACGCGTCTTGTGGTCTTGTCACAGAGACAACGGCCCCCGTGGGAGTCATCCCAGATCCACGGTGTTCAGTCCCTGCTCCACTGCTCTGTGGCTCAGTTTTATATGATGTGGGCTGTTTAACTTTTGTTGACCTGCGATTTCCTTTGGTCAACATATTCAACGCTGACATTTTCGACTGGTTCAGGCAGGGAGCTTCCTCGTCTTTTGCAATTATGAGAAAAACTCTCCTTTTTTCCCCTACAGAACAAAGTGGAAATGTGAACCCAATTACCACAAACCACCTATAATGGCCCACAGGGGACAGCACAGTAGCTATAAATATTAATGACTTTTTAACAATCCAGGTATGAGTCGGGACTTTTTGCCCATTCATCCTTATTTTGGTACCTCAATTTGTGACGGTTCAGGGATGTGGTTTCCCCGCAAGGTCCCATTCATTTCCCATCTGGATGCACAAACACTGACACAGTAAAAGTGTTCAGACTGTATATGTGTGTTTGTGCGTTTGCAAAGAGAGTGTGTGTTTGGCAATATACATATGCAACAGTCAGCCCGACAGAGACCTTTTGACCTGGAAGTAGTTTCTGGAAGGTTCAGAGGTGATCAAGTAATTAAGTGGATTTGACCCCTTAAACGCAAGGTTGCAGGAGAGAGAATGCAGAATATAAGAGAGAGAGAGAGAGAGAGATGTATATAGTACGATAAAGTGAGTAGGATGAAGAGAGGAAAGGGCGAGTTGAAGACAAGGACAGAGTCCATCCCCTCTTTGGCCCGGCATATTGGAGACAGCAGCCCTGTGTTCTGTGCTCACAGAGGTCACTCCTCCAATTATAGATTCACGGGCATCAAACAAGTGCACGTTAGCATGCATACACACACCTCGCCACCTACTTTAATCCCTCTCCTCCCACCTTTCTGACGAAACGTGAATGCAAATCAGCCACACTCGGCTGGCTTAGACTTACCAAAGGTGACACGAAGAAGGATCGCTCCCTTCTTGGGTGTCACACAATGTCTGGCCGAGAGGTGCGTAGGTGACGATCCGTACGGTGAGAGGACAGAGTTGAGTCATAGATAATAATGCACACTGCTGCGGGGGTAAATAAAACATCCCCCATGTTCGCTGTTGACGAGTCAGCTTACTGCTTACAGGACTGTCTCAGAAAATTAGAATATTGTGATAAAGTTCTTTATTTTCTGTAATGCAATTAAAAAAACAAAAATGTCATGCATTCTGGATTCATTACAAATCAACTGAAATATTTCAAGCCTTTTATTCTTTTAATATTGCTGATTATGGCTTACAGCTTAAGAAAACTCAAATATATATATATATATATATATATATATATATATATATATATATATATAAATATATTTAGAGATAGGATATTTGAGTTGCATTACAGAAAATAAAGAACTTTATCACAATATTCTAATTTTCTGAGACAGTCCTGTATGTCTCTTACAGCGTCAGCCGTGACGTAATATGAGACTTACTGGGGTTGGGAGGAAACAGCGTGCAGCTCTTGCAGTGGACGATCTCCCTGACAACGGGCGCTTCCTGGGGGAGGGGCCGGGGAGCCATGGCCGGGCCGGGCATCATGGGATTTATGGGGCCGATGCCAGTCATCAGCCCAAGACCAGGGTCAAAATCTGGAGTCAGGAGAGACACATGGATGAGAATACATAGCAAGTGACACAGCAGCTGCAGGGGAAGCAGCGACACGCAGAACACACACTTTAAGAGACGAGCTCTGGTCTCCTAACTGCTATTCAGTCACCGCTAACCTTTACGGTGACATCATTAGAGCACCTGCCGGCTGCTTCACGTTGCATTTTACATTGTGTACTTCCTCCGTGAACGCGGAGCAACACTTCTGTCAACAGCGGTGACACACAAGCAGTTTATAAATAACGGAATATATATGAGCCACACATGAATAAATCATCTGACAAAAAACATGAATATTTAAAATATTTTTACTTAGTGTCTTTTTACCGATCGTTCTCTCTCCCTCTCTCTTGGTGTCTATCTTCTTTTCTTGAAATCTCTCGCTTGTAAATGACTCTATTGTACACTCTCTCACTTGGCCTCTACCTCCCCCCCCCCTCTTCCCCTCTTTAGTCTTTGACTGATGACCTGTAAAATCGCAAAGACATTTCTGAAAAGGCAGACACCATATTCACAGACACTGATTTAGACTGCACCTGGGCACACAGGCGCACACCGGTACTCTCGCACACTTTCCCAGCTTGTTTCTGAAATGGAAATACATCCCCCCCCCCCCCCGCCCATGAGTCCCCACCGCACCTGCAGCAGACAGCGGCAGAAAAAGTGTGTGTATGTGTGTGTGTGTATGTGTGTCTATATACAATGTCTTGCATGGCAAGTCTCTATCCCCATAAGAGACAAAACTGAAATGAAAGGACAACAAAACATGACGCCATGTTCGCTCAATGGAGGAGTCAACGGAGAAAGAGGAATCTAGTTTGATTATAATAATAATAACTTTATTTATATCGCACTTTTAAAAACAAGGTTTACAAAGTGCTCTACAGATAAACAAAGCATAAACACAACTTAAATGGCGGCAAACAAGAAAGACCATACCATAAAAGCATTGAATACAACTAAAACCAAACAAATAGGCAATTAAAATAAAAACATAAATGGACGACATTGTAGAGTTGGGAAACAGCGAGACAGAGACGTAGTTGCAGTCGAGATAGTTTACTCCACAAACTCCACATAAAATGTACAATACTTGTGCATCACGATAGCGGCAGCGCCACACACACTCTTTCCGGAAACCGAAGACCCCGAAAACCCCGCCAGCTCTTAAAGGCACAGTAGCTCTTAGGTGAATGTCTCTCACAGTTCGTATGTGGGTCACCACAACATCACTTAAAAGCAGTTTTATAAAAGTGGGTTTTAAGAAGTGATTTAAAAGAAGTTATTGATTCTGCCAGCCGTATTTCCTCCGGTAGGTTGTTCCAAAGTCGAGGGGCCCTGGTGGAATTATTATTATAATTATGCGTAGTGGAGTAGAGCAAAGAGCTGGAGAAAGTTATCAGTGACACAATGCTGCCGGGATGTGATCGCCATGGAGATGAGAAGCTGCGATACAGGGCTGGTTGTTCCTCTTTCTCCTGTTGATGACCCCGGCATCCGTCTTCAGCCCGGTGACAGACGGAGAGGAGGCAGGCGATAATGAAAACACTTGCTCGGATGGCAGAGCGATGAATGAGTTCTTCTGGTGAGTTGGAGGAGAGGAAGATGAATATCACAGAGGGGGAACCGTAAGTGAAGCAGTAAAAGAGAAACAGAGACATAAAATCTGATCCAATTATTACCGCGGCACGCCGGGATGTACCGCTTTCCCTCTAAACTGCATCTCCACCGTGTAGCCGTCTCGCGTGGTCGCAGACGTCGCTAATTGTATTCATATCTGTATTTGTTTAAAAAAAATAAAAAAAATAGCTGGCTGTTGTACAGCAACCCGGTTATGCAATGTATCCTTTTCACAATATCCATGTTTCGTCTCCTGGGTTTGATTTTGTTTGGCAGCCGCCTTCTTACACTCGAGTACCACAGTGTGTAATCAGCACATGGATGCATATTAAATAAAGCTTGTCAAGAGGCTGCGCTTTCATTGGCATTATACTGCAGCAGGAAGGTAACTAAGGGGGAACTATGGTTCATGGAAAGCTCAATCATGTAGAAAAGGAATGGAATGAAAAGGAACTGTAAGTGGCTGTAGGGTTGGAACATGTTCAGCAGTGATGGATAAGAATACTAATGCTGCAACTTTAATGTTCTCCATAGACTCCAAGTCACCTATTCAGAAATGTGACAGGAGTGAGGTTTTAGCATTAAGTGAAAAGCATTATTTTGTTGACAATTTTACAACCTAAAAGGCACTCTGAATAATGTACAATGAACTACAGATTTGAAATAAAAAAAAAATCCTGATTATCAGACACCGCAGTTGAAATAGTTCAAAATGTATATTTATTTCCTCTCGGTATGATTTCATGTTTTCTTATCAGTAAGAAAAAAAGAAGAAAAAGATGCAAATAGATTTGTAATGTGTTGCCTCTTTCTTATTGAAGCATTATAAACTAGGATGGGCACTCGGTAGAGCACATACCCTCGCATATCACACGACTGGGCATTGAATTATGAACATTTTGGCATTAGTTGCATGCCAATTGGATATAAATTGACTGGTAATAAATTAACTATGGTAAAAAGAAGATTTTTACTTTTTCATGACCTTGACCTTTGATCCGATCAATCCCAAAATCTAATCAAATAGTCCCCGGATAATAACCAATCATCCCACCAAATTTATTGCGATTCGGTTTAACACTTTTTTACTTATGAGAATAACACGCACACATACAAATACACGGCGATCAAAACATTACCTTCCGTATTTTCAATGCGAAGGTAATTAGTTCTGTCTGCACACTTAGATGAGACTTAAGGCCAGGAATTAACACTGAAGACAGATACACAGAAAGAGAAAAGAAGTTATAGAAAAGCCTCAATTCAGTCAAAGCTCCAAGGCACCTTCCTTCACAGACGGGTGTTGACACCATGTGAGAGAAGAGTGGCTAAGGAAATGACCACGGACGTTATTGTTACTCTAACCACGCATGACTTCCCGCCGCTACTGACAGTTCACACAGGTGGGGGACATGGGTTACATCCTGATGGATATGACCAGCCTTCTGAAAATGTGAGATATGAGCAGCATTTATAAACTGAGCATGAAGACCCGTCGACCTGCGTGCCGGGTCTACGTATTTATTTTATTAATACAAATGACCATGAATGTCCTCCTTCTGTCAAATCGTGATTCTGTGTGTGCCGGGATTTTTAAATACCCTTTTGAACTTTCCGCACAAAAGGAGTAAATAAGGCTCTTCCCGACCCAGGAAAAACATCGAGATCAGACAAAAAGCCGTCTCCAGGGTTACGTCCCGGCTTCACCTGCTTCTAGCAATCTGATCTCAGGTCAGTTCGCTACTTTGAACAGACATGCTCCGCCTGCTCAGGGCTGAGTGCCTCTTGTGTGGTCGTGCTTCCTTCTCCGCCTGCATTGTTGTATTGTTGCTTTCTTTATCTCTATTACTTTGCCACGGTAATCCTATCAGACTCAGATCTGATGTGACTTAACACAAGCTAAATAATTCAGCAGGAAATATGATTCATGTGTTCACAATTGAAATGTTAAATAAGGGAACATCACAAGTGAACTAATCTGATTGGCTGACTGTTATAATATTTAAAAAAATTACGTTAATCCAATGATCTTTTTTAATTTTAATCACTTATGTGTCAATATTATGATTATAATAAAGATGCGGCACAAACATTACAGTACAATTGCAACTGAAGTCAATATAAAACTGTTAAACTGAGTGTGGTGGTGAAGGAGACAGGATTTCTGGGAAAAGAATAATAAAGCACAATTTTTGTCAAAGCCCATCTGAATAAAAGAGTGAAATGAAGAAGAGTCAGCAGTCACACCATCAGATCAGATATTCAAAGTATAGAATGGGAGACAAAAAAAATACTTTTCTTTGACATTTTAGACGTGGCTTTCATTTTCTCCCAAATAGAAAATGTCACTTACTCGAGGAAATACTTTCGCCCTGTGTGATTGGGGGGATTCTCAGTCCAAACTGACAATGTGAGACAAGTTCACCGATAGCTGATTTAGAGCTTTCATCAACCGAAATTTTACAGTTTCCAAGACCGAAATCCTGAGACTCCTCCTCCGACCCAATGGATTGTATAAGGGCATGAAATAAACACTTCAAAATCAACATTTCATGTTTTCTTCTTTTCCCCTTCAGCAAAGCGCTTCACAATATCCTCCTCCCCCTCCTTTGAGATTCTTGATTCATAGGAGTCCCAAAGTGGCCAAAGTTTGTTTATTGTTTTGCTATATTTTCAATATATTCTAGCGATAATGACGTTGAAGTTCACCTCGCTCTCCACCGAGCACCATGACGGAAGCTGATTGCTAACTTTAACGTTTTTCTTTCCGGCTTCAACCACTCTCGCTCCTCTCTCTGGTCACCATGCTGGTTTTTCAAATTGTTTGTTTGTTCCCTTCCTTTCCTGCTCACAAGTGCACTTAATGTATAACTTTGTAGGCTCCTCACACTTTTCCTGTGGGGGGAGGAAAAAGAAAAAAGCTGTCCTCTGCTACAAGTGACAGAAAACTTTCCAATAAGTGATCACAACTTATATTTGACGATCCTATTTTTCGATACCCATCATCCTCCACGCCCACAGTCCTGTCAGTGCATGTGCAGAGAGCAGCTGCAGAGATGTGTTATGAGATATTATTTAACACCTCTACTTCCAGGGGATTCTTTTGGATGCTCCAGCTCTCTCGTCTCTATGGCAACAATGGCGCTTCAGCCCAGAAGCCATGTTCTATGTTTCATCACTAACGATGACCTAGTATTTGAGTGGTTTCAGTGCAAAAGGGTGCAGTGAGAAAATCCTCCGAGACCCTGAGATCATGAAAGTGCCCTTGAACCAAAACATTAATGCAAACCTTCTAGTTCTCCGCCCCCACTAGTCTCTGTCTGTTTATCTTTGATCTCTTTTTCTCCTGCTCACTGTTTTTCTTCTTATTTGATTTGTATACTATTTCTCTGTGCGCTCCTTCATTACTGTACATGCTGCGGCCCGGGAGCGTTTACGGATACAGTGCATCTTCATCCCGAAGGCTTTGATTCCAATGTGAAATCTTTCCTGGAGATTAAATGTAACCGCATTTAAAGCCTGCCAGCGTGTGAGAAGCAGAGACATGAAATTAAAAAGAAAGAGCATAAATTTGACTAAGCTCCCAGCTATCACTGTTGTAAACCTGATAAAACCTCCCCTCCCTTCCCCTCCCTCCCTTCCCTCCCTTCTCTCGCTCCTCAAACTGTGATTTCCACAGTAAATGTTCCCTCTCAGCAGGATCAGCGATGGGTGGCGGTCGGAGGGACACGCACAGCCGCTGTGAGGCATGTTGGGTAATATGGGTAATATCTTCTGTTGAACAGACAGGTTTCAGGCTCCTGGAATATGGTCTTTTACTCACCTTACCAACTGTCTCCCCATCTTCATCTCCATCCTAATCTCTTCCAGATTTCTCTCACAAACCCATCAATCCCAAACAGTCACAAAGAATTCTTCATTTCATGTTCCGTATTGTGACGAACTTAAGCTTATTCCATTTGTTCTGCATCGATAGGACCTATTCAACTCTGTGATATTTTTAGGAAAGCACAATTTCCATCATTAATTTAGACTCTATTCCTTTTTCCCTGATTTTACCGCACAGGATATTAGCCTTGGCCAGTCTCTAGCTGATTGCTGCAATGATCAAATCACTGAGTATGAGCATATGTGTGTGTGTGTGTGGGGGGGGGTATTTTCTTGTATTAAAAGAGATGAGTAGAGAATCCAGCAGAGACAACCAAAGGAGATTCTCCTCCTCCTGTGAGGAGTTTTGTTCATGAAAACAAAGTGAATCATGTGTTTGTGTGTGTGTGTGTGTGTGTGTGTGTGTGTGTGTGTGTGTGTGTGTGTGTGTGCGTGCGCAACAGAATGAAAGAGAGAGTAAATTCATTCACAAATCTTCTTTATGAGCAGCTGCCTTGTGGCCTCAGCCCAATAACACTTTGAATCAAAGTCCAAACCAGGCAATCAATGCCATTATTGCTTGTTGTAATATAAACATCCATTTCTATGAGGAGAGCTTACCATAATTGCCCTTGTGGACCTGGAGTGCTGTTAGTTAACAACATTTCTATTTCACAGAGAATTTCATTTGAGGATTAATTTACTAATCATTATGTATTTAATATTCATTATATATTTACAATAGGTATTACAACAACTGCAGCATCCGGATCTGCTTGAACAACATTTAATCCACTCCAGCTGACTGACCTCTGGCCTCCCAAGGAGGTGTAGGCAAGTGAGTATTTATTCAGAGCGCTCGGCAGACCTATGGACACAATGAGATTGTTGCTTCAGGTTGCCAGATCAAATGATTGTGTTTATTGGTGTTCAGGGTTAGTTAATGTGTGGTTTGGATGAGCCTGTGAACAATATCAGTGAGGCTTTAACCAGCCAGCAAGAGCTGCTATCTGTACTTTATCGGGCCCATAAAACACTGGCAAGATAGCCTACACATTTATGTTTTTCATTTTCCATTATTGAATTACGTTTTTTTTTTATTTAATATTTATAATTGCTATGGGCCCTCTTTTTGGTCTGGAATGAAGGTGTAATTTAATTTAATCTGGAGACAAAAAGGCTTTCTGTACTATTGTATTAAAGGGCCATTGATTTGCTAACAGGAATATTCTGTACAACATATAAAAGAGTATCACTTTGCAAGGTTTATTTGATGTTTTTGGGGAATTAAGTTTAAGTTAAAACGGCAAAACAAAGAAAGCTGAAAAACAGCACTATTACTATTAAGCATAAATACTCGAGTGGCGATACCTATGAATGGGCTTCATAAGAAAACAAAAGGCACCAAAAAAAGTGTTATGAGGCATGAAGGCCAAGTGGGTTTGGGTTTAAAGCTGACCGCAAGCATATTGTTTCACAAACCCTTTATTCCATATACAAATGTACATGCAAGGTAAATACTCCCTAATGAAGCAACAGTTTACTTCATTCACACTAAACAGTTCTCCCAACAGCAGTTAGTGTCAGTTTAATATTCTGTTGCTACGAGCAACCCTGCTGGCAATGTTCCAGTTCCAACAGTTGGGAGGTGGTGAATGAAATACTCAAAGTGCTCCTCTCTCACTTCACTGATTGTTCCGGACGGCGTTTTAACTATCGCAAAATTACAGCACGTGGTCTGTAATAGACATGGAGGGCGAGCGAGAAACCGCTATGACAGTTATGGAGGTTAATAAATCCTCATTCAACCAACTCTAATCAGCCGGGCACAGAAAGCAGTGTGCCCCAGTCTGGCCTCACTCATTGTTGCATGAATGCAATGTTAATTATTATAATGATTATTATTGTAGAATACAGTGTTAGCATATACAATATATATAATGTTGCATCATTATCTATCAATAACGATAATAATGATACTACTATATTGTTGTAGCATTGTCATATTACTTTTATGTAGATGTTCCATTATATATATTTCTTAGCCACACGTCCCATATCTTCTCTATATTCCACATGCAAACCTGTCTAGGATCACTTCACTTGCATAACTATTATTATTATTATTACTATTAATTCCTTATCCAAACATGCACACATCTCATTGACACATCCTAAATAATTGAATCTATTCTATACTATGTTGGTGTTAACATGTTTCCGAGCATGTGCTGGTGGGAACGGACACTAAAATATGTTACCCAGTAGTGTATCATATAAACAACCAGGGTGGAACAAAGTCACCAAGTGGCAAAGAAGCTACTGATATGTTGCGTGGCCTCAGCAGTCCACATTCTGTGTTCAACAATCCGGGAGGTTTAGGACAGAGCTTTTCCTTGGAGGACGGCTGTTATTTGTGGACGTAGTTACCCAAATCTGGGCCCGATATGGGATAGCCTAGGACGATCCTTTTGCATCAATGGAGAAGATCCATTGCCCGGAAGGGAAATCCCTGATCCGTCAGGGGGGCAGTTTGGGCCGATATGCTCTCTCAAAATAATAGCCAACAGGTTGTTGAATTCTCTCCCCTTCTCTCCCCCTGATCTCTCAAGTCCTCCGGAGGGGTAGGGAGAGTCTTTACCTAGATCTGATGGAAGCTCCTTGCTGGTCAAGAAGACCATCATTTCCAGACCTGATTGAGCTGATAGGGGGTTATCTTGACAACGGCAATCCTGAGCTGACCTTCATTTTCAGGAAGACGGGCAGATTATGCATCAAACCCAACTGCCCTGTGCCTGTGAGTCTTGTCGAAGTGGAGTCCGGCTCTCAACAGTAAGACGAGACATTCACGAGACATTGAGCAATACCAGAGGTCCATCTATTCCCTGAGGTGGAGAATCGTTTCATCGTCGTTTGGACATGAACGTTGACCCAGTAATCTGCTTCCTGCCTTTTTCTTTTGCTACCTTCAGTTTCAGTTGGGCCTATTCCAATTAGCGTGTATGACTCAGTCATTTCAGCATTTCATGGGGGTACCTATGGCCTCACATTGGGTCTGCATCTTTTAGTGTCAATTTTTGAAGGGAGTCCGACTTGAAAGCTTTGTCTTTAATGACGGCTTTTCTTCTGTCTCTCGATGAGTTGGAGAGCTGTGAGCTCTCTCTGTTAGTTTACCCTGGAGGGCGGACGGCCCAGGTCTGTCACTTTGTTCTAACCCTGTCTTTTCGCCAAAACAGCTTAATCCTTCGTCTTCAAATCAGCTACTGGGGTTCAGTTTCAATCTTTATCCCCCCTCACAGGCAGAACAGGAGAAGTTGCTCAACTTGTGCCCAGTTAGGGCATTTAAGTTTATTTAGCACCTCGAAGTTAGTCTCCGTCACAGCTTTTAATCTGCGATAAAAGCAAAGGGCAATATCCACCGTGGCCTCACCCTGTTCACCCTGCTGCTGTCTGGACAGCAATACAGAAATATCAACTGCCATATCGCCAGACTTCAGAGCAGCGGCTTTCTTCTGGCTGTGAGACTCAATTCCTTCTCCACCATATAATACAGTTCTGCTATGTATGTGCTTTTCTTAGGTAGCATTATGGGACTACAAACTGAACTGTGTTGAGCAACCCTATGTTTTACAATGACAATAAATGAATCATGTCAAGAGCGGACACCCTGTGGACCCACCATCCGCAGGGACAACCATCGGGGTCGAGTGCTATGTAGACCGGGCGGTAGGCAGGAAGGGGGCCTAGGCAGCATAGCTTAGCTCTAGGGACGTGGACAGCACCTCACTAGGGGGAAAGTATCCAGAACTGGTGCGGGAGGTGGAGCAGTACCAACTAGATATAGTTGGGCTCATCTCTACGCACAACTCTGGCTCTGGAACCAAGCTCTTGGAGAAGGAATGGACTCTGTTCTTTCCTGGAGTTGCCCAGGGTGATAGGCGCCGGGCGGGAGTGGGGAGAGCGAGGGGGTCGCCTCCCTGCGCCCACGGGTTGTGGGGAGTAAGGCTCTTACTGATGTTTGTGCTTATGCACCAAACCGCAGTTCAGAGTATCCGGCCTTCTTGGATTGGGTAGGACAGGTCCTGGAAAGGGCACCGCCTGCCGACTCCATAGTTCTCCTAGGACACTTCAACTGCTCACATGGGTAATGACAGAGAAACCTGGCGGGGGGTGATTGGGAGGAACGGCCTGCCTGATCTGAACCGGAACGGTCTTCTGTTATTGGACTTCTGTGCTAGCCACAGAACTCCATGACGAACTCCATGTTCGAACACAAGGTGGCTCATAAGTGGACCTGGTACCGGAACACCTAAGGCCCGAGATCAATGATCGACTATGTAATCGTATCATCTGATCTGCGGCTCTATATCTTGGACTAGGGGTGCCCAATAGGTCGATCACGAAGGCAGTGTGACATGACACAGTCGGAAGACAGAGGTATTTCACTGCTGAAATTCAACATAAGTGTACTGTGGCCCGTTTGTGGCATTATTAACAGGTTAAGATAATACATGAATACATGATTGGCAAGGTTGACCAGAGGACAGGATGAACACATGAATGTAATCAGTACAAAGGAACATTGAAAACCCTGGCTTAATCTTTCTTCAGAGGACAATGTGAGTTATGTGTCCGAAAGTCTCTTGAAAACTCTTGAGAAAAAGCTAAATTATATCCATGAGATAAAGTGTATTAGACATAGCTGCCAGAGTGAATAAATCTGGCCAGATTTAGAGATTATAGTGTCTGTGGGTCTGTGATAATACGTGGTAGCTTGTGAGGTTGTAAGGTCGGAGAGAAAGAGAGGGGGTGCATATCTTTTGTGTATTGCTATGACAACATATAAAAGAAGTAATGCATTACAGCTCGAGCGGTCTCCCTCTTTCCTTTTCATGCTTGACAGCAGCCGACAAACAACAAAGCTTGGAGGTCACATACTGTATTTAATACACAAACAATCCTGAGACAGATCATGGTTTAGAGAGGTGAGGTTGTAACTTCAGAGAGAGAGCGAGAGAGAGAGAGAGAGAGAGAGAGTGAGAGACCGAAACAGAAAAATGGGAAAATAGACATAATCCTATTCACCACATGGAGGAGAATCATTATTAACAGAAAACAGTATCTATAAAAAACATTTTTAACACACAATTCCGTACCGCTTTTTGTATTCTATTTTTTACTGTGGTCATCCTTTTATTTTACAAGAAGTGGTTAAGTCACCGTGACTTCCCTCATTCCCGCACTACCTTTTACTCCTGATATGCTAATAACACATTTTAGATAAACAGCATGTTACATTTAACTTTCAGAAACTATAAACAGACTGTGATAGGGTTAAAATGGTAAGACGAAGAGACTGACGACTCCCAAACCAGGAGCCTCGATAGCAACCTGACAATCTAAAGGTAGCCCGCTCTAAATCATACTGCGCTTTATGGTCTATTTGACTCTGAAGAGGACCATCATTTACTAAATGAACATCATGCTGACTTGAAACTAGCAATTGAGACCATCAATTCATGTTCACAATGTTTATTGAGGTAATAAATCAAGTGGGAGGTAGGGTAATTTTTAGACTTCAATACAATCTGACTTCTTTTTGCAACCACAAGAGGAAACCCATCCTGGCCAAGAGACATAATGCAATTTTAAGGCACTTCTGTATGAGCTCCACTTCTCAGAACCGAAACTAGTCCCCGGTATCGGTGGACAACTTCATCTGAGATGAAAGATAAGTAGAGAGGGCAGAAGTCTTGATATGCAAAGGTGTTTAAATGGATAACTTTAGAAGCGTTGTGCTTGTTTCCATCATGTTAGATCTACACTTGGCTTCATCATTTGTGTTAAACAGTATACATAGATCTACACATCGTTGTACATGTGATGATGTGACAGGCCTACAGTGTTTGTACACACGGCGATACAAAAAGAGGATTCAGCCACTTTCTGCACACATATATGATGGTTTGTTTTGACTTTTACTTGTTATACACATACAAACCCACTTAAAGATGCAACGCATACAAACTGATGCAGACTGTTTAATTCTAAAAGTAAGATGACCATGTTACAGATTGACAAATGACTCGTGCAAAATGTTCGATAATGTAAAATATAATTAAAACAAGGCACTTTTCGTTAATGCTGACAAATTGATGACACTTTTGCAGAAGGTGCTCTTTATTCAATCTGTCATATTATCCGTCCAAACCAGTGATACTTTAATAACAATAATCGTCTTTATTTATATAGCACTTATCTTAAAGTAGAAACAACACAGTTCTCTAGAGTCTATTGGTGCACAGAGGATGACATGCAGGGACTCTTAAATCAAAGGAAAGTTGTGACATTTTTTAGAAATACACTTGTTTGTGTTGTTAGCAGCATATTATATTGATTATATCTCAGTTCACTCAGAACAAAGTCCAATATTTCTTTGGCGTAGCCTAGAATCAGATCAGGTTTCAACAACCCAAAGCCTTTATATGAAGAAGAAAAAAGGAAAAACTGAATATGTACATGTACGCTGTTTATTGTACATGTACATATGAATATGAATAGAAACATGTCACATTGCGGGATACTTATATTATATTATATTAGATATTCCTTTATTAGTCCCACAGTGGGAACATCTCAGGATCACAGCAGTGGGGGCACTTTAGAGCATTAATAGAAAATTAAAATAAAACACAAAACACAATAACAATACTAAATAATAATACTAAAATACTAAATATACAGAGGAAACAAAATATGTACACAAGACAGTGACCAAAGTGAATTTCCAGCAGGTTAAAGTGACCACGAAAATAAAGTGTTGAGTACGTAATGAGCAGTTAGAGGCTGTACCGTATTGGAGGTACTTACTTCACCCACTCATTGCATGCAACTTCTCAGAAGTTCTGTCAATGTTGCTGGGTTTAAATGCCCTGCACAGCCATGCTCCACCAACACAGGTGTCAATAAGTGTGCCTAATTAGAGGTTTTCTTAGGACTGTGTAGGTGTGGACAGACTTTATTTGATTGACACCTCCCTCACTCTCATAAGTTTTATAGCAACCGCCAGAGCGGGACAAATTACATTATGCAGTCGGGTGATTTAACATAGTTCCAGCATAACTCTTCTCTCCTTCAAGCTGAGAGGTATAATCAGCCATCAACCAGTCTAAGGGAACATACCTGCGTGGGTGTGCAGAGGCTATAAAATCGTATAAGTCACAACCATAAACTGAGAACTGGCGCATAGTTTAGAGCCAAGAACCTGATTCATTCAGTCATGCTGGAGACTGGATAATCAATCCATCTGGATTATTCAAAGGCCATAAAACATAACATGTGACGTTTGTGTGCATATTTTATTACTTGTGTCAAGTTATGCTCTCTGCCTTATGAGTGTGTGTGTGTGTGTGTGTGTGTGTGTGTGTGTGTGTGTGTGTGTGTGTGTGTGTGTGTGTGTTTGTGTGTAAGTGTGTGAGTGTGAGTGTAGCTCAGGGGGAAGACATGCATTTGCATGTGCTAAGTGTGTTCAGAGCAGACTAGAGCAGTCTCCTGAACCTATGGATTATGGATGGAGTGCAGCAGAGGTCAGGTTCACGGCTCGTAGGCGTCCCTCCAGCTGCCTATTTAAGTGCAAACCAAACAGGGGCAGTGGATGCACAGTCGTAAACTCTGACTGCACTTAGTAGTCAACTTTGATTGACCTGAGATTTCCGCTTTATAAATGGTTGAAAGGAGAGAGACAGACGGAGATGGTCGAAATGGAGTAAAAAGAAAAAGAAGCCGGAGGATTACTTCACAGAGAAGGATTTCTTCCTGTCTGACTAAGTTTCCGTTCATCTGCCAGATAATACTGAGCTCAGATGAGAAAAAAAGTACCTCACTGATTTTCCTGACGGGCATGGAGACTATTCGATAGTGTCTAAACGGAAATATGTATCATGTAAAATAAATAACCAATGCTGTCACAAAACAAGTGAGAGCTTAAAAGATTATAGTGTGATATAAAGGGTTTAAACTAAAGGTGTTTAAAGATGAGAAAACCAAGACCTGAAAAGTACAAAACGCAATTTCAACTTTAGATTTTAAGGATCAAGAGGGAGGTACTATTGTTGTATTCTGTTGCTTCCTCCAATTTGTATGTTTTCAGTTTGCCGGTTTATTAAGTGAACTGAAGTGACGAATGAGCAGCGCTCTAATGTGGCCGCGGGTTAAAGCGGCTGACTCAGCTGTAACGAGACATTAATGAAGACGTTGGGTAATTTGGGCTGGCGAGGGAGGACGAGAGGGAGGGACATATGGGTGGGAAGGGAAGGAGAGAGGAGGAAGGAAGAGGCAAAGGTAGGGAAGCACAAGCTGCTATTCCAGATGATGCATGAGGGGAGCCGCAGCTGTCCTCTCCACCCGACCCTCCTCCCTCTCCATCTCTGTCTCCTCCCGTCTGTCCTCTGTACACCACCCTTCAGACACTGCTTCAGCACCTGTGACTTTAATGAAGATGTATCACCGCGGCTCGGGCCTTATCCATTGTTTGCCACACAGATCAAATCCCTCCAAACACCTCTGCCTCGAGACGCGTGGGCAAAAGCGTTTCCCTCCATCTCCATCACCCACTCTGTCGGTAATGTTTATGATACCCTTAAAAGGAGAGCTGGCAGAGGCTGTTCTGAGTGTGAGAGCAGTAAAAGACACAAATATAATTCACTAGGTGAACCACGGCAGTAAAAGGTGGCACCTTCCATAACCATTAATCTTTAATATGGATACTACTGACAATCAAATGTATGGATGTAAACACACAATTGAGAAGCATGTGCTAAATACCACAAATAAGGCAGATAAAGCTTTTCACAGATAAATAACGTCACACAGGCGCCTATAACTTTGCTTTAAGTGGAATTGGTAAGCCTGAATGTAATGAGCTCAATGTAGAATACTTAATGAAGTGCTCTCTCAGGCTGTAATGACATTGGAAAATAATAAAAAGCTAGGCACAAGCAGCACTATTATTATTAATTAATTAATCGTAAAGTGCTCTGCTTTAAAATATTTAGCTGTTCTGTAGAACACTATTAACAAAGTGGTATAACTCTGGGTTGGCTAAGCACAATTCATTTCAATGAGATATTGTGTGCCTTTCGGGGACATACAAATGACACAGCTCTCTATAATCAGGACTCTTTTCCATGTTGAATCCAAGAGTTTCAACCTCCTTGAATGGCATTTATTCACAAGCTTTAGCCTCATATCAACATGAGAACAATTGAGTTAGTGGAAGAATCTGTCTGACTCACAGGATTGAAGCTATAATGTCAGCTGTTCTTTGAATGTTTTATGTGTGCATGTGAGTGAAGCGTCAGCTCATTGTTTTTTATTTTAATTGGATCAATCTCAATTGCCAAACATAAACTAACATCGGACCTGGACTGGGCGGTTCTATCATCAAATCAATATAGGTCTAATGCCAACTACTGCAATCTCACTCTTCATGAATTATGCACGAATAAAATACAATCAATTTAATAAACTGCTGTGAAAGGGACAGTTTTAATGTCTGCCTTGCAATTGTATGCCTCCGCCAACCATTCAAGATGCAGTTTAAATCCATGTCCGTCCACACTCATTCAGTATATATAGTAAAGATTTTGAAGGAATTTTATTAACAGCTATTCAATGTATTGTTGTTGACGAAATAGACTTCACTTTATTGACTTTATTGACAAATAACTTGTGCTGGTTGACTACCGGAGGAACAGGAGGCCCGCATGTGGATTCATAAGGACCGAATCAATGAAAACAACAGCACTGAAACTCTTTTCAGAAAGAGACAGAGCCTCGGATCTTTCCGTGTGCGCAGCAGGCTCCTGCTGATCTTTCAACAGTCTTCATTAGCCATTGCTCTGTTTTTTGAGGTGGTGTCATTGAGGCTTGGAGGTCAGCGGTCTCCACAAGCTGTGAAGGAAAGCCAGCGGGGTGATCGGGTAGGAACTGGACCTTGTGGAGGCAAGGTAGGAGCGGAGAGGGAGATAAAGCCACACATCAAAGCCATCTTGGATAACCCTTCATAGCTGACCACATGTGAGGTGTGGTCACAGTCCTCCCTTCTGTTCCCGAGTCGAGGCATTTTAATAATGGCCATAAAAGTGTTTCACTCTCAGACTGAAAACACTGACACCCACTTCGACACAAGAAGGAGGCGGGGCTCTTGCGTAATTTCGGTGTCCTGCCCAAGTTGTAAAGGGAGTCCATCGGGCCACTCAGCTGTTAGCAGCTCTCTTGTGGGACATTTGAAGCGTTAGCATCTGAGGCAGGGAATTACTTCCCTTATGCATCAGGTCGGCTCTGGGTACTCTTGTCCTGTGGGTATAATTGGCTCCTTGTAGATGACATATTGATACAGTTAATACCGTTTAATAATGGGACTTTGTGGCAGTGGAGATTTTAGTATATTTAGTCTCTTATTGTTCATATTGAATGGCTGTAGAGGAGTTAAAAGTATATTTCTGAAAGCAATTTGAAAGAGATTACTTTTCTCACATAAAAAAATATTCCTGAATATTATGCATCAAAAGTGCCTAAAAAACAATTCAGAATTTTTTTGTGTACTGCAACAACTAACAACCAATTCAGTCTTCCCGGTTGTTAGTCTGAAATTGCCTTTAAAACACAGACCATTTTTTCGAGATGACAATTTGTTGTTAAATTGTAAACACAACATTTACTGGAGAATTGTATTCTCCTGAGCAACCTCTACTTGGTAAGCCAAATCTATGGAAAAGAACACAAATCATTATCTTTTGTCCTGAAGTTTAAGGTTTTTGCTAAAATAACTTTTAGTATTGATTGCTTTTGTATTATAGCTGTAGCTGTACATTTGTGTTTTCAGGGCAATGATGTATCCGCTGACTGAGTCACACTCTTCTGCAAGAGAAGCCTGCTCATACCGCATGAGGTTGTGAACCGTAGTTTAAGAAACTGAGCCTTGGAGGGATTAAAGGGATGTTCGCGTGTTTATATATCTTGACTTTAGGTGAGCTAGGCTATATAGAAAGGATCAGCAAGCAGAAACATTATCTTCTCCTAAAGCCCTCTGTTGTAAACTTGGCACATTTGATATGCCAACACAGATGTGAACATAACTCTATTTCTAAGCATACAGGCTACGCCTCGTTCATTGGAACAGTTGGGAGTTGTTGCGCATGAAACATACAGTAATTATGCAAAAGATGGGAGGATTGATACCCCTGTCATATCTGTCTGTTCACTAGCAGCCGGCTAGCTTAGCTCAGCAGAAAGACTGGCAAAAGGGCGACACAGAGAGCATGTAAACTAGCCAAGCAAGGGTATTATTCCTTTGTTAAACATTTTACAGGGTGTTATGTAAGGTGACCCGACGTCCAGTTTTCCCCGGACGTGTCCTCTTTTTGAGACAAAAAAAAAGCGTCCGGCAGGGTTTCCAAAAACGTCCGGGAATTTGCTTCGTCGGATATTTGCGTTTCTCTGGGTTTTCACAAACTAGTTTTTACCCCTTACAAGTTTTGTAAATGGTATCTCCCTTACGGTCCACCTGAACAGTCATTGGTCGAGTGATCTCAGTGTTGGCAGATACCAAATACACGAAAAGTATCCCCCTTTTAGGCATGTATATCACAAAACAGGCAAAATAATCTGGTCACCCTAGTGTTATGTGCAAGACAATTTCTTTGTTGGGGTCAGTGAGTCCCATTTAAAATCACTGCACATAGACAATAAATAGTCCCGCAGTGAGTATTAAAGATTCTGGTTGACAGGTGTTGTTATCTCTGGACAGAGCCAGACTAGTTGTTTCCCCCCTGCTTTCAGTCGTTATGCTAAGCTAGGCTAATCAGGTGCTGGCTGTAGGTTTATATATTGTAAACAGACATGACAGAGGTGTCGATCTACAGTGTCTAGTCTAGATGATTATTGTCCTGTTGACCTCAGCCCCCATTCTGATGATGTTCTTTGAGAAATTGGTTTTCCGGCACATCGAAAACAACATACCAGCCATCATGGACCCTCACCAGTTTGTATACAGAGCCAACAGATCCACAGAGGATGCAGTGTCCACGGCTCCCCACTCAACAATCACTCATCTGGTAAATAACAACACCTTCATCAGAATGTTCTTTGTTGATTTCAGTTCGGCCTTGAACACAATCTCACTCATAAAACTGATTGGTGAAGATATCACTCTGGGCTTGAGAAAACTCTGAAACTGGTTATTACAATTCCTCACAAACAGACCTCAGGCAGATCGGATTGGCAGCTTAACCTCTTCCCTTCTAGTGTTGAACACCGGTGCCCCCCAGGGATGTGTGCTCAGCCCCCTCCTGTTCAGACTTTACACCCACGACTGTGACCCCAAACATGAAGAGAACTATGCCGAGTTTCCAGAGATGACACTACCATCACACAGAGAGGGAATCAACAACCTTGCAGAGCGGTGATGAGAGAACAGCTTACTGCAATCATCATCATAAACATCCTGACATGGTCATCACGCAATCTCAAACAAACAAAACGTGTTTCTTGAGGAAACTTTAAGAGGTCAATTTTTACAGGAGGTTCAATAAAAAAGCATCCTGGCTGTAAACATTATAAACTGGCGTGGGACGTGTACGGCACAGGATGGAGGGCTCTACTTAAGATGATTAAAACCACCCAGAACATAATTGGCACTACTTGGCATCTATTGAGCACCGGTGAAGAGGAGTCTGTGAAAAGCTCAAGGGATAATGAAAAACACAACCAAGTCTAGCTACAGCCTGTTCACCCTTCTGCCGTCTGGAAAGAGTTACAGAAATCTCAGCTGCCGAAACAGCTTATTTCCTAAAGGCTGTGTGTGAGACTCCTTAATTCATCCTCCCCCATCCATTTTTTGTTGTTGTTCGTTTTCTTTCATGCGTCGCAAATTGTGACAACACTCTAGATTTTGTTGTGCAAACCTGTAGTAAAGTGAAACATAAAAACCCTTGCAACATTGTCTCATCCATCTCTGGGCAAGAAATTAAATCATTTCCAAAGAATGCACAAACCATTCACCTAGACGGCAGTGTGCCTGTATGGGCTCAGCCAATCAGGATGAAGCTGGTTGAGTCCATGGGGGCCGGATAGGACTACTGAGTCTGTGTTGCCAAGTGGAGCAGCGAGGTAACTTCTTAAAGGGGTCACCACACATACTTTAACTGCCATAAATATTATTTATGTCATTAGTAATAAGTTTTGTTGAATATATTATTTGCACAACTCGTTTATTGAATGTTTGTTTTTTGTTTGTATTTGGTGGGAACTATTTGTATGTCCTGTGTTGCGCTGGGACGCATTTGGTTGTAACAATCGCAAAAGAACATGCGGTGGTTGTAACTAGCAAGTGCAAGCAAGTCAAAGAGAATACCTCATTAAAGTGGACCCATTCCCTCAAGGTTATGTGCAGCCAGTGAGGTACCTTTATGTTTTATGTTAATGTTTTCGTTGCATATATTTATGTCAACTGTTTTTATGTAATGTCAACGCAAACCTTGTTTAAATGTATTTTATACAGTTCGACGGTGGACTGAAGGTGAATGGTGGCGGTGGTTAAGTGAAGTGCGCCCGCATCCAATAAACATCAGTAACAAAGAACGACGGTGGCGTGTAATTCCTGGAGGGCGTGATACATACTGTACACATCCTGAGCTCCAGCCAGACTCTGTACAGTAAGACACGGTTGGCCCACAGGACCCACACAGTTATAAAAAACGTTGTCATCCATTGGACACATTTGGCCTTTTTAAAACAAAAAAAATAGTTAATAGCACATCCTTAATTATAACTGCCTGGAGGAGTAGATGCAGAGGAGGGGAAGCTCCAGAAAATCAAACATTGACGCATTGTGAGCTGCCCAGTGGGATGAGCACCGTTACTCCAGTGCTGACGCTCACCTACTTGCTCAAGGGCACTTAGAGGGCAGCAGAGGGGGAGGAAACACTGTTACTCATATATCATCCCACACATTTGTTTTTCCCCAGTGAGTCTGTGGTTTTAAGGCAGAAACCCCAAAAGGTTCTGTAACCTTTAGATGAATGTTTCTCCCGCCTCTAAAGACCTGAAGGCAGCTGTTCCTTACAGTATGTCTTTTAACCACAGTCGACTTAATCAAGGAAAATAACATCATGATCTGTGAGATATACAATCCTACATTGATATATAGTAAATACTGTATACAGGGTTCTTACACATTTTTACTGATGGATTTCCATGACTTTTCCATGACTTTTCCATGGCTTTAAACCAAATTTCCATGACCAAACTGAAATCTCGGTAAAAACATGAACAATTTAGAACATTTTACGTATTGAGAGAGAACGCCAAATTATATTTTGAGTGTTTTTCTTTAAAAAATATATTAATTATTTCAAACTCGGCATAAATGAACATTATAACAAACTTCCATGACTTTTCCAAAACGTTTATGATTTAAGTGTTTTCCATGACTTTTCCAGACCTGGAAATGACCATTTTAAAATTCCATGACTTTTCCAGGTTTTCCATGACCGTACGAACCCTGTGTATAATGCAGTGCATTGTTTTCGTGTGGCTCCGTGTTCGGTAGAGTGTAGCATGCTTTTGGTGGTACCTGGCACGAGCGGCGGTCCAGTCATGCTCAGCGGAGGCCTCCCCCGGCTGGACATGGCGTTGGCCCAGGCGCTGTGGTCTGAGGAGGGCGATGTCACGGAGTTACAAGCCATGGTCGGGTTACAGTTCCCGTCTAGAGAGAGACACACAGGAAAGGAAGTGAGATTTAAAATGTACAAGTCCCCTTTTTGGATCATTATTCAAGATGTGCATCGATTGAGATGGGTTACGGGAAAGCCCAGGGTCAAAACCAGAACTACGTTTAAGGTTCCAAATCGCTTTTTCGAAAGATAAAATCTTATACTTTATTGACACTAGTGCTTTGTGATCTCCAGCCTACTTTCAATTCTGTCTCCAGAGCCGTGGGAGGTGAGCCCACCGTAACCCGCTTTCAGGTTGACTTCTACGACACTGTCATTTATATTCCTCTTCATGAAATTGTTTGTTCAACTCCCGCACAGAGGTTCAGCCGCCTGGCCTCGTGGCACTTCCTGTCTCAGCGGCCTATGACCACTGCTCAAAAGGTTGCAGCTGCATTCTTGACAATGCTCGCTCGCACACTCTCACACACACACACACACACACACACACACACACACACACACACACACACACTCACACAGTACTTTCCGCATTAAATCGAAGAACATAAGTACTTAACATGAGTTTAAGATGTACAATTAAAAACCTTTAACTTCTACTTCTACTCATAAACTAACGAATAAAAGCTCCATCTAATTGTTAAACTAGTTACGAGTAGTACAGCCTAAGTGTAATAACTAGTGCAACAACTGTAATAACAGAATAATCATAATAATCATAATTATCACTGTACACATTCATATTTACACTATGTTGATCTACACTTCACACATTTCATTTACACTACACACATACACACACTTTGCATGTTGCACACTCTGTCTATATTTAATTACATTTTACACTGCAGTCATTAGTATTATATTTGTGTAAGCATATATGTTGTGTATATATATAATATATAATATATATATATTATATATATACATATATATATACATATATATTTTTATTTTATATTTTACTTTATATACTTTGCACAGTCATTGGATTATATTTGTTTGTGTGTGTATAATATATATACATATATGTTTCATTTTATATACATATATACATTTTGTATTTCATATTTTACTTGTATAAATCTATATCTTTCATCCGTGTTTTATATTTCATATTTTATTCTTGTATGTTTAGTTTACTGGTGCTGCTACTGTGACGACAAATTTCCCCTTGTGGATTAATAAAGTATCTATCTATCTATCTATCAATCTATCTACCTATCTATCTATCTATCTATCTATCTAATGCTTAGGCAATAAGGTGCACATCGGGCCTAACAACACCCTTGAAATGGACGTTATTGACGATACAGTACTGCCCCTCGTACCTTATTGCTTTTATAATACGGTTATAATTTCTTTCTTCTCTCTGGTGGCATGACGTCCACCTGAAGGATCCTCTTCGGTTAACCACTCATCCAAAGTCATTACCCTCAAAATATCAAAGTTCACAACATGTTTGGTAACTGTCAAGCTTGAACTGACAACTAACGGTTGCGCAAAATCTACCGTTATTTTTATTTTGACTGCGCACTGATATGGAACGCTCAGATAAATGAAAACAGCTGTAGGACATTACGGCTGAATAATGTACACCTCGCGACTCACTCTCAACCAATCAGAATGCTTGATTTCATCTACCCGTATTATAATACGTTTCGGAATGACTGTAGAAAACATTCTTGGTCCCTGTGAAGCTTAATAATGTTTAATTCAAAATTGGTTGGTTTTAGTCCATGTCTGTAACGCCTCAGTTGACCCTTTCCTCAGAAGTTTGACGAATACAAGAGCTGACCGAAGTTCAACTTGACACACAACACACAAGGGTACGAAGCAGTATATGCCACTGCCTCATGTAAGAAGGCAGACATTATTTCTGAAGCATGAAATCACTGACAACTCTCCAACCGCCCGCTACAAACACACACAAAGAGTATCGGCTGCCACACACAACCCCAGGCTCGTGCTTCTCTGCCAAGTCCTAAGTCTTTCATAAAATAGCAAACATATTCAGATCCCCACAGATACAAACAACCCTGCAGTCAAGTCAACACTAACACATCGCACATCCACCGGCGGCTGATTCTCTCGATCTGGAGTTCATTTCACAGCTCGGAGTGCGCTTACAACTCCTGATGGTTTTGCTCTAACGGGCAGACGTGTAAATTAGCTGCGCCACAAGCCGGTCTTTGTCCTCCGTGACACGTGGTTTACGTGTGTTAATAAAAACCTGCACTAAACAGCACTGGGAAAAGAGTTTTTCTTTCCCACAATGTGTTTGTGTGTGCGTGCGTGTGTGCATGCATGTGTGTGTGTGTGTGTGTGTGTGTGTGTGTGTGTGTGTGCATGTGCCCCTAGGCTGTTCATGTTTTCGGTAGTTTTTATAGCAATACACTTGGAAATGAAATATCACTATCGAGTTTGCAAAACAACAGCTTCTGGTGCTTCTTCGCTACATATATGCAGGAGAGATGTTTACAAACAAAACACCTCGATGTTTTCATTCTGCGTGTCAATTTAATGCAGTGGAATTATGATATTTCAAACTAATTAATGGCTTTGCTTTGTAGGCTACAAAGACTTTGACACAGCAGAACACATCAACATTAGCGCGCTTGTCATATAGCAACAGGACTTATACGTTTACTTTTATCCGGCTAATTAATATTCTTTCAAGTGCCACGAACACAACAACAGCGTCCCTATTAAGACCCACTCATTAAAAGTTGTCTGCATGTTGCCATGGCGAGGCCAGATAACACCTTTCTTGCTGTGGTGTTGCTATGTTAATGTTCACAGGCGAGTTAACTACGTCCAGCCCTCTTAGTGGTGCTGCTGATGGATGACAGCACACAGATAGTACAGTGGGAGTACCATAAAGGTTTACTACTCGTCCATGGCCATTTGAACACAGGTTTACAACACAAGGAGTGATAACAGTCTTTATGAAAACTAATGCAGCGTTGAACAATAGACTGTCTACTGTCCTGCTGGTTGTAAACGCAAACTTCCGGATCGGGAATCGAACCCCGGCCCCTCTTTTACATGACATTACATGTCATTTAGCAGACGCTTTTATCCAAAGCGACTGACAATAAGTGCATTTCAACCTAGAGTACAAACTAAAAACAACAAGAATACAGAAAGTTTCCTCAACATAGTCAAACTACAAAAGTACCACAATAAGAGCTATTTAAGAGCCACTGAAGTGCTAATCTGTGTTTTAATCCAGATATAGTCGGAACAGGTGCGTTTTCACTCTTGTTGGGAAGTGACGGTGCTAGCCTCTGCACCACAACTGAAGGATCTCCATAAGGAATCACACAACTCAATTTGCGTCTGCAATTTTGAGATATGGTTTACAGTTTTAAAAAACGACACTAAGTGGACCTCGAGTTAAGATTACTTATCACCCTTGTCCTCGGTCTTCGATATTAACCGGTGAGACGTTGATCTTTTCTCTCCCCCAATATACATTACACTTATTCAAATTATTAAGTACATTTGCCCTCCAGCTTATTAAGTCAAAGTTTGAATACCCTCAGAAAACATACATGAAGTTATAACCCTTCCTCACACGGTGACACTATAATCGGGTTTCCTTGATTTTAAGGGCAACCGCTTGTCTAATTGTTTAGCTATTCATGGCAAACCGCAGCCCTTTTGTATCTAGAGCAAGAACAAAGCAGGTAAAATTGAACAAAGTGCAGCTCATTAGAAGCAGCTCATTAGAACCAATGCAAACAGAGACAACACACAGTCATCTCTAAAAGAGTTTATCGGAATCTATTTGACGTTATTTGATTCACCAGATATTGGCTTTTCATTTCATCATGCTCACACATCCCGTGACGAGCTCCCTTCGCTCTATAAAGCACACGGTGTGTCTGATTAACGGAGGCAAAGTTAAAAGCCCTTTACTTTTAAACATGTGGTTCAAGAGGAGTGTCGTCCAGGACAGAGGATAAAGTCACGGGCGAAGTTTGATAGCTGCTGATAATAAGTCAGAAATCCTCCGACAACTATCGTCAAATCAACAAGTGGGTTCCATGCCGTTCCACACAACTATTTCTGAGTCGTGGATGATTCATTTAGTACGAAGTTGATCAAGTCGTAAGAGAGCAGAAACTGAGTCCCATTCACTAACAGGGTTCTTACACAATTTGACTTTTCCACGACCAAACTGAAATCTCGGTTTATACATGAAAAAGTGAGAACATTTAGTATTTAAACAATGTAAATTCCAAAGCATACAGTATACATAAAATGAAACAAATGAATAAGAGACAATATTTAGATTAAAAGAATAAACACTTGCTTCCTGAGCTATGGCCAACAAACTTTCCAGTTAAGGTACATTCACTTGCAACGCCAGTATGCCGGCTTATATTTTGAGTCTTTCTTTCTAAAACATATTCATTATTTCAAACTCGGCGTAAATGAACATGGGATTATAACAAATGTCCATGACTTTTCCAAAACTTTTGTGATAAGTTTTTTCCATGACTTTTCCAGGCCTGGAAATGACCATTTTAAAATTCCATGACTTTTCCAGGTTTTCCATAACCGTACGAACCCTGACTAAGTTTAATACAGTAGAAGATTGAAATAAGAAAAGTCTTTAATGAATAGAGACCACATGGAACAGGTGACTGTTTTACCTGGTGCCACTATTCTGCATGAGCTTACCGTTCTGGAAGAAACAATAAAAGTATACTCAGAAAGTATTCAAGGTAAAAGAACTCTGCAGCCCGCTCATTGATGCTGCCCGAGGCCAACACACCCAAATCTCTGATTCAACTGCTGATGGTCGAGTTGCATTGTGGGTAATGTAGCCACCGGCTTTTAACAAAGAAGACAAACGTATGGGATGAATAATAGATGATACATCTGATGTAAATTATTATAAATCCAGAGTGTTATATTTTATAGAATAAGTTAGACAAATATGCCTAAAGTCTCCACATGCCAAAAGCTGGGAGAGAAACAACTGCAATTTAAACTTTAGGCCTCCTCTTTCTAGATGAAGACAATGTGAGGTAAAAATCAGTCAATCCCTTTATTATATATCCATGCGCGACAAAATAAAGGCTTTCTAGTATAACTTTTCCTCCTTACTCTGTCAAAGAGCGCCTGAAGAGCAATGTGCGTATTGGTGACTCAAGAATTAACATGAATATAGACATGCAGTACAAACCATTTCAGAGCATATTGTCACCGTCTCATGATTAATGAGGAGCTTTCCCTGTGTCTGCAGAGCCAATTTATATTTCAAATCAAATTGGGCAAAGACACATTCCCTACTTTGTCAGATATTATAAAATGTAAACTCACGAGCTGATCTTGTGAGTCAACTCAGCAGTATGTTATCCGACTATCAAAGTTGTGCATTGTTTTGCTAATTAAAAAGGTTCACTGAGACACATCATTCTCTTCCCGCTGGCGTCTGGGGTTTAATAAGTCAATTTGTGGTTTTTCTGCAGTGGTAAAGGAATTTCTGACAGTACATTACATTTGATTTCTCTGCTGCCTCTGATCATGAAATTTCATTTACATTTTAGCGTGTACCCTGGGCCATACAGTACTTTCTGCCAATGTGGTCTGAACCCGAAAGATAATTTCTGTCTATATTCTTTGCACTGTGTAGCCAGCAGCCATGAGGGTGCATTCATTATTTTACGCACAGTTTAAGAGGTGGAAACCTTTTAAAACAGTATTTCTTTTTTAAATGTTTTATATCATGTCTTATGCTGACAGTTTACAGACTGTTTACTCTTAAGTTGTTGTTAAAATAAAGCTGCATCTCAATATTTAACATCTTTAAATCCACTTTTCATCCGTTTACTTCCCTTGTGATTGTCACATATGGCAAATTAATGCAAGATAATTGCTTTTAACAATATGTTCCCAATACTTTGCACTTGTTGTCTCTTCTGTCATTTAAAAAAAGTATTGATATTGACAGGCTTCTGTTCCTTCTGAAGGAAAATGAATTTGTCCGGTAAAAATGAATTTGTCGTTGTGAAAGTGATTCCCCCAGTGCCCCTGAGTCATGAGCTCTTGAACTCTGAGGATTGATTTCAGGCCAGGGCTTTACTGATCTCCTGGACTCTGCTGATTGGCCTTTAGCTCCACTAAATGCTCCCCCGGGGGGGGGGGGGGGTGATGGGAAATGGAGCCATTTTAAGGCCTATTGGCTGTAAAACTTCCAGCCGAGAGAGAAGTCTGGGACCATTTCTGTTCACAATGAGCAAACTTTCAAAAGCAAACCATTATCGCAAAAAAAGCAGTGGAAAAGTTGGACAATTTCGACTGAGCCATGGGTCGAGAGAAAAAAAGAAAGAAAGAAGGTAGGCGATAAATACCAAATAACAATAGCTGCTGCTTTGAATTTACATTACACAACTGCATAACTCTGAATACCTTAATGTTCTATATACAATAAAAAAGGAATAAATAGCAGTGTGTCACATAATTCATTTTATACTTATTGTAAATGAAAATGTGAGGAAGGGAATGGATTTGGATGCGATTATTAATTGTGGGTGGGTTTTTTTAGCACGGTGTGCAGTATTGGTTGAGGTAGGATGTATGTGAGGCATCATCTGATCATTTACATACACAGAGAAACCTCACAGGCATCAAGTGAATCTTTAATCATGAAAACACACAGCAGGCAGAATAAAATGCACAGTTTGCAAAGCTGCCTTCTTGTAGTGGATGGCTGTTTGACCTTCCAGCGTGTGTGTGTGTGTGTGTGTGTGTGTATGTGTGTGTGTCTTTATATATCCTCCTCACCTGCAGACGACATCAGCACAACCAGGCAAGTGAAACTACATCAGCATAAAACCTGGATCATCCCAACCCAGATCAATCCGTCATACATGTAGCTGGAGCCTGCAGGGCGGAGTCAAAGTAACACCTAGTGTTCCCCTCACGCCGCCCAGGGGCCGCCAAGTGTATAAATGACCGCTAAAGACACTTTTGGCGACCCCTTTTGAGCTTGTTTTATTTTTATTTGTAATCATCAGATAGAATGACGCCATTCGTTATCTTGGAGGACAATCTTGCTTCTTGCCAGAAACTAGTGCAATAACATACACACACTTTGCATTTTGCGCATTGTCTGTATTTTATTTAATTTACACTGCTGAATATTTGCATATATGTTGTGTGTATTTATACATTATTACATTATTTACATTATTATATACATATATATTTTATTTGTTTTTTTATATATTACCTGTATAGTTTATGCACAGTCACTTTTTCTTTCTTTCTTATATGTATATTTTATTCTTGTGTGTTTAGTTTATTGGTGCTACTGTGTCCACAAATTTCCCCTTGGGGATTAATAAAGTATATTTCTATTCTTCTCTATTCTAATCTCCCATCGCTCTGCCCTGCCGCACTTCCTTTGTTCGGATATCTACTGACAATCGTACAAGCTGTGTGTGAGAGAGAGAGAGAGAGAGGGGCGTTCATTACATGAGACGAAGACGTGCTAACCGATGCATTCCAGTTGAATGTGATCATTTAGTCTGAACTTTGCTTTTCAACACAACACAGTCAATAAGTTACGTTAGGAGCCTCGCTTCAGGAGGGCTAGAAGGTAACTTAAGGATAGAGCCGGGACGTAGAGATCAGCATGCAGGACACAGCTAGTGGGCCAAGATGTTTTTATAAAGGAAAAATAAACTGGAAAATGTTTATATTATCTACAATAGTAGGCGCATACACACACACACATACACACACACACACACACACACACGTCATTCTAAATATCAAGCACTTGATCTTCTTCCCTGGTCCACACACACATGCATACATAGACACAACATTGTTAAAATGTTATATCTTTCCTTCTCCACTGCTTTGATCTGTTACTCACATCGCATACAGTGGGAGTCAAATAATTAGAGCGATGTTGCGTAAGACCTCCAATATATCTTTTTACATAGAGCTTGGCTGTGAGAAACTAAAACACTCGTGAAAGAAGAAGCCAAAGAGCATGAAGAGATGCTTTTCATGGAAACTCTCTCAGGATCTTTGTGTGAAAACCCATTTCTCTACTAGGTAAACCCGTTTTGTTTCTTTGCAATATGACTTTAAGATTACTCTCATATGTGGAGTGAATGGACTGTACTTGTATAGCACTTTTCTAGTCTTCCGACCACTCAAAGCACTTTTACACTACTTGTCATCATTCTCTCCCATTCATACACACATCTTCTGCCGTTTCTTCATAGATGACAGAAATCCACTGCAAGTTCTGGTTCTTGTTACATTTTATTAGAATGAACATCTTTTTTCTTTATGACAGCTGTGTGTGTGAGCAGAGACAGGAGAATAAAAGCTTGAGTTCTCCTCCATCAATAAATCTCCTCCAGCTCATTATGAAGTTTGAGTTGGACTCGATTGATTGATCCATTCTCCCTCTACCCTTGAGGTGTAACCTGCACGGAAATGTGTCTTCATCCCCCACAATTAATATAAAAAGCCTTATTAAAAGCATCCATTAGAGAGGCAGGGCCATCGACAGGCAGAGGCAGAATGTTTACTGATGAATAATCAAACGTGGAAAATACTGACTGATCCCAACAGCCTCCAAAGCTGCAGCATCACATGTACTTTCTGACAGCGAGCTGCTCCTTATCAGTTTTCTGTCAATCACAGCAGGCGCTCAGCCTGTAAACCAGTGGATTTTTATCTTAATCATCCACAGACAGCCAGTGGTTTGCAAGTACTCATATATACATATAAATATATATATTATTATTTAGTTGCACAACAATAGTGATTCACTTTTCCACCACAAACGGTTATTAAAAACACAAACTGGCAAGAGAAATAACCAATGCTGCTTTGCGAGAAAGAAATTGCCATGGCTGCGGGGGTTTATTTTCACTTCACTTCCCCAGCGTTATGGATAAGCCCAAAAACAACTTCAGGCGATGTGAACAGTGGGGAACAGGTAATCCTGCTGTTTTCCATCTCTATTGTGCCTGTATTGAATTATGACGCTCAGGCAAAGAACAGGGAGAGTCCAGAGAAACCACCTATACGACTACATTATATGGTGCATATTACATTTCTCAGTAATTTAAGGGCCTGTAAGCAGCTGTTTTGGGACTATCTTCAGGTTATTTTCCATATTTATCACTGCCAGAAATGATTAGATGTCTCTCTGTGGCTCAGGCTCTGACAACAGAACCTGTTAAGCTCCGCTCTGTGACCGGCAGAAATAAACGGGGCAGCGTCTGGATAGGAGTGGACAATAGTCTCCCCCACCCCACCCCACCCCCCCCCCCCCACCACCACCACCTCCCTCCCCCCTTCTCACTGCTGGGGGGGGATAACATGCTCCATAGGTAATTTGTTAGGATTGACATACAGCTTGTCTGGGGTAGCAGGAGCAGAGAGATTAGAGAAGTGGACTTGTGACTAAAAGACACTTCTTTGAATTTCTCGGTCGACAGGGGAAATGTGGGAGGAGAAACCAAACAACCAACACTGTCATCGCCCTCAAATATCATATTTGGCTGCTGCTTCATGCAACAATCACACTTTACATTTGCACTTTATACACTATCTGTGCAATATTGTCATTTGTGTGCCTTATTCTTGTGCAATAACACCATATTTTGTGACTTATTTGTAAACTGTGACTTATTTGTATTTATTTATTTCTTACCTTGTAATTTTGTTTAGTTTGGAGGACCCAGCAATATAAGCTTTTCATTGTACAAATAACCTGTTATATGTGCACATGACATTAAAATATCTTGAATCTTGAATGTCATTGATTAGGCCGAGATGAAGGAACTTCATCACGCGCTGCTGCAGTGGAGACTCGGTGAAAAAGTGTAGGCATGTCCCAGCAAACTTTCCTTATTGAATTAAACAATGAAAGTGAGTAAAGTTTAACAACTATTATTTCATGACTCTCTATTGGCCCACTTGTTAGAGAGATACTATATATTGTTCTGTACATTTTAAAGGCCCAGTGATGTAGTTAAAACATATTTACAACACACTAGCGACCAGTAAATGTTAACCGATTTAGAAAAACCAAATCAATGACCATAAAATAGTTATATTATAAAGCAGTGAATGATTTCCAACCTGGTACTACTCTTCTCTGAGTGTGTTTTTCTGGTGCCAATGGTAAACGTGGAAAAATAATACATCCACAAATCACGTCACCTGTTCAGATACCTGAATATTAAGTGTTTCAGTTCTGTAACTGTGCGTGAGAACTCGTTAGCAAGTGAGCACAGAATTTCAAAGAAATAATAATACTAAAAATACAAATTCAAACTTATATAGCGCTTTTTTAAATACACAAAGACGCTGGTTGAAATAGGAGGGGGAAAACAGGAGTGAGATTGCTCCCCAGCTGAAGGCGGGCGAAAGCTTCATGAAGCCGTTATAATTTCATAAACTGAATATAATTTTGAATCACGAAGGAGGGATAGCGATGAGGTTGTTGGAGAGAGGGGCTTTGCCCTCTTCACAATCAAGACATGGGTGGAGCTCAACAGGGTGATATTTAAATTGCATGTGAAGTGCTTGTAATTTAGATAATTTCATGCAACGTATTCTGCACACCCGTCCATCAGGTGTGCATTTCTACTGCCTCCGTGGCTGAATCACAGTGGACCAGTGAAAGCACATTCACCAAAGCTTGTACCCGATCGTTGGTTCTCAAAAGTGTTTGATAATGATGTGGAGGAGCTCTGAGGTCCTGGAGCTGGTCGTCACACACTGGAAACACACATAGGTGTCACTGAATACACTGAATCACTTGATTATCTCAGCTTATTGTGTCCATAGTCATTAATCACTGAATCAGAGATCAATATGCACACAAACACACACGTGTCCTCACTTCATACCTGATTTAGTGTGTTTGGCTCGACTTGATGGCTTCTCCCTTTGTTTTCCTTTCATTCTCCCGATATGAAAATGATGGACATGTGAAAATGATTTTATTTACAGTCAATAAAAGACTCCTTCAAGTCATCTCTCAAGATTTAACTCTAAGCATATCGTAGGCTGCATCACATACTAATCTAATCCTGCAAGAGAGTAATATCAATATATTTTATTTACCTATTCAATATGTCGCAGCTCAGTATGAGAAGTTATTGAATGAACAATGATAGGCACACTGGTAATTAGTATAGCAAGGACTACAGAGGCCTCACCCTAGAACAAGTAATTGGAAAAGGTTCCTGTTGTGTTTTCCAAACCAGGGTGATATATTCAGAAGTACAATTAAAGCAGGAAGTATGGCTCATATTTGAGGTTAATAAAACAAAACACACGTTAAATCGTGTAAATTCAACTCTATGTGATCCAAATCTCAAACTGAGTCATATAAAGTGGATTTATTGTTCCTGTTGTTATAAGTCAATTAAGTAAAGACGGCTATTAAAGGTCCCCTAACGTGATTCACCTGGCTCGTCTATTATATAGTGAGTGAGACTACGACTTGAGGATTCATCAGAGCGGTTTGATGTGTGCTGGACGATGCATTCAATGACATTCAGTCAGTCAAAAAGACAAAGAAACCCCGTACGGTTGGAGAAAAAAAGCCCGAAAGGGACAAAACAAACTTTTAACAGGCATAATATAGATAAAGTCAAAAGAATAACGTCTGTCAAAATGAAAATCTGCCGTAGCGAGCTGTCAGTCAAAACAATCCCTCAGAGACGTGCAACAGAGAATAAATTCCGCCTCCGTCTTGTCACTCAAGCAAATACAACTCTTCAGAGGGGAAAACAAAACCGACAGAACACCAGAATAAGCTGTTGATTCTGGTTACGTGGGAGAAATAACATAATGGGGGTAACAGGTATGAAGAATGGTCAAAGCCCCACATGTATCACACTGAGTTTTACAATGAAAAGATGGGCAGCACGGTGGCTCAGTGGTTAGCACTGTCACCTCACAGCAAGAAGGTCCTGGGTTCGTATCCCGGTCCTTTCTGTGTGGAGTTTGCATGTTCTCCCCGTGCCTGCGTGGGTTTCCTCCGGGTACTCCGGTTTCCCCCACCATCATAAAGACATTCACATTTTTTTCCCTGAGGACGAGTCTCACTTATGTTTCAGTGCTTTTGTTTTGCAACGTCTTCAAACCATCCTTAAAAAACACGAACAGAAAGGAGGGTATTGCCGAGGCTCCGACGCTGCGTCTTCCTAGACTCAAGACGACGCAGAATACTGTATACGTGAGATATAAACAGAGAAACGTTACTTCAGTCCGATTATTGGATTCATGTTGATTTCCAAGTTAAAAAATAAAGAGAAAGGGACGTTTTATAAATGTCTATACAGCCAAGAGAGGGAGTATTTAATGGAAGAAAGAGTGAATTGGGATACTGCTGTTACACCGCATTTCAAAATATGTTGGAACTTGGATGTGACACAATGACACACATTAAAGCAAATGTTCCACATTGTGCTATCTCTCTCTCTCTCTCTCTCTCTCTCTCTCTTTTTCTATCTCTCTCTCTCTCTCTCCCTTTCAGACATCTCTTCAAACACGAATGCCATTTGATTCAGAAAAGGCCAGTGCTTTTAAAGTCAGGCAGTTTTGGCTCCCTTACCCTTGTGTCTGAAAATAAACAGCAGCAAGTCTCTAAGGGGAGCAAATAAACGTGCATGCGAGTACATGATGCGTGCGCTGCATGCATGTTCTTCATCTGTGAGCTCAAGCCTAACTATAGCCTTTGAACACAAAGCTCCACCACACTGCTGCAGAGAAAGCTGCATGTGCTCAGATCAGGGACGAGTTTAACATTAACGCTGTTCATCAGTGAGACTACTCCATCACGACATACAACTCCCAGTTGTCATTAAGATGGAGGACTGTTAATGGTTCATTCCAGGACAAATGGCGATACAGGGGCTGAGCATCATTTATTTTCTCTCCCACTTCACTTTCTCCTCCAAATTGCCTTTAATAAAACAACACAGCTTTACCAGCACACATTCATCACTTAACTGAGCAAGCCAACTTAATTTGTAGAGCACTTTCAAAACAAAATAATACATTATTTAATTATTACGGTGTAATTGGAGATGATGATAATGATGAGGTCAGAATTCACTGCAGTGCAACGCCCCCGAGCAGTCGGTGCTTTGCTCAAAGGCACCGCTGCAGTGGTGAGGTGGTGAACTGGCAACGCTCCAGTTTCCAGGACAAACTTAACACCTGCTACGCCATGGGTTTGAAATCAATGTGTGATCTACGTTTAGCTTTTGTTTAAAAGCCTTGCTGCGGAGGACTGGACCAGTTGGAGTCAAGATAGAGAAGATTTGCTTAGGCAAACTGAGGAAAGGCTTTTATTGACACATCTTCTTGAAATATATTATCATAACTTTCCAGACATCTGCCAGCCAAATGTTGCCAAATTCAACTCAGTCGTAGATTTAGTCACAAAACTTTAAGGATATGAAATTAAGACAGAGTGCGCAGATAGGTGTGGTCCGAGAAAGGGGAACGACAGTCAGGGGTGGGAAGTGAGCATGGGGCCATTGGCCTACTTTGCCCAATTTGAAAATGATGTCTTGTGTGATCACATTGCAAGATGATCTCTGTAAGATATTGCATTGGGAATTGAAAAAGCAAATACTGGATAAATCAGAAAAAGGTAACTGGGCAGGCCATTTGGACATCATTGCACCTGACTGACCCCACATGTCATTTTCTAACTAACATTTATATTAATTGGGCAAAGCAGGACTGATGACTCATCAATCAACTCAAAGATGACTTCATGATTTATTCTTGCTTTGACATTTCTTTATGTATAACGAGAAAAAACGGTAATGTCTAACCTAAAATCAACTGTCAACCTTTTGCTAAGTTAATTTATCACAAAGCATTAAGCTGACACACCTGTCCAAGAAATATTTGAGCAGCCAATCATGCCATGACCGTTGGCACCCTCAAATCGGAGGGGACGGGCATGTCAGCTACGTTTAATTACAGCAGAATTGTCACTTTGACCTCCGTCTCTGTTTAGTTTAAATCCGAATTGACAGAGTACAGTATATGCAATGTGTGGAACATTGGGTGCATCATGGACAAATGCAAAGTCTTTTAACACAGAAACGTTTTTTTCCAAAAATTTGGAGAAAACTAATACAATCAGTCCAATTAATGAGTCTGAAAGCTGGAAATCCTCTCCGATATTTGACATTGTTGCCTCTCAGTCCCGTCTAGTGCAGCACATATCAACAATATGTTTTTTTCTCGAGTGAATGTCACCAGACTAATTGTGTGGATTTCAAGCAGTTTCCCTATAACTTCCTTCTTTGCACATATGATTTACATTGGGGAATCTTTCCTGCAGTATCTGCGTATAGCAATAGATTATAAGCATAAAAACAAAATCCACAAACATGGCAACACACAGCTAATATCGGACAACAAGAAAGACACATCAGGATGCTCCAATACTTAGTTAGCACGGTGAAAAAAGGCCAGAAATATTTCCTTCAAGGGTCAAAAAACGGTAGTGAATGTGCACGTACACGCTTCAGTGTTTGCTGAAATGCTCGTGCTGGAGTAGAGAAAGACCCTCCGTCTCAGCAGACTGAGCTCACAATGCGGCAGACAAGAAAATAAAAGTTGAGACATGTTCAATTAAATTGCTTTATAGACCCAGCTATGTTGGTTGTTGTGCAGCCATTCACGCTTGTGTTTCTTGTAACTCTAACCCTTTGTCAGCAAGGGGGCTCAGAGAGTAGAAACCCTGTCCAACAGATGAACAGATGGAGGAGAAAGGTTCAAGATACTGATTTAATAAGTAGCAATTCTGCTTCAGTGTCCATGAGAAATACAGCGGATCTAAAGTAAACTAAATATTTTCCCATTGGGCTAATGATTTATAACACGATCAAGGCGAGAACACAGCTGTATTTATGACAAATACATAATCTATCTATCTGTCTATCTATCTAAATATATATTTAGGATAATTCAGTTTGGGTCACTATACTTTAACTGTGAGAACAACACATGAAACCCAAAACACTCTATTTCATTAGAGTTGGGGTATCTACAAAGTCAGACTCGGAATAATCAAAACCGGAAGATTTCTTGTGAAAAGTCTCATGTATCAGTTGTCAGTGGAGAAAGGCAAGATACTAAGAGATGTGACATCAGCTGGAGTATTGCACGTCTTTTAATGTCAAACTTGAGGGTAACAAAGCAGATTGATGTAGAAAGAAAGACCTTGGGAGAAGTCGCTTTGGCTTTGGTGATCATCATGTGTCACGGTGCAACTTTACAAGGAAACATGGCAACACTACGAACTGTATGTCTAATTCATCCATTCACCACAGATGTTGTGTCTATCTCCGGGTTACCCAGCTCCCAGGAGTTTGCAAGGAAAAGAAAAAACAGATAAGAGAGATTGGATCCTGACTAATAATATGTGGACTGCACAAAGTGTTCCCGTGTAACGGATCTCTCCAGCCTAATGGCTCCTCCACGATCCATTTACCAATAAAAGAAATTGTTGCTCCTTCACAAGTCCAATTAACACATTATCCGGTCCCTTTCTGCAACCAATGAGATTTCACAAAGCAAGCCGTGGTGCAATGTTTCTTTCTGGGAACCAAAAGAGATTACGGCGAGACAGATAAAAGAGACAGAAACTACCGTGAAGGAAACAAAACCCCTCTTCCCAAAGCGTTTGGTCTAAACACACATTTAGGGCTATTTTAGACAGTGAAAACATATTTTTAACGCTATAACTTCAACAATGAACCATGGTCAAATTGATAGATCATTCAAAAGAAGAAACACTCTTGTTTGGTCGAGCAGCCAGACGGAGAAACTCAAAAAGGGTCACAGTAAAGGGATGATTGCCTGGGAAATAGCCCAGTGCCCCAAGGGCCACAATATACCATAATATAATGACACGGAGGCCCGGAATGTAAGCCCACATGTGGGGGAAAGTAAAGGTCTTTTGCTATTATGACCTTTTTTCATAACTTGAACTCCAACAGCTGAAGTGAGACAAGCGGAGCTCTTTATGATGAAATGCTGTGACTGAAGCAATGTCAAAGAAAAACAGCATCAAAAAGAAAGACATTGGATTTCCATTCCATTTAATAGCAGTTTCTCATGCTTTAATGTTCCAGGAGTTTTCAAAGAACAATTCCGCCAAAGATTTTCCATCAGTGTAAACTAGTGTTAAGTTATTAAGATTCACTTAAAAACTGAAAGGGCCCTTCCTTGGCCCATGTGAACCCTTCCAATAAGTTTCATAAAAATACACCTGGTAGCTTTTCCATAATCCTGCTGACAAATAGACAAACAAAACAGAAAACTGATGAACAAAATAAAATGATGTCCCTCGTAAGAAGGATAGAGGTTTGATAATGATTTGAAGGAAGCAGAATACGTTACCTGACGAGAACTCTCTCACCATCCATCTCTCTCTCCTCATGCTTATGGTTCAGACGCATTCGTCACATAAGGCGAGTCACAAAAACACTGAGCTAATGAAGGTATCTGCTTACTTTTTCAGAATGTATTCTGACTCTTTGGATTCTTGAGTTTCAGTGTGCACATGCTCGTGAGGTCTTAACTCTTCAATTTCACTACTTAAACTATCTGCCGACGGCTCAAAAGCTCCAGCACAAGTTTGTTTACTTTGTCTCATGTTCCCCTGCCAGGACCAGAGATTAGCCTGCCAGCCACTGTCAATCAGAAAATATTTTTTCTATCACATCTAAAAAATATTTGCACAAAGTAAATGTGATTGGAGTTGGACTGTTAATGTGGGTTTTTTTCCTGGTAGCTTTGTTTGCTTGTAGCAAGAACTTCAGCGCCTTACCATGAATCAACCGCCTTGAAAACAGACAAACGGGTTCAAGACAAATACCCTTTAATTCCCATTGGTGCTGCCATTTAATCCAAAACTCGTATTGCATCCATGCCCAGCTTGTGAGTCCTTACTTCTGGGTTATTGCAGATATTAAGTAGTTGTTTTTTTTTGCTTTATAAAAGCAGAGGTTTGCTAATTGAACGTGTTCACTTCAAAACACAAAAGGTGTCCATTTCTCTTGCATGCTACATTGTCAAATCAAGGTTGGACAGAAAGAGTAAGTGGCACTTTATGGTCCCTGAAGGCACCAGCAGCACACACGATCACACACAAGGGTTCATCAGCAGAGGCAGGCTTGTCACGGACTGTCACGTGTCATCAAACATGATGGAGGAACTCGGCAGCCTGACCTTAACACGAAAGCTTCAACTAGATGGAGAAAAAAAAAACTACACTATGAGCCTAACCTCTAGTGTCGGCCCATCAGAGAATACCAGTCCATCCGTGTCACCAGTGTATTCTCTCAGGTCATCACAGAGTGTAACCCCAAAGCATAGTCTCACTTCCTGTTGCCTGCATATCTGTTATCTCATAGCGTACTTTTGCAGCTCCAGCTAAACCCAGTTAACTCTACGATATACTTTATCACAAGTGGTGAATTACCTGCTGGACATTTCAACTTCTACTAGCGCTACTTTAACTCTCCTAGCTCTCTCCCTCATTCATCGACTTCTCGCTTAATCTGTAGTTAGCTTACGAGTACTTGTGGTTCCTAGAGTCTTAACAAGTAGGATGGAAGCCGGAGGCTTAAGTTATCAAGCTTGTCTTCTGTGGAACCAGCTTCCACCTTCAGTCTGGGGGGCAGACACAGTCACCTCATTTAAGGAGGCTTCAAATGTTCCTCTTTGATAGCGCTGATAGTTCGGGCTGCTCAGGTTTGCTCTGGTCCAACCCCTAGATGCTGCTGCAGGCCTTGACTGCTGGGGGACTTCTTAGGAGACACTGACCTCCTCTCTCCTCTTCCCTCTCTCCGTCTGTATGAGTTTGCACACCATGAATGCATATTACTAACTGTCCTTCTCTGGAGTCTTTTTGCTGTCCCGCCTCACAGGTTTGCATGTGTCGTGGTTATATCTGGACCGTGGTCGAGTCTATTGCCATGGAGTAGCTAGCAAACACCCACTGCTGCCATCATTACTAATAGTATTAGTAATTACATTTATTATTCACAGTCACTTCCACCATTATTCTGCTTCCTACTACCTCCTACGAGGTGATGTTGTTCATTCTGTAGGCATGACTGTTGCACTTCTTTCCATCTGTTGCTCTCCTGAAAGATTCTTCCATTAATTAAAAGCTGTTTTTTGGGGAGTTTTTCCTGAACCGTTGACAGGGTGTTATATGTGTACATATTGTAAAGCCCTTTGAGGCAAATTTGTGATTTTGAGCTATACAAAATAAAAGTAATACATGAGTTGAATTGAATGTGGTGTGGTGTGCAGCTAGAGTCAGATGCTTTGTCCATTAAACCCATCAAAATCAAGGTTGTTGTTATTGATTCAGCGGTTGACCTTTCTTCTGCTGCTGGGTTGACTGGCGCTCTGACTGAAAGCAGTGTGTCAGAGAAAAGAGCTCGACGACATTGATGGAGAGATGAGAGGAGTACAGAGACAAGATAATCACAAGAGTAAGACTTGCATGTAAAGCAGTCGTAGGCAAACAGCGGCTTGTGGGTCAAATCTGGACTTCCAACCCAAATGTAATGTTTGCCTTTAAGTTTACATGAACGCATGTTGAAGTACGGTGGAGAGCGATAGATTGTAAAGAAACAAAGGGCAAAAACTACTAAAGATTGTGAATGCAACCTGAACAAGTTGACTTTGCAGGTTTGTGCGTTAACCAATCGTGAGTTGTATTCATGCAAGCACACAATACGTCATCGGTCTTTTCAGATACACCTGGCAGAGATCTGGAATCCAGATTAAATGAACAGCCCTTCCTTAGTATACAAAGACCTGAGGGGGGGGACCCATAAACTGTAGCATGGGAATGCTAAATGGCTGTTAACAAATTGTCTGCTGTGTTGATACAAACATCACAACGCTACCCTGCGGCCCTATATATAATAATATATGATCTGACACTTCAAAGAGACAATAGTTGGTGTCACTGGCAAATTGCCCGAGAGATTAGATCAGCCGAAGAGACGGCTGTCCATATTGACCATTTTCTGACAATATACATTACTTTAATTAGTACACTTGCTGTTGAAGGTTTTCCAGCCGGACCGAGAAACAAGGCCGAATAGGAATCTGTTGTTTGTTTTCATGAGATTAATTTCAACGAAATGAATAAAGTCACATTTACAGTAGTAGATATTGTAGCTGCTAATTGAAACAACATTACTGGACTCTGCATAACAATTTAATCTGTTGCAAAATCATTTATCTTGTAGGTTTGTAATAGTTTTTACTTGCTCATGTATATACATAATGTCAATGTTTAAGCTATAGTACAAAAGATGAAGAATATGAAAATGAATAAGGGATATTATGAAGAATGTATTAGGAAAACATAGAAGAAAGTCACTGTGTGTTTATTATGACTGGAAGATCATTCAGGTATAAATATAACGTATTGATTATAAGAGGGCACAGTTAAAATAAAGGCTACACGTCAAGAGATCCTAAAAACAGCCGTTGGGCAGGAGGGACTATTTTGTTGCGTCACCGAAAATGGAAAAGCTAGCGGAAGTAGGGGAACTATTTCTGAGTGGGACTTTAGTCTACTTTAGGGAGGACTCGTCCCTGTGAAGCGATTAGCCATCAGCATTCAGTGTTATTGATGGTATTTGCATGCTACCAGACCTGACCAATGGAGAGGCCATACGCCCAGTGTCTGAAGACCTTTGTTTGGGCGATATTGTCCTCTCATGTGGATACGATAGACAGCTAACTAAGCAACCAAGTTACTCTTGGTCTGTCTCTGACTGTGGAATGTATAAGCTGTTCAGCATATTTATCATAAAATACTTTTTTATTATTCATCATTGGATTCTGGAATTCTCCCCGCCCAAGGTTTTTTGAACATAACAATCTCTTAAACAGTTCAACTCGAAAACCATGTGAAGAAAGTGCTAAAGTAAGCAAATATATGTTTGTGTACTATGTACTGCAACAAGATAAGGAAGCCTTGAAACAGAAGTATAGACGTTGTCACCCCCGTGGAAAAAGATTGCAGAGCAAGACAGAGTGTAAGAGAGGAGATGCTGCATTTTTTGTTTTGAGGATATGTAATTATGTCACATTGAGAAGTTCATCATTACGTTACATTTTCTCTGCACAGAGGAAGTCTGTTGTTCTAAAGGTTAAAGGAGGGATAATGACACAAACAGCTAAAATAAGCATTAGCGAAAAGGCCAACTTAAAAAACATCAGCATTTAAATGCTGCCTTTTTAAGGAGTTGCAATCTTGTTTGGTGAAAGTCATTTAAGACAATACATATTAAAGAAATGTAGAGTCTTGGGTAATATATTTTATGACTGACTTTTTACGAATAACCTGTAGACCTTTTCATCACAATATCAGGAATAATTCAGCCTGTGAGGTTGAGTGTGGTTTTACAGATAACAACAACAAAACACATAGTAAAGAGGATATGCAAATGTATCGGATTATTCCCGACAGAGTGAGTCTCATAATGAGAGGGGCCGAGGGAGACGAGTAGAGCCACAGGCCAGGAGCCGGCTGCCAAACAACAATAAAAAGCACTTGTGTATGATAAATCAAGCTGTGAGAGAAAGATGAAGGGCACACCGGGGTCATTTAGATAGAAATCCTCTGTGATCTCCCCCATATTTCACAAACACAGAGAGGAGGCGACAGATGACGAAGAGGAAAGACGGTATATAGAAAGAAGAAAATACACAGAGTCAGAAACTGTGAAGGAGACGGTGGAAGAAGGAACTAGGCATGGATGGATTACGATACAACGGCCTCAGGGCACAGACATGTAAAAGGCAACCCGCCCCTCCTGCATATTAGATTAGATTAGATTAGATTCAACTTTATTATCATTACACAAAGTACAAGTCTTGGTGTAACGAGATGCAGTTAGCATCAAACCAGAAGTGCAAAACAGAAGAGTGCAGGGTATGTGCAGGTTGTAATATAAATATGGATAAAGTGCCGGTGTGACATCGATATGTGTAAAGTGTAAAGTGTAGGTGAAGTACAGGTGGAAGTAGAGGTTATGAGGTTATAGATGAGGTAGGAGACATAGGATATAAATACTATGAGTAGTACAGACATACTAGAAGCAATGTTGTTGTGTTGCTCTTTGTGGTCCTGCTGTCCCGCTCTGAGTGTGTCTAGTGTCTCCCTGTCCTGTAGTTGTTTGAGTATCATTTGATTGGTCACTTTGATGCCATTTAGTGTCTCTGTGTGGTTGTTTTGCATTTCTTTGAATCCTTACTGGTCGTTTGCCTTCTTTGGTTTCCCGTTTGTGTTTTGTAGCCATGCTGCATCTCTCTGGGGTGAATGTGTGTCTTGATAGTGTGTTTTTTCGTAGCCATTCGTGTCTCTTTGTGGTAGTTTCTGTTCAGTCGAGTTGTGTGTCTTTTCGTTCGTCTTGTGTTTGTTTATGGTTTCTTTGTGTATGGTGTAAATGAAGTGTGTCTCTTCGTGTACGCGTTTTGACTCTTTGTATTCGTTGTGTAGCCTTGTGTAATCGTGTTGTTGCTCTTTGGTCGTCTAGCTTCTCTTTGTGATTTTGTTTGTAATGCATGTTTGTCGTTGTTTTGTGTCCTCTTGGTAGTATGTTTCTGTCTCTTTGTAGTTCCTTTCCAACAAGAAATGTGAACAGTCACTTCGAAGCCCCCGCACACGTCTCCCGGTCCCTTTGGCCCCAACATCTGTGCTCTGTGGGCCCGTTCACAAATCTCACAGGACATCTGGGAGATAACTAGTTGACCTCAGGAGCTTCTGCGCTGCATGACTGGCTGAACATATTGGATCCCACTGCTAAACCATTTTAGAGATAGGCTGAAGGTATAGTGGGAAGATGTGAGATGGGAAAGCTCTGTGGTTTAAGTGTGAACCGGCCCTTTTCCCATTAATCATGGTCAGGTGGACACTGAATGAACCTGAGCCCCTCCTTACTACTGCTTAAAGATGATGGAAGGCCAGAAGTCATAGGGGCTTTCTAGGAAAGTACTGTAGTTCAGTCTAGATTACTTGAGCATACACAAGGGAATGTATTTCAGACGAACACAGCAAAACTTAGAACTGTTTAACTTATGTGCTGAAGCTCGCTGCCCTTTGCCTCCTAAAAATCTATCCAAGAACAGATCTGCCAAACCTTGTAGGAGTGTGACCACTGATGAGCATTTAAAAATATCTCTCTGCTATGGATCAATAACTCTTTTATACGGTCTATAATTGAAATGCACAGAGCCGGAGGTGATTTAGTAGTTGGATTTCATTTACTTGTTTGTTATGAATACAAATGTAAGCCAGAGGACATCAGATCTCCAGTCATCTATGGACACACACACACACACACACACACACACACACACACACACACGTGCACTCGTTCCTGCCCTCACCTGCTAAAATTAACCAAAGTTGAGTTATCCACACATAAAGCCAACCCATAAGTGCTGCAACTGATTATTTTCCGTGACGATTCATCTTCTGATTATTAGCTACATCTCTTAAATAATTGTTTAACTTATAAAATATAATTTAAAATTTCCCAGCAATTAAAGTAAAATGTCCATAAAATCAAAGATTTTCATAAGATACTTCATTTAAGAAGACAGTTATTAATATTGTTACAGATAAATCATCCGCAAATCAATTTGTCATAATGTTAACACATAGTCATTGAGAGACTTATATTCAGAAGCAAACTAAAGTATAACATCCAATAAATGCCTTTAATTGCAATTACAATTTGGATAAATCTGTCTTTACTAAGGCCTAAAAGTGTGCAGGCTCCGGTTTAATGAAAGGTACATGGCATTCCCTCCTGTCCATCTCTACCCCTACTTTAGGAGTATACACCCCCAGATACAAGATAAAAATACAGGGGGTAAAAAAGGAAAAGTGGCATCAGCATGGTAGCATGAGGAGAAAAGAGCCAAAAAGGAGTGGACCTTGTTAAAAGCCCCACTGTGACCGCCAAGGAAAGGCTGCAGCTCGGTCATTAAAGAGAGGGTTTCAGAGGCGAGTGGTGCCAAATGAGGAGAAGGGCGCTGGTTTGAAATCAAGTTGTAGCTGAGGTAAAAGCATAGGAGCGAAGAAAATGAGACGGAGAAGCAAACACCTATTTTAACCTCAACTTTTACTGATAAAAATCCAACCCATGTCCTGTTTTCTGAACACCGCCACTCTCTGTTATCAATTCCATCAAACATTAAAAAGTGAGTGATGCTGGAGATACATCATGGTATCAAAATGTGGTTTGGTTGTTTTTTAAAAGGGGGAATTAAACAAGTACTATCAAAGACAGCAACGTCCATACCACTGTATACACATTTCACACAAGAGTTTCTACTTTTTACAATTTAACTCTAAATAGTGGAAATATTTGGATTTTCTGACCTCTCCAACATGAATATATATTCCATCTCATTCAATCTTGAATCACTCAAGCCTTGTAGAATTGTTCAGTCACGGACACCGAGTCAGGCAAATAGCACTAATTAATAATTCAACAGTTGAAGCAACCCATCAGAGCCACTCACTCCTCTGGTGTTTGGAGGATCTCAGATAGTGGAAGAAATCCAACAGTCGCCGCACGCGCTCAACGAATAAGAGTTCAGATGAAATAGCACAACAGCCGTTACATTTGTAAATAAGCTTTCTGACCCTCTACATCTCCAGGCAGCAGGCGGGGTACAATAAAATGTGTAGTTGTATTTCTATGCAGCGGAGAAGCATCGGTAGAACGCACAAAACATTCCAACATTCCCACACCTAAACTACTCCTTTACCAAAAGGCCTTTCCTGCAGGGTCAATCAGGAGCAAAGTCAGTACTCTTTTTCTATTTTGGTTTCAATATGTCGCCTCGTGCCAAAACTGCAAATAATTTCTCATCTGCTACGGTCCCATTGCAAATCCTTCCTCCTCGTGACTTCACGAAGTCTAGAAATCGTCCTCCGTTCAGCCCATTACTCTACGAGACGTCGAACAGGAAAAGGACAAAGATCTGGGTGAAAATATGTGAAGATTTTAAAGGTTTCAAGGAAGATGTTTGATTTGCAACTCAAGTGTTTCTGCTTTGCCAGGTGACAAATAAAGGTGAAGTAGTTTCTCCGCTCCCTCGTTTTAATGCCAAAAGCATCGCTGTTCACCAGAGCAGCGGAAAATAACCGGCTTTTAATCAGCAAGCGCTCTGACAAAGATGGAGTTGTCCTCGCGAGACTTTGAGGGTTTCAAAGTCATCTTATCGAGGAGGAGACGAGTGTCTGGAGCAACAACAACACTGCAGGGAAAGGACTCTCATTTGGCATCAGATATCCTATGGCAGCCATCTTCCCCGGGCTGATGGATGATGGGAGAAACTCATCTCATGACTAATTATTTATCTTCCCTCCAGAACTATTGTGTCTTGTTATTGGAAATAGGACAACCCTGTGCTCTGACCAAGTAGTAAACAAACCCCAATGATGGAGGCGGGTAAGTCTCCTCTTCCCCCCTGCTAGCATGCAGCCCACAGACTAAATCTGCCAATTATAATACTACCATCCCGTGGTCGAGTGTGTTACCTCAATAATTGCTGTTTGATCACGCCATTGTGAATTTGTTGAATATGTGAGGTCCATTGTTTTTTTTAAATTCACAACATGTCCATCTTTGCTTTTGAAATGCTCCCACACATAACAGCTCTATTGCTACTGTAGTAGTCAAACAGAACTTTAAGTAAACTAGAGAACAACAAAAATAAAGACACATGATCTTAGGTAAGTTAAGTTCTTTCACAGCAAACTGGTTCAGAAAACCCCTTTTTAGAACTGGAAAGGGTTTGACCTTTGCAACTATTTGGATTATCACAACAATGTGAAACGTTCGCTCTCAAACGTGAGCATGTTCTGCTTTTGCTTGACTTACACAATAATAGATTGAATACTTGGGGTTTTGTACTATTTAAAACTAGAATATAGAAATACAAAATGTGCCATGTGTATAGTATTAAAGAGTTATTGATTACTGTAAACATTCCCCTGGTCATACCGGCCTTGTAGCGAAACTTGTGTACACTGGAAAAAATGCTAGACAAAATCTAGTCTTTCTTTTTCCGTGAAAAAATGCGAGGAGAATTTTAACCAAAAACAATACCAAATCAAGACGATAGCTTTAGTATTAAATACTTTAGTATTAAATGTGCTGCTTTTCGTGACTTGTGGCTTTATATATATATATATATATATATATATATATATATATATATATATATATATATATACATACATATATATATGTATATATATATATATATATATATATATATATATATATATGTATACAGTATCAAGCAGTCACATGTTGGTATGTTGCAGTTACAACACACTGGAAATGAAAAGACACATAATAATAATAATAATAATAATAATAATAATAATAATAATAATAATAATAATAATAATAAAACTGCCAGGATGTAGACTCCAACATGATGTGGCTGGTTGCTGAATCTGTATATTAAAATAACTTCTGCATGACTTGGATTCTATCACAATGTAGTCACCCTACAATGTTCTATATATACACACACTTATGTTTTATCAATGAAGTTGAGGTTATCTAAAGACAGTTTGGCCTGTAGTGCACCAGCGTTGTCTCTCGGTCTGTGCTAGAGACCAGGCTTCACTGTGGAATTACACTCAGATTAAACCGTAGCAGACACCTAGCAGGAGGCACTCCACTTGAATAGAGGGAGGTCTGTGTCCTCTTGCTCCTCCAATCTCGTATTCATGTATTCAAGGTGAGAAGAGAGGAGCAGCTACACGTAAGAGCCCAATGGGTCGGAGAACAGAGATGAACAGGGGGAGTAAGCTCTGGTTAAAAGAGGAAGAGGTGAAGAGAGGAGAAGGGAAAAAAGATGGGAGTAGAAACGCCCTGACTCCCTCTCATCCATCCTTCCATCATGAAGGAGTTGATCCCGGGGAGGAGAAGAAAGACTCGGGTCCTGGAGCTCCACACAGACCAGGATCAAAAGGAATCCCCATCTGATCCAAATGCAGTTTGAATGTTTTATGACAGAAGAGACATCGAGTTGAGGCTTGGAACAGACGTGCTCCGATCAGAGGACATTTTCAACGCCACATTGGGGAACCTTTTTTTTTCCTTCTTTTCTGAGCACATAAACCCTAGACATACATTATATACAAATGCTTCTTATTATTCAAAATCATCAAATATCTATCTTACCTCCGTTTAATTAGATTTTCAATGTCATCAGTCATCGGACTCAATCACGCATTATAATGGAGGGGACTGAAATACGATAACGATATGACGCATGCAGCAATCGCCCACAAACACATGTGTACACACAATCTAAACCAATCACATGTGTGCAAATTATTTGTGTCACAGAAAGGTTAGCCCCAGTGTAACAATCCTTTCTTTAGTTGTTATTGTATCATCAGTACATTTGCATATGCTCACACCACACATACATTCCTGCAAAGTGCAGTTTGTGGATGAATCTATAATGGCTAAAAGAAAAATTCAATCATACATGAATGCTGCTAACGGATTGTTATGCAAACTACGCAGATTACTTCAGCTGTGACAAAGCCCTTCAAGGATGCAAGAAGATTGTGTTTTCAAAGCCTTGTTCCCTCAGAAAAGAGAGGGACAACAGTGCTTACAGTTTATTATTCAGAAGTCATCAGTAGCACTTTCATGTAATGTAAGTGTACACACATACGTGCTCACAGACTCATTTAGCATATTGGATGTTGTGCTGTCTCAGAATTTGTATTTCATTTGTGCATAACACTGCACATGAAATGGGATTTTTGAAGCACTCACATTGTGAATACTTCATGCACACCTTGACGAGACCGGGGATGTGTTTAATGTCTCGAATGGATCAGAAAAGACCACGAAATAGATAAGCTGTAAACTTGGCTCACTAGTGAATTGCAGCCTGTGATGGGTTAACTTGTTCAGGTAGGATCAGGAAATGGGAAGTGTCTGTCACGCTGACGTGGATCCTGAAAGAGAAACTAAATAGGAGGAAAGGAGCTGCGTGTTTTTATAGATCTGAACGATTTGGGAAAAACTACAACCACGAGGTAAAGTTGTAATTTGTCATATATGCAGTCTTGTCTTTAGAAATAATTACAGTTTATTTGAGTGATTTCTAACACAGACAACTATGCATCAACTTAACACTGCTCTAACCTTTCCCCTTCATGTTCCAGACATGGCTGCTGCTGCTGCTAGCGCTGTGATTCCTGAGGACAGTTGTCTTTGCTCTATCTGTCTGTATGTGTTCACTAAGCCTGTGTCAATTCCCTGTGGGCACAACTTCTGTCTGGACTGCATCAGGGACTACTGGAATACTACAAATACTGAAATCCAATGTCCAGTGTGCATGGAGAAGTTCTCTACCAAGCCAATGCTCCGGGTTAACACTTGCATTGCCGAGATGGTGGCAACGTTGAAGAAAGGTGACCGGCCTTGTGTCGTTGGCCCTCAAGAAGCAGGAAATGGAACCGTGCTGTGTGATCAGTGTTCAGATGCAAAGATCCCAGCCATCAAGTCTTGCTTGGTGTGTTTCATGTCTTTCTGTGGGACACATCTGAAGCCTCATCGGAGCATTGCAGCCATGAAAAAACACAAGCTGATCAACCCGGTTGAGAACCTGGAGGGCCGGATGTGCAAGATACACGACGAGCCTCTGGAACTGTTTTGCAGGACGGATCAAATGTTGGTTTGCGCGTCCTGTAAAGTCGGGGACCATAAAACCCATAGCATAGTGAATCTGGAGGATGAGGCTGAACTGAAGAAGACTGGACTGGGAGCGGAGAAGGAAACCACGGATGAGATGATCAAGGAGCGTCAGCAGAAAATTATCGAGATCCAACAGTCAGTGGAGGCCAGCAGAAAAAACACGGGGAAGGTCCTGTCGTCCAGCCTGCATGAAATGACCGCCATGGTGGACTACATGAGGAGAAGCCAAGCAGAGCTGGCTGAGGTGATTGAGACAAAGCACAAAAAAATTGAGACGGAGAGAAATGGCTTGATTAAAGAACTGGAAGGAGAAATTATGCAACTGAGGCAAAAGACAGTGCAGCTCAATCTGGTCGAATTCTCCAACGACGCCTTGTTGTTCCTTGAGAAATACCAGTCTTTTACTTTCACTCAGCCCCAGGTTAAGAACTGGAATGATGTGACCCTCAATGGTGATGAGTTGACAGAGCAGGGAGCCATAGCCATGCTGAAGACCACGATGACCAGAGAAATAAGGGCGCTGTGTGATCCCGACTGGAAAGAGAAGCAGCAGCATGCTGTGGACGTGACTCTGGATCCGGACACGGCAAACCCTCTTCTCGTTGTTTCTCCGGATGGGAAGCAAGTCACACATGGAGACAGACAGAGGAATCTGTTAAAGAAACCAGAGAGGTTTGAAAATGTCCTCAATGTCCTTGCAAAGGAGGGTTTCTCCTCGGGTAAATTCTACTATGAGGTCCAGATTAAAGGTAAAACCAACTGGGATTTAGGAGTTGTAAACCAGTCCATCCACAGGAAGGGTGACATACGATTGAGCCCCAACAATGGATACTGGACGATTTACCTAAGAAAAGGCAATGAGCTGACAGCCAACGCCAACCCTGCCATCAACCTCAAAGTGAGGGAGATGCCTCAAAAGGTCGGGGTGTTCGTGGATTACGAGGGGGGTCACGTCTCCTTTTACGACGTCGACTCCAGGGCTTGCATCTTCTCCTTCCCCGGGTGGACCTTCACCGAGAAGCTCTTTCCGTTCTTCAGCCCCGGTGCCAACGATGGCGGCAATAATGCAGCCCCCATGATCATCACGCCTGTCAAACGCAACAGCTGAGATTCTGGTTTCGTTTTCTGGACTTGGGAAAGAAGACGAGACGGAGCGAAGGGGACCTGGAGAGAGGTGCGCTGGAATGTGTTCATCTGTGGAGCGCCAGTGTGAGAGCTGTGTGTCACTCTGTGTTGCCTGCCCCACGGACAAGGGAATGCACATCTTACTTTCACACACACACACACACACACATGCCCATGTACACACAATATTGTGTTGTACAAATACTTTAATGTTCTGACTTTTGGTGTCATCTGTTCTTGACAGACTCAATTGACCAATAAATAAAGTCACATCCTGGAGTAATGATCAAAACTCTAAAGCAGATGTTATTTACAAACCCTCAGGAATGAAAAACTAATATGGTCTAAAACATCAGCTTTTGTTCTAGTTACAGTCATTCTGAGGAGAACTTGTGAGACACCCGTTCTCAACTGGCTTCGCCCAGGGGACAGTCAATCCCAAGGTGATCCCCTATATACAAACAATTGATGGAAAATAACTTGCATATGGAAAATATCCAAACAAATATTAGGACTCTCTTCTTATGTGGCTCCGTGTGAGATTGACTTTCTCCAACAACTCATGTCGGCTAAACGGTTTATTATTGAATGAATCAGTCGCAACACTGGAGGCTGACTGGCAGAACGTTGTGACCTCTAAATAAAATCATCCAAACCTGCTTCCCAAGTTCACACACAGCTAATCTAATTAGTTAAGAGAGACTTACGCAGCGGTTTATTGAGCTGAGCCAATTAAAGTATGTTTGCTTCTTATTCTGTAACATGTAATTCCATTTATTCAGTTTATGTCAGAATCAGATAAATCGACGATTTACGATCAAACGACAAAGCTTGTTTATTATGAAGGGAGAACGTGCAGATTTAAAAAGAAATGTAAAAAAAAAATTGACCTCTGTCGATAACTACGAAACAATGTATTGCGTCATTGTATTTTCACTTGTTTATGCATTTTATTTGTATTGATCATGATGCTGGTTGTTCTAATCTCATCTGAACATGAAGTAGCTGGAGAGCTCAAGGAGTGCCGGTCAGATTGGCACACTGAACGGCCGAATCATTAAGAGCTGAGAGACCACACACTGGGCTAATGAGTGTGTGTAATAATAATGTCTGTTAGTAATGCTCACATGTTTTATTTGGATGACGTTTTATTTTGATGATCGTGCTTTGTTGGCATTAAGTGAGGAAGATACAGAACACCGTCAAATCAAAGAGGACCGTGAACAAAAAAGGAAATGAGTGACGCGTTACGCACATGTGATGTAGAAGTGAGTGAATTGTCTATATTAATGCCAAAATGAATAGTCAACTGATCGTTACCATTCTCTCCTTTTGAATTTTGATATCGGTTTGGAGTTTGATCAATTGTGATGGCCACATTTAAATGATAAGTTGTAAAAAATATCAAACGCATTTTTGGATTACGAAAATGCAGCACATTGTACTGTATGTATGAAAAAAAAAAAAAAAAAGCTGATTTTGAAAATTCCAAACCATAATCTCCTGGATTTCTTCATCTGAACAACATTTGATAAATGCTCACAACAATTTAAAAAAATCCAGTCAATAGATAAACACACTGAATGCTGAATTACTTCAATATGCAATTAAAGTGTATCTGTCACTTTGAGGAATATAAACACAAATTAGAGACTCTCCTGACAGCCTGAGATTCACCACAACATACACTTAGCAATGTTCTAGCCACCAATCTCAAAATATTCCATTGATTTTCTTTCCCACTATGTTTTGAAAAATAATGGCAATTCTGCCTTTCACAAACAAGGGAATGAGGATTTAATGATTTGACACAGATAATTGCATGCCAGGTCTCAAGTGAAAACATGTTATCTGCAAAATGGAAATAGAAATGTGCAGGTGCTGTATGAATAGACACCTAAACGTTACGCAACATGTGCTCCTACTGCTGAGAGTCAGTGCTGGAAGAAGTATATCAGTTACTTTGATAAAGGGAAGCTATACTGACATGTACAACATTTATTATGGAATCTCACTTACAGGAAAGCAATAAAATATTCACTGAGAACAGCTTTTTCAGGGTGTAGCTGGCGGAGGTCAACATACTTTGAACTCAGTTTGGTACTTTAATACATTACATTTTATGAACCAATCACATGTTTTCTATGAGAAATCTGGAATTGTAAAGTAACTTGTAAGGGTCAAGGTTCAAGGTTTTATATTTTACATCTGTGCCTAGACCAACAGTCCAGACACAGAATTGTTTTGCAGTGCTTTCTGAGTCAACAGAGGTAAATAAATATATATATATATATATATATATATATATATATATATATATATATATATATATATATATATATATATATATATATATGTGTATATATATATATATATATATATATATATATATGTGTGTATAGGTATATATGTATATATATATATATATATATATATATATATATATTAAATGTGTATATATATGTATATATATGTATAGGTATATAGGTATATATATTAAATACACACTATAAAAAGAAGAAGAAGAAGAAGAAGAAGAAGAAGAAGAAGAAGAAGAAGAAGAAGAAGAAGAAGAAGAAGAAGAAGAAGAAGAAGAAGAAGAAGAAGAAATATAAAAAACACGACATAGACTGTACTTAAGGTGGTAAAAGAATATACAGTATTATGTACAGTTTAAAAAAAAGAAGGTTATCAACATAAAAAAGGAGAGGGCAAATGTTAATAAATAGATGAATAGTGTCAAAAGAGTGCTGTTCCTAGCTTGTGAAAGAAAGAGGGGAGAGGGGACAGTTATAAGAGGATATTGCACATGTTTAGATGTTGGGGGATGGTTATGTGGGGATATCGCACTGATTGGGATATTGCACATTTTCACAGATAGTACACATTTTTCAACAGCTCTGTTTTGCCATCAGTCTGACTGTGGCAGGGAAGAAGCTGTAGAAGAAGCGAGTCCTGTGGGTGACGACGCTGTTCGCTCTGCTGTGTCTCCGGTTGTGTGTGCAGCGTTTGTGTCGGAGCAGAGAGTGAGCTGGATGGAGTGAGTCTCCAGTGATTCCCTCTGCTCTTTTCTGACAGCTCTGCACATACATGGAGTCCATGGACGGAAGTGTTGTCCCTGTGATGCTCCCCGCAGTCCTGATGACTCTCTGCAGAGCCCGCCTCTCTGCCTGTGTGGTGTGTGAGGACGCTCTCTATCAGTCCTCTATAGGCTAACTAACTACATCTGTGAAATAAATAAATAATAAATGTAAATTATAAAGTATTATGCAAATTAAATAAATAAGCACATGTAGCATACAATTCTACTTAACAGTAGAGTACTTCCCCTCTGTGGCAAATTTGTCATTTGTGATTCTGGACTACACAACATTAACTGAATTTAATTACTTTAGTAAATGTACTTAGTTGACTTCCTTCAATGCTCATGGAAATAGTTTTTTTATCTTTGTGCTTTTTGCAACCTAATAAATCAGATATTGAAATGAATTTAGAATAATACTGAAATGCTACAACTGATACACAACCATGCACCCGTATGCATCCAACATATTGGACAGTTAATGTCAGCCTTACAAACATGACAACTATGAATATAATCCCGTACAACATTTACCAACATATTTACAAAACAAAAAGGTAGAATGTTTTGTTTATTCATCCCCGACTGAAAAAACTGCAGTAATAGCGTCCATTGTGGTTTAAATATAGAAGCTCTTCCTGCATTTCAAATGTGCCCCGGTTTAATACTGTCATGGAAACAGGTTCATTATAAAAGGGGGCTTGTCAACAAAGGCAGTTTCACCAGGCTCTGGCAACATTTTCAAATTAAAATCACCGTCCTGGAGTGTGCAATAAGACAGCTGTTGATTTGTGAAGCTAACCCAGAGCACATCACATGTAACTGCTATTGATCCAGTCAATGAGCGAACACATGCTCCTCCGACGGCTCATTCTATTCATTTGCTTTTGTTTTATCACAACAGAACCGCAAAGAGAGGGACGATCCTGCATTGCTGTGAAATGCTGATACCCATGAAAATGAAAAGAACTCGTTAACTCCATCAGTTCGTACGGAGGCCCTGAGGCAGTCTTTGCTACGCGTTGTTGGAAATGAGTGGAAAAGACGCTCGTGAGGTGAAGTGCAAGAGTGACGGATGAAGAGTATCAAACTTCTATCCAAAAGAACCACAAAGAGTTTGCAACTGAAATGATGAGATTATGTTTCAGTCCCCAACGCAATTAAAAGCACGCTTGAGACCATCATTAGTCACTTTCCAGCTAATACATATTCCTAATTCAAAATATTTCATATTTTCTGACTCTATAATATAATAACTGTGTTGTGTGGTTGGGATGTATGTTTAGTATTGTTCCCCTGCAGAGCTTTGAACTACTGTCTCCACTCCGCTGTATATGTTCCCTCGAGCCAACACCTCCAGGGTTGGACTGTTTCCAACCTTAAAGTTAAGCCCTGACAGACAAAGGAAAAAAACATACATTTGATATGTCCTAATAAATAGTTTGATACGGCTCTTCGTGGCAATATTTATCGATCTGCTGAAGGTGAAACTGAAATTGAAAGTGAGAAGTCGTGGACACTATTGAATGGCTTAGCATGAGTTTGGTACAGACATTCATGTTCCCTTCTGGATGAATTGTAATAACCTTGGTGACCCCTCACCTTTCATCTAACGCCATCATTAATACTATCCTATAATACTTTGCAGAACTAATGCCTTTCCCTTTATACTCAATGTGAATTTGTTTTTGGCATCAAACAGCAAATATGAGCATGCGTACATGACGAGATAAGACGGTACCTATGATGAACACAGTGACCTAAAGACCAGCATGTCATTGTGAGCCTATTAGCATGTCGACATTAGCATTTAGCTAGGCATGGGAAAGTTGATAAACTACTTCTGCATTATTAGGGTGACCAGACGTCCGGTTTTCCCCGGACGTGTCTTCTTTTTGAGACCCAAAAAAAGCGTCCGGCAGGGATTCCAAAAACGTCCGTGATTTTGCTTCGTCGGATATTTGCGTTTCTCTGGGTCTTTCACAAGTTTTTACCCCTTACAAGTTTTGTAAATGGTATCTCCCTTACGGTCCACCTGAACAGTCATTGGTCGACTGATCTCAGTGTTGACAGATACACGAAAAGTATCCCCCTTTTAGGCATGTAAATCACAAAACAGGCAGAATAAGAGAGATGTTAATCCCTCAGCACCCCAGATGTCCCGATCTGTGTCTCTGTGTGTTGAATCATAAATGGAGTCTCTGAATGCATTAGTCTGGGTTATCACACTGGTTCAATAAATGAGTTTGTGACAAATACAAGCGTATGGTGTGTGTCGCGTCCATGTTTTCATAGGACCACATGTCTTTGCCCCACAGTATGTGCATCTAATGAAGAGTCAAATGTAATGAGTTAAATCCATCCATGCGGGTCCCTTAACGAGACTAAATCCACATGGCTGCTAACGAGTCGGTGCTCCATCAGTCGTCCTCGGAGGGCTGGAGGACCCGACTGGAGCTGGAGACGACCCAGAGGCAGACAGCATCACGCTCTCTAAGCCAGTAAATCCAAAAGCTACAGCTGGTGCGGACCCCCATCATTTAGCTCCCGGTCCTTCGGGGGGTGACTTCAAGTTAGCGCGCCGTTACAGCTGATAGACAGCGGAGTCATAGCCGACACGGGGACACACTAATCATCTGTAATCATTGATCTGCCATTACTGGGCTATAATCATTAGCCTGATGAAACAATGCTCTTGAGGATAGTTTTTAATAGCTTTCCAGCGGCTGCTGTGTTCAACAGTTGTACTCTACACAGGCGATGCATAATGTGCGACAACGTGCGGCTCATGGAACAGCGTGTTTATGGCTGAAATGTTGACTCAAGAAACTGGAGTTGAGCAATAAAAAATCCCCAATTGATGTTATTTGCTTTAATACCTTGTTCCATCCGTGGAAGTATTACATACGGCAAACAAGTCCGTAAACCTTTATCACCGTCTCACAAAAACCCGATGCTGTGTATTGAACGTCCAACTTGAAAATGAAGCGGGGGGGAAAGGAAAAAAAGAAATGCAGAATCAAGCGGAAATGATGCCACAAAGTATTACTTTGGGGAATTTAGAAGCTGCTTTAGTCACATGGCGGCCATAAGAAAGCACTAGCAAAAGGTATTGAAGAAAAAGCTGTCTCGAAGTATTACTGCAATGGCATGTGAGTACATTCTTATGCCTGATGCAAGTGATGAGAAATATTCATGAGGGGACATGCATGCTTTATGTGGTGGCAAACAATAACATTCATCAATATTTGATTGGAAGAGTCTCCAATTGAAGATGTGTTCAAGTTAAAATATTACATTATTAGACTAAATGAATAAAGCATGTGATAGAAATACAAACAGGTGTCATTGGAAATCATACAATGTAACATTCCTGAATAGGCCTATTCAAGCATTCTTTTCCATGAAAAGCATAACAGCACAAGACTATTTTGTCACACTAAAACACCATATTATGTCATCCTATTCTGTATTAATTTCGACAATCTCAGGTACTAAGCTTTGAATGAACCGTCACTGTATTGCTGACATGCGTGTTTTTTTTAGGGGGCTTGGAGCGAGTGCTCTTTGTGTCTTTTTATGTTGCACTGAAATTAGAAAAATAACAAAACTACAACTTAAAAAAAATATTTTTAAATTTTTTATTTGATATCATCCAAAACCGGGGCGGCAGTTCGGGTGGAGAAGCTGCCCCTCTTGGAGCCGCCACAGCCTGCAACAACACTCACTAATTCAGTAATTTAACCGCACCAGAGAAGCATTGGTTTGATTGCATTACTTTTATTGCTGTGCAATTATAAATAATACCAAGTGAGATCTGATTGCTCCATGCAAGAGGCTGAGTGAGACGGTGGTTAGGAACATCAGAGCTTTGGACTAAATCCTGATTTCAGTTCTCATAATAGCAATGCTGGCATACACATAATCATTAGTTTTGAGGGAAGGGAATCATTTACTTACATTTTGGACCAAAGACATCGATATCTTTAGAGCCGTGTTGCTAGCACGGCTAAAATACAAACATCTATCGTTATCCAATTACACACTTAATTGGCAGAATGAGCCATGGAATATTTGATTGTGCTATAAATATGTTAAATGTGTCACAATTACACATGTGTGCATCCAAGTTCCCCCAATAGCTTTGCTACCAACCAAATGAATCAAGTAAACAGTCTTGCGTCTGTATAGCGTGATCACATAATGTATGAAAATCAAAGAGAAAATGATTGCACAACATAATAATTGCGGTGGGATGGCGTTTAGTTAATGTGTGCCTATTCATATTGATCACAGTTGTAGGTAGATTAAATGTGCTCTACATTAAATAAACATGAAATCCATTCTTGTTTTGACAACAATTGAAATTTCTTTCCATAAAGGTTTCCTGATGGTTTTCCTGGAAGCTGTGAGGAAATGCAGAGGAACTGCAGCGAGAGGTGTCATTATGCTAGTAGTGCACTTATCCTGCTTTAATGGCACCTTTATTGTCATCGTTAAAACATATCCAACTGACAGACAGAAGAATAATGGATCAGTGACTTTGTTCTTTACTGTATTTCTGAGATGGAAGTGAAAAATGAAATTGTTGGCTTTTCCAGTTACAGATCAGATTGGTGCTGCACAAAGGCTTTGATCTTTAGGCTTTCTGACAGGCTGAGTAGACCACACACACACACACACACACACACACACACACACACACACACACACACACACACGCTCTTTTCATTGACTTTATACAAAATGGACTTTATTTATTTCCAGCTGTCGTTTGTGGTTTTGAGAACAGTCATTTCAGCGAAAGTGCTAAAGTGAACTCTTTCAAAAGTTGATAAATAAAAAAACAATGTCTACGAAAAGTATATGATAAAATGTGAAAACCATGCTAAGCTCATTTGCTTTCCTTCGTACACACATTGTGGCGAGTCAGACTATACTGTAACTCTGGGGCGCTGCTTTTTATGCCCACTGAAGCTCTTGTCTCAGAGGTCGCTTTCATAAATGTGCCTGCTGCAGCTTTTATTTGATTTTATTTCAGTTATTTTTAGTAGATTTGTCGCGGAAGGTGTCCCCTCCAAATGTATATTTCATACAAAGCAGGGACAGAATGTGGGGAGGAGGGAAACTTTTAATTCACCAGACAAAATTGGTAAAAATGGCAAAGCAGCTGAGTTTACTGATCTTAAGGCACTTTGGTTGAATTATCAGAGTATGACAAAAAGAAAATAGCAGCACCTGGATGGAAGGAAACCGCCGCTAATCGAAGAGACAACTGATTGAAGTCCTGCAGGATAAGATGGGAAAGATGGGAAGAAAAAGAAGCTGCAGACTCACCAGGCTAAACCGTATTTTTATATATTATTCTAGATATGCTCATTTAATGTTTGCAGTGATGTCATTCTGTATACATGGATCAAATGTACTTGATTTGACAGGTTTGGGAGGACATTTGCTGGGTTAGCCTGCCAGATATTCTTTGGTATATTATATTATATACCTAGTATCAGCATTGTGATAATACAGAAGATGTATCCATATTACCCACACTCAGGAATATGAAAACTCTCTTAACTGTTCCTTTTATCTTCAACTCCAAATAGGTTGTCATTAATGGGTCCGAGGGTTTGTGCAAATCCCAAGATACACTTTGGAAAATATATAGAAGGTATTCTATTCATTAGCTCCTTATTGTCACTATGGAGTAACAAGATATATTTTTTGTCGAATTGGAAATCAATCTCAGCAACATGAAATAGAAAAGCTTTGTTTGTTCACAATTTAAGGGGATAGTACCTGCAAGGTCACCACTGCAGTTGACTGGGGGACCAACATTATCTTCCTCACATAATTGGTAATAACAGCCAGCGGTGAGACTGAAAGATAAATGGGCCTTGTGCAGATTCTCCCCGGGTGGACTACCTTATCTCTACCTCTGAGGATTGCATTCATAATCGCACAAAGCACGCAGATCTTTGATGGAATCAGTGGCGACAGGTGGATTTTGTTTTTCGGTGGAGCCATCTAATCACTTTCAGCAAAGATTCAAGTGATTCACTGCTACTTTGCAGTTAAATATTTCGCATTTATTTTCAACAATTTTACATATTAAAGGACATTTTACTGATACAATTCAGTATATATATATACATAGGTATATATATATATATATATATATATATATACATACATATATATATATATATATATATATATTTATTAAAATGCCCCTATGAATTTGTTGGGGAAACACACAATCAGTGTGGTGAGAAAACCTGCATGTTTTTTCTTGTAGATAATTTGTAGAGGAATTTACTACCAGCTGTGTTCTTAACTTCCTGCAGAATATAATCCCGTATAACCGACAGCATGTAGTCCAACAGTTCGTTTTGCACCGTCTTTGACGTGCCTTTAAAAGCGGCGCAGGCCGTCTTAAGGTGCTCCTCCAGCGCATTGGGAGGCTACAAAATCCACCGATCCTTTGAAAATACCAGGGTTGTCCAAGGAATCAGCCTCGTCATGCCCACGCAAGGCTAATTCAAAAGCCCCACAAAACTTCACACAATCAATTATTTTGGTCTTTATCGACCTCCTCGTTGTGTTTTCTCCCCGTGATCCTGTGTCGGTCGTCCAGCTGGTAGTGACGTTCACTTTGCCCAATATGGCTGCTTGACGGAGTTATACATGTGTGTCCTGGTGTTTTCAGACAAGTGTTTCATGTTTCAACATCCAGGTAGCCAGACCTTCCGCGTGTACGAGTTACGCAGATATCCAATAAAAAAACTATGAATGTGTATTCCATATCTCTAAAACACAAATATTGATAATTTGTATAATTTATAAATCAAAATTAAATTATTCAAACTTGTATTTATTTTTGTGGCTCAAGGTGGGCGGGGCCAGGCCCGGTGGCCCTCTATGGGCCAGCCGCCTCTAGATGGAATCGTTGGGAATGTCTTTGGCAGGAGAGAAATAAGCCATTCATCCGGCTCGTGTGAGGTTCCACAGGCAGGGTTTGACTATGAGCACTACTAGTGCGCAAGCTGTGCCCTGCAAGCACTGATATTAGTTAATTTAGAGCCCATGTGTATCTCTGCCAGATTGTAAATCCAGACCAATTAGTGTCAGGTCGATGGATGAAAACATGGAGAAACACCTCTCCGTCTTAAGGGCACTCTTCTTTCTACTGCTCATAATACAATTAATTAAAAAGCCCTTATCTAATTAGACAGCACAATGGCCAATCATTAGGTGACACACACACACACACACAGAGAAACTACAGTACATGCATTAGCACACGAGGACATCACCCCAGCATTTAGTGTATAACAGTCAGAGAGCTGAAGGCTTGTGAGTTTCTGATTGGCGGGACTGTTGGCATGGCGAGAGCCAGGCGGATTGAAGATGTCCACCGTTCCGCTTCCTGCTTTTAGCCGTGTGACCTCCAAACAGTCCAGACAAGCAGAGCCGCGGGCTACAGCCAGCTAATCAAAAACAGCACAGACCAAACAAGGCTACCTCTTTCAGACACTCTCAAAGTAACAGGATTAGTTTATCTGTCACCAGCACATATTTGATGCTGTTTGCATTTAAATGACATTCCATCAGGAAAGATCCAAGCAGACAGAGTGAGCCAATGTAATTCCAGACAGGGAAGCAGCACGAGACATAAAAGTGTTGGGGAATCATCGAGAAACCAGAGAGGACGGGTTTCTATAGTCGTGTGTGTGGTGATGTTACTGTAGTGAGGGGGTGTTGTCAATACCTGGAGGCAGACTGGTCCTTTGCCTCTTGCAGTTTCCAGCAGTGTTTTCCATCGAAGCCCCCTCCGTCACCAGCGGCCCGCTGAAGTGGAGAGGGTCGTTGCTGGTCGTCGGGTCAAAGGGCAGAGCGCTGAGCCCTGAAAGATGGCAAAAGAAGCATCACGTTACAAAACAGCGGGAGGCAATCACATCGGGTCGCACACGGCAATATGCATCTCAAAAGAAATACTGCATCCACAAAATGACCATTTATTTATCCACTCCTCACCCCACGTTACTTTGTATTTGTATCGAAGAATACGGAGAATGATGATGAAGTGATGGAGAAAAGTCTGGATGAAGTGAGGTGGATGGAGGCCGCTTTAATACGCGTTTGGGAAGGAGTAAACATGCGATTAAATAACATCCAAATCCTTTAGTATTTTAGTATTAGTATTTAGTATTTAGTATTTTTAGTATTTAGTATTTTAGTATTAGTATTTAGTATTCAGTATGAATAATTTAGTATTAGTATTTTGTATTTGTATTTTATTAGTAGTATTAGTATTTAGTATTTTAGTATTTAGTATTGTGTTTTGTGTTTTTATTTGTATCTTTTATTTTATTTTTACTAATACTCTATGTACACCACTGCTGTGATCCTTGAATTTCCCCACTGTGGGACTAATAAATGAATATCTTATCTTATCTTATCCTGTTGATATAGCTTTCTCATAAAGGAGCTGACCATTTACTGCATACAGTAACACTTTTCTCAGTTGTATTAATTATTCTTTCACCAAAGGAACATAAACAGGAAACAGCATTTATTTCAAGAATTTAAGGTAACAGGAGTGAGCAATTGATAAACAACTGGTCCTGTTGTGGGTGAAGTGGTCCTTTAAAGTCACGTGAACAAGAAACCCATGGAACAATATAACCAGTATGTTCTCAGATCTGTAGGGTCTGACAGCGTTTTGATCAATATCATTGACTCTTCAAATGCTCCGCCTGCTGCATCTTTGCCCTTTATATTTGGACCTCCTGTCACTGGTTGTTCATCTACTTGACACAGGCTGAGTAACCTTACAACTAGAGGGCACATGATGGAGTAATCAGCTTGTTGCAAGAGACCATTAACTGGTTCATGACATAAATAGAATTATCACCTCCAGGGTGTGTTCCTCCACCAAACACGCATATTTCAGTTTACATCCATGTCTGTCAAAATGTTTTTGCCTCATCATTACATGTCATTTAGCTGATGCTTTTAACCAAAGCGACTTACAATCCTGTTACATGCATACGCCGTAGACGCAGCTACAGGAGCATCTCAGGGTTAAGTGTCTTGCTCGTGGACACATCGACTAGGGCGGGGAATGAACCTCTAACCCCCTGATTGATAGCCAGACCTGCTACCCACTGACCCATACAGTCGCCCCATCAACATCACACATTGGAGTAAGATTGACATAATGAGCACACAAATGACTAATATGAACTATTGATAAACTCTGTCAAATGCATTGAATGTATTTTAACTCTAAATCTGTCCTTCTGGTCACATGACATCTGTTGTTCTGTCCATCCTGGAGAGGGATCCTCCTCTGTTCTCTCCTGAAGGTTTCTTCCCTTTTTCCCCCTGATTTGGGAGTTTCTCCTGGTCCGATGTGAGGTCAAAGGTCAAAGGTCAGGGATGTCTATGTGTACAGATTGTAAAGCACTCCGAGACAAATTTGTAATTTGTGAAATTGGGCTATACAAATAAACTGAATTGAATTGAATTGAATTGAAAATGTGTTCCGTGAGGCCATAGTGAAGTGTGACCATCAAAATATAATCTGACAACCCTCGAGTCCAGGTGGAACATTTTAAGAGATTTGCTCAAGGTGTTCCTGAGGTATCGCTTTAATGAGGATGGGACACACAGACAGCCGACAAATATACTGCCGACGGCATTGAATACCAATTAAAACTATTTAAAGACGCTTAACTGAGCCACATGACTTTCAAGAATTGATCATGCTTTCAATGAATGTCATGCTAGATGTCTGCAAAACACATTAGAAAGACAAATTTCATAACGAACTTTACGCCCTATTATCTTTCATCAGACGGATAACGTCTGAAATACTGCAAATGTATCAGATTAAAAGTCTGAGGCATTAGACAGAGTTGACAGTCTCTGACCCGTTGTGTCCAAAACAAGTTTGTAAAAACATTACAGACAGCCAGAGGATGAGATATAATAAATGACAAACTAATAAACTCTAAGTCATGTCACAATAACATGTTTCCATCCAGAGATGCTGCCATGAAGTTATAGATCTCACCTCAACTGTCTGTAATGTGGGCTGTCAACACGCACACAAACTAAAACACACACACACACGTTTTGGGCCTCTATATCATGTTCTATAAATACTTAAATTTCCACCTGCTCCTTTTGATGTCATCTGTTCTTAACACATTTAATAGTCTGACACACACAGCAATAAATAAAATCACGTCCTGCAGTAATGATCAAAACAATAAAGTAGATGTTATTTACAAACCCTCAGGAATGAAACAGACATTGTTCGCTTGCTACATAAATTATGAGGAGAACTTGTAAGATACCAGTTCTAAACTAATATACAATAGAATAGAATAGAAATATATGTAATTAATCCCCAAGGGGAAATTTGTTGACACAGTAGCACCAATATACTAAATACAATAAAATAAAATATAAATAAAAAAAAAAAAAGTGAAATATAAAATACAAAATTAAATTAAATATATATGTATATATATATATATACAACATATATGTAAATACAGCAATGTAAAATAATATATATATACAGTATATATATATATATATATATATATATATATATACAATGCATAACTCTTAATTCACACCTGTTTAAATGGAATACAGCACATCTGGATGATGGCAAGTGAAACCTTCCATCTCGGGTCCAGTCGGCTTTATTGGCTCACAGTTGACATCAAACGAAGACGCTGTCCTACTTACCTACAAACATGTTTACTCTTCTTGATTCTGAGTTATTTAGATACAAATCTCTCTAAAAAAGGTTTTAGGAGTATAACTATTGACACAGCTTAGTTTAGCTCAGTGCTAAGCAAGCTCGTCCTTCATCAGAGGGAAGCATATGTTGATGTGTCCTTGGGCAACACACTTAACCCCAACACTGCTCCTGTAGCTGTGTCTACGGTGTGTGGATGTGTGTGGATGTGTGTGGGTGTTAGTTAGTCCTGATGGACAGGTGGCTCCAGGTACATACAGGTGTATGAATGGGTATGAATGGATGATTAATGTCATGTTATGTTAAAGTGCTGAGAATGGTCAGAAAAATAGAAGTACAGGTCCATTTACCATTTAATTTCTCTCAGTGCAAGAACATACATGCACCTTCATATCACAGTATTCTATCATTCTATCACCCTGTTGGCTTCATGGTGGTTTCCCCATTCTTTTGTTCTGACATCTGGCCTCAAGGCATACATTTTTTGTATTTGACATATTTACTTGTTCCATCCATGTACCTTTTTTTCTTCCATCTAACTACGCACATCAGGATGCACGGAAAGGTGTCAGCAGACATGAGGTTGGCTTCATGCATTTATGGAAACGGCTCAGCCTCTAAATCACTGTTACGTCTCATTCCACAGAGCGGACAAGACCCGGCCGATAAGGCGTTTACAACAGATTTTAATAGCTGCCTTCCTTCAGCCGAGCCTCCTCCCCGTCCCCTATGAGATCAGAACAGATACGTACGCACATCAAGTATGAGAAGAAACAATTAAATACTGTGCACCTATTTCCATTTTAACCTTAATCTGAGCGCAGTAGGGCTGAAATCTAAAGTAGTTAAAAAAAATCGGTCTCCCTGTAAACACAGCTTTTCAAATTAACTCCATTGCTTCCCTTTTGGATAACAGAATCCTTATCAAAACCTTCCTTGGACACCTCATGTGAATACGAATGCAAGTGTTCACACATGCCGAAGCATACCCCTGTATTTCTCCCCAAAACCTCTCTCTCTCTCTCTGTCTCTGTCTCTTTCTCTCTCTCTCTCTCTCTCTCTCTCCCTCTCTCTCAGAGCCAGTTAATCTTCCGATTTGATTTGACAGCCGTCAGTCTCCAAGAGGTTACAAAAGCATAAAGAAAGGAAACATAACAGCCAAAAGATCAGAGTAGGTATGTTCACAGATGTGCTACTAGGAATTCCAGGCCTCAACACATGTCTGCCCCCCCCCCACACTGCTCGTCTCACATTTCTATTCTGGTTTGTTTGTGTCGATGTGTTTTTTCTGAGCTACAATCTGTATCTCTTCCCTCCATCTGGATATAGACATCTTTCCAAAAGACCTAAACCTGAATTGCCTGGCATTTAAGGATGCTAATTATGATTTCTCCTCTGACCTTGTTCTGATAGCCGACCCTCGTTAACCGACCGTCAGCCCCGAGCTGACATGATGAGTACCTTTCATGCAGGGCAGCTGTGGTCCGAGTGCCAAACGAACCGCCCTGCAACAATGATGACCGATGCACAAAACAGGTTGAATCCATCATTTGCCACCAGCTTCAGTGTATGCAGAAAAAAAATATTTCCAAGTGAGTCTCCACAGCATCAATCAGTTTAGCCGAGAGGTTTTCCAGGGATGAGAATGAAGGTGGCAGTGACGTTACAGCAGTGGAGTGTGTGTACAGTTCAATGCTACCACTAACTAATAAACAGCTGCTCAAGACCCAAACCAAGCGCCTGGGTTTTACTTGCTAACCTGCTGGTTTAAGAGAAAAGGGTTAATTGAAGTAAGCCACAACTTGTTTCAGGATCACTAGACCTGGACTGACCTAATGGAGCGATCAGAATTATTACCTTCAGTTAAATGTTAATTATTAACTTCCCTATTCCAGCAGACCTCATCTTGCTCCCTTTCAAAGGGATTGTGATTCCTTCTAGAATCTAGTGTATGTTCTAGAACAGCGGTTCTTAATCTGGGTTCGGTGAGTCACGAAGGGGTCAAGACACACACAGTACAGCCCGGTTCATGTTGGGCCGTTTTTGTCGGGCGAACAAAACATTGGCTGCCGACATTTTGGCAATGCACCATTTTTCTTCGACGTGTTTTGCTGCACTCACACGAAAAGTGTCAATGCGCAAGATGTGAATGGAATGAATAGACCGCAGCAAAGAATGTGCCCGAAGGAGCTCCGCCCCTCACTGCTGACGTCATGGTGAAATTCACCGAGCTGTGTGAGCCTACGGGTGAAGTTATGTATTAATATATGGTATTAATGTTATGACACGAGGGAGTTAGATGTTCCAACATTTGAGGGATGTCAACAACAAGTATAAAGCAGAATTAGTATTTCTTTCCATCTTTAAATCATACTAACTATGTCGACAAAAAAAGAAAGTGGTTGGACGAAGACGTTCAATATGGATTTACGTGCATAAAGCAACGTGATGGGAGTCGACGTCTTTAAATGCCAGGCTGAGCAATTCCAGACTAGCTCCACAAAACTAAAGGAACACTTCTAAAGCTGCATGGAGATGTACAAAAACACAACGCTTGCTGAATTCAAGGTGAAGGGAGCAAGTTTCCATGAAAAGGCTCCTCTGCCTGTTCTCGAGTTGTTGCGGAAGAGTGGCACTTACCAAGGTGAAGCGGCGCATCTCTGAACTTGTCTCTGAAAGGCACAGCAAAAGTCACATTGATGTGCAGTAAATATTCATTGAGTTATGTTTTTGTGCGAAATTCACGTTTAGTTGGTTTTGTTCTTTGAACTCAGTGATTTTGTGTGGAACTGATGCATGGTTCATTTTGTGCACTAATAAAATGTATACCTATGTTTTGAAGAAATCATATTATATTGTTCCAATGATGAAGGGTTCAGCTAATGCACTGATGAAGTTCAGTACCTCCAATAATGTTAAGAACCACTGTTCTAGCATATATAATCAAGTACAAAAAAGGGTGACTATGGGTCAGTGGGTAGCAGGCCTGTCTTTCAATCACAGGGTTAGAGGTTCAATCCCTGCCCTAGTCGATGTGTCCTTAAGCAAGACACTTAACCCTGAATTGCACCCTGTAGCTGTGTCTACAGTGTATGAATGTAACAGGATTGTATGTCGCTTTGGATAAAAGTGTCAGCTAAATGACATGTAATAATACATATTCTAGAATATATATTCTTGTACTTATTCTAGTATATATTTATTTTATTTATTTATTTATTTTATTTTATTTAATATATAGTATATAGTAGATATTCTAGAATATAGTATATATTCTCAAATATGGAATATGTTATATATTCTAGAATATAGAATATAGTATATATTCTAGAATATAGTATATAGTATATATTCTCAAATATGGAATATAGTATATATTCTAGAATATAGTATATATTCTCAAATATGGAATATATTATATAATCTAGAATATAGAATATATTCTAGAAGGAATCACAAACCCTTTAAAAGGGGAGCAAGATGAGGTCATGTTGGTGGAGCGCCAGGCCAGTAGTCAATAGTATAATCAGCTATTAGTAATCTTTAGAAACAATGGTTTCATTTCCTGAAATGATACTGCTGATTATAAATGTAAGTATTGACTGAGATTCCCGGACCCAACCGTTCATTGAGGGAGGAAACATTTTGTGTTGAATGTTGAAAAAGAGCACAAATTATGAATTATTAATGCAGCAGCATAAAGACTCATTCCATTTTCTTTAATGTGCTCGGATGTAGTTTTCATAAATTTTACATTCAGAAAGCCTCCACTGCAACTAATGGAAACATACCTCATTCCCTTAAAGCTGATCTAAATCAATATTTCTGAATTAATAATGGGTCAAATTTGAATTGGTTGTTAGCATCGCCAAACAAACACGGTATATTTTTTAATCAACAGTAATCAAGTGTTCTCGCCGCTCAGCTCAGCCCATTGTTTTGGTATTACATATTTTACTAAATCACTTTACTCTAAAATTAGGAAAATAGTACATTAACATAATTATCTTTTTTTTGTTTTACATATAGTGACAGCAAATGGTATGCAAGTGAATTAAAACCTGTTTAAAAGGTGCCTGTGGACAGGATTGAAAACTAGTGACAATGCAGTATGCACCTTAGACCAGTGGGATACTAGAATGCACCATAATGTATGTTTATTATGTTTATTAGTGATGTTAATATTCATGTCATGATATTGTTAAAAATCATAAATATCTTTGTTCTCTTTTTGCAAAATGGCTCCAACTCTTTCAGCACCATCTTTGTGCTGCATGCAAGTCAAGAAGAAAACATTCCAACAACCAATCATTACACACCATGTACATGTAATAGATCTGAACTCCCTAATGGGATAAGGATCCATGGACAACATTGGATAATGTCTGCTGAATACAATACCCCACCCCCCCAACCCCCCATCTGTAATACGAGTCTACAGCATGCCAGGCTACAAGCACCAACACACATTTAGAACAATCGTTTAAAACATATGGAGTACTCTTGCAGCCCTTCTCATGAAAGATGTAGTGATAAACAAAGCAAAGAGTCTACACTCTACAGCCATGCAAGCAGCTCAGAGAATCTAATATCCAGGCGCAGATACTTAGTACTAAATTATTTGGCAATCCAGGCTGGATCGACTGACCGACTGCCATCCCGACAGCTACGACGCTTGTGGGCTTAGAAAAAAGCAATTACATATATTTGACTACCAATGGCTCTGATCTGATATTGTAAGTAATTAAATCAATGCTCAGAATAATGACTTGCATTCTTTCTACCTTTCTGTAGATTTCAGTGAAGCCGACTTTGTCCAAATATAATGTACAACATACCGACACCGACAATGTACCGTATGCAATGTGTCGTAACCATGAACAAGCAGTTATTTAATTGATTAGTCAATCTACAGAACATCATTTAAGTTGCAATCCAGTCATTTATGACCACATATCAGGGTCTGGGTAACGGTAGTAGCAAGACAAGTACGGTTACGCCTAGACATGTTGCTCCTGGGGGACCCCAAGGTGCTCCAAGGCCTGATGGGATATGTAGGCGCTCCAAGGCCTGATGGGATCTGTAGGCACTTCAAGGCCTGATGGGATCCGTAGGCACTTCAAGGCCTGATGGGATCTGTAGGTGCTCCAAGGCCTGATGTGATATGTAGGTGCTCCAAGGCCTGATGGGATATGTAGGCGCTCCAAGGCCTGATGGGATCTGTAGGCACTTCGAGGCCTGATGGGATCCGTAGGCACTTCAAGGCCTGATGGGATCTGTAGGTGCTCCAAGGCCTGATGTGATATGTAGGTGCTCCAAGGCCTGATGGGATATGTAGGTGCTCCAAGGCCTGATGGGATATGTAGGCACTTCAAGGCCTGATGGGATCTGTAGACACTTCAAGGCCTGATGGGATATGTAGGCACTTCAAGGCCTGATGGGATCTGTAGGAACTTCAAGGCCTGATGGGATATGTAGGCACTTCAAGGCCTGATGGGATCTGTAGGCACTTCAAGGCCTGATGGGATATGTAGGCACTTCAAGGCCTGATGGGATATGTAATCCTTCTTGCATACTGGACCACGGTCCATTTGGATGAGTTTGGAAAACATTGAACCGGGAGGCATTCTGATCAAATACCTGAACCCCCTCAACCTGAAGAAGCATCAAAACAAGCTCCCTTCGGGTGTTTCTCTGAAGGTGAGCCCAGCCACCCAGTGAAGAAAGCTCATGTTGGCCGCCTGTAACCGCAACCGTGTTCTTTTGGTGGCGATATAAAGCTCAGGACCATTGGTGGAAGCGGAAAACCAGATCGACCTGTAAATCGAGATCGTCAGCTCTCTTTACACCAAGAAAGTCCTGTTCAGTCCAAAACCGATACACCCGTCCCTCTAACGCAACATCTTACCCCCACCCATGAACATACCTCAAGATATCTGAGTTAGACACCTACTCCCAAACCGGAGAGTCCAGGGTCTCCTGGCAGAGTACAATGGTTTTGTTCTAGACTTTACAGTTACCGGGTTCTACCGAGACTATTTCCTATAATATCATTGTCAATTGCTTTGCTGGTTATACAAAATGAGCACACTGCATATGCCCCCTTAGGTCTTGACACAGAAAACAATGAGGAAAATAATCAATGTTTCGACTAAAGAACCTTTAGATGTGATAAACTGGATGCAGTCTTGAATGACTGTGATGACATCACACAAATCCAACAAACCAAAGCATGAATATTTCATTACTTTGATGACTAATCTGGGACACAGTATCCCACTGCACTGCAGTCATTTCAGCATCCATTCATTTCCGTAGCTTTTTTAAAAACTGGGAAATAGATCGCTATTGTTTTGTTAGGCACGGAGCAGATCAAGTCGCCGATGGACAGCAAACAATGTCAACCAGTGTCATAGTCAGTTCATTATAGTATTACACCATGCTCTCAGTCTTCCTCTCTCCTTGTTAACATTATCTACTGCATCATATGTCTGCTTTCTTCTTGACTAAATTATCTGGGTAAATTCATAGATTGTTGAATCGGGTCATGAAAATATCAGCCAGCTAACAGCAGAACATTGACACACACTAGCAAGTGAACTCATGTATCTGGAAATCTGTATCCAAGAGAGAGACACAGAGAGAGAGAGAGAGAGAGAGAGAGAGAGAGAGAGAGAGAGAGTGTTGGTGGTGAGAAGCAACCTAGCCAGCCATGAACGACACATGTAGATTACTTTGTGTTCATCCATCTGAAGCAGATAAAGGCCATTCAAAGACATACAAGTCACTCTTTGTACAAGTCAAAGAGTGAATTTGATTTGTTCTTTTTAACATAACTTCCCAAAGAAACTATATGCAGCTGAGAGGATTTGACTGCTATGACAATAGCTAAATATAAAGAAGCAGTGGAGGACTTTGAATTATTGCATGAACCAAGACTTTTCTGCATTGGTGTTGGAAGATATAAGAAAGAACATGCATTATGCAGCCGAGTATTCACTTAAACCCAATTCAATAGCTGCATAATACGTTTTTGATGGTAATGTAGGCGCAGAGATAATTATATGTTTAGCCGTGAAGGCACATATCAGGAGGGGGTGCACGGAGAGAGAAAAAAGAGCTGCCAACACATATTTACTTCAATCCTTCATAGTATGTGATACACATATTGAATAATGCACAAAGTGGGTACATTATTTCAATAGCTAAATCAATTCCGCTAGTTTTCAGCTACTTTTATTCAACAAGTAATTTGCGTATGGATGTTAATGGCTTATACATTCCAATTAAGTCATTTTAATAATTAGTCAATTGTTTACATACACCATGTCTTTTTCTATTATGAGCCAGTCTGCATACTTCACCAATATGAAAATGGCTTTGAAATAGGACCCATTATGATGGTTGGAGGTTGGTTTACTGTCTTTATCCAATACAAGGTTGCACAAGGAAATTAAGTAGAACTTTCTTTATGCTTCTTTCTCCATGGCTTATTTTGGACTTTCAGTTTTGTCTAATTCTGAACTATAAGTCTTCTTCCCAATCCGACACATGTTGTGGCGCTGTGGGTGACATAGAAATAGCATGCGATAGCGCCGGCTCACTTAAAATAGCTGGTTACATGTTGTTGATGACTTGTTGTATTTGTCTTCTTATTGTTGAAGAAAAAGAAAATTGTAAAAAAAAAAAAAAATAGCTGGTTACTTGTTGTAGCCGATCGGCTGAAAATCGTCTGGTTTTGATTGGCAGCCAATGGGTTGATACATCTCAAGATATCATAGAGTTGCCAGAACATTACAGAACATGTTCACCTTCAATAATCATATAACCTGATAATTCATTTCATTGTATATCTTTTATATGCATATTTTAATGTGTCAAAGGGCCATAATGACAGAATATTACATATAGACTCAAGTCTAGGACAAAATGCTTTATTTCTGTTCTATGTGAGAAAAATCCAAGTAAATTAACACCTGTCAGGTCATCTTCAATCACTACATGTTATGTTGGCCAGTATTTGCAAAAAGTTCCTCTAATACCTTTAATAGAGATGCTGAAAATAAACTCAGCCATCTATGACCTTTCTGTCATGACTTGAATTAGCTGCTTCCTGCTCGCTGAAGAAAGACATCCCGGCAGAGGGTGACTCTGTGCCAATGACAGTCTCGCTTTATACAGAAAGTATTTCTGTCATGGAGGTCCATAAGTCACCCTCGGTCACAGCTTAGGGTTCAGGGTGCAATGCAACCGCTCACATTAATCTACTGGCTGAGATTGATTATATTCAAGCAAGACATTTCTGGTTGCATCCTGTAGTAGCGCCAAGTTTAGCCTCCGGCCACAACCAACAGCCTCTAGGTTTTTTTATATATCTGGAGGTTTGCCATGAAACTCGGTCTAAGAGTTACTGCTAGAGAAGCCTTTGCATTATTCCTCGCCTTGACTGTCCGGCTGAACGAGATTGGTGAAGGTCGCCCATGTAAAACCACCAGACGGAGTGACAGATGACTCCATCAGATGACTAAACAACCTGGCAAAAAAAAGAAAAAACTCATGTTCTCATTAAACCTCAAGGAGAGGAGGTTGCCGAACTCTACATTTTGTTTTAAATAAACGCCTTTAATGAATCTATCATATTTGTTTCAGCTCCAGATTGACAAAAGCAAACAGATGGACCGCACCTGCATCCAGTCACTCAGCACAGCCAGCTCCTTTGTTGACAACATGCGGAACAACATGTATCCAGTTTCTCCGTTTGCCGACACAAAATCTGCTTCTTGTCAAGATATGAAAGGCACGTACATTAAGTTAACGCAGACATAAATAACCAGTAAAGCGTTGCAGCGAAGTACACTGAAAAGAGTAAAAGTCAATGGTAAAACCACCTGTATTTTGCATTTTTAGAAGAGATTTACACCAGTGACTATGAAAAATAACGTGAAGTTTATGATCTGGTGGAATGAGCTGACTTTGCTATGCTACAGCTTCTCCAGGCGATTTCTGACCTTCATCTTTACTGCTAATACAGATTGTGCCCATAACCCAGTGCCACAATGTACTCAATTAATTTAGACATACAGGTCCTTGTTATTCCCTCAGGGCGATATAGCAGAAAATATGTTTTTTTAGAAAACCTAGTGAAACTTGATTTAAAAGTTATAGCTGCTACAATCGATATTTTTCAATAAACAATAGATAAAATGTGTGTGTAATGTGAAAGGGTTGATTGTGGCGGCAACCCCTCTTATTTACTTAGTTTTATGGGCCACTGTCACTGCTCTCATCAGCATTGGTTCCAGCAGCAGCAGCCAGCTGTTCATTGTAAAAAGAAAGCTGCTGAACTGAGTTGCCTGCCAATACATTTCTGACAGATATAGTATGCGATACATGCTGGAGCATTTAGCATTCAACTATTCCCTCTCCTTTAGGCTCCAACCGTCATCAGAGGGACAGAAAGGAAGCAACCACCAGTGTGTTAGCCATACCTCCTAAATAGGTGACGTGTCAATACTGCATTCCAACAAATGAATGCAACTTTAATTTTCTATTGACACTGTTATGCAAACCATTGTTGTAACAAATTGTCAAGTGCGACAGGAAAAGAAATGTTATTTAATATTTACACTCAAACACTATTATTACACCGATGACCATATTGAGGTGGAGGGATGATTAGTGAGTAAAATAGAGTACAGAAACCAGGACGCTACCACCACATGAACAAACTGGCTCTTAATCATCACCGTTGACACGATTTAATACAATACACAGAATGAAACATGTTGTTGAGCTTTTCCAGTAGGCGTTTTGCGGAATCAGAATCAGAATGTTGTTTATTGCCAAGTAGGTTTACACCTACCTGGAATTCTTTCTGGTGTGTATGGTGCATACAGAACATAAAAACACAAAAGATACTGCACACTCACAGACAGTAAGTACTACAAAATACAAAATACAGTCACAGTATGTACAAACAAACAAAAAATAGGGCATGAGTGCAAAGGCGAATGTGCAAAGGAGAATGTGCAAAGTGCATGTGCAATAATAATAATAATCAGTATACAGTGTGGTGAGTGTTAGCGTAGTAGCCTACCATGCTAAACACTGTGCACGGTGCCACAGAGACTTGGCTATGCAAAGTAGGGTATCCATGGTGGCATGCTAACCCTGTGATGACAGGTATCTGTTGGCGATTGTCCCAGCTGTTGTTGTTCAGTTGGACTCTTTCCACAGAGATCTCACTACAGATCTCCGTTGCGCCAGCTGTCAGTTCTACGCTACGCGCACGCGCGCGCACAGATGCAACCGAGCAAAGCCTGGCGAGCCCCACTGGAGCACACAGGCATACACAAACACAAACACACGCCTACGCGCTCTCTTTGGCGCGTCTGTATCACACTCAGCCACATGCACTTCTGCATGCAACAGTGAAACAGACGCACATCTTTAAGGCCAGTAGTGGCGACTTATCAAAGCGACACCTTTGCATGAAAAGAGGCTTAGAAAGAGGCGGTGAAACCACTCGGCGCGCTTTTTATAAACTGCGTTTTGTGCGGACTGTTAAACATTGTTGTACAAAGAGGCCGGCTGCTGATTTTATGGTATCGAGCCATTTGTGGAGACAGCAGAAGCTGCGTGAATGAGATTGCTGGTGTGAAACCACCTCATATGTACAGCTTTAGCAGAAGTAGAGAGGGGAGGGAGTTTGGTTTCCATTGAAAATGTAACGTAGATACTCGCTGCTCTGTGGAGCTACAGACACAAATGGACGTGAAGGAGGCAACAAATAAGAACCGACGCTAAATGATTTAATCCAACACCGTAAGGGAGTTCTGATGAATCGTTCATGAATTCACTAATGGAGGTTAATGAAAAAGGAGAAACAAATAATAAATTCCCAGCAGAGAGTGACATTTAAAAAAAAGGCCTCTCTCACAAGTCATCAATATGTGTCCTATTTGGAGCATATCATTTGCACTTCCAGTATAACCAAGATGAAACCATATTTCGGGCTACTTGCACGAGTGGTACCACATCCCCACTGACATTTTACATTAATAAAGGTCACTTTTTGTTAGATATGTTACATTGCATGCCGGTTTTCAAATGTCTAAGTTCATTATTATGCTCGGGACACACTGTGGCTATTTAACAACCTTTTGTTGTTGATCACAATGAGTCCACTTCCATAACACCTCTCTGTGTACAATTGTGCCACATGTTATGCTTCTATCACAGTAAAAGGACACACGCACACACACACACACACACACACACACACACACAATTTTGAATTTATATATCAATTTCCTATCCATCATTGGGCGTCTCCTGTCCATCATCACAAGCTCATGTTTACTTATAGGTTGAACAAGAACAGAGTGCATTCTGGCCAGAATATTGTCATCAGTATTCATTACATCGGTGACAAGGGAAAAATTCCTGCTCAGCCCCTTTCTTTCATTCCCCCCGGGCCTCTGGGAATCCACTGAAGGTTAATTTATTTAAATCCTCCATTCACTCATCTCTATTCCATTAAACTCTGCTAATAAATCTTTGGTTTGCCATGTAATTTGTTTCCTACTGTCAAAGCCCCACAACCCTCAACCGCATCCCGCACATGTGCTCGTTGATGTGCGCTCAACGGTAACATGGCAGCCGATGAGGTCATGTTGAAATCGGTAGATGCCGTGATCTCTGTGTGTGTGTGTGTGTGTGTGTGTGTGTGTGCGTGTGTGTGTGTGTGTGTGTGTGAGTGTGTGAGTCTGAAGCGTGTGAGGTGGCAGACGTGTGTAAATGTGCACAGACGCCTGCCCTTTGAATTTGGCCAAAAAGCCTGCTTTAATGAATGTAAGTGCTGCTCATGGTAGGGGGTAATAAAATCAAAAGGCTGAACCCTCTCAGAGCCCCACGAAGCTCGAGAATCCCAAAGGTCCCGTCTGAGCTCGGTCTGAAACTATTTCCCATCTGCCCCTTCTCCCTTTTTTATACTATAATAAAGAATATGGTCATACCTTTCTGGCCATGATAGCATCAATTAGTATGAGGAACACGGGGACCTTGGCTATATGGACAAGCACTGTATCATTAATACTGCATGTCATGTCAGCGTTACACAGACGCTGTTATGATAATGGCTGTTAAAAAGCTCAGCTGTTGGTTTAATAGCGGGTGAAGCTGTTTGCAGTCTGTCGGAGGGGACGTCTCACTGAAGTCAATGTGTTTTTTCTTTTTATGTTCAAGAATGTTTGTTAATGAGAAGCTTGAGATCAGAGGAGCTATGTGCAGAAACCTGGCGCAGAAGGACCTTAAAGCTGGTAGAGAGAGGTCAGTGCACACACCTCGCTGTTAAATGCAATGTAGTCACAGGTAGAATATGCTAAATCAGGGACGCCTCACTCGTGAAAAAGAGAGGAGGATGTCACAAATGCCTTCCGTCACCATGTTGACTCTTCCTACAGGTTTCTTTTTTTAAGGGCTTCATTCCATCGATTATTTATCAATCTCACAATCTGTCACATTTTAGTTTTTGAAGAAACTAAAATGGGGGGGGGGGGTGTTAGTGAGCTTTTTCTGATTGGCTGTTGTGTATCCCATTTCTTCTTTTTGATTGGCTGATAAGTGGCATCTCACGGCAGAACTCCAGGCGCTTGGTTCCTCCACCGTGAGAGCGGCTCATGTTGCGGCACATTAAAACATTAAAAAGCCGAGAGTTTTTTTAAGCGTGAGAAATACGATGTGTGGCGGGAGTGCGGGAGTTAAGACCGAAATGCGTGAGTCTCACACTCAATGCGTGAGGCTTGAGAGCCCTGGTGGCAACAGTGCTAACAGAGGCAACAGGATTAACAGAGGCAACACTGCTAACAGAGGCAACAATGCTAACAGAGGCAACAGTGTTTACAGAGGCAATAAAGTAGAGGCTTTTCAAAATGCTGGCCTCATTTAAAAATACTCCCCAATTCAGCATACAGTAAAGCAAAAATGTCACCCACAGATGTCAAATATACACTAACCTAGCAGAACATTACCATAAATCTCTCGCATTACACTATACATATTCCACTTATTTCTTTATATATTGCTGCATAAACTGTTTTCTGTTGCATCTGTTTCAGCCATATGGCATCTTAAAGAGAGCAATATGAATCAATATAATGCACATTGTGTCACTTTATACATCAAAAGTTATGTCCAGATAGTGTCTAAGATATCAGTTTTATTAAATACACCAGTGATATGGAAAATACTAACCAAATCTCATTATGTAACTAGAAAGCCCCTCAAACCTCCCACACACTGACAGGTCCTTGTGGCTGATTACTCTTTACAGGGCCGTGTGGGTTGATGATTTAATCTTGCTTGATTGACATCTTTCTTATTCTTCTGTTATCCTTGTAAAACATGACTTGCATGTCAATTGAGATCCATACAAAATGTCAATACTGTAATAGAGCAATGATTTTGGACAGAACTCCGAGCACTACAGTCTGACTGGTGCTGGTATTTTAATGCCAATATCATCATATATATATATATATATATATATATATATATATATATATATATATATATATATATATATATATATATATATATATATATATATATATATATATATATTTAATTAATTAAAGTCTTGGACGGCAACTTAATTATGTATTTGTTTTACAATTAGTTGATTCATTTGATTTTGTTTGGTCTGTAAAATATATGTATACGTATAAATGTACCCCTCATAATTCCCCAACACTAAAAGAAAAGCAGTCAAGAAGACTCAACCCCAAATGTTTGCAATATCCTTTTGGGCATTTGTGTACTGCAGACATCACTTATTAACATGTGTGATGCTCACTGGTTTCCCAGCTGTTTGTTTTGTTTTGTTTTGGACAGAGGTTGTGTGTGTTTGGGAAAAAGTCTTTCAGGGCCAGAAAGCATAACATGACTTACAATTTTTAACAGCAGCCCAAACCGTCACACAGCGTGACTGACCCAGCCTGCAGCGCGCCACCAGCACATTACTGTTGTTGTTCCCCATGACCAAAGTACTAATCCCCCTCTTTAGCATCCCGGCCTCTCTGGACCCTTCATGGCGTTTCTCTTCAATCAGGCAGGAAGCACAATAAGCTTAAGTCCTTTCTTCCTGTGCAAGTGTGATGATTACAATGGAATCTGAATCCGAATGATTCATAGCCTCTGAGCGATGACACACAGGAGAGCTGTAGTGCCAAAAGCTCAAGTCACAAGTCAGAAGAAGAGGCCTTTAAAAGTGATTCCAGTATGCAGTTAGTGAATGAGCTCTGAGAGAAGGGTAGCCAGATGGCTGTTTGTCACTCTCTTTGAGTTTCCGAGCTTTCTGTTCTGCAAACCTAACAGGGATGAGGCACTGTCAACATCAGGGGGTTATGACTTACTCAACACCACCACTTGGCTTTTTGTTTCCGATACCCTCACTTCACGCTGCGAGGTAAGAAGCATTCAGGGAAAAGGAATCCACCGGAAGAAGAAAACTGTTGCCAATAGCTCACACCATTTATTAATATTTTGCTAAAAGTCAATTAATTTGTATTCTGTTGACTATTGAACTATCAGTTGGACAACTCCAGATGTATGAAGCTGTGCGCTCTCGGAGTGATAGATGTATTTCACGATTTTCGGATGTCTTACCAAAAACTGAATTAATCGAAACAAATGATCGTCACGTTAATAGATGAATGATAATTTATCAGCTTAGACATCAACAGTCACCCAGAAAACAAAATAAGCAAGTGCAGCTCAGTCCTTTCATCTTGTGTGGACAGACTAGGATGCACAATACATTGTTTTATGAATTCAGATGCTCTGAAGCAAAGCAGTGAGTCATCTCATGACAGCAAGAACAAAAAGCGAGATGAATCATTATCAAAGTAGCTCAGCAACAAAGAGAAATTAGCCACGCGGTGTTCATAGAGTGAATTAGAGCTGCTGCTGCACAAACTGCTTCCTCCATGAATGGCCGTTCACTTCGTCCGTAGATTTGCGATTCTCCATTTTTCACATTTCAAAACACAGAGAACCAGTGTGTCAGTTTGACAGTGCGCCTACAGTAATGGGGACGAACCACACATCGCATCAGTCTGGCTCAGGGTGCTCGTTCTGACAAGAGGCAGAAGTAACCCTTGGTCTGCTTTTAGAGCTTAAATGAGGTCCAAGGAACAACACAGTCTCCTTGTGTCGCTGAGCTGAAGACCTCTCACAAAACTAACAGAAGATGAATTTGGATTCTCAGAACCTTTTGGCTTCCCCCAACTCCCACTCTTCTCTTCCACAGTGAAGTGGATGCTTCCTCTGCTATCCACCGCTTCCTCCTGTTGTCAGTTTCACCCATTAAAGGAATTGTGTGGCTCAAATGCAATATGGTCTCACCAAAAAGAACCCATGGAGAGTATTTAGGCTTGAATCCTCCGCGGTTTGCTATTCTTCGAGCTTTTTCAAAAGAGGATAAAGATGGAAAACAAGGTCAAAAAGCTTAAAAAACAGACTTAAGTGTGGAAATCTATTACAATTACACCTCAAGCCAGAGAAAAGGCATTTGAATTGATGGGCAAGAAAAGAATCAACCTTTTCGAGATAGGAAACGACACGGTCACAGACACCATCAATGCCGTAAAGGAGAGGGATATCCGCCTGTCCAAGTGTCCATAGATTATAATTTTAACGGCTGATGAAAAAGCAACCAAGCCATTAAAAGCTAATTCACACTATTGCAATATTTTGCACCTTCAATATCCCCAAACTTGAATGTGGGGTTCACACCCCGTGATTGAACAGAATGAAATGATAATGGCTGTCAAGGCTAGTCTGACATTTCACATGTGCATAATTACACGATTTTGAGTAAACAGAGTGCTTCAAGCCCAGCATCTACAGTTGAAAAACAGGGTTGTTGTACTCAAGATTAATAATTCAGCTGAAGGATATAGTTTGTACAAATTATGGACACAATTTATGGTCAAAAATCTTGCAAAAATCTCTTAGTATCCATTGGATAATAGAGAAAGCAGCCCACGGTATATGCCGGGGAACTGTGATAATGTCCATCAGTGCAACTGATTTGTGGAGACATTGCAGAGATTAGCAAAGACTTTATATTATGAGGGGTTGACCCTACTGACACCCAGACATGTTCAGCCTTCTAAACAGCTCACAGCCCTCCTTGTAACACACCGGTCCAACAGCAGCCAGAAAATAGTGTTGGCTATTTGGGGGAGTTGGCCTTAAAGGCCTTTACAGCAGCAATAAGTCTTGGTTTGGTCTTTATACAGGGTTCTTACACATTTTGACCGATGGATTTCCAGGACTTTTCCATGACTTTTCCATGACTTTAAACCAAATTTCCATGACCAAACTGAAATCTCGGTATTAACTTGAACATTTTAGAAAATGTTGCGTATCGAGAGCGCACGCCGGCTTATATTTTGCACGTCTTTCTTTAAAAAACATATTCATTATTTCAAAATTGGCGGAAATGAATATGTGATTAGAACAAATTTCCATGACTTTTCCCAAACCTTTATGATTTTAGTTTTTTCCATGACTTTTCCAGGCCTGGAAATTACCATTTTAAAATTCCTTGACTTTTCCTGGTTTTCCATGACCGTATGAAACCTGTTTATAGCTAATTTCTTGTTCTTGACAACAGTACCAGGGGTTCACTTTTTATAATACTCACCCGTTTGAATTACATCAAGGCTAGCAAGCGAGACATAATTGAGCATGTGACCACTGTGTTGTCTCAGGTCGCCGCAGCTTTACAGACAATCCACCTCTCGGCCCGTGGGTAGAGTTCAACCGTGTCGTCACTGGCATGATGGACTTCTCCTTCAACGACCAGCCAATCGGATCGCTGCGTCTGTATTCAGCCTCATAACTTCGACAGTACATACCAATTGTTTTCTTGATAAATACTCCCGATTTAAGGGAGTCTTCACTGACATTTTCATAAATAAGTGCAAGAATCTTTCAACTGGATTACAGTAAATGAAAACCCCAAATAGTAGTTTGATAAAATCCTTGCTATACAGAAGTGGTATTTCTTTCAAATAAAACAATCGGAAGATTTTTCATTAAACATAAATTACAGTAGTATTTTTCATGAAAGTACTCTGCACTTGGTGTCTTGAAAGTCAAACTTCTTCAACCCAGGAATCGGAGCCGTAGAGTTTAAATTATTCTTAGGATTACTTGAGGCCTATTTCTCATTTTATCCAAACTAATATAATAGAGGAGTGTTGATATCAAAAAGGGAACTTAAGCAGCTTAACCTCTTTTCAGTCAGAAAGATCACCGAGGGACGTTCGAATCATTCAGGATGATTATTTGAGAAAGGACTGAAATGACTGTATGAATAAGTTGGTTAAAAAAAATTAAAACACAACACCCATAAAAGAAAATATGAATTTCAGGAAAAGCGTTACAGATTAATAATTGTGCAGAGTTCTTCGAAGGGAACAGGGAATTGATCCTCTCTGAACTGTAATGTGCCTTCTCGCTCATTCCCTGAAGCAAAGCTCTTATATGGCTCTGTGAGAGTTATGATGGTCAATGCAAATTAACGTAGCAGTGATTCATGGGAAAGCCCTCCACTGGTGGCCTCTGTGTCGTTTTATGGCCGTTATAAACTACGGCCTCCATCCACCTTAAGAGCTGCATGGCTGACGAGACAGAGCCAGATGTGGACTCGAGAAATACCGAAGAGAATGCAAAAAATTCAGGCTGTAAAAAATGAGTGGACAAGCCAAATGGTCTGGGATTAATCCTGCAGTCTTGCATGCATGTCCATAAGCATTTTATGACCCCTCTGCCACCAGATCCCCACTTCTCACACCCCGATTGTAGAGACGACATCATATCCTCTGTGATGTAGAGTATTAATAGTCTCACCCGCTGTCGGGACTATTCAACCGAGCGGTGTTACACTGTATTCTTCTTGTTGGCTCTGGTGCAATGCTGGTATTCCACCGTAATAATCTGACGTGGGTGGCAGAACAGATTTGTTAACAGTAGGAGAAAAAAAACTATTTCCCCCAAAAATAAAATGAAGACGCTGAGAGCTAAATGATTCATGCCATGGGCTAATGGACCAGAGGTTTTACCCAGCTTGTCTTCATTTTCATATAGTAAATGTCGTCAAAGTGAAAGGAAATACTCAACAAAGAAGGAAAGGAGCTCTGCCAATACATGGCAGAGAGCACATGTGAAATACTCTCCCTAGTGGTTTATTGTTTACCGTTACTAAATAAAGCCAGACTTTTTTTTCATACTTCTCTTTGTCCATTTAGATGCGTTTGCTTAAAACCGGACTGGGAGGTAAATATGATATTGTTTCTTTAGCTCCTTAGAGGCAGTCATATTACATTGACCTGGTTTTCTGGGAAATTGTTCATTTAAGTGACTACAGTTGGGGGGGGGGGGTGCTTTGGGCCCTTCAGGCTGTCGCGAACAAAGAACAGAAGCAGTTGGCATCAAACCCCTGCTTCTGTGTTTTGTAGTGGCGAGGCAGCAAGAAAGCAAGATAATTAACAGTGACAAAGAGGCATCTAAATAGGGAGATGGCATGGGGGCTTGTCAGGTTTGAGCTCGCTTGCCTTACAGACTTTTTTTTTTTCTCTCCAACCACCACACTCCTCCTCATGTCAAGCCAGAGGCGGCTCAGTGCGAGGTCCTCGGACCACAGCCTGCATAACACATCTAAAACAGGGGAGAAAGAGGCAAATGTCTCAGCCAATTAAAAGAGAGGACTGATGAGAAGTTGCTGCTAGGCACGAGGCTACCACACACGGCAAATAAAGTGTCCGACTATATTTGTGCTAGGCGGCTTGTGATCTGAACGCCACCTGACTGTGCAACAGCACATCCTGGTGTAGCGACCCAATTACTTTGTGATTCTCATATTTTTTCCTTGTTCGTTTTTCACTGAAAAACTATTCTGTTATAAAGGAGGAGATTGGTCTTGGCTGAAGTTAATCACGTTTTAATGTCTCCAAAACTTCAGTTGAAGCAGTGGAGAAGTTTGGAAGTTATTTGGGTCGGGTTGGTCAACGCTTACAGTTTAAACTTTATCAAATGCTCAAAGTACTCACTGAGAAAATAATATTTTAATAACAGTCGATTGAGCCAACTAAATAATGCATTCTTTTAAATAGCCAAAATAGTTTAGTGTTAAGAGGAGGTGGTTTGCTACAATACTGATACTTATGAACTAATTATACCAGTATTGTCATATTTATTACATTTAAAATAATGATCCTTTCAAATTACATGTTAAACATATAAGAGAGCTGTATTTGTGAAAGGAAAAATCATTAGAAGACATGAGACAATTAAAAGAATTTAATTTAGACATCCATATATTATATATATTTAATATATATAATACACACACATATATACATTATATATATATATATATAAATATATTTAATATATATACAAGACAATGTCCTCTGTATCGTCCTCATATTGTCTAGATGCAGTGGTCTGATAAGTCTCCGGTGATGTCTGTCGGGTGAATGTGAGACGGTCCAGGCGTCTGACAGCTCATCTCTTCAAAGGCTTGTGTCAGCCAGTTGATCTGTGGTGGGATTTGAACAGCGAGCTCCCAACAGGAGCCAGTCTGCCCTGAGCACATCGCTGGTCTGTTTATCTGCAGGCTGCATGTCTGACTGGAGGAGTCGATGGCAGTCTGGAAACAAACTTGTCACTTGTCAATGAACACCTTCTGAATGAATCATTATTCATTATGACTGAACAAACAATTGCCTTTCTGATGTGTTTTTTTTAAGTGGACGGCCAACACTGATGAACTGGACTTAAAGTGTTTATCCGTTGATGAATTGTAGGTTCTTGCCCTTGCCCACAACCTCATTAAGAAAGTACAGGACAAGGAGAAAATTGGGCAAGTTAATGGCTTTTGGGGTCCCCTGCCTCACCACCATTAATGATCTGTTCATACAAAGAGAAAACAACAAATATGTGCAAGAATCTACTGCTTTTTTAATCCAATATTCAATCTCTATTAAGTTGGAACATGACCTGCATTTATTTATGTATTCTATTAGAACTATTATTGTTATCAAAACATGTCTAAAATGTACCAATTGAGAATTTTTGTTTGAAATTTATACAACCAAGAGACGCATTTTTGGTTTTGTAAACTCATTTTGACACAAAAGAAAAGTCAAGAAAAACAATCTAATGTATTGGCACCCGAAAGGCTTTCTGAACAAAGCTTCAGCCTCCGCTAGTTGTCAATTCTGAAATGTTTCAGTTTCTCTCCTGACCAGCAGGAGGCGACTCCTCCGATTGCACAAACAAGTGTGATTTTATAGAAGTCTATGAGAACATTTATATGTTTCACTTAATGTACAGTAAACATTATAAACCATGAGTTTATGGTCTCAGTCGCTAGTTTCAAGTCTTAATTAATTCATAAATGATGGTCCCAAGTAAAGTCAAACAGACCATAAAGCAGGCTATGCTTTTTGTCAAACTGTGGTTGAAATGAGACTTTAACATTCAAACTTCATAGTGATTCATGTAACCTGCCTACAAAAGGCAGCTTTATTCAATGTCTATCAAATGTTGACACACCAAACTGGAAAAAAGCACAATGCAAGTCCACAATGGAGGTCAGAGGACAGTCATGAAGAAGGCAGCTGTTCCATCGTTTTGAACTTAGCCTCCTGCAGTACATTATTATGCAAATGTGTTATCTAAACACATCTAACCTTGGCTATAGTGTCCATGTATATTGCATTGCATTGCTAGGTTGTAATCTCGTACCAACTATTCACTGGGTGTCTGGTAGAAAAACATCTTTGTATTTTCTAAATAATTAAGCTATAAACCTTGCCGTGTTGGGGCTTCCAGAAGATGTAGGCCAGTTTCATAATTGGAAAAACTGCGTGGCCTTCGTAAATTACTAATATTCATGTTCCTTTCAAAGCAAATCATCATCCTTGATGGTTATGTACATTAATAAAATGACGAAAAAAAGTGAAACGCCAAAAAGGCTTGCAGAAAGGAATCTCTAGGTAGTGCACAGAAGTGTAAATGAAAAGAGTTATTGGCACCTTAACAGCACATTGCCGAAGCAATAAGGCGCAGGAGGCAATCTCTCTATTGATAAGACGGTGTGTCATCACATTGAGGCTGTGTGAAGATCTTCAAAGTCATCTCATCTTTCCTCAGGGCAGCGTGGAATGTAATATGGCTGCGACAGTATACTGCATGAATCACTGTCAGAAAGTCTATGAAATAATTTCAGCACATTTAATAAGCTACGGTAAAAATCCTTCATTATTGATACCTGCGATCAATGTACGCTATACGTGCTATTTGTTAGAAGCCCTCTCTTACAGCCAAAGTGGGCAAATGACCTGGAAACACGGCGGACATTTTTTATATCAGTGATGTAATAAATCACTGTGGTTCTGCTGGTCTTTAACCACCACTATTCTGGAGGCAGTCCCTCTTATTATGTACCGGTTCAATTGTTTCCTCTTTTGGAGCTCTGTTCCTTTCTGGTTTCATATTTGTCATGCAAAGCTTGGATACAGATCAGGTTTATACTATACATTTTATTTTGCTATAAAAAAAAGTGAGCTTAAAGTCTCCCATATTCTGTTAAAAGTGCGATGCCCAATGGCAAGAAGTTGATATCTGAACATTGCAGGCAAGAATTTAGATGTAGTGGCTTAAAGCTGAAATGTAATGTAAAAATAATTCTACCTCACAAATCCCTTTTTCCACCAGCTGAATCTATGAATATCTAAAAATGATACATCGACATCATTCAAGTCAAAACAATATGAACAAATGATATGACCCAACTGACTTTAAAGATGTCATTTTGGGAAACACCCTTAATTGCTGTCTGGCTCCCCAATGTTCTCATCCAACTCTGGACAAAGAAGTAGAGAAGACATTTCCCCAAATGTCAAACTATTCATAGACAGGAAAAGCAAGGACAACCAAGAGCTCTCCGACTGCCATCAATGAGCCAGATTGCCTGATGGGAGTTTACAAGTTAGTGCGTGACTATACGGCAGAGCACACCACCAAGTGCGCTCCATGCTTTACTCTTCCTCCACTAACGCTTTCTTTCTTTTTCCTCCTCATTACATTCGGAAGGCTAGAAGATGGAGAGACATGCATTCAGGGGACCAACATTTAAATTATTTAAAACAATAAGATGCATTCATTCCGACTGACGCTAATTGAAATTGATGTGACGCGGTCAGGATCACAGCAGTACACTTTCCAGTACAGTGTCTAGTGTACACACAAGCATATGGCAGGATGAAGGTCATCTGCAGGACGACATGTGTGTGTGTGTGTGTGTGTGTGTGTGTGTGTGTGTGTGTGTGTGTGTGTGTGTGTGTGTGTGTGAACACTAAGCTTATTGAATGTAAGCTGTGTGAATGGCGATGTACCATAGGGAGTGACAGATGCTAGGCTTTAATCAAAAACTGCAATATTAAGTTGAGTGAAGATGTGTGTGAATTAGCGAGCGGGGCTCCATCTTGGCCCACCGACAATTAGACCTGATCGTAACTGTTCTCCCCCTTTCTCTCACTCAGTAGAGGGCTCTTTGTTTCCACATCATCAACAACCATTTTGTCAAAACTTGCAAACCAGTTTTTGTTATTCAAGGCAATTAATCTCGCTTTGCAGAACTCGCATTTTATTCTTTAAGTAGAACTTCACACAAGCGTTGCAGCGGCCTCGATTGCATCGTGGGCGGTCTACTCTACTCGCCACCACCGATATAGAAGCAAGTGTACAAATGGATATCTTTGCTGTACTTTGTACATGTGGGTGCCCTCAAGATATTCCCATGCAGCAGAGATCAAAGTAGAGTTCCACTAATGAGGGCTTTGATGTGAATGCACAGGACAGCGTTACATGATCAAGCTGAACTGAAACAATATGCAGCTTTAAATATTTTAATGACTGAGCAGAAATGTGTCAGGGACATAGATTACCATCCAAATAATTTACTTTTGTTTATGCTATAGATACAATGTATATCCAATTAATTATATGAATCCTCTACTTTAATATTAAGTACTGAATTACTGTTGGCAAGGATGCATAAATAGACATCATTGTGAAATAGGACTCAGCCCTGCACTCAATACTGTTATAAAACTGCAAAAGAGAAGTAAGCATATGAGATTAGTATGGATGAAGAGATTGTTTGACTCTAGAGGGAGCGGTCTGGGTGCCGTTTGTATCTCGTCGTATTTGCATCAGGTTCAACAGTTCATCCAATCAGGGGATCCCGTGCACACCTACAGTGACATCACCCCCTCCACATCTGCCAGCGGCAATGGCAGATATCATTCTCGACCCCATCAGTAACCAAACTCCTCCACTCAGAATCGGTTTTGTCTTTAATAAATCAGCCCGGCAACATCCACATATTCCTTTGGCCTTCAGAAAGGGAATTTATCATTCAGCTGTTGACCAAATCTGGCACACCCCAAGCTGTGCTGGCAACCGCCTGGGAGGTTACACACATAGTCTTGATTTATTGGCATGATATACTGGACATAGCCAAATAAAATATGTTCCACGAGGCATAAGCAATTTATCTTGGAACTGTCACAAACCAATCTTCACTGCAAGGACAAGCAGAAATTGAAAAAGGGAAAACACAGCAGAAAGTTGACCAAGTAAGCAAAGCAGTGCCCTCAAGGCCTCACCACATTCAAGCATGCGGATATCTTGAAGAAAAAACAAAACAACAACTACTACTGCCTTCCCCTTGAATCAAGCGTCTGAAGTCCCTTCAGATGTTCTCGAGGCAAATTGTAGACTGACAGCCTTTTAACACTGTAATGGTATCCTTTATTTCGAGGTTTGCATGGTAGACGAGCTTCCGTGTGCTGCTCTGGACATTTTTCTTTCTCCTGTCCGAAGTGCGGAACATGCTCAACCTAATCAGCACGAGCAATCTCGATGGGGGCCCATTAAAGTAGGCTACTGGCATTGCCCTCTGTACCTAGAGAAGACAATTAATCCTCCTTCACCCCAGGCTTGGTGGCTCTCGTTTGGCCTACCAGCAGCAGAGAGAGAGAGATGATGAGGGGGGATATCTGAGAAGATACAGGTGGACTCGTCCGCTACCTGTCACATACTCTTCTGCCGTGAACCAGGAGATGCAATAACAGTATTTATCTGGCAGAAGGAACCGCCGGATCACTACGCAATAATAAAAGAGCACAACAGAGATGGAGTGTGAAAGGGGTCATCTCATACGGTGACCTCTTCGTTCACTTCGGATGGCCTCTGTTTTTATGAAGTATGACAATCTAGATGACATTTCTCTTTCAGCCTCCCAGCTCTGTCCATGTTACCCAAGTGTGTTGTTGCAGTACAAGGAGGCACATTTTTTAGATTTGGAATTTTATCAAAATGAATAAATCAATTTATGCCATTTGAAATTCAATTCAATTTAGTTTAGTTTATATAGTACAGGGGTCAGGAACCTTTTTGACTGGGAGAGCCATAAAAGCCAAATATTTCTATTCTTCATGATGCTACGGGGGGGGGGGGGATACGATCAATAACAATAACTTTTAGTTTAATAAAAGAACAAAGACATGTTCTTTAAGAAAAGGGACCTTAAATTACTTTTTCAACTCAAAATTGTCTGGGAGCAATATGCCGTCACCGAAAGAGCCATAGGTTCCCGACCGCTGATATAGTATATAGAATATCATATCATATCATAGCCCAATATCACAAATTAACCTCAGTGGGCTTTACAATCTGTACACATACAACATCCCGGTCCCAGGACCTCACATCGGACTGAACTTTGATTCAGGTGAATTTGGAAAAACAGTAAGTAAAAGGTTTAATGAATCATTGCATCATGATGCAAGGCATAGTTCTCTGGGGCTGAGAGCTATCACAGTGTTTCATTGTTCACCAGTGGCTTTTGCTCTAAAAAAGACAATAAATAAATGCTGATACTTCCGTGGTACTCTCACCTTTACCAGTTCCTCACAACCTACCTTTGACAAACCGCCAAAAAGCCCTTGCCATCTTACCCATAAAGCCCAGCGCCGCAATAAGCCTGGAGCTGTCAGCTGATTTGTGAATCCAATTGGCTTCCTCTCTGTTATGGGTGTGCTCAGTGCCATGATGTCAGTCAACTGCTGATGGAATCTGTCAACAAAGATTCAGCTCTCACGGCATCCCGGACAGATGACTAACATATCTTTACAGCGCGCCCTTTGAGGTATACACCATTACTCCGTCAAAAACATCCATGGGTCACGAGAACAAACGTGTCACGTTAATACAAAAAACTGAAAATATGGAGGTGTTCTCTTTCTTTCCCAATGGCGTTTTCCCTGTCCTGAGATATCTTAACATCTACATGATGGATTGGCGCACTGTGTACAGACACTCTTGGTCCCCAGTGGATTTATTAATACCGACATTGGATCCCCGTCTTTTCTTCTTGCACCAATGTGAGGCCAACATTGGATGGATTGCCATGAAATTTGGTTCCAATTGACTTTGCCTTGTGATGTTATCAAGCCGATGCTTAGCCCGCCACGGTTTCCAAGAACAGTGGAAGTCAGTGGTTCTCAAACTGTGGGCAAGCCCTCTAGTGGGGCGCAGTGGTACTACATGTGGGGCAAAGGAGGAAACGCAGAAATTGTCAAAAGTTCTGCTGTTGCCCTTCAAAACAAGAGCTCAACATTGAGCAGGATTTAAGAGTGGCCATATCAAGCCTGCAACCCTGTTTAAAAAACATTTGGAGTGGAAAGCAGGCTCATTAGAGCCATTAATACAATGTGACACACATATCTGCACTAATTTAGTTTTGCAGAGGTTGCATGTTATTTATTTGAAAATGTATACAGTGTAAAACTCTTTATTGCAAAATATTTGAACTTGTTTCATTTAGTTTTTCACATATCTTGAAAAGTTATCCAGTGCAAAACTGGTTAATTGCAGCCACAGTAAGCTATTACTTTTCCAGTGTGCTTTTTTGCAAATATATAATTGTATTTGCATTGTTCAAACAAACTGGTTGCATTTTTGTTTTACTTGAAAGCGATTGCAATTATCTTTATTCTATTATTTGAAAAAACACAGATGGAGGAGTCACAAAAAGTTATTTCAATAAAAAGTCAGAATAGACCATTTTGTTGAAAAATCTTTCTTCCTCCAAAAGTGACGAGCGACAGACAAAGTTTGAGAACCGCTGGCGTGACAACAGAAGATGTGGGCGGCGCCTATCATCTCTTCTTCGGACGGTTCTCTAAAAATGTCAACACGTTGAGTGTTCATGAAACACATTCACACCCTGCTGCCCTCATGGCCCTCACACTGAGGGGCACCAATGTGTGCAATGGAGTTTGGCAGAACGCTTAAATCAGTGGCACAGAAAATGAGGTAAGCGTTTCCTGACAGCACTGTGGGAGTGCGAACTGAAGGTACACAACAGTTGGCATCAGTTGACATCTGGGAAAGCGACAGGCTGCTGACAGGGAGATTATCTCCACCGGAGCTGCAGCACAGGGGAAGCTTTCCACTGCAGCTGTGATGCTCCTCGGGGAGAGAGGACTCCCAAGGTCTGCGTCGAGGGACTATACAGACAGTCACAAGTAAGGAGCACACTGTCCTGCAGTGTTACTGCCACTTAGGATACATTGTCAAGCTAAAAGACATCAAGGGGTGGAAAGCACATCCATCAAAGGGGACTGATGAAATGATGTGGAGGAATCCAACGGTGAGGATCCCGTGGGGGGTCTACCACCTCCAGGAGGCCATGGTCAGACCCGTTTGATGCCCAATGAGGTGAAATAAAGAGAAAAGTGTGAACAGACATATTGTGTGTGTGTGTGTGTGTGTGTGTGTGTGTGTGTGTGTGTGTGTGGCATTGTGTATGTGTGTAGTGTAAATTAAATTAAATTCCCATTTAATTTCATTTAATTTCATTTACACTACACACATACACACACTTTGCATTTTGCACACTGTCTATATATATATATATATATATATATATATATATATATATATATATATATATATATATATATTTTTTTTTTTATTTTATTTTACATTGCTCTATTTACATATCTGTTGTATATATACATATATATTTTATTTTATTTTGTATCTTATATTTCACTTTGCATACTATACTTTATGCACAGTCACTTTCTTTCTTATATCTATATTTTATTGTGTTTAGTTTATCAGTGCTACTATGTCAACAAATTTCCCCTTGGGGATTAATAAAGTATATTTCTATTCTATTCTATTCTATTCATTGTATGTTAGCTCTGCCACTGGAAAATGTTAGATTATCTTTGACTCCCATTCAGTCCATTATGATTCATCTAATTAATAGTCTGTACCATGCAAGGGATGTTGTGTTGTGTTTTTATCAAGTTCACTTTTTAGTAACAAGACGTCAACGCTTTGATGTTTTCCTCCGTCTCACTTCCTGCTGAGCTTGTGAAGGTCTTGCAGAAAGGCCAAGTGATCTGAGGAAGATATGGACAGTTTCTACACACACAGTAAAAAGAGTAATTCTATTTTATCCCACTGTTTTTTTTCTCCTTCAGGCTCAGAAAATAATCAGAAGGAGCATCTGAACTGTGTGAGACCTGCAGCCTGCAGTCTAAAGAGGGATTCAGATTGGGCTGACCCAGGTAGAGGTGTCCTCAGCTCACAGATGAGGCCAAATCAATGAGGGGTGCGGACAGCAAAACCCCCCGGGAAGGTGTTTGGATGCACAGCCCACAGGCAGAGGATGAATGTGAATGCAGATGATAATCCGCATGGGGAGAAGACTGCAAGGACTCACAAGCATGAGGTGAATAAATGAGGCCTGACCAGAACCAGAGGAGTTGATGATGTTTTTTAGTGGATTTGTGTTGGTTCCATCTTTACGCCATCATATCACATCGAGAAACACATTTGGAGTTAAAATGAAAAGTATTAATCTGTGTTGTTCTGACAATTGAGATAAGGTCCTGACAGAAAATAAGTGTCAGCTGTTTTTGTACCAAGTCTGCAAGTGGAAGTAACTTCAAAAGATGCCGCTTCATCAGCAGTGACCAATTTCTGGGGAGAAACCATGAAAGCATTATTACACACTTACGGGCAACGTGTTTACCAAACTGCACTAAGTAATTCTTTTTTGTATGCGTCCCATGTGAGATCCATTATAAAAACACAATCTAAGAAAAATAATTATCATACACAGAGATATCGAAGGTAGGAAATTACCAAGAGAGCCCGTAAAAATAGCAGAAGGCGAAAATCGTCTTTAACAGGAGACATTTTGCTGTGAATGCCTGAGAGACTGACGCCTGGGCATACTGCTGACTGAAAAGTGCATTTCACTGGTCAGAAGTAGACAGAGCACTGCATTAACAACTCAAATGGGTGCTGTACTTTGCTCTTGAAGTGCTGCACCAGTGATGTATCACATCCTTGTAGATACTGACCACAATCCATTCCACAAAAAGACTTAAAAAAGCAACCAAACCCATTTTGGTCAGTCCGATGTGCTGAACGCTCTGAAATCCACAAAGTTATCCAAACAGCCGGAGTGCGCCTCCGGCCGAGCTCTGTGTGGTAAACACCCAGGTACAGGGCTTCTTTTGAGCTCACACAGTGAATCCTTCATCGCCACGGCGTACGCACATGACACTAGATAGAGCTGCTGTGTTCATGAAAGGCTCTGCATAGTCGTACTCTGTCAGAGTGAGAATGTTTACAGAAAACAGGGCACAATTCCAGTATATAATTCCCAGAAAAGGCCCCTCCGGTATATGGAAAATTACCACGCTGCCATGAGGCACCTCCATATTTTTAGTAATTTAAAAATGAATCAATCTGGAGTAGCACCAACTCCACAAACAACCCTTCAATGGCGATTCCTGCAGAAAAACAAAAATCCAGCCTCGCTCCATGAAGCGTTTAGGGATTATTCATTCAATGCCAGACTGACCCAAAGGACCAGGATCGCCCTGCACCCAGGGGCTCTAGTCACACTGTTAATGCGTTTGGTTCAGAAGTTTGAATCCTCTCCCTCGGCATTACGGTTTGTTTTTCAATGTTCAAACCATTTCTTTGTCATGCAAGTGTTCATGTCCCTGTTCATCCTCAAGCTGCCACCGACGCCCCTCAGGGCATCCTATGTCTATTCTGTTGGAGACATGGCCGCTTTTCAGACGAACAATCTCAGAGGAAGCTCCCGTTTCCAGGGCCAAACCGTTGAGCCGCGGCCTCAGAGTCGCGGCCTTGTCTCGGGGGGAAAAGGTCTTGAGGAAAAAGCATGTCCGTCTTCTCCTCTCTCACTTTATGTGGGGTTTTTATGTGAGAGATTTTCTGACTCTTTGTGGCTTTACTAGCCAATAATATTTGTAAGATATATTAATTAGGTATTCAATATGTTTGGCACCATTACATTCTGCATTAAATATCCACTACATTGGACTTGGACTTTGGATAATGATATGAAAAGGATGTTGGACACTTACATAGGAAATATATTTTTAACACAAAGCTATAATGAATGCATGAGATGAGAGACCTTGTGCTATTACATAAACTAGGGAATTCTGATTGTAATATATCAATGTCATACATCCCCTCAAAATACAGTATTGGTCAGGCTTTACTCTTCAAATTTGACAAATTTGCAAATGTAGAGTAAAGTATCTGCTAGCGCCCATTTGGTCCCACGTGTGGAGAATTCATCCCCAGCAGCAGCAGCGGCCTCTGAGGTAGCGTTCTTCATCTCTAAAGTCGTCTGTCATAGCCGGTGTTGTGCTGTTTGCAGAGAGAGAAAAATGCCAGAATCGCAGCAAAATTTCAGCATCGCTTTGTCCCTTTGAAAGAGGCCGCTGTGAAGGGAAGGCGATAGTCACGGTGAGAATCTTTAACGTCTCTCTGCGACCGGAGAAGATTTCCTGGTAACAGCAAAACCAAGAGGAACGAGAAGCGTCCCGCACTTCGGTTCAGGTTCTCCTTTTTATTTATATTTAAACAGCAGTCAGCTGGAGCCCCGAGGTTTGCTTCCATCCATCAGTCTGATCTTCCTGCCTTGCCGAGGCTGAGTTGAATCTTGATATTGATGTAGCAGAGTGACGGCTTCTTTTTCAAGATGATGTGTGAGAACAGGAATGAAGAATCTGCTGAGGTGTCATAAGAGCTGCTTGCTGGTGAACAGACTAATCCAGCTTCTACCCTCTACTCCTGTCACATCTTCTCATTTCCATTTTTTTTAAATACAAAATTTAGGATTTAATAAATCTCATCTATTCCATCTCCTGTCGCCATTTTCTCTTGGACCCCTCCAACCTTGTTAGTTTGCATACACATGTGTGGATGGCCAATCCTTCCACGTTTTGATTCATCAGACAAACCCAGCAACTGAACCAGTACCAGCTTCGCTAAAAATAGACTTATCTGTCGAAGGAGATAAGTCACCCCATATTACTGATTGTTCAGGTCCGGGAGCCTCCAAAAAGTCACAGAGCTGAACAATCAGACGTTCCTAAATGGAGTTCAGGGTAAACACAAACATCTGACCATTAGTGGCGGGATAAAACAACAGCTATTACCTACTCAAAGTGAACCACCGGGAGAAACCGGATGAGCGGGGAAGCAATGAGACAGTGTGCAGTTATTGCCCAAACTCTGATGCAGCTCCTGCACCTGCTGCTACAGAGTCCTTAGTTCGAATTCCAACATTCCTTGCATGGTACTTTATCTCCGAGGCGATTAGAAACCAACAGCTCCATCAATCAGGTGTTGGAGCCGCAGAGAGCACCAGAGCTGATCCAAAAACACCTCCAGGCTGCCAAGTTTGTGCAGATTCCGCTGACACTCACAATGTTCAACCACACAATCCTTCACACTGCGCTCCCAATGAACTGATTGCATTACTGGTGAAAAAATATAAGAAAATCAAAGGAAATCACACTTATGTGCCGAATGCCTCGCCGAGAAGACGAGGTCAGCCGACAAGAACAATCTGACAGACAGACAAGATTAAATCTTACATTATATTCAAACTGACATCACAGGGAAATAAAATCAAAGCACTCATTCAATGAAAAAAGAAATAGGCAAGACTATCAGAGGACTGTTGGCACGCAAACGGTGCACAGATAATTGTTATTCATAAACTGCAGATGGATTTTAATCCGACCAATGTTGCAAGTATAGTATGAGTTTTAATTGGTGAAATGTGTCAAATTGAGAGAACATTTTGCAAATCACAGATCAAATGTGACACATTTTGAGAACCAGGGCCTCAGACTAAATTCACATTTGCACTTAATTTCTTTCAATCCATAATTTCACGTTTTTTAGTCACGTTTTCTAGACTGGCTTTGTGATTATGGATGAAAAATGACTGAAGAGTTCCTGGTGACGAAATACACACTGAATACTTTTGACAGTGTCAGATAAGTAATGATCTACTTTCATGGTCATATCGGCTTTAGTTGGTGGTTTCATTGTAATTTGCCTACATCTTTTAGTATGACACGGTCCATACGGCATCAAAGCCATAACAGAGATGAATCACCAGCTCTAAAAGACAGTGGGCGCAAAAAAAGAAAAAAACTGTTCACAAAGGTAGCATTTATTTGGATGTATAACAGAGCGGTTGGCCCTCGCTTTACGATTTACTCTTGAGTGGGTTGTATTTGACTGTTCACTTAAATGTAATCTGTATATACACAGGTGAAATAAAACATGCGCTATGATCCACATTAAAACATTTAAAATCCCACCAATGTTTTTTTCTAATAATATAAGATATAATGAACTAGGATAGCAACAACTATTGTTTATTGTATGCCCTCAGAGCTATTCATGTAAATGTTGCATTTTCCATTATTGCTTTCATTATTTACCCTTATGTATTCAGTCGTTGGGTGAATAACTTACCGGTCTATAGAAGAGAATGTTTCCAATTTCTGAGGAGCTGAAGAATTCCCAGTTTGTCCAAATAAAAACTACTAAAACATTTATTGACGCTCCAAAGGTCTGTCAAATTACACTTCACAACAGCAATTGCGGCAGCATAATATATTTCCTCTGTTTACCTGAGTGTCTCAATATTTGCATCTAATTTCCACTGGGAGAGCGTGACGATTGGTGAAGTATATTTATTCTATTTCATCCCATCTTTAAAAAGGCTTAAGATGACAGGAAAAAACCTGCTCAACAATTTACATGCAAAGTAAATAAGCTCCATTCATTACGATTAGCTGAATATTGAGACTTTGCAACGGTGACCGTTACGTTGCCTTCATGTCGCGGGGCAGAGCTCAGAAACACATCCAAACTCAGCGTGGTTTCACACAAATCATATCCCCAGCTAACCATTTAACAACAGTCACCAATGATTACGCCTCTTGCTTCCTTCCTATTGTGGAGTTTTTCATACAAAGTTGATGACAGCACTTCAAAGCTTCCCTGTAATTTCTCTGATGCAAAAGTACAGGTGTTACAAACAATGACTAGGGAACGGTTGCCAACTTGTTGATTGTTTTAGTTAATTTCCCATCTAATTATCATCATTACTGTTATAGATCCTACCACAATGATCCACGGAGGGTAAAGTGAAACCAGGAGAAAAACTACAATATAACACTATAGGAGTCAAAACTTTGTAGCAACATGAGACCAAACTACGTCGATGCAATCACCGCCCACAGTCAGCCAGGAAAGAGAAACCCATCAACAATGTTGCCAGCAGTGTGACTGCACAATGACAACGCTGAATAGCACAGCTGTCCACTCCAGTGGTAGCAATTGTGGAAAAGAAAAAAGAAAAAACAACATTTGGATGTAAAAGTGTCTACCTCCCTGCGAGTTAAATAAAAAAAGTAAAAACAAATATTTGCTTTTGTGGATTCAACACAAGTACATCAAAAGTACACGAGGTGCTGAATAAAAGAGGGGCAGAGTGAAAATAACAAACTAATTTGGTGCCCAACAAGCCATGAACATGCTACTCTGCCTCAACCCAAATAAACATGTTTTCTTACACCCGTTTTTTGCAGGAAGGCAAACTTAAATGTCCCAGGAATAAGGTTTCTGTTGATGCTTCTTGGTTTAGTGATTCACATCCGCTTCCCGTCAGGTTGCCCGCTCAATAGAGATGCCCGTCTTTAATTAGATGCAAAAAGGTTTCAAATTGCTTTTATCAATGCTGCCTTCTTATTTATAAAATACATTATGAAACGGGATCCTCGAGAACCAAATTTGAAGGCTCTGCTTTCTTCACAAGTCCTTTGCGATATTCCTCAGATTCTACTTTAAATAATTACCCTCTGCCCTGAGGGGGAAACCCAATGAGAGTAGAGCCGAGCTCTTCTTTGTGGACGCAGCAAAAGAAAGTTCAAGCGAGTGAGTTAGCTAAAATAGAATTAAAGTAATAGAAAGGAACAGAAAAGCAATAGCCTTACCTAAGCGGACCATTCACCAGACATTCAGGGGATTTCAGAATTTTACGTTGAGAATCAGGCCAGAGATCGGCACAGTGTGGGGGGGTAAGGTTATTCTCTTTCACCAGGGAGCTGTGACATCAGAAAGAGGGAGTGCAGATGTCCTGCCCCAACCATCCAGATATAGATCTGTATATCTGAATATCGGTTTTCTTTAACTAATCGAATAAATATTGGAATTTGTAATATTCGTTGACAGCCCTACAATATACCCATTCACTAGCAGCCCACGGATCAGGAAAGTCAATCTGTTCGGCCTTGCAGAGCTTATCGCAGGGTTCTTACACATGTTGACCAATGGATTTCCATGATTTTTCCATGACTTTTCCATGACGTTTAATCAAATTTCCATGACCAAACTGAAATCTCGGTATAATCATGAACAATTTTGAAAATGTTGCGTATTTTGAACGTCTTTCTTTAAAAAACATATTCATTATTTCAAACTCGGCGTAAATGAACATGAGATTACAACAAATTTCCATGACTTTTCCAAAACTTTTATGATTTTAGTTTTTTTCCATGATTTTTCCAGGCCTGGAAATGACCATTTTAAAATTCCATGACTTTTCCAGGTTTTCCCTGACCGTACGAACCCTGTTATCGTCATCACCCGTCACGGCCTCACCTCCACACCTGCACGTCCTCTCCAGCACCGGCCTGCAATCAAATCATCAATGCCTTCCTGTGAAAACACCCCAGCTTCCCTATCACCAGTTGACCGATTATTTCACTGTTTCCAGTGGTATTTAGGGGTTTCAGACTCTCGGCCTCTCTAGTGTTTAGATTGCTCTCTGGTTGTGGTTTTTAACGTCCTAATAACTTCTGTTTCTTGTGCCCAGGATTCCCGTGCCTGCACGCCCAGCTCAGCTGCCGCAGCTCAGCCCCCTCATCAATGAGCAATCCCCTCCTGTTCTACCATCTCATCAGTGTAAACAAACCCATTACCTTCACCCAACCTTGATGCCCCCCGTGTCTGCGCTCGGGTCCGGCCAGAACCGAACCCTCACAATCACCATTTACAAACCGTTAAAGGCTGTCTTTGCCAGTCAAGTGACAAGCGCCAGGTTTCTCTTAGAACACCCATTACCAGCTCTACAGTGACGACCAAAGCGTGGCGGATGGTTTTCTTCTTGGAGAAACACATCCCTTTAGAGTTTAGACCATATTGTCTCCACACAGTTTGAAAGCATCATTTATTTAGCGCTACCCTTTGGCACAGTTCTTCATAGACTGGATCACAGAGAGACTTCAAGGGCAAGTCAAAGCCAAAGAAACCCAGCGGAGGCGTTAAATCAGCCAGTAGACGCCGTGTCTTCTTGGGCCTTCACGGCACCGCTGAGTGATCCAAAACCACGACTAGAGCTGAACGTCTCTGCCCTTCAGCGGCGTGCCGTCCTGAATGCTTCCCAAACAGTGATACTGCCAGAGCAACTCAAAGAAGGGGAGCTTCTTTTATCTCCGACTTATATTTTCATATTTCATTATGCTGCCTCTTTTCCCCACAGCCTCTTCTTTTTTTTTACTAGATACACACTTACTGAATTGTTAGCAAAACTGAGCTTACGTTTCCTCATTTAAAAGGGCGATTTTTACCAAAACTGACAAATCTCCCCACATGCTAGAATATCTCACGCTGCATTCGGTTGTGCTTTAATTTAGCTGTACCAGCAGCACTATCCTGGGGCCCCTGCAAAATGAAAACAAATTAGATATCCAGGAGTTTCTCTGTCTTTCTTCCTCTCAATATTTCTCTTCGACAACATCTCCAAGCTGAAGGCAATCCAACAATGTCCTACTCATTGATCAGAGATGATCGGCGCAGGGTGGAGGTAAATGGCTGTCACGGTGAATGATAGACCTTAACTCAACCATGGTTGCTCCTGAGGCCACTCAGACTCCACTTATAGTGATGGATGTGAAGGATCACATGCTTGAGAGTGGGGAAGACTTTGTTCCATCGCTACAGGACTTAGAAAACATTAACATAAAACATTGTTCTTTAGAACTTTTTCAGTGACATGAAAAAATAATGGTCAAAATTAAAACAGAGGCAGAGATGCCAACTTTAAGACCCTAGATCTGAAATGAACATCCGCCACATGCAGGTAAAGGGTGGACAGTGGTAACATTTGTCAGAAAGGGAAAACGCACAGCAGAATGAGAGAGAGAGAGAGAGAGAGAGAGAGAGAGGACAGATGTTGGCAAACGAAGCAGAGGACAAATAAGCAGTTAAGGTGTCAAGTGTTATTAAATAGAAAATGGAGGTTTCAGTTAAACCATGAATAAACTCTGCAGCGGTAAGCTCCAAGTAAAGCACCCGTGTCTTCCTTCCGTATGAAGGCAGGCGTGTAATCACATGAACAATATAGCACACACACACGCACACACACACATCCCCCACATCCAAACTAGGGCTCCACTCGAAAGCCACGGTGGAATGAAAACACAGAATTTTACCACGCATGTACTGTTTCTTTGTGTCAAGAAATATATCAAACATCATTCTTTACCCCGGAATGATGTCTACATTATGGAGGAAATGCTATTTCTTAAAATATGTACCTGTCAGAGTGGAAGGCACTGAATACATTAATTTTCTACCTAAAACATGTCGTCTCTAAGCAGAATGCGAGATATCCCCAATTTGACAAAGTTGAATCAATCACGAAACGTTTCACAAGCCGAGCGGAGCTCCTTATCAAAATGTATTTTATTTCTTGCTAAATACAGTATGAAGTCCACAAACATGAGTTTACAAAAGGTTAGCAGGATGACTGACTAAACTGGACAGCTGTGTGTGCAAAGCTTCTCACACCAAAATAGGCTGGCTTGCATATTCTTAACACTTGGCTGGCTCGCAGCTTGGAGAAATCATCATCAAATTATGAGGACTTATAAATCATTAGACTAGGCTCCGAGCGACCTGGAGAAAATAAATCACCGCTAAATAAACTGCGAGGCAGCTCAAACGGTGAGCAAAGTGTTTAAACAGAGCCGAGCGCCGTAAGCCTGGTAGGAGGTTTTGGGATCGTACCATCCCCAAATGCTCAGTGGCCGAGGCCAACTGTCTGATTTCACCACAGTTAAAGGACCACAAAGAAATTAGGGAATATATGCAGCGGAAATACGAAGTCAGCAGCACTGTACTTCTAAAAAGAGATGACTTTATTCCAGCAGACATATAAAGGCTGAGTTCAGTAGTTTATAAAATGAGCTCTGGAGGCCAACAGAGTTCCTCCCATGGATGGAGAAAGACAAATGGATACTGCGTTGGAGGCGTGGGTCAGCTCATTCCTGTGAAAGTTGCACAGTGGCGCATAAGGCAAAGTATTCAGATTATACTTAAGCAATAAAGTACTAGAGGCAGTACCGTGTCGTCAATAATGTCCTGTTGGACCCGACGCATTGCGGCGAACCCTTGAACAGGACATTATTGACGACACAGTACTGCATCCAGTACCTTCCTGCTTTTATCATACGGTTGCCTGCGATATTATAAATAGTAAGCTGCCTTTCAGCATAAAATAGTTGTAGCCACCAAACGTTGTGTATCGCATTTCAGTAGCAGAGAGAAAATAGTCCCTGTGTGTGGGGTTGTTGCTATGTAACAGACAAACAGCATTGGTAACATTGTTTGTTAGCCTAGATAGATCTCGCACCATCTCATTCATTCATTGCTCATTTTATAAAGGTTGCTATTGAAAAACCTAAAATGACGATGGGACGACATACAATGAGTATTTCATTTAAACATTAACGTTTGTTCATGTTGATTTGGATATCTCCATTAATTGTGCATCCGTGGAAATCGTTTATCACGTCCGACCACTCTTGCTCTCTTTGCCGGTGGCTCGATGTTGAAGTGCCTTCTCCAGTGAGGATATTACTCCAACGCCGTCTTTCATTTAGATTTGGTACCCAGTAGCTTTGAAGGGAGCTTTCGGATTTATATCCACTCTGCCATGATTTCTCTCGCTTCCAACCCAGCTTTAGAAAGAGTTTGCACCAAGGTGCTGTGCAGGCTGTGATTGGTGTAGATGTGTGTGCATATCCTGGGCTATATTGTCAAGCTTGAAATGACGCAAAATCTACCCGTTATTGTTATTTTGAGTGTGCACTGATATGAAACGCTGAGATAAATTTAAACAGGTGTACAGTACATTATGGCTCAATAAAGTACAAACCGTGACTCACACTCAACCAATCTGAATGCTTGATTTCATCTACCCGTATTATAAAATTGAAATACAATTACTAGCATCATTCCAGGGTTTGGCAACCATTTAACATTTGCTTCAAAGCTCAGTGCTCTTCCTGGGGGCTCGGTTCCTCCCCAGAACACTTGTGTTCCAAGTGCCCATCACTACCTGGTGGTACACCAATTTAGCACAGTCTGAGATGTATATATATTTTTGAATATGGGTTGATGTGAAATTGGAGTTCCAGAAAAAAAGTGAAAGTTTGGGATCCCTGAGCGATGCACGCTTATCAGATTTGAGGATGGATAGTTTGCTCAGAATATTGTTTATCACCATCCAAGCCAAATCAAATGATGATTCAACAGTTAATTTATACTTTGCTAGTCGCCCATCTCTCACTGGAATGCGAGAAAGGATAAACGACATTACAACGTCAAATGAATGAGCAAGATGATGTTCATTTGCAACAGAAGTTTGATAATCCTGTAATAAAGTTGTAATGTAACTTCAAGCCTACAGAAAGCTAAATATCAATAAATAAATATATCAAGGTAAGTGCACTGCTTACTCACGATTTATTAAAGACAAACATATTAATGTACAGATGGTGAAATTATATTAGTTAATAGGAATCATTCAAAAAGTGCACTAAATTAAGATGTGGTTTCGCTTTAACAGTGCCAGATATTATACTTCCAACATTCAGAACAATGCCTGACAGAAGACAAATACGTCTTTCATAATGGAAAATTATTCTACCTTCAAATATACTGAAGTCTCCATAAAGTCCGCATCGGATACGGACACACTTTTAATACATTTCACGTGTCTTTACGTGTGACGCTGTGAAGTTATAGTGAGACCAGCCTACCGGCGTACTGCAGGAGAAACATGTTTCCTCTGCCGCAGGTTGTGTCAACAGTCCGGCCGAAGATGAAGCCTCTCAGTCGGATACAAATTCCCGAAATCGAGGAGTTTCTTGGCCGTCGCGCTGCGGTAGTAAACGCGGTGATCCCGCGGTGGTTATCACCTGCTCGGTCGCAGCCCGTTCACAGCCCGGTCCCTGCTGCTGCACGTCAAGATGGTAAAGAAAACGTTTTAAACTACACTTCTGGTAAAGATTTTCAAAATAAATCGCTCGGTGACGCTCAGGTACTCGTTATTTTTCCTCCCGGATTGCGCCACAATTTTTATGACATGTTAAATATTTAAATGACACGACGTGTCTTTTAATAACGTTAGTTAACATTCTCTCTTCAGGTGGGACCTCTGTGTACACCCAATATGAATGCTTACTCACTTTTTCTTCATCTGGAAAATAAATTGTGCTTTTACTTTGAAGGCAGTTGCATCTTATTCACCCGTGTTACACATTGTAGTGGGTGTTAATATTCCCATGGGCGCAATGGGCTGTTGTATGAAATTACACTCAGAGAGAGAGAGAGAGAGAGAGAGAGAGAGAGAGAGAGAGAGAGAGAGAGAGAAGAAAAAGAAGGGAAAAACCTAGTTAAACACATAAAACTAGACATGATCCACAGAAATGCAGCATTTCTGTAAACAAATCATTTATTTAGATGTGGTTGATGGTAAACACATTCAGATTATGTCAGAGATCACACTAGTGTTCACAGCATCTTCTTGAGCATGTATGTACAGTCAGGGGTTCTCTATTATGGATACAGTAGTTTCACAACCATGTATGTCTAAACTCATGGCGCACTCTCAAGCTATTTCCAGAGCTTTCAGACACTGCACAGTCTTCCTTAAGATGGAGCCGGCAAAGATAAATATTTATATATACATTTTAAATGTGATTCTTGATTTTATGGGGAGCCAGTGCAGAGCAGCTAATACAGGAGTAATGTGATCTCTTTTCTTAGTTTTTGTGAGTAGACGAGCTGCAGCATTCTGGATCAACTGGAGAGACTTAAGAGACTTATTAGAGCAGCCTGATAATAAGGAGTTGCAGTAATCTAGTCAAGAAGTAACAAACGCGGGAACCAGTTTGTCTGCATCTTTTTTAGACAAGATGTGCCTGATCTTTTACATAGATAAAAAAAAATGCAGTCCTTGAGATTTGCTTCACGTGGGAGTTAAAGGACAAGTCCCGACCAAAGATAACGCAGGGATTCTTTACAGTGGTGTTGAATGCCAGGGCAATGCCATCTACAGAAACCACATGACCAGATAATTGATCCTGGAGCTGTTCTGGGCCGAGTAAAATAACTTCAGTTTTAAGTCTAAAAAGACCAGTACAGAGATGACTCTTTTTTCTGATGCAATTAGGAGGTAATTTGTTATTTCCATTAGTGCTATCTCGGTGCTGTGGTGTTTTATAAATCCTGACTAAAACCCGTCCAATAAACTATTATTATGTAGAAAGTCACACAACTCATTCGCAATCTTAGAGAGGAAGGGAAGGTTAGAGATTGGCTCTGTAGTTAGCCAACATATCTGGATCAAGAGTGGACTTCTTCAGGAGAGATTTAATACCAAATACTTTGAAGAAATGTGGTGTGTGGCCTGTTAGCAAAGACCCATTGACAATATCAAACAGAGAGCTGCCAATTAAAGGAAAAACGTCTTTCAGCAGCATCGTCGGGATAGGGTCCAAGAGACAGGTTGACAGTTTAGAAGTAGAAACCATTGAAGAAAATTGCTCAAGGTTGATGGCATAAAAGCCATAACAGCCGTTTCCAAGTCCACTCCACTTGAGGACAGATTGGCATTGGTTGAGGGCAAGAGATCATCAATCTTGCCTCAAAGGGTTAGAATCTTTTCATTGAAGAAGTTCATGAAGTCATTATTACTGAGGTCTATAGGAATACTCGGCTCCACAGAGCTGAGACTTTCTGTCAGCCTGGCTACAGTGCTCAAGAAGAACCTCGGGTTATTCTTATTTTTCTCTACTGCTGATGAGTAATAGGCAGCTCTGGCATTGCGGAGGGCCTTTGTGTTTGTTTCAAGACTATCTCGCCAAACTAATCGTGATTCTTCCAAATGGGTAGAACGAGGGCAATATGCTTTCAAGCTGTATTATGCGGGTCTGAGAGTTAAAGCAGAGAGCAAATCTCCTTTGCCTCACTGTCTTATTCAGAGGGGCTATGAAGTCTAGTGTCATTCTCCGTGAGCCTGTAAAACTATCGAAAAGATGATCAATCTGAGACGGTTTGAAGTTAGCACAGGAGTCCTCCATCACATGAAGACGTGGTATTGAATGAAATGCAGAAGGAATCGCTTCTTTAACTTTCACTACAGCATTGACAGTTAGACATCTGGTGTAGAAAGTTATGAGGTAATGGTCTGATAGAAGAGGGTTCTGTGGAAATACCTCCAAATACTCAATGTCAATGCCATATGCAAGAATAACATTGAGGGTGTGGCCAAAGCAGTGAGGCAATCATTATCAACATCCACATGAATCTTATCAGTTTTAAGGACTAAACTTGATAAAAACTTTGACAATTTAGATAGAAATTCTGAAGACAGAAATTATGGAATACACCCAGCGGGGGATAACTGGGTTGTTTGTCTCCATCCTCATTAGCAATCCTTAACCCAGTTTAGACCAGGATTGGAAGAGATGCCAGCATCTATTTGTATGACTATGTACAGAGGATGGGGATAATGATCACTGAATACTCATGCGATGAATATTTGTTCATCTATACATGTACAACTTCATTTTGGTGTCTGGTTTGGACCGTTCCTAAGTTGACGAGAAATGCATGCAGGGAACAGAGAAAACTCTCCAACATGTTCCTTTGAAACGATTAACATATGCACTGAGTGGGTGGTCTCATCCTCCTGCATAAGTCAGTTTCTGTCTGCTGGAAGGGCTCCTCCTGCACCCAAACTGTCCCTGTGCTTCACCACCAACGCCGGCTGGCTCCTTGCCAAATATCACTGAGCCGTTCCTCCACACTGGGAAACAGCTTTCCGAGCACCTGAGCAACACATGTTAACCAAACAAGTTATCTCCTTTCAAGTTAGTTTAACATCATCTGCCCTCAGCGGCCCATACTGTATATTTGCTCGGGGCGTTCTTGCATCGCCAGTTTTGTCATGGAGGAGGCTTTTGTGAATTCTTCCATCCCCGAAACAGCAACAAGAAAGGAACAGCAATTTGGTTTGACACATATTCTCCTTGCGAAGATGCTTCGGCGGACGTGATTGTCCTGAAGGCAGCGAAGTGGTTGCATTGGATGATGTTGTGCACTGCCAAATTACACACCATCGACAAACACTGCAGGGTGGGTGAGATAGTTTGAAAGCATTTCAAAGTGAAAAGTTAGAGACATGTTTGGGCGATGGATGACCCGCAGTTTGCTCTTCTGAAATGGTGTTTTGTGCCAAGGTGATGTTCCGCATTCAGCCGTTGACACCAATGACTTCAAGAAAAATGATTGTGAATTACTGTCCCTTCACCCTGAAACTAGGAAAAAGGTCAGAGATAAACAGAATGTCAGACATAACCTAAAGTGGAAAAGAATTAGGTACATTGTGCATCCATCATGCCCAGCGGAGTGTTCTCAGCATTGATTGCTGAAATAAATGAGGCATACGCTACTCACGGAGCACCGATGTTGATTTCTCAATCTGCACAGCCACTTTATGAATATGGAAATTATATGTGAAGGGGCAGTCTGATTAATGTCAAAGCAGCACTGCATATGAAATGCATTAAAGTAAAAAATACCTGATGTATGAATACATTAAAAGTCAAAGAGAGCTCTGACTTAGTTTATTATGGAAACAGCAAGTCATGTATCACCTCTCTGTGGACGGCATAGCTTGAGAGAGTATTCCTCTTAATGTCCAATACGCGCTGCACAAACAGCAACATCAAATGAGAATAAGGCTTCTGAGCTTCACTGGTATTTATTATGTAACATTATAGCTTTTTTGACCGCTTCTTATTTTGTAATTTTACATTTGGATCAACTATTATTAGCTCATAATCACTTCAAAGAGCTAATCAAGAGCACTTTTGCAGGAGATTAAATTACTCTAATAAGAGGTAAGAGCCAATATAAAATAAGGTAACTGATTTACTTTGCTTTCCTCCTCTCTAAATCTTATCAAACCACACCTAGATAGTCCTGATTAAGCAGAATAGAAGAGTTTTAGATCGTCAAACTCTTCTTTAAAGTACCAAAAGTCAAGTAATGCAGAATGCTTGGCACCGGTGAGTGTTGCATAACACATATATATTATTAGATTATCATTATCTTTAATAATGCATTCATGTGTACATGTTATTTTGCTGTTGCAGTTGGTCAAGGTGGAGCTACCTTTAAATATTTAATACACTATTAGATAGGTAAATCTATAAAGGCGCATCATATATTCTATGCACATCCTACATTTAGTTTGTTAAATTCATTTATATTGTAATAATTGCTGTTAAATAAATGCAATAAAGGATATTTCCCAAATAAAATACAAACTGCACACCGTAGCCGACGGTACAGAAGTAAAATATTATCGTTTGTGTGAGACTTAGTTGAACATGCAAATAAACCCAAATGTGCTTTGATGATGTGTGAGCTCAATTGTGTCTCGGTATGTAAGAGAAGTGTAGAATGTGCCACATATAGACATATTGTGTGATGCAGGTGTCACTGAGCAGAGCCAGGTGGGATTTGGCTGACTTGACTCATAGTTGGATGCAAGCGCTAAGCAGATCAGACTCGTCTTTTCTGCACAGCGCTTTGAAGACGTTCTATTTTTAAACTGAACAATAAAGAAAAGGAGATTTAAAATCGCTCTCTTGGAGAGCGAGATGTGTTGGCTGCATTGGCCTTTAGTGGTCGTGCAGGAATGTACAGCCAAGCGGGCTCTCCCTTCCCCGTACACGTTTCCTCTGAAGAGAGGCAGTCATAAATTATCTTAATGGTTTCCAGACTGAATTCAATTACATCTGTCACCCAATAGAAATGAATAAAAGCCAGGATATGCTTTCCTTTTTTATGTCATGTCCCTGGGGGGTGATGTTTGCATTTTTTTCAATTTCAAGACGATGCTATATTTGCTCTCTATGGTTTGCCTCAGAATTAATTCAATCAAGCGTTGAATTGACATTATACCTCACAGATTACCTTCTGTGGCTTTTATAGATAGCACTCTGCAGTATCAACTCAAGAGTCCTCTGTGGGGAAGTGAACTAGGTGGCTCAAAAATGTGGGGATGTAATAAATCAAAGTAATTCCTGCCAGGACGTTTTCACTTCCTCCAGAAATGAGGAGGAATCTTTGTCATCACAAAGTAGACAATCCCTCAGTCAAAGAGGCGTGGATTTGACCCGGATAATTTCAACCTTAAGGCAAAAGGTACGGCTTAGCAGATAATTCATGAAAACCCCATTTAAATCTTTAATAAGTTTGGGAAATTGATTACTAAAGCGAACTCACTATGTTAAGAAGAGGGAACCCACAGATATTGAAGCCCATATCTTTCCCGATAAACGGCTCTTTATTGATCAAACCCTCACAGCCAATTCATCACGAAAGCTAACCTGACTTTAAAAAAAGGAAATATATGATAAAACAAGAAGAGATTGGATTGCTAGATATTCCCTTTGAACGCCGTGGAGATCGTTGTACTTTCCCGGATAGAGTGCGCTTCACATCACAGTTGGGTTCCTCTCTCTCCGCCGAGTCTTCCCATCCTCTTCACATCCTCTTCACATCCTTTTCTGAGCAAAAAACAAACTCAGGTCTGTTGAACGTTCCATGCTTCTGTATTTAACAGGGAACATGTGACGGCCCATAGATACTTTGCAAAGGTAATTGTGTAGCATGTGTTATGCTTTTCACATGAAAGGTTTCAGTCATCTACCCCACAGAAGCTATGCTTAGTTCCTGTTTCCTCTCCCACTCCTTGTCTGTTCTGTCTCTATGCGCTGTCTGCCCTTCATGCCGGATCATCATTCATTCTCATCAATTCCCATCATCTGTCCTCTGACTCCTCTCAATAGCCGACTGTTCATTAGTGATTAGCAAGCAAGTGATCATTTGGATGGGGGATGGCGGAGGCTATCCTCCAGCCACCCCTGGGTTGGCATTTACCAGTTTGAGTGGTGCAATGTGCTGTGGAGGTGGGGGGAGAGGGGAGTAAAAGAAGTGCTAACAAGAAAGAGAAAGTGTGTCTGAGGGGTTTTATGTTCCAGGAACCTTGTGTTGAGGTCACAGGAGAGAGATTGCCATATTGTCAGTGGCAGCATTCAGTAAATTGGATTAATCCACACGGAGGCCAGCCGGTCTCTTGAGGTTTTCCCCACAGTATGAATATTGATACCAGGATTTCATGCAGGGCACATAATATCAGCTCTCAACCTCTCTCCATCGCAGAACTCTTGCTAACGGCAACGACCTCGAAGCATCATTCAGAGTCCGGAGTTTCACTTGAACGTAAAACATCTTCAATATAGGGACAAATTATTTGTTTTCATCACAAGGGGGTCCGGCTTCCCATTAAAATATCACAAGGATCCTGTTCCACTGCACAACAGGACCATAACAGTGAGTGGGCACTCTAATGCATGTTGGCAGCTGTTTGTGCAGCTCACTGGTCGTGATATCTGGCACCAAATGTGCCATCTGTGCAGATAAGCATCAGCTCCAGACAGATCAGTGTTTACTATGCTAAGGATGAGGCGGAGGAAAAACACAATGGCATGGTAGCCAAAGGCATCAGGTGTCGAGAGGAAAGGCATTTACAAACCTGGGGGGTCGGTGAAGTAGACGCAAAAATGACACGGCGAATAACATACTTTTCTTCTGAACATTCCACAACACGAATAAAGGTATTAACCAAATGCATTGTGTGTAACGGACATGTTTAGAAAGGTACACCATAGTATGCAACTAATGGAGAAAACGTCATCACGATTACATTGACAATGAAGCAGATCCACAGCTTCCGTAATCAGTTTTCACAATAAAAGCCTGAGATATATGCAATGTGACTGTTCACCAGAGGGAACTTAGATTCACTCACAGATTTTGCTTGAGGAAACTCAATAAAATAGCCGACAGTAGCTTAAACAGACAGACTGCCAGACACTGCTCTGGGTAAATATGATCCTAGTAGTGAAACTATCCAAACCTTTTATGGAAAATGTGTTGCAACTGTTGCAATTTCACAAATATCACTTTGCATTCTCTTACTGTCCTTTGCCATTTTGCCATTGTGACGTTGTACCCTCAAAGTAAAATAATGAGATCTGCACCTGAACTCATAAAATGTCGGACGGGGGGGGGGAAGCATGAACAACTAGAACGGGTACTCGGTAGAGCTGTCACAGGAGTATTAGGGTGGACCCAAATGCACGACTCAGGAGACAGAACTGGAAAGTAATTCACTTTACTCAAAGTTCCAGCAGGAAAAAAACAGACGGGAACAGATAAATATACTTGGTAACGCTGGAGAGCTTCAAGAAGAACACAAGACAATCTGGCAGAGGACAAGCGCAAGTGAGGGAGAAACAGTGAGGGACTAACGAGGGGATGGGCTGCAGGTGAGAAGGGCGTGAGGACCAGGTGAAGGGAATGAGGGACTAACGAGGGAATCAGAGGCAAGTGAAGGGAGTTGGACTGACGAGATGGGAAGCAGGATCTGGAATGACATGATAGTTAGACAGGATGAAAACAACTAATAAAAAAGGAAGGTATGGAGCTGAACTGTTACAAAAGCGTATATCAAATTGGATATAAATTGGTCGCGCTATGGTAAAAAGAAGATGTTGACCTTTTCATGACCTTGACCTTTGACCTGATCGATGCCAAAATCTAATCAAATGGTACCCGGATAATAACCACCCCACCAAATTTCATGCGATTCGGTTTAATACTTTTTTACTTATGAGAATAACACGCACATGCATACAAATACAAGGCGATCAAAACATTACCTTCCGCCTTTTCAATGCGAAGGTAAAAAGGAGATACCACGTTTTAAATCAAACCTTTAGTTTAGCAAACCTATTTTGAGACATGGCCAACTAATACATTACCTAAACTGACCAGTGTGAACACTTCATTTCATGCACACACCGTGAGCCACAGTTCCTGTTTGGTGTCAGCCCGGTTAGCCTTTGATGCATGTCAATCCCCATCCTTCTCCTTCTTTTTCTGTCATCTCTTCACTGTCACAAATGTTTAAAAAAAGGTGTGTCTCGGGACCCAATGTGACTAACTGTTCTTCCTGTTCACCGATTTTTCTTTTTCGGGGTGTGGAAGTGTGGCAGCTCACAGGAAGTTTTCCTAGAATCTACGGTTTTGTGAATTTAAGTTTTTGAAGAATTTGGGGCTTGTAACTCGTCTTGACGGTTATAAATAGCTTGCAGTCGCTTCTTTTGAGCGTGCACAGCTTTTATTTGCAATTTTATAATTATTAGTGTCATCTCCAATGTGCTTGCTGCTGGTTTTATCTCCAAATAAAGTGGCTTTCATCGTCTGGCTGATCCATTGGCTTTACAGCCCGTAATAGCAGGGCTGTTTATAATACATAGGTAATCTGCTTCATCAGGACAGAGCGAGTTGGATCACATTTAATTGGCAGTGGTCTGGCAATGTGAGCAAACAGCTCCACAACTAGCATCCAAAGTTTTAATGAACCGGAATCATCTGCTCAATGTGCGCAAACACAGCTCTCCTGAACGTGAGAGCGTTTAAAGCCGCGTCCTCTCTTTGCTTGTGGCTGAGCGTTCTCATTCTCTGGTGATTATGCATCAGACGCACTCCAGGATCATTACCATCACTTTCCTCCACACGCAACATTCAAGTGCCAGTTACAGCTGATGGACGAAACCACAGAGGCATCCAAACCCGACCAATCCTACAACCCTCTGCCCTGCCCCTCTACCTCTCTCTCTCTCCCCAATTAAGAAGGTGTGGTTAGCGGCCCTGAAGTTGACACTTCCTGTCTCTCTGCTCTAATTATGTCTCGGTCCCTGAAGGCCACAGAGAGGACGGGGTCCAATTAGTCGACAGAGACAGAGGGCGGCGGATGACGTCACGCACACACATCCCTGAATCCATCAGAGAGAGCCAAGGGGACAGTTCGGCTGTTGGGGCGGTGAATAAAAAAGAGCCACAGAAGGGTGAGGATGAAGGGGGAGTCGGGTGAAGAATGGGTGGGATTAGAGCGGATGAAAAAGAGATGAGGGATATCGGGCTGGATGGAGCTAAAATAAATCATCAGTTGCTGTGTGCTCTAATCACTCCCAAGGAACTCCTCTTTTGATTCTCCCTTTATCTGTCTATATATACTGTCTATATATATATATATATATATATATATATATATATATATAGAGCTAAAGTAAATCATCAGTTGCATCACTCTCAAGGAACTCCTCTTTTGACTATATATACTATATATATGTATATATATATATATATATATATATATATATATATATATATATAATTTAATTTGACATTGCTGTATTTACATATATGTTGTGTATATATATATATTATATTAAGCATCTTTGAGCACCTGAAAAAGCGCTATATAAATCGAATGTATTATTATTATTATAATAATATATATACATATATATACATATATATTTTATTTTATATTTCACTTTGTATACTTTATGCACAGTCACTTTCTTTCTTATATTTATATTGTATTGTGTTTAGTTTATTGGTGCTACTGTGTCAACAAATTTCCCCTTGGGGATTAATAAACTTTATTTATATTCTTCTATTCTTTCTTCTATCTGTTTTCATCACCACTTTCATCACGTTTGATTCTTGCTGCCGACTCTCTCACTAAACCAACGTCTCCTCACTCCATCCCTCTCTGCCTTTTTTGTGTCTCTCTCCATCGTCCCATCTTTCACAATCTCTGCTGTGATCATGTTGTTGTCCCACAGCATGTCATATGTTGTTCGGCCTAATTGAATTATTAACGCTCTCAACACCCTGTAATTTCCCACTCACTTCTGTAAGGCTGCACTGCAGTCGGAGCAATTCAATAAGGAGAGTCCCAGCTTGTGCTCTCGGTTTCTCTAGTTTACCCTGGACTGCTGGCCTTCAAACAAAAGAGCAGGATGCAGGTATTTGCCTCGCTGTCGTGATCAAAATCAAAAGGTCTCTCACAGGAGTGGAGCTGATGGAGTGCATTATGATGAACCCACATCAGCAGCTTGTCTCAGACCAGAAACAACAACAAAAAAGATGGCGCAACATCAGGTCTCGATGTCTGCTTTGAAAAACTGATTAAAGCCCTCCAGGATACTGTGAAGGCAGTGCAGAGGAACGGGATGGATAGGGGGGGGGGGGGGGGGGTTAACATGGATCAGAAGGAGCTCTTTCCAGATCTAAGGAAAGACCTCCTCACAGGGGATAATGACGCTGCTATCAGGTGTGAAGCAGAAATGTTGCCAGTAAAATCCTCTTTGTGCTGTGAAATCTGGACAATCCACCTGCCGTGGGAGAAGCTGCCTCCGGTGAGGGGGAACCTGGCTTCCTAAGCGTTGAATACAAACACACATCTGTACAATTGCAATCTGCAAAAAAATCCCACTGTTATTATCGGCTTTTTAATTTTATTATATTATTCATGCCTTCATTTATTTCCCTACTTGTCCTTTTCACTTGCCTCAGCCAAACTGCCCTGGTCCGTCTTCGGCTCGTACAAAATGCAGCAGCTCTTATCTAGGACAGTCAGTAGAGCTCACATAACTCCTATTTTAACCTCAATGTATCGGCTGACAGAGTGAATTCATCTTAAGATTATTTTAACCACCTTCGAGGAAATCCTCCTCACACCACCAGGTCACACCACCAGGCGTCCACTCAGGTCTTCCAGCCGAAACCTGTTGGAGATCGAATGTGCCAGACTCAAAACCGAAGAGGATGCTCATTTGCACCTCGCACCAGGAACCTTGGAACAGTTTATTTTATTACCGTCTCTTTTTTTCTCCGCTGCGTTTTACACTTTTCTGTACTTCATGTTACTGCAAAGCACCGTGTCTTTTGTGTTATACACATTGTTATATAAATCAAGCTCCTCACATTTTTGCTTCATTTTTGTGTACATCTATCTTCAAATATATATACATATATATACATATATATATATATATATATATGTATATATATTAGGGCTGTCAGCGTTAACGTGTTAATCTATGCGATTAATTTGGCCGCGTTAACGCACTAAAATATTTTAACGTAAATAACGCAACTTTGTTTACTTCCGGTGTTCGTTGATGTTTTTGCACTTTTCTGAGTGTCAAGTCGCGGCAGTGTGTCTGACACTGTTTCCGTTTTTAAAACTATGAGTTTTCCGCGAAAATACCGAGCAGAAATGAGTTTAAACTCGTGGATTAATAAATCGGGTTTCCTCCTGCGCCTTCTCCCTCCCGGCTGCTGCTCTGCTCCACAGACACAGACACACAGACGTGTCGGTGACGCGGCATGGAAAGAACTCGTCACACGAAACCTTCACCGTGGTTGGTCAAACCGTTTGTCTGTCAACATTTTGTGAAAAAACAACCAATGAACACTCAGTAAATCACAAGGCCCGCCCACCTCCCAGGTGAGGCTCATTAGCAGCCTGTCAGCCAGAGAGACAGAGAACACGAGGAGGACAATGAGCCTCATGATATAGAGATGAGATTGTTCTGGAAGGTTTGATGTAGAACACGTGGGGTTGTGTGTCATATGCAAAAGACTTTAAAAGGTGAATTATATTATATTTTTGTAAAATATATAAAATGCCCCCAGCCTCCAGAGTGAAACATTTGAATGTGAGTCAGTTTCCAAAGCCACTAGTTCTGCTGATGTTCAGTGTTAAAGATGACAGGACCAATGGGTCTCTAATGCACCTTGTTTTACTAATCTGATGTTTCACTGAAGAAACTATTAAATCCCTGGCTGGCCCTTTATAGGTAGGAGCCTCTCTGAGACACAGCTGTGTGAAGGTGTCTTTAAAAACAAATACTATCAAACAAGTGTCTAAAACACACGCTGTCTGAAGGGATTACTGCTTCATTTAGAAGATCTAGTCTTTAGAAGAAAACCCCCCGATATTTGCGATTAATCGCGATTAATCGCGATTAATGAATTTCAAAATGTGCGATTAATTAGTTAATTTTTAATCGACTGACAGCCCTAATATATATATATATAAATTAAATATATATATATATATATATATATACAGTATATATATATATTAAATATATATATATATACAGTATATATATTAAATATATATATATATATTGAATATATATATATATATATATATATATATTTAATCATGTACGTCATATACACTGGCGCTATAGTTCAAGAACACTCAGACAAGAGGCTAATAAGGCCCTTATTTATTTCTTAACCATAGACACAAAATAAAAACCTGGTGTTTGGGGTATTTCATCTGCCACAAGATAAAACTTTTTGTATTTTGCAGGAACTCGAGCCACCTGACTTGAACCAAGGCCTGGGAGAGCCACTCTGATATAATTAGCACTCAAATCGGAAAGAAAAAAGACTCGGAGACATGCAAAAAGCTACCAGAGGCAGATTAAAAGCAGAGTACGATGAGCGAGATCCCTGAGGGTCCTGCAATGACCAGAATGATTGGATTTCCACAGTAGTTATAATTTGTATCGTTAATCCGCTGCTAACATATTGCAGCACACAAGGAAGGTGTCACGGGGTCCACAAAGATACCTCCACTATTCCCACATGACAAATCACATCCTCCTATTAAAAATGACATAATCAAAAGCTTTTTTCCCCCCAACATAATCAAAAGTCGTCTCTGCAGGTTCGACGAGTCAGAAAGAGTGACGTCTCATGAGAAGGGCTTTGATGTTTTGAGAAAAAAAGCATTGAGTCGCAGTGAGATAGCAATGCAATGGGATTAGTACCGTTAATACATTTAAAGTTTGTGATGCAATCTAATGACTCGGGTGATGCCCAGGCTTTCCCAGCCGCCGTTAGCTCAGGACTGAATGTGTCCGATGTTTTGGCTTCTGCCCAAAGAGCCTCAGCTGAATCGGGCTTCTTTATAAATGCTTACACAATAAACTAATATGGTGAACGTGGTAAACAATCCTGCTAATAATCAGCATTTTAGCCTCATTGTGAATAGCATATTATCTTTCCAAAGTTAGAATTGATCTCCAATCAGTGGATCCTCACAGAGCCGCTAGCGTGGAATGAGCCTAGTTTGTGATTTCATGCATGACTGTTGCATCCGACCTTTCTAACCTTGGCAGGTAATTCTCTTTTTGAGAGAAACAAATGCTTCTTCAAATGCACCTCTGTGACTCAAATGTATAATGCTCGTGCATGAGAGGCACCGACTCAGACTATTAATTGTGTTTCTATTCACCTCCTCTTGATCCTTGCTGTTGCTTTGTAAAGCACAGCAATCTTAAATGTGCGAAAATAATTCTAATTCATCCACCCCCTCCTTGTTCTTCTGGCAGCCTCAGCATCCTGCCCAGCGCATCGCCTGCCACAAATCCAGGCAGACAGCGAATGCTTTAGGACCATTGATCAATAAGCTATCTTCATCTCATATTAGAACCGGCCTCCGCTCCAACACAGGGCCAAAGCTTTTGGTTACGTTGTTGTGGTGAATAATGGCCAACAGGACAGGAACACAAGCAGCGCTGTCAAAGTCCTGGATCTGTGAGAGTAACTGGTCAGAGGCACACGGCGCCAGATTAACAGCGTCTTCCCAGAATTTTCTTTATGGATACATGGATCACGAGGGAACGTCGAAGCATCTCACTCGCTGTTGCTATCAACATTGATTTCTAGTGTCTGAGAAATATATTGCGCCAGAGCCCATTTCATTTAATGAGAGATAAATGAAAAATAAGAGCATCATGGGAGAAGAGAGGACTTTAAAGCTTGTGTCTCAGCTAAGAGGAGGACCCAGGAGCTTTTAATTATAATAGTACACAAATTAAACCACTTCTACTAATAGCAGGACACATTCTTTTGGGGGTGCATTATTTGCCTGCTGTACAATTGTACCTTGTGTATTACAGACAAGAAAGTCTGACCTCCTGTTTGATGCTTGCCGTTCACTTTCTCCACTTATTCTTTAATTCACACACAAACACCCATCTTCTTGGACCTCTGACATCACTTGCCCTTCAGCAAAGTTATTGTTTTCATTTTCATTTTCGATGCCGAGGAGCACTGACCAAACATCGGTATTTGAGGTGTAGGAGCGTGTGGTTTGTGCACATGGAAGCGCCTTCCTCATATCAATGCTCGCTGATGTTCTGTTGCACGTGAGAAGACTCCTCCCCCTGATGTTTTCATTGCATTGTGTCTTGCACTCTTCTTGGCATTAGGTTGTTTTCAGGTTGTGCCATTACTGGTCAAAACAATGTTCACGCTACAGGATTGGAGCTCGTAGATAGGTCCAGATATTTAACTTGCTAAGTGAAAAAAAATAATGAAATTAACTCGGTGTTGATGTTGTCAGATCACTTAAGTCTCTCGTATAACACATATCTTCCCTGTAGCCCTGCATTTACAGAAGTAGCATTTGTCATTGTGCTTCATTCTTTTTTGGTTTTCACATGCACCTACAGTGGGGACAAAAAGTATTTAGTCAGCCACCAATTGTGCAAGTTCTCCCACAGAGACAACATGAGAGAGAAAAAATGCAGAAAATCACTTTGTCTGATTTTTTTAAGAATTAATTGGTCAATTCCTGGGTAAAATAAGTATTGCACAATTGGTGGCTGAGTAAATACTTTTTTTCCCACTGTACATTATATGTCAACCCCTTAAGAAAAGTATTTATCCCCCGAATACCCAGGCGCTACAACATATACAATAATAATAAATAAGACTAGAGGACGCTTTTTCCAATTAATAACAACAAACGGCAAAGATATGTTGATTAGAGCCGTATTTGTAATATGTCAAATAGAAACGTAACGGGGGAGAAATACGTTTCAGTGAAACATAATTGCAAATTCCGTTTTAGTTCTAGGGGAACGTAATTTTCATGATACAGGGTTGAATAAGTACACTACAGATAGTTTGTTTGTGTTAAAGTTCAGCAGTCGCCATGTCCTTGTCCCTGTTGTGACTTCCACAGCTCAGCTCAGAAGGATGCTGGAGCAGGAGCTGTTGCATCGTCCGTGTACTATTAAAAGCCAGACACACTAGGTGCTATTTGAATAGGTGGATGTTTCTGTTAAAGGCACATATATATATATTATTTTTATTTTATTTATTTTTTTCCTTGGACACACCTGCTCTCAGCATCCTCTATAATTAGGAAACCGAGAACAAAACAATACCCGCCATTTGGCGAAAGAACACCTGGAAAATCAGAGTTGTCCATGCAGCATTCGAAAATTCAAAGGCACTTTTTCTAAAGGCACTGCATGATGAAAGAAGTGCACACAAAACAACATCACCAGCCTCCATTCATCACAGCCAAATAACAATGTTGGCTGTGTGTGTGTGTGTGTGTGTGAGTGTGTGTGTGTGTGTGTGTGTATATAATTTTCTTTCCCTCATATATATGAGCATTCCTTTAAAGGACTGATAAAAAGCCTGAAGAAACAAATGTGTAATGATTATTAATGCCATGGGGTAAAGGAAAATAAAATTCCAACATGGTTATGTTTGCAATCTGTCTCTGGCTAAAAGAGAGCACGTTCAGATTCAAGCCTAAACATGAAAGTGGGGTGGATACGCAGTGTAGCTGCAGAGATAATCCTCTTTCCAAGAGCATATATTCCATTAAACAATGAAACTAAACATGTGAAAAGGATATCACTTTCTTCTCGAAACGTAAAGTTTTTACATTGACTGAAAATGAGCAGCATGTAGGTCCTGAGGTGTTAGTTTAAAGCTACAGAACGTACAAATATGATTTTTTAGCTTTCCAGCTAATTTAAAGGAGAAGTAAGTCTACGAAAACATGTGCACGCTCAGTAACTAATCAGAATGTATTTATGTACAAGGCACAACATGCACAAAGTCACAGAATGTCACGAAGACCTGTGGAGAATGCACTGTTTTCTTAATTTCAAAGTAGCACTTTATTCTTTTCATGCAATCAGACAGACGAATCACAGACGAGCCCTGAATTTTAAAGTGCAGGGGCGCTGATCAGAGGACCCCCCTACATGAACACAACATTACCAGACAGTCAACATGCGCACGCCGTAATAGAGGAGGGAGACACAACGCCACGGCACATCGGGTCCCATTCATCTCGCCCGGCTGCACGGCGGGGCGACGGAGAAACGGACTCCACAGAACTCGGCTCCCCGCCGCTGGATGAATCAAATAACTTTACCAGAACTAATCCATACTTCACAAGCCAAACTTTGGTTTCTTTCCATTCCTGTATTCTTATCTGTGTGATGAAGTACCTCTTTCACCGGGAGGCAAGAGGAGACTTCTTATTTACTTCCCACTGAGAGCAGAAGAGTGGAAAAGCATATTTGGACAAAATGTTCATCTCTGATCCCTCTTTGCCAAATAGTTTTGCGTTAATGTATTATTTATGTGTATCATACATTTTCTATTTACATAACAAAACATAACTGACAAAAACACTTTGTTTGTGCGATCAAGACCTGCACAGTAAACAATGGCAGCGACATTTCTGTAGATTATTGATACATACATCAATAACTTTACCTGTGAAACCCCATCATCCACAGCAAAGCCCCACTTTTTGTTTTAAATATCACTTCTTATTTCAATGTTTATTGTAGATCTTGTGGAATTGTTTGAATACTCTGTTGTCCAGTCCATCCTTAGACAATTCTTATAGGAACATGTAAAAAAAAAAAGCACAAATCTTTTATGTTACATTTAGCTGACGCTTTTATCCAAAGCAACTAATGTTAGATTCATCCACACAGCTACAGGGTAATTTAAGCAATACGGTACGAGAGGCGGTACTGTATCGTCAATAATGTCCACTTCAAGGGAACTGTTAGGCCCGACTCGTCTAAAGTCATCCCCCCAAAATATAAAAGTTCACACGAAACATGTTTGGTAAACTGTCAAGCTTGAACTAACGGTCGTGCAAAATCTAACGTTATTCTTATTTTGAGTGTGAACTGATATGTAACGCTCTGATAAATGTAAACAGCTGAAGGACATTATGGCTGAATAAAGTACACCTTGTGACTCCCTCTCAACCGATTTGATCCACCCGGATTATATTCAGGGTTAAGTGTCTTGCTCAAGGACACATCAACTAGGGCGGGGATGGAACCGCCAACCACCTGACTGAGAGACGGACCTGCTACCCATCGACCCACACTGTATGTTATGTGTTTCAGAAACTGAATTGTTTCTTCAATGTAAATCTGAAAAGTTAGGATAGATGTACACAAAAAAAAATGCTGTAAAAAGCACAACAAACTGTATTTCCCTCTAAAAATCTCAAATAAAGTAAAAGTATCTCAAAAGTATACTCAGGTACTTTCCACCACTGATTAAAAGGGTACCCCCCTTTAGAATCTGAGGTAATCTCATTCTTTTTGTAATCTGACACTAGTAAATCATAATAATAAATACACCAAATGGTTGTCCCGTGTGTCAAGTGAATCCTGATGTGCTGTTATCTGGCTAAGATGCTAAATAGTATCTCATCATTTCTTTTCATACCTGTAAGTTCAGTGGATCCAACCAAGAAGAAAACGATACATTGTTGCAGTTTAGTTCTGGTTTACGTACTTCTTACTTCTATTATAAACAAAGGAGGAAGACTCAATATGATGCAAATAGCTGACTGCTGCCTCGGTAATTGGAGAGCTGTCGTCTCCCAGCATCTTCAGACGGTGTCATGCAGCACTTCACTGCCCCGTGTGGGTTTATCTGTCACAAAAAGCTGAAAAAGAAATATATATTTTTACGCTCATTATTAGTTGAGGATGCAACTCAACTCCACGGCTATGAATAATGAGTCTTCAATGGGAAAACAGACAAGATGTACATAAACAGTGCATTTCAATTTAAATGATGTATATGGTAAATCCCCATACTCACAATGTTGCACACCTATTTCCATGGTAATCTAAGGATTTTGCATGAATATAAATTTACTAATCATAGATCACTTACATGATTCAGAGATCCATCTTTTCAGATTGTTGAACCAAACAGCTTATTGGTGCAAAAATGCCCGAAGCTGCTTTAGTCTTCTGTGTACACTCACTTTGTGTCTAGGATCTGGATAGTGATCACCTGAGCTTAGACAATGTATAATCTATAATCAGAGTTCAATTGTTGTTGTTTGTGAGACGGCTTGCTCCTTTGTTTACAACGTGTTCACTGAGGCTGGAACTCGTGTTGGACTGCAGGGCGACGGGACAGATTTGTTTAGTTAATGAGTCCCCGCTGACACATTTAAGACATGACAGGCACTGTCATGCTTTCATTCGCTCAAGGAACCAACAACCCAGCGCCAGAAGCAGACGTCGACTTGAGCGCTGGCAGAGGCTCCATGCTGCAAAGCAGATGCCCAGGCAAAACAAATGGTTCCCATCAGAAACAGAATAACAAAGCCGGAGATGGTTTGAGGAATATCAGGAATTGAGAACAATTCAAGCGACTCCAGCATTTCATGGGTGGAAGACTCTTTGTTTATGAGCAGAAAATCAATCCAAAGGGGAAGCTGGCTCTCAATGTACATGCTAATTAACACACAAGAAACAGAGCCCCGAGAGAAATCTGCAAAGTGTTGGCTCAGTTAGCAACAATAATGAATCCCAAGTTAAAAGAAAGGGTAATCATAAATATACCTGTGTAGCACCATGGCTGTGCCCTCTGAGCGTGTCATGTCCAGTTGTAACTCATTTCATTCATAAACAAGTCATGCTTGGCAAAAAACATTTCATGTGAGACAGGTATTCTCTGTTAAATGTTATGCAAACCATTACTGGGAGGGGTTTTAGTTGAGTTTCATGAACAATTTGTTCTCGTCTGCTCGGGTTTCACATTCTAAATCACATCTTTTACAGAACTTGTCAACAATATTTCAGGAGGAATACACAAAATGACAACGATGTTGAATAGTTAATTTTGTTCTAATACAGAGACGGTTGGCAGTCTCGGCTTGGCGGCGGGACTCGGTGTCCTCGACCAAAACGCTCCCTGGAGTCAAAGCTTGGAGGAGAGCTTCCCTCCTTATTTATGAGAGCGCTTTGGAGCCAGTGCACCTTGTTTAACAGCCCACGGCCACATGTTCTCTCTGCATCCATTTCCAGTAGGTAAGACGGGGTATTCATTCCAAGCCTTTTCTCGTTCTCACATAAACATACATCACAGAGCCTGGCAGAAAAGGGACGCAATTTTGGCAGCACCGTGCCCAAATTTCTAACACACAACGAGGAGGAAATAAATTAATGTGGCCAAGTTAAGAAGAAAGGGTTGTTGAACAAGTTTACATCACGCCTTTGCAACGGTAACAAGAAGGAAGACGAGAGGAGCAAGAAGGAGGGAAATTGAAAATGAAGAGCTGCTCGACAGCTTCAGCTCCAGACGGAGCCTCTCCACGGTGCAGACTGCAGAGCTGCAGATTGATTGCTTGGAAACAATGAAACGGGTCACTCCTCATTGTCCACAGGGTTGCCAGGTCTGTGTGACAAAACCAGCCCAATGGCCAATAGAACTCCACGGGGCTAGTGAGTGCTGAGAGTGTGCCGCTGTAGAGCGATGCGTGTATAAGAATATCTACAAAGTAACACCAAATGTTTAGTATACCAGCATTAAAAGCAGTAATTCTATTTTATTTAAAGATATTCATGTAATTTGCATGCAAAATAGGTCTACCGGAACCAGCGGACAAAAAATTCAACCCGCGGCAACACTTTAAAAGTAGCCCAATTCCGCGGGAAAACCGCGGACTTGGCAACCCTGATTGTCCAGCTCAGGTGGCTCCGAGTGAGCACCTGAGCACAGAGGTGAAGGACATGTCTGTCTTAACATCAAGCTCAAGAGGAAATGGCCTCCACATTCCTTTTGGGTTTGTTAGGTTGTAATAGTTTATTTTGATAACATCTGCAGAGGTCTTATGTTTTAAATTGATATTAAAATATTAAGGAGAATATTGATATTGTTATTAATGTATTATGAAGCATTAAGGTCATATTTACTCAATATAAATGGCAATAATTAATGTATGTTGCATGAGAGTGACTGTATGTTAGTGTTATAGATCGACGAAGCCGGTTGAAATCCGTGACGTGACTTACAATAACAAGGGACTTTTATTGTGAAGGTGACTTTAATACTGAAAATAATAGACGGGAAATCTTATTGTGAAAATACTTGACCGGAAATGGTGTTTTGACCCCCGGCAACAAAACTCAGCGAAGAAGAACATTCGCTCTCTTTCCACTGGAGGAGCCGATGAAGACCACGGCGTGAGCCTTGATTGTTTGTTTTACACTTCCTGCCCTTAAATGTTGATAACTTAATTCACGCGTGTCCGGAAGCCTGTTTTCCACCATCTGCGGAGTGCCCAGTTTCAGAATACCTTACAGGTTGTTGCTTTAAGCAGCGCCGTGCTCTTTCATTCAGGGCTCCTGCCATTAACTCAACAAGCAACTCGCCTTCTCTGTCACCGGCTGGTTTTAACAATGCATCATTACCTCGTTTCATTACTGAAGCGGTGTGTAACAATTAGTGTATAATCACCTGTAATTAAGAATCGTGGTGTTTTTCGTTAGCTGAGAAAAATCCATTTGTATCTACGTAGTGAGCAACTCTTCCACAAGGTTCGCCATCTCGCCAACAATGACACTGGATCTAGCTAAATTATTGATTGTCAAATTGATAACCCCCGACGCCCCAAACATGAGGAAGGACTGTTACTGGCGGATGTCTGCGATCTTCATTCTTTATAAACTTTACTCAGAAGTAAATATATATATATATATATTATTGACATGTTACATTTGTTTCCAGTAAGATTTTAACCCTCCTGTTGCCTTCAAATGTACTAAAATCTTTTACCCTTTAAAACCATCAGAAAATGATTAGAATTGATATTGTTTCCCAAGTTAAAGTGTCAGGTACTTTATGTTTGTTGACTACCTACATATTCTTCTTATATGTTTTGCACAGTAAAAACAGCCTGGGGTCAAATTGACCCCAAAGAACACCGATGCGTACAAGTTGTGTTCAAGACAGTGAAAACATATCATCATGTGAATTTTATGTTTTCCCAATTGTCCCCAAAAAATTAGGAAAAGTCATGAAATGTAACGCTTCGTGTCACGTTAACCGCTCACACCTGTGACTGACAGTCATGCCACAGACTCTGGAACCAAGAGAAGACCGACCTGAACTACAAGAGTGTCAATAACTGAGCAGGAAGGATGAGGAGAAAAGGCAAAGTAAGACTGAAACAGAGCCGTGGACTTTTTTTATTTTGTCGTGCTGTATTTCCCTAATTTCGGCTAATTTTGGCTAAGATATCCCCTCTAATCACATTACGTCCAGCGCAGTAACAATTCAACTGCACTGTGCAAAGTGCCTGTTGCAACACAAGAGCAACACGCTAACGACTCCGAGCATACAGTGGCGAAGAGATGGGTTGATTTCTTTTTTACGTTCTTGAACTAGAACAATTCTCCTCTCTTGTTCTTGAACTCTTAACCTGGTTGTTGTTTTCAACACTTTCAGACCTGTTTACTCGGAGCTTTTGAGGAACGCAGAAAATCACGAGAGACGAGTGTGCACTAAATCGATGAAATATAAAACGGTTTGAAGCTGTCCCTGACAAAAAATATTTTTCATTTATAATTTACACCAATGCTGTTACTCACTGTCGAGCTCGATGGTGAGATGCAACAGTCAGGTCAGAGGGAAGGGAAGACTCGTGTTCTGCAAACAGCGCTTCTTCGAGCTCTCTAGAGACCTTTAGACAAAACTCGAGTTATTCAACAGTCAAGGCTCAAAACTAAGTCTCGGGGCACACTGGCGGTTTATCCGAAAGACGATTGCAGTTTTGTCTATCCCTACAATTGAAGGAGAAAACCCAGAGGGATGCCTTTTAGGAACATATGTTCAGTTCGAGAGGTTTAATTGTCTCGGTTTTGAAAAAAAATAGTGTCACGTTTGTTTCTTGGAAAAACTTTAACAATGACAGTCGACTTAATATTTATGAGCTCAGTCAAATGGACCTTTTACTTTAAAGTTGCCAATGGCTGAGCTTTGAGGCTAATTTTCGATATTTCCTCAGAAGTAGGACACTTCCCCACTCCATTGCTTTTGGATAAATACTCATTGAATTTGTTCATGGAAAAACAAGAAGACCATATTTATATTTTTTGAGGTGCTTACTGCATTAGGGATAGCTGTTGTATCTGACGTCAGACTTGAGGGCGTTACCTCAAAAACATTTGCAAAACTTATCAGTTAGTTAGTCTTCAATCTTTAAAGTTCAGCATATTATGCATATATGTTAATGTAACCAAGCGTTCTGGGTTTGTGTGCCTGGTGCACTTATCACACGAACAGAGTCGGGAGGACAAACGTGTCGCTCAGCCCACGGCTTCACTCTCTCTCTTTATTTTCCTTCATCCTCTGTTACCTTTTCTCTCTACCCGAAGGAATAAATCATCTGCAACCCCAAAACACCTGAAGCAGTCTGTTACATCAACATCAATTTCAATTGATAGTGTCGATCCTTCATCCTGAACTTTAATCACATCTTCTATCTCTGCTGTCACGCTCTTGAAAGCAGTTGATTTTAGGATCAGAGATCAAGATTTTCTTTTTAACAGTTATGACGACGCAGCATAAACAGAACTACATTTAGCTTCTGAACAAGGTCAATGTTTCAGATGCGTGGAATGGACACGTGAAATATGTGAGTGAGCCTCTATAATCAGAACCAAGTTGTCAAACTTTATCATTCTTTTTAATCCAATCCAAATTTTGTAGAACTTGAGTCCACATTTTGATGCTGGTCACATTTTTAATTCAATGTGTAAAGCTTGCAAACTCTTCTGGATGACTGGCGAAATACATCACTTCATAGTGTATTTGACAGGCTGTAAAAGGGTCTATTGAAGGAGCTCAGGCTTGACCACACAACCAAAGCTTGTTGAACTGGCTTTAGCATGGTAGGTACACTGCAAAAATTCAGCCTTAAAAAACAAGGGGAAAAAAAGGAATAATATGAGGGAATATTACTTGAAATAAGCCAAATTAACTGCCAACAGATTAGGACAATTTGACTTGGCAAGATTTCTTAAAACAAGTGAAATGCTCCAACATTAAAACTGCCTTGTAAGAAGAAATATCTTGTCAGTCAAAAAACAAGCATAGATTGCCTTAATTTAAGATATTTTATCTTACTTAGATTTAAATTTTTGCAGTGATATAAGCTCAGTGTCAGAAATATCATCATTTCACTGGACACAAACAGACATGATTCCCATATTAACACAGGAACGAAATTTACAGATTGCGAGAATACCACGCTCCAATGTCGTTTTAAAACTAGCTACTGTACAATTAACCAAAACAGCAGTGTGAGGACAATCACACCATCTATTAGGGCGACTAGCCTGTGGAGCCCAGAGACCTTTTCAGCCTTGCGTTAGCTCACTTTTAATGTCAGGTAATGTAATGACATTGGGTTTGTAGCTTTCAGGCTTTAATTTATATTAAATTGTAGCTGCATCTTTGAGTAGGCAACTGTACAATTTGTCAAGCTAATTAAAATGAATGCTTATCTGTAGAAGGTCAAAAAAAACTATCTGTGAGTGAGAAACTCTACAGTAAAATGCATAAAGTATAATACATCTCTTGTTCTACAGTTTTTATGATGATCTTACAGCTTAAGACACCAGACAATATCCCACATCCGGTACAGGTTCATGTCTTAGCTCTGGCTGACATCATTTAATCTGAATGGTAATAGAGATGACCCGCAGTTATTAATGTAGGCTGAGTTGTCTCATTATGTGCTCAACACGGCTGCCATGAGAATAAGTGATACAGCTTCCTTTTTGCCTTTAACATTATTGTTTTGCTCCCTTCGCCGCTCTACCAGGGGCTCCTCTCTGCAGTAGCTTCAAGCAAGACATGCATAATTCATTTTTTGAAACAGACACAATGAATACCAATTTTTTCATATTGCCCAGCACCGTCATCAATTACGATTGCTTAACCTGAGGTCATTAATGTTATTGGAGGCAATATGTCTGCAATACCAAGCATTCAGTTTGGTTTGTTGGCACAAAGGTTAGCCAGAGGTCTACAGGCATTGGTCTGCGTCTATCATTGGGAGTGACTTGATGACTCTGTCGTCGTAGAGGCAGTGTGTCTGCTTGCCCTGCTGCATTCTGGGAAGCAAGACACATTTGCATAGTTCGAAATTATTTGCTGACGGTTTGATTTTTTTCTAACGGCAGTCTCTTTGCCAGAAGGAATTTGAGATCAGTGACTAGATTGGCATGAACCTCTGGAACATGCATAAAAATAGACGTGCATATAAATAGGCATTGTGGATAGACAGCCATGCGATGGTGCTGGGAGCATTACGCTTTACATTGGCTGCTGGATTTGCAAAGATGGAGCAGGCTCTCTAAACCAACACAGCCTTGAACACTCATGAGCAGCTGTTCTCAATATCGGAAAGACAATGCTGCCAATTATCAGCTCGGTCTTTACAAAGTGATTCATTTTAAATTAATAACACACAGACACAAACATGAATAGAAACTTTCAAGCCCTGTAGGCATTAGTCCCCTCTGCTCGCATTTCCAAAGTCAGTCCCTATTTATCCTTTTTTTCATCGGTTGGTTCCTTTTCAATCCTTTGATTACACAAGGAAGTTTAGTTACCTCAGACCTTTGACGTCTTCGTTTGTAAGATAATTCTTTCATTAAATCCTTCAGCTGCACTGTCTGCCTGACTGGTATGTGCTGTATGTGTAGCCTATTGGGACATATATTACATTGCCATTGTTGGTGAGACTTCAGATGTTCATTTCCAATGACTGCTTCTATGTAATTGTTTGCACATGATAAATAATAAACTGGAGTTGTGTCAGAATAGCTGTGTAAAAAGTACATACATTGAGGCTTTTTTCTTTGGCCACCTGGGTGGGTGCAACAGACTGTAAACCCAACTGACGTTGTATCCCCTCAGGTCCATGTAGCACATGTGTTTGTAATAGATTGGCCTTTACACATCCATCTGACTCAACGCAAGATTAGCCTTCCTTTTGGAGACGTGTCTGGCCACATTAACAACTATAGTCCGACTTTCCTTTCCTTTGAGCTCAGTTTTAGTCTCAACCAAGTCCTGAGGGAAATATTATCTCCACAAGATAAGTCAACTAGTGGAGATTCAAGGAAGTTAGTAATCTCAGCTAAAATAATCTAGTGTCATATATCCTCTCGTAAAACTTTTCTAACGGGATTAAGCAAATGATATAATGGCGACTTGTTCCCCCCTGTTTCCAGTCTTCATGCTAAGCTTAGCTGGCTGGCTGCAAGCTCCAGCTAAGTATGTACTGGACCAACATGAGAGTGTTATATATCAGCTCATCCAAATCTCTGCAAGAAAATTAAGTGGAAAAAGCACATTTTCAATACAAGATTCAGTCTTTTTCTTTGTTTAAACCTGGTGCAGGATGAACAGGACGTGTTTCTTTTCTAAAATGCTTTGATATTATATTGGACCTTTAGTTATGAATGGCAATCTTTGTTTTTATCATTCTGTTCATAGTTAGGTTAATGAAACTGACCTGTACTGTTCTGCATTCGTTGGATCTTTTCCAGAAAACAAAGCTATGCAACAATATGATCAGTCTTGCAGAAATCAGTCAATTAATGTGGCCTTTTGTAACAGATGCAGAAGGCTTCACATTTCCTTTGACACTTCCCACTCTGCTTACCATCAATAGGACATATATTCCCTTGGTGAGCACATCTGTGAACAGATGCCTCTCAAATACATGGAACCGTTTAAACCTGCATGCAATATGTGGCATGTTGTGCTAAAAAACATTAATTTTACTGAAATGCATCTGTAGATGAGCGCCTCCATCCAGAAATTTCAACCAAAAAATGTCTGACAACTTGTTGACCCCCAAAGGGAGCTTTTTTATTTGACATTCTTTTCAAATCAATTAATGAGGACTGGGCCAGAGAAGAAAACATTCATGACTTGGAGTGTGCAGAATAACATACATCACAGTCTTTCATTCACCAAGACTTTGAAGTTCCCCTCCAGTAACCTCACAATAAATTTGAGAAACATCTAAATGCCAGCAAGTAAATTGTCAGTTCAGGAGACAAAGCATGAGTAATAACAGGATCTTGCCAACATAAAAAGATGGAAAGCTGGATGTGAACTTCTGCACATCTGAAACTTATTTTGACCGAATTTGTGATGTAACTTCCTGAGACCCAGCCCTTTCATTTGTTTCCTCTGTGATGGACATTTGGGTTTTGCATCTCTCCTTTTTTAATCATTTGAGTTCTCCTATCAAGCCCAGCTTTCGAGTGATAACACATTGGTAAGCGTGGGATGATGAAATCTTCCTCAAACCAAGAAATGGACATTGCGCATGGTAACTCACTTATTTGATGTTGCCATCACAAACTCCTGGATCCAATACAAGTCTAACAGCAAAGCGCTTAACCGACCAGCGAAGAAAACCCAGCAGTACCTGGACTTCAAAATGCAGCTGGCTGAAGATCTGTTGGATTGTCCAGAGCAGCTTGATGACAGCAGTGAAGAAGACAGTGAAGAAGAGTATGCGCCACCAACCAGAACGAGGATCCTACAACCAGAGCGATCTGTGCGTGGACGAGGAGCCAGGCACACGTCTGAGATGATGGACATTAAGCATGTAGAACGATGTAGAAATAAGGGCTGCAGAAGAAAGACGGACATGAGTTTTACCAAATGTAAGACGTTCATCTGCATTCCAAAAAACTAAATGTTTACAGGAATATCACCGCTAAAAATAAAACAAGCAAATGAAGAATGATGAACGATAGAAGATTAGATTAGGTTTACCAAATAATTTAATCAAAATTAAAATTAATATATGTTCTATTTTTATATTTTTATGTATAGAAAACGTACAACCATCCTTGCAAACCAACAATTTAGAAAATACAGATGGATGAATGATTTACTTTTATCGTCAAGTTGAATGTTTAATATCAATCTACAGGCATAGTTATTTTTTTATCTGGCTGTCTTCACACAAAAAGTGTCCTGCGGTCCACTAGACATGTTGTAAAATAAAATATGTAAATTATTTTAAAATGTTTAAATTGTAAGATGTTTTTCTAACTAGACATATTGTAAATATTAAGATGTTTTTCTAACTAGACATGTTGTAAAATAAAAAAATTAAATTATTTTAAAATGTTTGAATTGTAAGATGTTTTTCTAACTCTAAATAGGTAGGACATCACACAAAATAAGAAGTATGAAGACAATAATTTCCTTCAGTGGGACTAAGTAAAACAATTTCCTCATATTTCTAATTGAGCCAATAGTATTATTCAAACTGTCATTGTTCGGTGATGTGTGTGACACCGAGTCACTGCTGTGTCTCACACTGCTGTCAACCTCTCGGCTTTTTTGTGTCACACAGCAACAGTGAATCCACAGAGTTGTGGTTCTGTCATTGTGAAAAAAGTCATTTCTCATTTAAATAAGCTGAAAGTTATATTTGCAATGCATTTTGACATCTGTTTTCATGTCGGTGGAATCTACATCCAGACAAGAAAATAACCTATATTTGCAACATGTTGACATGACAGACTACTCAGACATTACTCGATACCGGCAGGATACGATGACACAGATAATGCTCTCCGTAGTAGAATATGAATTCCTTCCCGTGTCAGGGCAAAAAGCTCACACACAGACAGAGACACTCACACACACACACACACAGAACGCCCTCAGGCAGTAGCTCTGTCAGCAAAAGAGACAGGTGTTCACGTCCCAGCACCGCAGTGATCCGGGAGCAGCTTGGGTTCATGCAGAGGGTCACGCAACTTCAAGGAATTGTCTAAAAAGAAATAACCAAAGACATTATTTAAAAGATTTACTCAAACTGGATTTTGGACATAATTGAAGTATAGTTCTAATCGTATGTAATAATACTAAAAAGGCCTGTGTTTGGACTCTAAAGCACAAATCTCGTCAATGTCAACTCACAGAAAGTATAAGCCTAAGTATAAACTATATCTGGATTAAAACACAGATTTGAACTTTAGTAGCACTTGAATGGCTCTTATTGTGGTACTTTTGTAGTTTGACTATGTTGAGGAAATGTTACTTTCTGTATTCTTGTTGTTCTTAGTTTGTACTCGAGGTTGAAATGCACTTATTGTAAGTCGCTTTGGATAAAAGCGTCCGCTAAATGACATGTAATGTAATGTAATAAGTCTCTCCTCCAACAATGTCCCAATATGTCCATTGGGTCACCATGTGAACCCGATCACAGATTACAACGTGGTCAGAGCACTAAGACGTTTCAGAGTTGGTGCTCATCCATGTGTAGAGTGTAAAGACTCGGCTGGAGTCGGTTTGCGTTGGGCAATCTCAGCGATCTAATTTCCTAGAGAGAGGTCCTGACATTGAATGACCTGAACGTGTGGTGGGGGCCGGTCTATTGTTTCCTCCCCCTCACACATGTGCTTGTGTAGCTGAGCAGGCTGCTCATCTCAGTCTGGCCCAGTTGACTGATGGATTTCCAAACTCTGCATCGGCCAAGGCTATTAAGTGGTCTGCTGGAGCGAAAGAGCTTTACCGTTGCCAACGTGCCGCTAATGGCTCAGCAGTTCCTGCCTGCTATTGTCTCAGACCTGTGTGACTAAGTTCATTTATTGCCAGACAAGCACAAACACATATATGCTGACACACACAACAAGTAACAAGCACGAAATACGGGGAATCCAATTTCTAACAGCCTCGTTTGTTCCCCTTCATTATCAGAGCAGCATTAAGACGAAAGAGGTCACCCAAAACGAATGAATTCCCCTCAGAAGAGTATTTTGTCTGCAGCTGCAGGAGGAATTCAGGCACTCTATGAAAACTTCTTCTGTACTTAAAATCTGCTACAGGCTTCATCCATCATGTGTTTGAAATCGCCAAGCTTTTTTAGCTTCGCATTGAAAATGCGGAAGGCATAAGTAAAAAAGTATTAAAACAAATTGCATGAAATTTGGTGGGATGATTGGCTATTATCCGGGGACCATTTGATTCGATTTTGGGATCGATCGGGTCAAAGGTCAAGGTCAAGGTCATGAAAAAGTTCAATCGTCTTGAATCACATGAAATTTGTTAGGATGATTGGTTATTATCCGGGGACCATTTTATTAGATTTTGGAATCGATCGGGTCAAAGGTCAAGGTCATGAAAAGGTCAACATCTTCTTTTTACCATAGCGCGGTCAATTTATATCCAATTGGCATGCAACTAATGCCAAAATGTTCATAATTCAACGCCCAATCTTATGATATGCGAAGGTATGCGCTCTACCGTGTGCCCGTTCTAGTTTATTATGTTGTTGAATTTTGATTACCCTATTCCACTTTGCGATTTTAGCAGTAAATCCAATTTGATGATGCCGTGACATCAAACCATTGACTTTGTATCAAAGCGGTGTGAGTCGTGTAATGCACCTTTGATCCCCCTTCAATACTTGCTCTACCTGGTTCTACATCTGCATTATTCATGGTCGTATTTTAGTCTTAGGAGAGATAAAGCTTGTTTCCACATTCGCGGTGACAAGCTGGATTGGCCCTGAGGATTTCAGGCCCTCTGTGATTTAAGTGCCTGTCATGGTTGGCCAAACACAGAACTGGATTTCCCTGTACAGAACAAATTGAATGCAGTTATTTCCCATAAGACCTTGTACACACACTTGGGACTTGCAGCAACATTTGAGAGACCAAAGACGAGCCAGGAAAAGAATTCAACTTACTTCTCTTCAATGAAATACAGTTAATTCAACAATGAACCTTCAGAATGAGTTCTAAGGAGAAACATATTGTATAGAAAAATACTGTATGTTCAAAGGACACATATGTTCAGTTCAGTTTATGTTGTATGGCACAAAAGTCACCAATGAGGCCAGGCCCTTGAGGCAGGACGCAAAAGAAGGAGGCAGGGCCGTGGGAGGGAGGCCAAATCAGACGGTATGCTGGAGCGTTATAACCGGACTCTGATTGGCCAGCTGGCCAAGATGCTGCTTTCTCACGAAGGTGAATGGGAACATTATGTGAACAGGGTTCTTACACATGTTGACTAATGGATTTCCATGACTTTTCCATGACTTTTCCATGACTTTAAAACCAAATTTCCATGACCAAACTGAAATCTCGGTATAAACATGAACAATTTAGAAAATTTTGCGTATTGAGAGCGTACGCCGGCTTACATTTTGAACGTCTTTCTTTAAAAAACATGAATTATTTCAAACTTGGCGTGAATGAAAATGTGATTATAACAGATTTCCATGGCTTTTCCCAAACTTTTATGATTTAAGTTTTTTCCATGACTTTTCCAGGCCTGGAAATGACCATTTGAAAATTCCATGACTTTTCCAGGTTTTCCATGACCGTACGAACCCTGTGTGAAGCAGGTGACATTTGCCCACAACACACCCAGACATGCCAGCACTCGTTTCACCCCTTTCTCCCTCATGCACGGAGGTGAGGCACGAGGTCCAGCTGAGGTTCTTATTCCCAGCAGGGTCCATATGTCTCTGGAGTATGTGCCATCCCTGGTGGGGAGACTGGAGAGAGCCTTCAGTCTTCATGCTACAGAAGCTCATAAGAGACAGAAACTGTGCCGTGATGAGGATGTTTGCCATCGTCCTTCAGGAGGAGCGCGTTAGTGCGGCTTAACAACCCGACTGAGTCGCATCAAACTGGCGCCTCACTGACTGACTGTCACCCCCAGGACTAACTCCTCTTCTTGCTCCTTCCTCTCTCCTCCTCCTCCTCCCTCCTCCTCCTACCTCTTCCCTCCTCGGGTTCCTCCTTCTCCTTCTTTAAGCTCCTCCTTCTCATTCATTCATCTCTCCTTCTCCTCCTCCTTCACACACACTTTAACATACACTTTAACTCAAACACACGTCACATGTAACATGGACTTTAACTTAAACACACGTCAGTAGAAACATACATTTAGACACTTAACGTTATTTGTTGTTCAGGCACTTTATCTTTGTCTTTATCTTGTCTTGTACTTGAGTTTATGTTGATTGTTGTTTGTCATGTCAAATGTTGCACCTTCCGACAAAAGAAATTCCTCGTTTGTGTAAACATTCCTGGCAATAAACGGTTTCTGATTCTGATTCTGATCTGTTTCTGATGGACCCCGACGGGGTTGAGCAGGATCTGGCTTCAGGCGACCGGCTGGACCGGGCCCAGGCGGTTCACCATGACAGGTTGAAGCGGTACACTCTGCCCTGACTATCAATGGCTGCCCCTGATCCATCACCCTCCCTCCCTCCCGTCTTATCCACACATGCTCGGTCACAATACTATTACTACACTATACAGCGTGACGTATCTGTAAAACTTTAATTTTAACATCAAAACCAAAGCACGATTCATGTTTTTATGTTTCTTGTTTAAAGCACTTATCGAAAGATCATAGTTTAGGTTGCAAATAGAAAAAACTCTTGCAGACTGGAAGCATGCGACAGGTTGACACCCTTTCCCAAAATCCCCTAAACTGTACAAATCAAATTGTTTCTTGCAAAATTTAGAAGAAGAAAAGACCATAATGTGAAAGAGAGTGTAGTGAGAAACCACAGATAATGAATTATTACTTGACTTTTTAGTCTTTCAGGATTGGTGCACTTAGCACCTCCATCATTTTGGTTCGCTCGCTCTTTAATCGTGTTTCTCTTTGCAGCCGCAGCAGGCGGAAACAATATTTTAAACAGAGCTGGATTTCCCCATGCCTGGTGGATGTGTTAATAAGCCTCTGGCAAACACGTTCACCATATTTGTTTTACAAAGGTAATAATGTGTCTTGTGTTTTCCTCACTTGTTGAACTGCCCTTGCCTTCATCCAAGTGTTTGCAGTATTAATAATGTGTTATATGTTTCTAAGTCCAATGTTTCATCAAAGTCAACACTAACAGTAGCTGACAGTTAAAGAGAGAGCAACGCCATCATTAGAGATCAGGACGCTTAGACGCTCACTGCATGTGAGGAAGAGGTGTTAGAGGGAACTGGTAATATTCAAAAGATTTTTAGAGATAGAGAAGGAGAGTATGATCTAAGAGGGAGATGGAATTTCAAACAGCCGATTGTTCATACAACTCAAAAAAGCATGTGCATCTCTGTCTGTGGGGTGAAACAGTGGAATATTTTAACTGATGACATCAAGGAAAGTAAAAATCTGTTGATATTTAAGAAAATAATTTAAGACAAGACTCTGGAGAAGTACAAAGGTATCATCAATTAATGAAGCATCATAAGTAACGGTTAAGGGGGACACGTTTTTTGTTGTTTTGATTATTGTTTTATGTAAATATATGTATGTGTGTGGATTTATGTGTGTGTGTGTGTGTGTGTAGATGTATATGGGTTTGTGAATGTGTATGTATATGTGTGTATATATATATATATATGTGCATGTGTATGTGTATATATGTTTGTGTGTATATATATATATATTGTTGTATATATTTATATGGGTATATGTACAGTATATGATTCTCTGAATTAAGTTTTCTCGTGAAATCATAGGTCAGGGCACTTATAAGCTTGATAGCTTCAGCCTCGACCCTTTCGGTTAGCCGCTTTCTTCTTTTGTTGTAAAAAAATCTTGCTTTTTGTATATAACCGAAATAAAAATAAACTAAACAAAAAAAAAGAAGTAAAGTTACTGAACACGTTCATTCAATCTCTTTATATAACTTCTGTGATCCTCATCCACAGAGGAGACACACACACAACAATCAATAGTGAGAAATCTGACCTCAGCGTCGTCCAATATTAATGAGCATCTCAACACCTTGTCAAATAACTTGGGTCTTTGGGGGAATTAGGGCAGATTGAGCAGGAGTTGTATGGAACCACACGGAGGGCGAGAAGTGGGAGGGGCTGTGTGGTCCGTCCCGTCCTTTGTGGGGCGAGTTGGGGGGGGGGGGGTAGCTGCAGTGCTGCTTATCTGGCTGCAGAGCGCCGGGCTCCGTGCTGCTGCTGCCTCCATTGGCATGGCGATAGAGAGAAGGCCTGCCTTCTGAGATAAACACTCCCTGTGTTCTCCCTGCAGCCCGTCAGGCTTCCTGTTGGCTGCAGGTGTTGGAGAAAAGGTCCCACAACCATTAGACATCAATGCCTCCGCTGGTGACAAGTCGGCCTCCACGACTGGAGAAGATAGGAGGAATGGAGGGGAGCAGGTAGAGCGATGGCAGAGTAGGGGGAAGTGAGGACGAAGGGAGGAGGAATTGATGGAGGCACATTGTCAAAAAGAAAAAAAAAGCTTTTTTCTTATAATTTAGTGTAAACATTATATTATCAGCTGCCTGCAGTCAATTTGAGTCAGCCCTGAAACTTTCTTGAAACTTTTGGATTTGCACATTTGGATTTGTTGCCTGAGTTTTATTCTATTCCAGAAATATATCAGTTTATTTAAAATAGTTTTTGTTGAACCAACTGTTTCCCTCAGGACTCGAGACCTAAAAGGAGAGTGACATTCGTCAGATGGTCAGAGACACGACTCCAAAAAGACAATGTTGCTGTTTTTTCATTTACACTACACACATACACACACTTTGCATTTTGCACACTGTCTATATTTTATTTTATTTTATTTTACACTGCTGTATTTGCACATATGTTGTGTATATATATATATATATATATATTATTATTTTATTTTTTTAATTTTGTATTTTATATTTCACTTTGTATACTTTATGCACAGTCACTGTTTCTTTCTTTCTTTCTTATATTTATATTTTATTTATTTTATTCTCGTGTGTTTACTTTATTGGTGCTACTGTGTCGAAAAATTTCCCCTTGGTGATTAATAAAGTATATTTCTATTCTTCTATTCTTCTTCTTATCTAACTTATTACATACTATTTGTTTTATTGTATTAAAATACATTTATGTTGTGTGCAGTGAACTGAAAGTTCAGTCAAAAGCACGGCGCTCCACTTCATCGTACCAGTGAACACGTTATGATTTGCAGCTGCTGGGATTGTGAAAGAGGGTCAAGCAGACGTCAAGAACAAAAAAGTACTGCTTTTTTTCACAATCTGCTTCCAAGAAGGTTTGAATGCAGGTTTTGTTCCAGGAGACACGAGAGATTAATTTTTTTTGTCTATACCTTATAGTTATGTGGTGCTGATAACCGGCCTTAGCCAGACTGTACATCCCTCAGTCAGAGAGCCTTAAAGCTGTTCTGGTGGCCCAACACCTTACTAAAAGTGTTTTGTTTTTGTCATTTAAGTTGTTGGATGATCTGTGGATGTAATTGTTCTATGTTTTCAAGACCAAAGATTGTAAGTTGCACTGAAAAAGTATGAAAACATCCCATCCACACAAGTATTCCACTTTTTCCAGGAGGGAAACTGCAGCTAAACTGACTGCTGCTTTCAATTGTATTAGCTCAGCTTGCAAGCATGCCCTTATTGTGGGAATTATATTTACAGTGTAATTGTATTTAAGACTGGAAACAATATCTCAAGAGTCAATACCAGCCAGTTGACAGCATGATCAAATGAGTAACCTTCTCTAATGTACTGAAGGAAGACCGACTGAGGTGAGGTATAGAATGAAAAGAGACGGCAGAGGGAACCCCGAGAGTTTAGGATGGAGGGAGAGACAGTATGGGGAATCCTAATCCTAACTCCTTTCATGAGGCTCATTTCATTTGTACCGTCCCTACAACAACACACTCAGCTATCAGATTATTAGAAACACATTATAAATCCAAAATCACATAACTTCTGTGAGTTTGAGAAATTCAACAAATGAACATGTTCAGTTCTAGCAAAAGCTGAGTACCATCAATGATCCTGGAGACAGAAGGAGCAATATCTGGACAGTTGTCGCTCATGTGTGGTTTCTCCCCATTAAATGAGGGTTGTCGGTTCAATGCCCGGCTTCTTCAGTCCATTTGTTGAGTGTTATTGAGCAGGATATTCAACCACAAACTCAAATATGGATGAAAATGTAACAAACACATGGACCACAAACAAGCAAATCAACAACTAATCTGCTAAGTTACTAGATGCAAACTGTCAACTTGATGTATATATGGGCTACTACTTCAGCACAAGACGTACACATTGAGAGTATTAACTGTCTGAAGTGTGAGATCACAATCAGCAGGGTGGGACGGGAGCGGCATCCTTACAGTTTGCCAGGGAAGTGTGCCATCTGTGGAAATCTGAGGTCACCGTGAAAGTGCAGAAACCATCCACTTCAGGGCCACAGCGAGAAGGACACTGAGCTGGCACCAAGAGCACCTGGCCCTGCCAGACTGTCAGCTTGTTTTTTTATGCAGGACAATAATTTGCAGCAGGACAGCTCAGTGCGACTAACAAGGCGAGGAGAGACGGACTGTCTGGAGAAAAAAGAAAAAGTGATCTAATAAAGATTCACATGACCTTCCGCCATCTTTATCCCCTGTGAGGCTTTCCCAGTGGAGTAAACCAGGGACGGTGTTTTCTCCCCTGCCTGCTGTCACCTCCCTCCCAAAGCCCCCGGGGAGACATTAATGATGCTGGAACACAATCTCAGAGAGAATTCTGATTTAAAACCAGAATGCACTAAAGTCCTGGCTGGCAAGTTACTCACACACTCTGGTACGGTGCTTCAAAAATCATTCCTCTAAGAATAATGATTTGATAAACTACATCACTGCAAATGAATACAGAAATATATGCAAACGTATCAAGGTTGTGGTCAACTATCGTTTGCAAAAGTCATTTCTTGCTTACAGATGAAAGCCTTTACCCATTGCACTGAAGCGGATGGTCTAAGCGGGTGCATCTAGCAGGATGTGGCACTGCACTAAAATATTAAAGCACATTGTCCATGAACATCTCGCTGCATATTGCTGCTTTAGTTTATTAAAACCAGAGAGTTACTTAGGGTGTCACAGAGAGAGAGAGAAAGAGAGAGAGAGAGAGGGAAAAGGGAAGTATTTTCTGGAGCTCCTATTAGTCTGCCAATTTAATTAATAGACATCCTGTCCTTTGGCTCTCCTTTGAAAAGAGGAAAGGCGGAATGCAGAGGCGGCTAAAGACATTGTAATTAGTTATTGAGTGGCGCCCGGCCTGCTGCAGCGGACAATGTCAGCCAGTGTAACATGAGAGATTCACTGGTTGGGGGACATTAGTCTATTTGCTTTCTGTCGCCTCTCAAGACACCCATGGCAGTTTTAGATAGTGTCAAGCCGTCTGGCTTTGGCAGTCTATTGGCAACATTCTCAGGTCCAAATGGGGAAAATAGAGCTTAACCTTAAGATCAATAGAACCTTATATCTTTGGGTAAATAAATCAATCGCTTTTTGCCACGTACAGCGACCTTTCTATTTCACAGCCGTCACAAACAAGGCAGCAAATGTCTGAAATGCTTGACGTCTGCCAAGTACGGAGGTCAAAAAATGAAGATTAATCGGCATCAACCTCCTCATTCATCTCTCCTCCTCCTCCTCCTCCTCCTCCTCCACCTTCACACACACTTTAACATGCACTTTAACTTTAACTTTAACTTAAACACACGTCACATGTAACATGCACTTTAACTTAAACACACGTCACATGTAACATGCACTTTAACTTAAACACACGTCACATGTAACATACACTTTAACACATGTCACATGTAACATGCACTTTAACTCAAACACACGTCACATGTAACATGCACTTTAACTCAAACACACGTCACATGTAACATGCACTTTAACTTAAACACACGTCACATGTAACATACACTTTAACTTAAACACACGTCACATGTAACATACACTTTAACTTAAACACACGTCACATGTAACATACACTTTAACACATGTCACATGTAACATACACTTTAACACATGTCACATGTAACATACACTTTAACTTAAACACACGTCACATGTAACATACACTTTAACACATGTCACATGTAACATACACTTTAACTCAAACACACGTCACATGTAACATGCACTTTAACTTAAACACACGTCACATGTAACATGCACTTTAACTTAAACACACGTCACATGTAACATACACTTTAACACATGTCACATGTAACATACACTTTAACACATGTCACATGTAACATACACTTTAACACACGTCACATGTAACATACACTTTAACACATGTCACATGTAACATACACTTTAACACACGTCACATGTAACATGCACTTTAACTTAAACACACGTCACATGTAACATACACTTTAACACATGTCACATGTAACATACACTTTAACACACGTCACATGTAACATACACTTTAACTCAAACACACGTCACATGTAACATACACTTTAACTCAAACACACGTCACATGTAACATACACTTTAACTCAAACACACGTCACATGTAACATACACTTTAACTCAAACACACGTCACATGTAACATACACTTTAACTCAAACACACGTCACATGTAACATACACTTTAACTCAAACACACGTCACATGTAACATACACTTTAACTCAAACACACATGTCACTAGAACATACACTTAGACACTTTAAACGTTCTCTGTTGCACTTTATCTTTGTCTTATCCTGTGTTGTATTTGAGTTTATGTTGATTGTTGTTTGTCATGTCAAATGTTGCACCTTCCGCCACAAGAAATTCCTAGTTTGTGTAAACATTCCTGGCAATAAAAGGTTTCTGATTCTGATTCTGATTCTGATGTTTTCAGTAAAGGAGCAACATATGTTCGGCTAAATGAATGGAAACACCAGCGGTATTGCACAAAGTGAAGTAGCAGCGTGGAGACGGGAACATCTTGGCAGCCCCGTTTGTTACACAGCGAGGAGAGAGGGAGCTCCGTGGTGCGGAGCGTTGGGAACAGGTGGGCGGCTTGTCTGCGTGTGTGAACGCGTGCATATGCACAGGTGCAATATGAAAATATGCGCTGGGGCTGTGTGTGTTGGAGCATGTGGATGCGTTTGTCGGCGGGTCCCAGAGGTACACAAGTGCAAAGGAGAGAAATATGCTGAGCTGGCACAGCGGACGCGTCTAATGCCGGATGCCTGGGCGCTGGTGAAGTTTGTGTTTCCCCGTTGGCTCAGCGCTGGACAACGATCACAGGGAGGAAGAGGAGGGCCTCCCGGGGCAGGGAGGAGGAAGATGTGGGAATATAACTGCTGGAGGTTTATGTGACAACTGGTATTTATAGGCAAAGTGTCAGTCTGGATCCAATAACAACTGGATTTACATGATACTACTACACAGGTTTCCCATTTGATATGATATGATATATTCCTTTATTCGTCCCACAGACATTTCAAAATCACAAAACTAAATACAAAAAAACTAAATACTAATACTAATACTAAATATACAAGGGGAAAACAAAGTAAAGAGTCGATGTTGCTTTTTAATAATAAGTCAGACAATGATCATTCCCCAACTTTAACCTTTAAGCAACCAAAAGGACAAAGCCTCTCGAACCTTAGCAAGTTGGCCACTTTAACCGGAATTTTCCTTCAACATAACAAAGTAATTTAAACATGAAACCTTTAACCAGAGGTATAAAGCACTCTTACAAAGGACTGTACTTTAATTAGGCATTCATTAATGCAATATAGATAAGCATTATAATACTATGAAGATCTTTTGGAGTGGTGGTTGTCATTACAAATGTGTCATTATTAAAAGTTCATGGCTCTAATATGCTGTCAAATCTGTAGTTATAAACGTTCATAAGTTGTTAATAAATTAATTTTGGTTAAAATGCTCTTCAGCTATTTTCAAAACATTAAGTAGGTAAACAAAGAATGTGCTGCACCTGCGACCCAAAAGGTCGTTACTATAGCAGCAAACACCTATTTGCAATGTTTAGATCTAGTAAAGTAATGATGCTCTCCCTTTGTGCGTGTGTGTGTGTGTGTGTGTGTGCGTGTGTGTGTGTGTGTGTGTGTGTGTGTGTGTGTGAACTGCTTTCAGACCGCCCGACCGACAGTAGTGGAATCGTCTCAGTCTCAGACATTTACCATCATCAAATTACAATTTACAACCCCTCCAGTGACTTCTTAGAAAGTGCTAGATTTATGATATAATAATCTAAATTGTATTAATCTAAAAGCAGGGCTTCCAAAAAGTGAATCCGACATAATACCGATATCTGACAAACCCATGAATGCGTTCATTGCTCTATTACTCACTGTCTGCTGTTAACTTCAGCCTCAAAGGGCATCACCACTGCGTGTCTACACAGTGGAAAGACTGCTTCAAATCCTACAGTTGTTGGCTGTATTATAGTGGATTTGTTTACGAAGTTGCAGCAACAACACTGACACTGCTGCTAAAGAATCAACCTGAAACATTTCGCTGACAATAGCTCGTGAGATTATTTGCACAGACCTGAGATAGGTCTGTTTATTCAGGGGATTTGAAGAAAAGGATACGAGCACAGGCACAAATCCCTGAAGAAGTGAAGAGATTATTTTCTTTAGAGAGACACTCTTTGTTCTGATGATAAATGCTCCGTTTTCTGAAACAACATATCAGAAGTTCTCCTCTAGCCCCGTGACTTGGCACTTTCCTTCCAGCCCTTGACAGTGCAGAGGTTACTGCTAATCTCCGTCTACACAACCTTGGCCGCTGTGAAAGACATGTGGGCCTGGACTTGCCGCAAGAGAGGCTCCTTTTCAAATCGCAGGTCAATAAGAGGGACTCTAATTGAAACAGACCCAAAGATCTGGCCAAGAGAGAAGTGCCATGTTATTAACTGATCTGCAGATAGACTTGTTGACTTTGAAATTGAGAGGGAAAAGTGATGCTAGATAATCCATTGTCCCCTCCTACCACCTCCCCCTGGATGCAAGACTGCCAGCCTGGCTTCGACTGCAGCTCCTATGGAGCCAGCAGGCCGGGTGTCACCGGCTGAGCCGCGCAGCAGGTGCAGATAGACAGGAGGGGTGACGTGCTCAAAGTATTTCACACTAATAACTTGACGGTTTTGATGAAATCAAAATCGACACCGACACATGCAGAGTCATGAGGAATAAACGCCCCGCGGTTACTTGAGAGTAAATAGTATCTACTCGGTTTGTCTCTGAGATAAATATAGGGCTGTGTGTGAGCATGGATATGCGATAGTCAGGTTCAATGTGTGTGTGTGTGTGTGTGTGTGTGTGTGTGTGTGTGTGTGTGTGTGTGTGTGTGTGTGTGTGTGTGTGTGTGTGTGGGGTAGAAGCCCTACTGGAGAGACTTGTGATGATGATGATGATGATGATGATGATGATGATGATGATGATGATGATGATGATGATGATGATGATGATGATGATGATGATGATGATGATGTCGACGATGGTGACTATGGGTCAGTGGGTAGCAGGCCCGTCTTTCAATCACAGGGTTGGAGGTGCAAACCCCGCCCGAGTCGGTGTGTCCTTGAGCAGGACACTTGACCCTGTGTCTAGCTAAATGACATGTAATGTAATGATGATGATACGTATGAAAAAGACGCAGAAACAGAGGTCGAGTCGAGCTCCGCACAGGTGTGTCTCCACGGTATAGTTGACACGAGACCCTTTCCACCAACAATCCTCCCAAACTGAGTAAACACCTCCAGAACAACACGGGGAGAGAGCCATGTTCTTCATTTGGGAGAACTTTAATTTCCCTCCTTGTAAAGCAATAAGTATGGGACATCACAGCAATGTCAATATAATATTGAAATGTTTTCAGGGTGGAATTAGAGTGTGGAATGAATCATCAACAAGCCAATATGCAGGTCCCTGATTATATTTGCTGTACATAAGGCAACATAAATCATTGTGAACCTCATTAAATGCCCAGCAAGCTCAGTAATTTCCCAGGGAAGCCGCTTGGCTCGGAGCCCCCGAATCCACGCGACTGTCTTCGGCCTCGGCGAGGCCTGGCGATGCAGACTGGACGAGCGAGAGAGAGAGAGAGAGAGAGAGAGAGGATCAGAAAGAGGCCGATATAGATGGAATCAGAAAGAGAAGAGGGAGGGAAAGATGGATGACTGGGTCTTGAATCATGAGCTCTCCTCTATCTCTCTTCAACCACCGATAGCGAGCGAGGGAACAGTGGCCCTGTAGTGATGGCACTCGGCTCCAGACTCATCTTAGATAATAAGCACTCCAAGCTTGCACTCACACTGTCAGCATATTTCACACAGTACCGTGCTTTAATACCGAGTTTTATTTATTTATTTGTTTGCATATGTTTGCGATCACATCGTTGGGTCTCCTGTTTACGTGGATCCTGTTGCTGCTTCTCAATCAGAAAGGGTTTGTGCATTATTGAAGAGGTCTCCAAACTCTCCATCGTGGAATATGCCTAATATGAACTATTGATAAACTCTGTCAAATTCATTGAATGTATTTTAATCCTATTCTGTCCTTCTGGTCACATGACATCTATTGTTCTGTCCATCCTGGAGAGGGATCCTCCTCTGTTCTCTCCTGAAGGGTTCTTCCCTTTTTTCCCCCTGAAGGGTTATTTGGGAGTTTTTCCTGGTCCGATGTGAGGTTTTGGGGCAGGGATGTCTATGTGTACAGACTGTAAAGCACTCCGAGACAAATTTGTAATCTGTGAAATTGGGCTACACAAATAAACTGAATTTAATTGAATTGATTGCACCCATTTCCATCCTTGTAGTCACTCCAGTAACATGCTACATTGGAGAGGCATCCGTATCCAAGAATGTAGATATTAAGTTTCCAGAGTTTATATCGATTGAGCAGAAAAAGGCTTCTGCTCTTCGATGGCGCTCTCGAAGCTGAAGGATAATTGCCTCCTCCTAATAAACATGCGTGAACATTAAATCGTAGTTACATCAACGACATTTACATTTTGAGTTATGCGAGAGGCGGACGTTTTTTTGAGAACAAATTGTGCCTGGAGGCAGGACTTTGGGGAGATTAAAGTAAAGAAAAATATTATTCTGAACTGAAATATTATTTCAGACCTGTACTTATGGAAACAACATCAACTGATAGCGTGCTCTAGGTATTTGCACCAGATACAGACTGTAATGCTGCGTACTTGTCTGACATGCAAAAAGCTTTTGAACAAATCCGTAATCCGTTTTTTCATTAATGTGTAAATCTTGATTTTAATCTAAAATATTTTGTCCTGCCTCAATCCTATTTCCCACCTCCGCAGCTTTAAGGTGACATTTGTGTCTTTGATGTGCTTGAATGACATCCATTCAGTTTTGAATAACTTTACCAGTATTTTGGTTTTAAATCAACTGTTTCTATTGATTTGTGATAGAGTTTACACGCTGTGGTTAAGATATCATCCGAGGCACAGAAATAATCGTATGATTACAACTCTCGGTAATTTCATCCTCTCCGTTTATCATACAAAGCTGGTGCCAAAACTAACTTGAAAAACTAAATGCTTATTTACAATTTACCAAAGAACAAATCACAAAATAGAAAAAACGCCTTCGGGAATCATTTGATGTCGACTTTCCGCGTTCCCAGCCGCCAAGCCAAGCCTCCACTCCGTCTCTTTAATTGAGGTTTCTGTGATTCATCAAGAATCTCCAACCGGCCCACTCAGGTCAGTGTTTTGCCCGAAGAGGAACACGGCGATGGTAGCTTTCACTCAAGAGAGGATTATCTGACTAAAATGGGAGCAGTGTCACATTTGGCCTTTCTGTACGTCTCCTCAGCCACGTTCCCTCTTTCTCAGAGAATATAAACAAACGCCCCTCTACATCCTTTCCCTAACCCCCCCACTGCATCACCCATCTACACACCTGCTCCCACTTCTCTCCTCTGCTCTGGCTTTCCCCGCCCACCTCCTCAATCACACACCTGCACCTCATTCCCTCTGATTAGATCCAGCTCCGCACACCGACCTGCTGTCACCTGGCTGTCTGACCGGCTACCCAACTGGGACTGTTTGGGAAACTTAAAACAGCTAAGCTCAAAATTAAACAGCACAATGTTCTTCTTCCCCGTAGTGCTATTTATCAATCCAGATGTGTTGGTCTAAGAAGCCATGAAACAGCAATGTCTTATTACAGATATCTTCAATCTTGGTCTGCGATTGAGAGCTGGTCAAGTTATTCCTTACTACTGATTTAGGATCAGTTGCCCAGAAAGTTGCCTGATTCTACCAACATGATGCAAAAAAATATATATATATATATATATATATATATATATATATATATATATATATATATATATATATCTGCCTCATCCTTAACATACCTGTAGAAACCTGCAATGGTCCTCTAACCTAGATTCCCTGAGCCTTATTCCTCTTCGAGGTTCAACTAAGTCGATCTAATGTCCTAGCCAGCTTGAATTAACCTGATGATTGAAGTCAGGCTGTCTTTGTTTCTCAAAGGCTGATCAAACAACCTCTTTTTTCTTTTTTTTTACCTCTTGTAATGAATAGTGATAGGAATGCATTTTCATTAAATGGTGAAATATTGAATAACTCAATTACCTGTAATTCCATAAAAGCCCTTGATTGCGTTTACTCGGACATGGCCAGGAAACGTAATGAACACATCCAGAAGTTTCTGAAGCGCCAGATGACCTTTACGAACAGCATGGTGTTCTGTCATTTTTTGCTGCCTTGTCAGAATTTGCTACCGCTGCATAAACCGATAGGTATGTCTATCGATTCATGCTACCATATCAAAAAATGCTACTTTATGGTTTTCTACATCTGTACATCAAATAAAGGCATGAAGTAAGTGTTTTCTTCTGTCATGAGTCTAATTATAAAAAGTGTAATGCAATTGATTTATATCAGGGGTAGCATATTGTGATAGTACACAGTAGGCTACATGCAACTACTCCAAATTTAACTTCAAGAGCAAAACTAAGCTATATGCTATCTATCTTAAATAAGCCAACGGTCATTGTACAATCTAACGTTACATGCTGAATGTAATTTGTATTCAGGCCAAAAGTCTAAATAATCGGGATTTTGAGGATGTCACTCCCCGTTATCAGACGTGCACCGACAGCCGGTTGCAAAACATTATGGGCGTGTCAAACAAACTCGGAAAATCGACTCGGCGCATGCGCAATACCACAAGGAAGCAGTTCTCGACAAGTAGCATGAAATGATAGAACAACGGCATGCAGTGACTTTCCTGATGTTCTCCGCATCGCCGACACAAGTCTACAGCAATGTACCACTCGCAAAAAAGCCCAAATCTATGCATGCAGTCTGTGAGTCAATGCCGGCTGCGTCTTGTGGTGTCGTATGGCTCAAGAAGGTCTTGTAAATAAATGATTCTTTGTTGGCAGAATTGGTTGCGCTCGTATAGGAAGTCAATATGACGTGATAACGGTTCTTGGCGATCCGGAAGAACTCTACCTATAAAACGCTAACCTCGCTAATATCGGTCCTTCATCAACGGGATCTCTGAGGAAGGGAGCTGCCTTTTTTCCAGGAAAGTGGCCAGCTTATCCAGCTAACTTAAGTTAACCTGCGCCAGAGCAGGTTCAAATTTATGGATGTGTTGCTATGGTAATTTTACCAAACTTGCTTTGTGGAACCGAACACCCGATATATGTAATCTTATCCTGAAAATTCTCAACTCAGTTAACCATGTACGAGTTCCGGGGCCTTGGTCTCAACTGGATCTGGTCTTGGACTTGACTTGATTAATGAAAGTAACGGACATGTTTTCTATCCATTTTTAATTCACATGTCCTTTATTTTCAAACCTTTTTCTTGTCCATTGTGCATCAGGGCAATATGTAATCAAGAGTAACTGCTGAAACCTTGCAATTCTCATGAACAATTAGTAGACTATATATATATATAATAAATAAACTGCTGTATAGAGACGGGAAACCATACTTTTAGATGGCAATAAATCATCATTAAATTTCAAAGCCTATTCAATTTCGTTGAGCCCTCATCAAAAAAACATAGTTTTGCAGCCGTGCTCAGTTAATATCTCATTCCTTAACACCACAAGGTTATGACAAGGAGCATGCTACTGCATGTGTATGTGACATATACATTATGTGAGAGAGAAGTAATATAATAGTGTTATGCTCCAGAATGGACTCTGGAGATCTCATAGAGGACTTGTGTTCCCAAATGACTTTCAAAAGGACAGGACATCCAATCCCCTCTTTTCTTGTTTTTACATCAACGGATGATTGGCTGCTCAAAGTCTCACTAAGCCACTCAAGGTCAAACCATCCTAGAAAGTCACCCTGCAGAAATGGCCATCTTAAAGTATTTGGCTTTTGGCTTGACATTCAGTCAATATCATTGAAGGAATGCTTCGAGATTTTGGGAAACACACTTACGTGCGTTCTTGCTGACAGTGAGATGAGAAGATTAATACCGCACTCGTATTACATCGGTTAGCTTAACACAGAGACGGGAAACGAGGAAAAACATTTCGCTCTGTCCAAAAGCCGCTCCGCCTGCCAAAAGAATCGAAAGCTTACGAGTTTCCAAAACACGCTTGAAAAAACATTTTGCGGTTTTACTGTCACAAAAATGTTTTTCAACATATAGTTTCTTGTTGCTGTGGCCAGCGATCTTTCTGAGAATGATTAAAACTCCACTCCTATGTGTGTGTGTGTGTGTGTGTGTGTGTGTGTGTGTGTGTGTGTGTGTGTGTGTGTGCGAGTGTGTGATCCTCTAATTGAAGGACGCTTCCAGTGTAAGTCTGGCTTGACAAATGATGAAGGCGGTTGATTACCTCTGGAATCACGTGATGTGTGTTGAGCGTGAGCACATTCTGTCACTTTTAAATTATTACGCGTAAAATACAGAGACACCACTCTGTGGTCACTTGTTCTATAAAGCACTTAAAATGACACTTAAAATGAAGTGGTTCCTGAATGGACTTTGTGCCATCACTCATTTCGTTGGGCCGAGTGTCACTTTTAATTCCGTGGTCGTGGACGTCTGACAGCGGAGCGCACTCGTCAACTGTAAATTGGTTTGTTTTGACTGACGCGCCATATTGACCCGACCACAGAGGAACGGCTCAGCCCTGCTGGCTGCTCGGGGATCGACTGCTAAATGATCGCAGCATGTCAGCCGGAGCCGTTGCAGCAGTAATGACGACGCTTCGCTCGCTTCGTGCACCCTGCTGAGGTTGCAACCCGGCCTCCCTGAGCCAGAGAGGCCTCCTCGTCTTCTTCAGCTCGGCAGCTCGAGAGCAGGGACTGGATGTGGATGAAGAGGCGGCAGGGCGGCATTGGGAAGATATTCTGTCCATTGTAGCATTGTTCTCCCTTATTTTATTTGCTTTGTCTGTCGATTGTATTTATAATCTTATGTTTTTAGGCTTGCTCTTACCATCAGCATCTTTGGGACTGCAGATGAAAAATAGCCTCTTGGCTAACTCTGGCACATTTACAGAAATGTTTTTATCAATGTGCACTGTCCCTTATTAAATAAACCATATAAAAAAAGAGTCCCACAACAACAACATGAAGAAAGACAGAACTGATTGCACTAATTGTTGACTGTAAGGTGAAGACTGAAGGGGGAGGGGAGCGCGCCGACTAGCAACACGCCGCCATGTCACCTCATGAGAAAAGAAGCGTGGCTGAATAGCGGAGATTGATTTCCAGATGTGTACATGTGAGTAGGCACACACAGATTGAGATGCAGATTCACAAGTCTCCCCACACATTTGCAAATAATTTTGCCCGATTGTTGCCCGATCCACTGCAAACCAAACCAGATCATGAACGTGCAAGTTAAACTGAAAACAAGATGTTGCAAAATGACACATTTTCGTATGAAACCACTAAAGGGTCATTTAGTTTTGACAGAATCGTCCACTAACAATACGTCTATACAGTAGAGAGAGACTTTCCATGTAACAGATAATTTTTCTTTTTTTATCAGTTTTGCTTTGTTTGTATGACGTGGAAATACTTTTCCTGTTCAAAATTCATCCCAACGTAAAACATCAAAGTAGTCACCTTGACTGAACTTTCTCAAAGTATTAAATGAGTCCAATAAAAATGCTGTTGTGCTCTTTCAATAAGATATCTAACATGACAATCAAGCCAGCTATTCAACTCATCAGTTATACAACAGACCTAAACACAAAGGAATTACATTTGAGGGATATCTTACCATGTTCAAGGTTGCACACATTGAACTCTGAGTATAATTAAGGTAATGAGACATTACTGATTTTCAATAGGTTCCACATCAGGACAAAGGTGATTAGCACATCCATCAGCACCCATCAGGACAGAGGTTGAATTATTAGTTTATTGATGCAGGTTTGGTGTAATGAGAACAGGTCATTGGTGAAGACTAAGTGCCCAACATCTGCAGCTAATAACAGTGCAATGACAGGAAGGTAATATGAAAGGAATATAAGAAAAAAAGACCCAATCTGTGAGGTGATGACATGCAAATTGCGACAGGAATACAGTTTGCATAAAATATATTAACACTGGGAAGATGGGAAGAAAAATATATCAGAATCTTTTTTTGTGGAAGGTAATGCAGAGTTTAAGGACACCGTTTGGCATGGCAGGCACCCTTCGCAGTGAGGTTCCCAGACACGGGGGAAATTAGTGTGGATATCGCTGCCAGAGTTTCAGCAGCTGGATCGCAGTGGAAATACAATCCAGTTACAGCGGCCTGAGAGGCAATCACAGCGACTCATGCACTTGATGGTGATATCCTGCAAGGATGGCAGCGGTTGCATCCTAAATGTCGTCAGTGGAGGAAACCTTTCCCTCCAAATGTTCTATGGTGAAACACGCTGCAATACCTTTTATGTAATTGCGGTAATCATCTGTGACGTTTGTTTTCTATACTGTACATAACTGTCAAACAGAGTAGTTTCTCAGAACCGCTTTGTTTTTCCCCCGTTGCAGTTTGATAACAGAAGAGTCTCTCTGGGACAAATCGAATACAGATGAATTGATAATATTGATTTTCATTAAGTAATTTGCAAAATGAATGAACCATAATCATTCTTTTGTGCGTGTATAGGACAATTATTTTCGATCACACCGAAATTGAAGAGTGACAGTTGGATAAAATACAGACTTGAACGGGAGAACATTTTTACAGTTAAGGTTAAAGAAACATGTTTAAGTTTAGAAAGCAAAACGAATGGCCAACTCTATGCAGCATAGACAGACACACATATGTAGCCCTCAGTTTAGATCAACCTCCAGAAACAGTGGATCCTACATTTCCCACAACTCAATAGCATCTTTAATCAGACACAATCTGCCTGTAAAATGCACATAACGTTCATACTCTATGCTTCAGTTTGTAACATGTTCTGCTAAATAAAGCGCTTTATAAATCTAATACATTATTATTATTATTATTATTATTATTATTATTATTATTATTATTATTATAAATACTTGTAGTCTACTGAGACAACCCTAATGTCCTCATCAGGTTATTTTCTGAAGAGTTTAGACAGCTCCTTGCACAGTCACAAATTAAATAGTGCTGCCTATGACAAGCAATACAAATGTAATGTGTAAAATTGGGATAATACCCGTTTAAATATTGCAAAATTGACACCTTGTCGAGTATCACCATCGACTCAGACAATCAACCCTCCCTAACCTTCAAGAACACCCTGAGTTCCCTCAACACAACCAGTAAAATGTTAACCATGTCATGTATAATTCGCATAAGTAATATTTCAGAGACAAAGAATCAAAGACAGACAGAAGGTATGGAGGGACAGGCTGGAAGTTGGGCAGCACGTAGACTGAATGAATGAATGAAATATACTTTATTAATCCCCAAGGGGAAATTTGGTGACAACAGAAGCAGCCCGATAAAACTAAACACAATAAAATACAAGTATAAGAAAGAAAGAAAGAAAGAAAGTGACAGTGCATAAAGTAAAGTGTGCAAAGTGAAATATAACATAAAATAAAATATATATGTATATATATACACAGCATATACACAACATATATGTAAATGTAAATATAAATAAAGCACTGTAAAATAATATATATATATATATATATATATATATATATATATATATATATATATATATATATATATATATATATATCTGGATAGTGTGCAAGGACAGGAGAACAGAGAGATCTGTTTTGAAAAGCTATTTCCTCCCAGCACCCGTCATGTTCCCGCTACAAAACAGCACGTCAACCATCAATCTACCGGATTCTTTCAGCAGACGCGTCACTCATCAGTGCAGCGCAGCTGAGTCCGCAGCGCTGAAACCTCGACCACGAATTAGAGAAGCTGCTGTGATCCCAGGAGTAGGACACAAAGGAGACACAGGCCGCTATTGTCCTCCCTGAAATCCACACCAGACGAACAATGCGCCCCCAAAGTAACTGTGTATCACTCTCTCAAGCACTCACTAATTACAGCCAAAGGGGGGATGTCATACTCATAATTTGCACAGCTATTTATTAAAGGGAGAGAGAGGGAGAACAACAGAATATTACAAACACTGCAGGGAGAAGGTAGTTTTAGTGGATAAAAACCTTAATTTCCTCTCAGGTAGCATATCATATTGGGGCGTGAAGGATTTGTTTGAATAATTCGACAAATATGCAAACCCAGGATGCTTCGTCATTAATCTGAGCGTGGCACATACTTGTGTGGGTGCAGGCCCTTTTAGGTAGATAGCCTGTTGCATTATTATGTCACGAGTTCCCTCTCATATTAGTTGTTTTCATCCTGTTTGCGGATTTAATTAACTCTCATTTCATTGCAGACCCAGCCGTTCACACCTGATCATCATTCATTCCCTTCACCTGGATCTCACGCCCTTCTCACCTGCAGCCCATCCCTTCAGGCTCCGCCCCGTCACGAAAAACAGGCTCCGCCCCCGTCAAGAAAGGCAGGCTCCGCCCCCAGTCACGGATAACAGGCTCCACCCCCTGTCACGAAAGACAGTCTCCTCCCCCATCACGGATAACAGGCTCCGCCCCCATCACAAAAACAGGCTCCGCCCCCAGTCACGGATAACAGGCTCCGCCCCTGTCACAAAAAACAGGCTCCGCCCCATCATGAAAGACAGGCTCCGGCCCCGTCACGAAAGACAGGCTCCGCCCCTGTCACGAAAGACAGGCTCCACCCCCGTCACGAAAGACAGGCTCCGCCCCATCACAAAAAACAGGCTCCGCCCCCGTCAGGAAAGACAGGCTCCGCCCCCGTCACAAAAGACAGGCTCCGCCCCTGTCACGAAAGACAGGCTCCACCCCCGTCACGAAAGACAGGCTCCGCCCCGTCACAAAAAACAGGCTCCGCCCCCGTCAGGAAAGACAGGCTCCGCCCCCGTCACAAAAAACAGGCTCCGCTCCCGTCACAAAAGACAGGCTCCGCTCCGTCACGAAAGGCAGGCTCCGCCCCGTCACGAAAGGCAGGCTCCGCCCCGTCACGAAAGAAAGGCTCCTCCCCCGTCACGAAAAACAGACATTTTCAGCTATTTTTAGCAATTTCCTTTTTATATTTCAGCTTCAAGCTTTCAGATGTTAGCATTCCAACACATTTTCAGCAAGAAATGCATTTTCTAGTTAGAGTATAATTCTTGGCCTGCCTGCCTGCCTGCTTTTAAATTTTCTGTCGTACCCCTTTCTTGGACTGATCTCCTGGTTTTGACCCTGCCTGTTTCAAGTAAAGACATTCATCTTTGTTACCCCTGTCTCAGAATTGTGCTTTTGGCTTCCAGTTGTTGCTCATTAAGTATTACATTATGAGATTAAGCCATTAACAAAGCAGCTCTATACATGAAGACCCTCTCCAAATCTCTCTGTACCTCTGCTTCACCAAGACAGGTGACTAAACTGAACACTTGAAACCGCTATCGGTCAGAAGAATTGACGTGGCTGTGGAAGGCATCGATAGTCCAGTCCAGAAGCACGTCCTTGTGTTCCACTCAGAGCACAGGTCTCACCCAGCCAGCTCCGAGTGGCAACACATTAATCAGAAGGTCAGACGAGATTGGATTCAACCGTCTAATTTACTGTGTCACTCCGCGTTTTCGATGCAACTGCTGTCAATAATGCTACTGGTGACTGAGGTGAGGAGCAATCTTGACATCACATTGCAAAGCTGTGCAGTCGGCCCAATCAAAGCAACCACAGCATCGGTATTGTTAACTTGATGAGCACTGCATGCCGTGCATATAGCCTCGACTGGAGGTTTCCCATTCATCCTCTATTCTCACTTCAGAGTCTCCGTCTCTTGTGTCTCCGCCTATGTATGTGTGTGTGTGGGGGGGGGGGGGGGGCTGTGGCAGTCGGCATGCTGGCCACCGGCCTGAGTGACATCCTACCAGCTTGCATCCAGTGACACCGTTTGTACTCGGGCAAAAGTGAACAACAACGTCCTGTTGGTTATGGCGGCCACACACACACACACACACACACACACACACACACACACACACGTCACCTCTTCACAGCAAATGAGCAGCAGGTGAGAGTCGGTGACGATGTGTCGATCTCTCTGCTGCTCTCATCAAGCATCGGGGAGGCAAACTGGTCGAGCCCTTCTGCACGTTAATCCAGATGGCTGGCTGCAATTTTCAAAAAACCTCATTGTCATTCTCTGACATTTCCCGAGCCCCCCTCTGAGTCGACGCTTATCCGACTCATGCTGACTGAAATGAGAATCGGAGCAATATGGAATTCTGACGCCTCACAAGATGATGAGCCTGAACTTTGTCTCTTGATACGAGGAGGATCTTTTTTTCTGTTCTGATTGTCTTTGAAGCCTTCGACAGAGTATACACCAACAGCCGACGTGTGTTATGCATAATTCAACGCAGGTATTATGAAGTTATTACTATTACATTAGACATACTTTTTATTTATTTTTTTTAAATACCCGTTTTTTTAATGTACTTTTAACTCTGACTGGAGATGTTTAATTAGGAACAAACTTTTAACAGATCTTTCGATTATATTATGATCGAAGTCATGGCTAAAGCTAGCCGGGCCTGACTTCTTGTATGCTGCCTTTTTCAACTGTTTAGCTGGTAAATAAACCGTAGGGCTGTGAATTCAATGAGTTGTTGAGTCACCTGAAAGAACACACTAAAGAAATATGTAATTGATCAATTACTAATTCCCTGTCCCGAAAAAAGCGCCAAAATAATCTTTTTTGTAAATTAGCCAACATTGTAACTTGAGTCGAAAGTAGAGCTTATTGCTTTAAGACCAAAGCTTTGATAGTTTAACTGATTTTTGTGTTTGTTGCTCTTTCTTATTTCTAAAGGGCTATTTATTTGGTCAAAAGATGCTTAGACAAAAAGATCCTAACATTACAGTAAGCCCCGTCCATCAGCTAACAAAGAAAAGCTCAGGTGCTACTAATAAACTTAACGATAGGTAAATGAAATTCGGACATCATTAATTTCTTAATTTACACCTGTGCTTTTCCGTCAAAATATCTTCCATGTGTAGTTTCTTCCTGGGTAGTCAAACACCTGAGAGCAGCTCAGGCCAGCCTGGTTGGCGGACTCATTTGGTAAGCTCTCCTTTCTTTTTGTTCAGATTCTAAAAGCATGATTGTAATATGATATAATCTTTAAAGCTCATTGTACTAAACCAGAAATCTGTTGTGAACAGTTACATTTAATCTGGTTTGAGTATTTACTGTTTGTTATTTAACTCTACGCTGACCCCCCTGACTGTGATGTAGACCCACATGATTTACTTTCTAGTGTGTGCACTGTTATGTATGAAACTATAGTTTACTTATCAACCTACATGTTTGGTACAGTAATCTCTGGCTCCAGTTCACTCTGGATATTGTGTGGGGTATATCACCGGGTCCCACGTGAAAATATAATCCAGCTGTGTAATCGGCACTTTAGAGTGGTGCAGATTGGGCTCATAATTCAGACAAATAACACTTCAAATAAGTGCAAGGTCTCGTAAAGCTGGGGAGATTTCAGAAAGCCTAGAAGTGGTCAATTTAAATGGAATTCTGCCTATAATAATTTAATAAATTGCACTTTCAAATTCTTGTGTTTTTAAAACCTCCAGGAAATAAGTAATGGATTATTTATTTTTAAATCCAACAATACATTAATAGCTAACAAGGAATTATTGAATTAACCAAGGACTATATGATTAAAACCCTGCGTGGATCTTAAAGCCCAGAAGTGCGTATTCTCCACCCACCCAGGTGTTTTCACTTATGTTGCCTGATTAGAACACGTATTGGAGCTGTTTAGGGTCGTACGAGCAGCGGCTTGATTGGCGTCTCCATTATGCTGCTGCTAATTGTACGACATCATGTTAGGGCGGGACAGCTCGCCATCTTATCCGTCTTATTGGTCGAGAGAGTTCCGTAACGTCGCGTAACGCCATGTGCTGCTCCTCCCAGCTTTAACCTGACAAGAGCGCTAATCAGCCAGAGTAATTGGAAACACCTGTGAGTGTGAAGGGCCTTTGCGAGTGGAGTGTCTGCTGAAAAATGTTGTTGCAGCTGTTATAACATGTAGACGCTACGAGCGACTGGCCACAAATCAATTTTATTGGAAGCCAAAGTGACACGAGGCTACAAACTGACGACAAAAAGACGAGCGGCAACGCCGACTCGGGGACAAAGTAGCTGGCAAAGGTCGGACATTGTGTTGATTTTGTCGCTCGTATAGTGTAATGTCATTTGTGACATGAAGCTTCACCAAGATTGGAAAAATTAAGCCAATGGCTTAAATGTGCTTTTGTTTTCCTAACAAAGTTTAAAAAGGTTACACGGAAATTTTATTATCATAGTACAACGAGGTTCCACAACAAACTTCTGATTCCAATTTTGCTGCATATAGATAGATAGATAGATAGATAGATAGATAGATAGATCTGTAGTCTGGTGGTTCTGTATCTCTTTCAAGGGGGCGAGTGGGTCAGTGGCTAGCAGTTCCGGCTTTCAATCAGGGGGTTGGCGGCTCAAACCCCGCCCTAGTCGGTGCCCTTGAGCAAGACACTTAACCCTGAATTGCTCCCTGCAGCTGCCTCTGCGGTGTATGAATGTAACATGATTGTAAGTGTCAGCTAAATGACGTGTAATGTCATGTGAAAAGACTGCAGCAGGGTAAACAGGTTGTGGCTGGGCTGAGTATTTTCTTTTAATATTCTCTTCGCAAGATCTTCTTCTCAATAATATTACGGATGCTCTTTAGATCGATGTCAAAGATGTTGTGGGCGGGGTTAGCAGGGAGTAGAAGTAAGTCTTATGATATGGAAGTCTATGAGAAAGTGACCTAACTTAATGTATTTAAGTATCCAAGCAAATATTGTAAACATGAGTTCATCCTCTCAATCGCTAGTTCAAAGTTTTCAATTCAGCGTGATAATTTTGAAAATGATCCCATTTAGAGTAAAAAGAAAATGATATGCTTTTTGGTTACGTTGTAATTGACGAGTCGCTACCACGGCATGGTCATGATGGTTTTAGTCCTCCAAGTTTAACAATTTCACAGTTTTTAGTTCATAAAGGTCCACTTTATCTATTTTGGTGACTTAAATGTCTTCAGCTTTTGGCTCCACAGCAGATGAAACCAGATGGTAACAGACAAAAATCAGGATGACAACGGTAGATCCAATCTATGACTAGAAGCAAATCAGCAGGAGTAATTTAAGAATGTAGAATTGTTAGTTGTTTCAGGTTTGTTTTATTTGAGTGCAGAATGAGGATTAACAGATATTTAAAAAAAATACTGTTCTTGTTCGCTATTTATGATTTGAATTCCTTTTTTGTCCCCTACTTCTCGTTTGGAAACTTAACATTATGGATCAGACCATAGGGGCGTGAGGGGTCAAAACACATATTTGCCTGATGATGCTTGATTTAGTCATTAAAAACCAGTAGAGGGAACCAGATGTTGAACCACCTGATACAGCCCTGCCGGTCTTATCGCGTGTTGATACATACAAAATAAAACGCCAGTATAAGAGGGCGACGGCTCTAAAACAATCATTCCACTGTACCAAAACTGACACTGTAATCACATCTAACGGGTGTAGCAGATCCCTCCTGATGTGGCAGACATCTCGGTCCCATTAGCCTGAGCTGAAAGGATGCCCTTCAGGTTATTTACGAGCTACGAGATTGACCAAGGTAAGAACCAGCAATGATCTCCTTGTCACTTTCACTAGTTTATATCAAACAGCTCGTGCTTCATCACCACTGCAGCTGATGGCTCAATTCCAGCAGCAAAAATACAATCAGCTCCAACATTGACCAGCTGTCTGGGTGAAAAATAGGTGTTTGTGAGAGAGAGGCCGGTAAGAACCGGCTTTATGGTGGGCGGTAACCGAGTTAAATACATTTAACAGGAGCAGGTCAACCGCTGGTGATCAGCAAAAGGCTACACAGTCTCAACTCGTGGACATCTCTGAGTGAATTCAAACATGTAGTGTGCATCACACAGCGACGCGCTGTGCAAGATTAGCACATGTCCTCCTCAATCAGAGTGACTGCTCAGTTAGAAGTGAGTTTCCAGGCTTACCAGTGTATGAAATGCATTTACTTCACAACTCCCCTGCAGACTCCATCGTAAATCAGGCGCCATTCAGCTCTGATGGGAGGACTTATGGCATTTGGTTGAAGGAAATGGTGTAAGAAACTAGATGCAAGGTTAGTAGAAGCAGGTGTGTGTGTGTGGGAGGGTAGGGGGGGGGGGGGGATCAAGCGTTGGCCTGGTCGGGGGCATCCTGCTGCCAAAATGTTTTTGCATATAAAGCATTTCAATTGGATATTTATTTGTTTTTCTGGTTTCGTGCTTGTGGCATTGTAGACGATGAATGATATTCTTGAACATTCAGCAGATATACTGCGTGATCTTTTTCACTTTTACAAATCTGTCATTCTATATCTGGATTAAAACACAGATTTTCACTTCAGTGGCTCTTAAATATCTCTTATTGTGGTACTTTTGTAGTTTCACTATGTTGAGGAAATGTTACTTTCTGTATTCTTGTTGTTCTTAGTTTGTACTCTAGGTTGAAATGCACTTATTGTAAGTCGCTTTGGATAAAAGCGTCTGCTAAATGACATGTAATGTAATGGAGATCACACATTTTTACTCAAATTCACTTTGTCTGGCTCACCAGGTTCAGTCCTCTACATTACAGGCAATTAGTCATCAGTCATCAACCAATCGAAAGGCGCCCTTTCTTATTTTTTTCTTTTTTATTTCTTCTTCTCATTATCCATGATACCGCTGACCTCATTAGGGTTAATCCCAGCTGACATAGGGCGAAGGCAGGGTGCACCCTGGACAGGCCGCCAGTCCATCCAGGAAAAGGCACCCTTAATGACCAAAATACTAATTAGAGAGGGGCGTTCATATCTCCTATATGCCGAGTTTCGCCATCCTATTCGGGGAACATTAATGGTGCTGAGTGGTTGTCACAGACCACCAGCATATTACTCTTTCAAAGTGAAATCACTCGGAGACGTAAAAACATCAAACAGGATTTTGAGACATAATATTGAGACATAGTTTACTAAATTAAGCTGATAAATGGCTTTAATCCTGCAGTTGGTGTATCTCAATTTGTACAGGGGGTGGACGTATCTGACAGAACTGTGCAACCGTCATGAACTAATAAATACCTCTGTGAAAATAGCCTGCATGGTGATTTTCTATATCTTGTGCGAAATATCCCATGAAAATACAGAATAAGTTATTATTATTGCACAGGGTGTCATGTTCCTTCTATTTTCATGAACACAGACACACACACACAAAAGAAGCTGATTTCAATGCATCCCCTCCAGCTGCTGTAAAGACACAATATGTGGTTTGATTATCTTCTTTAAAATAGTCCCCGAAAAATGCACTATTTACGTCATCTTGAGTAATATAAGGCTTTAGAAATAAAACTACCTATTAATAACTTGTTTTTAAAGATGTATATCTTCAGTAAGAATGACTGGGGTTGAGTGCGGGGGCTGACTAATACGCGGCTGGTTCTGGTATATTATTTGTGTTTTCTTTTAGTTGAGACGATGTCAGGGAAAGGTGAACCCAACTCTGCTCGTTTTTTAAGGGAAAATAGTCAGTGTTATATATTGTGAGATGTACAGTGACGCTATTATTCTGCCTATCCCCTTACACGTACACATTACTCGTAATTGTAACAGAAAGCCCAGACACGGCAGCAACGACCGAACCACGGAGTCCCATCCATCAATCCACCTTCCACTTACTTGTTCTACCTGTCAGGGCTGCAGTCCAGGCCTCTTAATGGCTCACCGAACTCCTTGCACTTCTACCTGGGGAACCTCAGACAGAGATGTAACCCCTGCAGCAGGCCCTGGCCCTGGCTTCCTACGTGGCTGGTCTCTTCCCCTTAATTTGTGCTTGAAACGTGTCCAAGGGAGCGGATCTCGGGGGGGGCATCCTAACCAGGTGTCTGAACTACCGCAGATCCTCCGCTTGTACTGCTTTGTTTCGTTTTGTTTTAGTGCCTCTAATGGTTCTGTGCAAAGCCGACATTATGACCTTGCGTCCAGGCTTACAGATATTCTATCGCTGTTGAGTAAGAAAAGGGATAGTCTGACATTTTTGGGAACTGGCTTATTTGCATACTTGCTGAGTTGGATGGGAAGCTCGACACAAAACTTTCTGGTCACCAGATATGAAGTAAACCACCTGCTGGTTAGCTGAGCTTACTGATGCTATTTGTGGTTTTATTCATTGGATTATCCATCCAAACCACTTGTCCTCATCAGGAGCCATCCCAGCTGACATTGGGACTGCAGATGAAAAATAGCCTCTTGGCTAACTCTGGCACATTTACAGAAATGTTTTTTTTATCAATGTGCACTGTTCCTTATTAAATAAACCATATAAAAAATAAAAAATAAATTGGGCGAAGGCGGGGTTCACCCTGGACAGCCCGCCAGTCCATCTCAGTTTTATTCATGCAGAATCAAATCGTGTGTTTTGACACTTTCATTTCTCTGTTGATTGAACACATTGGATATAATGTGTTGATTTGTGAGCTTTAGAGATGCTAGTAAGTGCATTGTGTGACATTTGCACAGAGCCAGGTTCATTGTTTCACCCTTTTCCAGTTATTATGCTAACTCGCTGATGGCTTTAGCATCATATCTCCCATACAGACACGAGAATGGTACCAGTCTTCTCATCTAACGCTCAGCAAGAACATATCATACATTTCCCAATGTTGAACTGAGCCAGAGATGGTATTAATGTGGCACTTCAGTGGCTCTTAAATATCTTATTGTGGTACTTTTGTAGTTTGACTATGTTGAGGAAATGTTACTTTCTGTATTCTTGTTGTTCTTAGTTAGTACTCTAGGTTGAAATGCACTTATTGTAAGTTGCTTTGGATAAAAGCGTCTGCTAAATGACACGTAATGTAATGTGACGTGCAGTATATGTTTGCAGAGTTTATATCACTGAATGTAAATGACTATATCCTTTCTGCGCCAGACAAACATGTCTTCTGTATTTAGGGATACGGCGTTGAATCTAATGCATCACTTCTTCTCATACAGTCTGTTGTGTGTGTGCTGTGGATGCCTAAAAGCCTCTCCATCGCACATAAGTAACCAGCATTGATTTCTTACTTCGACTTTCCTGATCCTCGTCTCACAGCCTCGATCTACTGCATGAGCTGAGCTGCAACTACAGAACAATGCGAAGCACAGCAGCTGGATTTGTACGTTGAAGAGGTTATACAAACGGTACTACTTACCTTGGGTAAACCCATTACCTTGGGGGATTCAATATTTCGATTAATTACACAAGTCGAGTAATCTTTTACATCCGGGGAATGAAATAGAGAACAGGCCTATTTATTAGCATGGTTATTATTTACGATTATTATTTACCAGTTTGAGACAATGTTTTGAGGCCTTCGCCCTTAAAATCCCCACAAACTAACAACCAAACCTCCAGTTTCTAAAACCCACATACTGTAGCTCCATTGTGTTTGCTGTCCATAAAACAAAGGCAGCTCGGGTGACAATGACATGGGTCACATGGTGCAATGCAAGGTCATGCACCCACAGGTTAGCGAATCACAGCCTGTGACATGACAGACTTCAGCAACGTCATAGTTATGATCGTCTCAATTCAATATTGAGATGATCTATAAATACAAACTAGACCATCGGAGAGAAGAATATCTACTTCTCTTTTACATTACATTACATGTCATTTAGCAGATGCTTTTATCCAAAGCGACTTACAATAAGTGCATTTATTTACATATATGTTGTATTATATACATATATATTGTATTTTATTTTGTATTTTTATATATATATATATATATATATTTAGTATTTTATATTTCACTTTGCATACTATACTTTATGCACAGTCACTTTCTTTCTTATATCTATATTTTATTGTGTTTAGTTTATCGGTGCTACTATGCTACTATTCTATTTCAACCTAGAGTACAAACTAAGAACAACAAGAATACAGAAAGTAACATTTCCTCAACATAGTCAAACTACAAAAGTACCACAATAAGATATTTAAGAGCCACTGAAGTGCTAATCTGTGTTTTAATCCAGATATAGTCGGACTTCTCTTTAGTTATTCCCTATGCTGGTAGTCCACACCGACACCATGCTGCTGGGGAAGGTCGGCATGGGAGAACCAGAACCAGGACTGAGCAAGGCCCCTACTGCAGCTAAATGAGGTTTTCTAAAGGGATCCTGCTCGTGTGAAACACTCCCGCCGATTGGGTCAACTATTGAAAGTTCTTCATAATAAAATACGAGACTATCTTTCCCTAAAAAGTGTCCCGGGTTTTAATGAAAGCGATTTAAACACTCGTCCACATGCATAGTGTGTATCATGGATATTCCTCCTCATTACACGTTTGCAAAGCACATTTTTGATCCGTTGTAAAACCTGCCTTTTCTCTCTCCCTCTCATTCTTCTTCCTCCCTGCTTTTACGTGCACATTTCTGCATTGCTGGAAACTATTGGCAGGATGTTGTGTGGTGCCGCCCACGCACTGGTCTGCATCCTCATCCGCAAGGGCTGAGGAACAAACGAAACAGGGACCCACTCGTAAAAACATCCATAGCAGTGTGTCCAACAGGAGACCTTTAACATTTTATAAGTGCGTTGAGTTCCCGAACGGAAACGCAAACGCTCTGCCGCCTCATTTCCTCAAGCAGATGTAAAGGCAGAAATTGTATGAAAACAAATGATATTCATTGTCACTGAATATTCAGATGCATTCAGTAAGAACATATTGTGACTTGGCAGGTACCTTCGTTCAACCTGTTCCCTCGTAGCTTTCTCAATTGAGACGGGGATGAACACAGAGCTGAGTGCTGAGGGGGCCGGACTACAAAACGTTGATTTTTCAGTGACAATTATTTGTTTTCGGAGTGTTGTTTCTTTGCTCCCAAAGCAGATGTGACTCCGGGGACGTGGTTAGAGTTATCTGACAGTGTGAAAAGTGAAGTGTGATGGGATTATGGGGTTATGGAAACTGGAGCCCAGTGGAGAATTGTACACTCTCTGAGATAAATTAACACCTTTTTGTTGCATGTGTCATGTGGAGTTATCGGGTGCAGCTGCAGAACTTTACTTGGTCAGAATGAAGATAAATAAGTGCTGTAAGAAACAAAAATGTGTGCTTTTGGTCACGGTGAAACATTTCATAAATCCTCGACATTGTTGTTTGTCTCATTTTGCTAATTTGAAAACGCCTGACCTGCTGGCGGTACTGGAAAGTAGATGTGAGTCGATTTGAGTAATCCTATTTTATGATGCTTTATGTATATTTGTGGCTACTTGCCATGCTTTAATGACTGTGTTCCAGATGTGAAAAGACAATAAAAACCCAGAATTCATTCAAATATGTGAAGAGAGAATGTTTTCTTTGTTACCCCAGTCCTTCACTTCACTGAACTCACTACCCAAGGTTGTGAACTACTGGATACATCTACCTAGTTGTATATGCAGTAGTTCAAACTAGCTGCATCTATATTAATATAGTTATATAATAGGAAGTGAGTCACGGGAGACATTTTTCTGTGCAAGGTTTACTTTTCGAGCTTGAAGTACATTTTGCGAACAATAATGTTCTTTACTTAAATATTACCGAGTGCTTTTTTTTCGTTGATTCATTGGTCCTTTTACCATTGAAAAATACCTGAATGCTTCCACCTTTCATTGACTAAATGGACCTGTACTTTTCTTGTCTTCCGACCATTCAGTGCGCTTTAACGCAACATAACGACATTCACCCGTTCACACACTGATGGGAGGGGCTACGGTATAACTTACATTCACGCACCGTAGACACAGCTACAGGAGTCTTGGCCGGAGGACGCATCGACATGGGCGAGCGGAGCCGGGGATCAAACCGCCGATCCCTTGATTTGAAGGACGACCCAGCTCGGCACCGAGCTACAGTCGCCCCGCTAATGTTTCATCTTTTCAGAACTGAGTATCAATATTTCAGTCACTAACACTCAATATACAGCATCATCCGTGATGGCGTGAGCCCTCGATCCCCTATGATGACAGATCCTCCACATTTAGAATGAAACCTGAGAAAACGGGATTAGATTTTTCAGTGTAGTTAAGTTGCAATAAACCAGTGTTACACAAGTCTTTTCAAAGTCAGCCAGTTGGAGGTGGAATCCACCTCATCATGAGGCCACTTGCAGATAAATGCGGAGGCTGCATGGGTAATGATCTCTCGTGCTTTTTGTCTAGGTGTGAGCGCTTGGCTTTGGTGTCCTCATCAAAGACTTATCTCCCAGGCATTTGAGAAAGTTACATCTTGAAAAGCTCTGTGCTCTCAGATTCTTATATTACCATCTTCAACATTAGCACATTATCCACAATTTGCCGCACTGCTTAAGGACCCAGTTCAATTCAATTCAGTTTATTTGTATAGCCCAGTTTCACAAATTACAAATTTGACCAGGTGACCCTGACTCAGCCCTGACTATAAGCTCTGTCAAAGAGGAAAGTCTTCAGTCTACTCTTGAATGTGGTGACTGTGTCCGCCTCCCGGACTGAAATTGGAAGTTGTTTCCATAAAAGAGGAGCTTGATAACTAAAGGCTCTGGCTCCCATTTTACATTTCAAGACTCTAGGAACTACAAGTAGCCCCGCATTTAGTGAGGCAGCTCTCTGGTGGGGCGATACGGTAATAATCAGTTGGATTTATAAATATGTGTTCGTAATGCCAACGTCGCTCTCTATCATTTGCAACTGGCATATATACTTACTGCTTTAAGATTCTCTTTGTTGCCGTCCCAGCACTACTGTAGACTTTATGTTGAATCCAAATTGTAGTTATGGAACGGATGTTTCGGTGTATGCAAAAGATCAGGTATCGTTATCATCTGAGGAGCAGCCCACAATGTGTGCAATTGATCAATTGATTATCATATCAGATGTGTCTGAACAGATTTCTTTTCTCTGTAGATAAAAGAGCAAAGAAATATTAAGAAAATATGTTACACCTATGTAAACATTTTTTGTGTAACTTTTAAAATTATGAATTACATTTTATTTTAAATGATTTTCAGACACACACATACAATATATGCATACACAACAAACTAATCAAATTAGCCTCTAATAGCGTTCAACCTTTTTGATCTCAAATTATATTGATTACTTGGCTAAAATGAAATGCACTTAATGCATAACAGATTAAAAGAGAGACGTTCATCTGTCTTGATGTAGTGTGTAATTACTCAAGTATACAATAAGCCCAATTACAAGTGATCATTTGATTGGTCACTTGAAAATGATTTTGCCCAGGCTGATTTACTGCTATATGATTTCAAATGGACCTGCTTCCACTGTCCAATCTGTAGAGCAAAGTCCATTGAATAGCTGAAAATGTCAACTTAAAAAAAAATCTTTCATGTTATTGTCCTAAATGAATCTCTTTGATAAAGAACAAGCATTGCAAAAAAAAAAAAAAATCTTAATGAAAGAAAGTAATGCAGTAAGAGACATGTCTTTTAAAGGCACTCCATTTCTTCCTGTGAATGTCTAGTGTGTTTTCCTTTCTGAAGTGCGCTGACCTTCAAACATCTGTGGTGGCAAGTGTTAACGCAGAATACTCATCTTTTTAGCGTCTATGTCTGTTTGGGGCACAAGTAGTCACTTTGTAAGTCACTAAAAGAAACAAACCATCTGAAGGCCAAGGTACAAGGTATTATTTTTATATAGTGTGTGTGTATATATATTATTGCGTACAAATCTATTCAACAAGTAGAAACATGTCAGATACTGAAAAGGTATTCAAGACACAGGAATGTTTCAAACAAATTCAACAATCCATTATTTAATACTTTGTATAAAATATAATATGGAAAATGAACTTTGTGCATTGCAGTATGAAAGTCACAAAGCACATGTTTATAGAAGTGAGTATTATCAAACCAACTAATTTTAGAGTGGTTTTAGTAAGTGAGTAAAGTTTATTTATATTTCACTTATCACAGTGTCATAAAGTGCAGTACAGTCGTCAATTAAAACAATTTGGAAATAACATTGGCCAAAACCAAAACAGTTTAAAGAGCAAAGAACAATACACAGTAAAAAGCACTCTATCGGATTTTATGGGACAGTTCTCACTGGAGTAATGGTACTTAATGCATCAGCCTGAGAAGAAAAGTTTCATTTTATATTAAGAAAGCTCTCTTAGTGCAGCTTGAAGGTAGAAAACTACAGACAATTCAGAGCCGACTTGAGTGTAACCAAACTGCTTTCCTTCTCTTGCTGTGGCACGCCGCTCGTCTTGCTGGCGCAAGTTTCTTTTATGGCTTTTCCCTGAAAAGGTTTTATCGTCTCGCCTAAATGAAGTGTCACATGTGTAAAAGCGACACAAATGGAAACAAAAATATGAGTTCAGCCCCCTCAGAGTCTTTTCCTTGTTAAGCCTCAGTCAGATGGTTTGATTAAGCAATCACCATCCAGCTCAAACATCTGATTGGGCCCGTTTTGTCTGCGCTCGTGTAAAAAGTAACCGTCATTCAAGGTGAGAAACGGCATCTTTCCTCCGCCCGTCATTGATTGCTCGTAAAGACTCCCCCATCAGTTCAGAGAGGCAGCCCTGTTGACTCTTTAGTTATGATGGTCTCGAGCAACGGCCAATCAAATTCGTTTTTTATTGGCTGTTGCTAGGATACCAAACTTTCCATATGTGAATCACCCTGGACATGATGAGATTTGTGCAGACTTGACACTTGAATGCATCGCATCATTCCACACACTATGCACTGCACAAATACTTGGGATGCACAAGAGTGGGAAATCTAATGAGAAAAGTTGAACAGACTGGTGGAGGGATGGCGGAAAGCAGCTTGGAAGAAGATTGGATGCCTGCAGGAGGGCTGATATAGAATGCTCTCACACACACTGTTCATGAGAAACAACATGTTCTTTCTCTGGTCAATAGTGACTTATATTGACGAGGTAATCTCGTTTCTTTTTCTGTTTCTCCTTGGATGTTTTACCATCAAAGCCCTGCAGCTGACAGAAATATTTATCAAACGTTTGAAAGTGTGCCGTCTGTCATTAGCCTAAATCGCTGTCCTTAAAATATCCCAAGAGTTTAAGTAACCTGATTTTCAAGAAATATTCACATTTATGACAGGTTTGTTGTGCATAGTTACAAGTTTTGGCAAAGGATGTATACGCATTATTTCACATTACTAAAAGAGAACATAACTTAGCCATCAAGTCCTTAGTTTCTTTAAAACCAAAAGGTTCAAATAGGTACGTCAGTGAAGAAACAACCCAGCATAATAACCCCTGCATAAACTATTTTCTTGAACAAAGCAATAGTCTGGAGTCCCACCGGAAACTCTCTGGTAAACCCCGGCTAAAACCCATCGTTTCCTTCACTGCAGTTAACCCCAAAAATACATAAATGATCCCAAGCACATAACTGCCAGTTATAGAGTCTAAACTGCAAGAAATCCAGGCCTGAAGGCTGCTGACAAAAGCACTCACCGAAAGTCAACCGTAACCAGAAACTCATGGGTGGTCGACACATTTGTAGACGACCACAGAGACAAAGTCTTAAATTGACAACTTGCGCACCGCCGAATGCTCGAAGAAAACATCCCTCAGACGTCACCGGAGAAGGAGACGCATTGTAAATGTGGTTGTGGGCCGCCTCCTGGATCTAGACTCTCTTTTCACGAAAGCCTCGGCTTGTTAAATGGAGGCATCAAACTAAATGTGCTCTCGGCAATATATACAGGACATCCAGTTCTGTGTGTTGCTGCTGAGGCTGAGCAGTAGGCGTCTGACTGAAGCAACCTGCTGCGAACCTGGTTACGATACATCTTCCAGCTGGGGGTAATATGTTAACTGGGATTAGTGTGCATTCTGGAATATTAATGGCTCATTAAGCATTAATATATCTCTCAGATCAGTATTTACCACTTCCTCCCGTCTAGCTGGAGCGTCCGTGCGCTGTAATAGGTGCTGGTGTTTAGTCAAACAGGAGAAACAGACTAGGGGTCAGTGGGTAGCAGGTCTGTCTTTCAATAAGGGGTTGGCGGTTCAATCCCAGCCCTAATCAATGTGTCCTTGAGCAAGACGCTTGACCCAGAGTTGCTCCTTGTAGCTGTGTCTACGGTGAATGAATGTTACGTGATTGTATAAGTCGCTTTGGATAAAAGCGTCTGCCACAGGGGAAATGCTGAGCAAAAAAAGCATTAGCATTGTGTAATTGGCTGTAAATGGTCCAAAACACTTAATGATGTGGGAGAGGAAAGCATGCTGGCATATATGATAATCCCCCTGTAATAACTGTATTTGTTCATGACCCAACGTCTCTGAGAGCTTAGCCACCAGAACAGTACAAATGAGCCAAAGAGTAGCACATGGCATACAAGTGAGAGAAAAGTAAAATGACACACAAAATAAACTAATTTCCATAGTAAGGGAAAGGGTTGACATGTGTTATTAGATGCTTTCAAAATTGATGCTATTATTTTTTTTCTTTGGGATTATTAAATCAAGTCATCGTGGTGGTTGATGCTGCCATCTGTGAATGACAGTCTACTTTAGAGGGAGAAGAATCGGTTTGAGCTATTTTAGTTGTCAGAGATTAGGATGCAGACAAACTAAGCCTTTACAAACCCTGAGCCCAAGGTGCCACAGGATCGAAATGAAGAATGGAGGAGCGCCGGAAAACATGTTGAGAGTCTGACTTTTCATTTCAGATCTAATTCATGGCGGCTTAAAGGGAAATGTTGCCATCGCAACTCTTTTGCCTCAGGAAAATACTAATATGTAAAAAATAACCCCATTTCCTTGGTTTTAGCCGGTCGAGGTAGTTATTTTTGAAATCCTTTAAAGCGACACTATGTAACTTTTCCCCTGTAGCGCCCCCTTCAGGTATTTAACGTCTGGCTCTCGAGCCATATATGGCTCTTCCGGTTGTGAGCGCACAGCTGAGCGCTACCAGCAGCGCGTCTCGGCAGCCGCAGCGAGCCGTTCAGCCGCCGCATGTTATTCTGTCTGTACGCGTCGCGTAGTGGAGCAAATAAAAAGTCACCTGCGAGCGTGGACTGGCACTATATGACGTTGCGTAATCACTGCCAGACAGCAAGTTTACGTACTTCTGCCGGAAGTACCAGGCGGCTCCCAACATCTTACATTCAGCAGTTTTCTGGCCACAGACCCCCGATGGCAGTGGCGGAGGCGCAAATCAACATATTAAAAGTCATTGTAGCGCCACAATTTTTTTCAAGCTGTTATTTTAAGGTGGAAAAGTTACATAGTGGGGCTTTAATTTAAAGTTGGTAGTTTAGTCCAGTTGTTCCCAACCTGGGGAAATGTGGTCCCCAAAGGGTCATGAGATTTGTGTGGTAAGAAAAACACTTCTCTGTTGTGTGTGCGTGTGTGTGTGTGTGTGTGTGTGTGTGTGTGTGTGTGTGTGTGTGTGCAATAATCGATTTTTTTAACCAGATTTTTATTTTTTTTAAACAATCTCATTTTGAGGGGAAATTCCCCTTGGTGGAACTACTCAAATACATCTGAAGTGATACGGAGCCCTGGTAAATTTCATTTTGTGAGCTTGTTGTCGGTTTTGTTTTACTTCAAATCTTGACCTGAAAAGTAATTGGCTAATGCAGCTAATGGAATATAATAATGGTAGTGGAATATATAATTAAATAGTACAATTTTACACTCAAGTAAATGATCTCAACTGCTCTTATGCACAGTAAGCTATATATTTAGTTTTTTTACTCCAGAGTTTAATGGGTCCTTATTGACGTGTAACATGTACGAGAGAGTAGGCTGGATTTTCTTTTGGAATTTCATTGAATAACTTCCTCCTGTAAGGAAAAATCATGCAATTTTAAATTCAATCAAAACCATCTACATACTAGTATTGTATTCATTTATATTTTAATTAGAGAATCCATTAGATAACCACCCTAAAATTAGGGCAGCTTTAAAGAGCATATAACGCTTCTGATGAAGTCATCAGAATGGACAGAAATGTATCTTCTGGGTCTTTAAAACACTTCATTTAAAACTATGTTGAACTGCCAACTCCATGAGGTTAAACTTGTTTACGTTGCATAATTAATCAAATAAATCCATAATGTATAATTTCTGAAATAAGCTGAGAATTAAAAAAAACTGAATGTATCCTTCAAAATCCTATATGGAGTACCTGAGATGCTTTATAACTCAAAACATATTTACATTAATAGCCCAGAGCTCAATATTCATATTTATTTTGTTTTGCACTTGATATTTAAGTAATTATTGTACATTTTAATCTCCTTATTGTGGTCTAAATTATGTTTTAAACCTTTCTCTACAGAAGTATGATTATGTTAGCGTATACTTAATCCCTTTAATAACCAATTATGTGTTGCTTTACATTTTTGTTTTCATTGTGTGAAACCACAGTTTCATCAATTCAACTAATTCTATAAAAAATGAATATGGATTTCCGTCTAAATGGATCACACATTTAGGTTTTGCGTACCTAATAATGAGTGCAGTTGTTCGTCTGTGATCACAACACTTTAGAAATGCTTTACTTTTTAAGCCTTTAAATGTAAACTAAATGTTTGTTTTTATTTATGCTTTTAAAACATTAATTTAATGAATAACACAAATGTTATGCCTTGTGGCACTCGGCACTTTTCATCTCAATGGTCAGTTTTTGAACACCACAATGTATTAAACAAATACAAATACTGTGAACAAACACTTTTTGACTCAAGACTATTCTGTTACACACACACACACACACACACACACACACACACACACACACACACACACACACGTAGAATCACAACTTTGTGTTGTAGAGGGGAGCACGCCAACGTCCTATGCAATTATTCAGTCTCACAAAATACCGCATAGTGTCCTTTTTTGGTATTATGGATATGGTCACCCTACTTTAATATGTGTGTTTTTTGTGCTACTCTATATGCAAACTCCTCTTTATATCATTAGACCCTCAAAAATCACTTGGCTACGAATAAAAGTATCTAAATACTTCTTCAATCACCATTAATGAACTGTAAGGCTACTGAATAAATACTCGTGTTGTCAAAGGGAAGTCCTCTCGGCCCACACGTTTTCCGACAGCAGCACGAGCGCTAACCGCTCGCTCAGAGGCGTTCGCAAAGACGTCAACAAAAAGCACGTGTCGACTTCTCACTTGCCGTACTTGGCGCCGCCATTGTTTGACAGCTCCCGTTGCTAACCAGCCGCTTTCCTGGTTACCCATTCAGCGAGGACCAACGGGAAAGAAACTTCAAGTGTCGTGTGCATTTCCCGGGACGCCTTGTAGCGACACAGGGGGCATGAATGAGGACATACGTCACAGCCAGGTAGTTTTATACTTTCTTTTAGTTTCCTCTTTCACTTGTAAGACGGCGGTTAGCGTTAGCTTCCCTCACATTTACAATGAGGTGCTAAAAGTTGACCGTATGTTTGATGTTCATGCCGCAGACAAAGTGCTTTGTTTAGTGTCCCCTGACGCGATATGTAACCACGAATAGGTTCTAACCAGCTGACTTTAGTCCCTGATACGTAACGTAATTGGCGAGTTAGAAGCGTAACATAACTATTGAGCATTGTGATAGAATAGTCTGTGTTTAGCAGTAATGCCCCGTTTTGAGCTTACGTGAGTGATCATCACGTTTACACATCGTACAGCTGCTTTGTGCAGTCGAAAAGTTTATCTTTGTCAGTAAAAGTACGGTGTGGTTTTACTTCAGGTAGTATTCTGGTTACAGCACTGAACATCGTCCGGGCTCAGCCGTGCTGCAGGAATGAGTCCTGAAATCCGGACATGAGTTAGCATCGCTGCACTTCCGGTTCCCTTGTTTCAGTCAATCGGCGTTTCTCAATTCAAAGTAAACCAAGTACAGACTTGTGTTCTTTTGGAGTCTGGAATCCGGAGTCTGGTCTTGGGAGTCCAGACTCCGGAGGACGGGACAACAGGAGGACGGTCATTCTGCGATTGGAACAGCAGCTTACTTAATGACGTCACCACATCAGCTGTTCTTGCTCCTGAGTTTACTCAAATTATTCACTGTAAATTATTTTTTACAGTCCACTAAACAAAACATCCTAAAATGACATTCCGTGACTCAACAACAGTAGTATTTATAAAAAGTCACCGGTCGGTAGTTTATTTTCTCCTCCGCTATTGTTTCCGGTTGCTGGTGAAATGCATTCTGGGATATATGCTGGCCAAAGTACACACGAGTCTCCTTTGATGCATCCTCCGGAAAGTGGGAGGATCAAGTCACATCCGGGCATTTTCACCATGCTTTGAGAGAAACGAACTTTGAATGTGAACATGTACCCGGGCTGAGACTGATGACGAGACACAAGTCCACGAGGACACAAGGAGAGGAAAGGACACAAGTAGAGGAAAGGACACAAGTAGAGGAAAGGACGCACAAGGACGCTGATTGAGAAACGCCGTGGGTTTTGATCCCTGAAACAAGATATGTGGTTAACGATACACGTTTGTTTGTTGTTGATCTACAACATATAGTATGTCCGTCAATATCTTGTGAAAGTTGAAGCTTTGACTCGTCTCAATAAATGTCAGTTGCTAACAAGTGGCTAAATGTGACTACAGTACGTCACCCACCAACTAGTCTTGCCTTCTTCTTAGAGGTGGTGGCGGCATGAAGTCAAACGTTTCAGTTTATTTTGTAGCCTAATGCCAGCTACTCTGGGAATTGCATTTACGTTTCAAAAAAGTCTCATCCAAGGATATTTGTATTTATATTCATAACAATTATGCTAAACAAGCTATTCTTCTACATTCAATAGCTGCATAAAATATAAGACATTATTTCTGGGTAAATTACCCATATTTTCTCTGTATGTAGTCATTTATTTTTATTTAAGTTTTCCTTGTCCTCTGCTTTAGGGCGCAGAGAAAAAAAGAAAGCACTTTAGAGACTGAAGTGATCCACTTAATTGCAAGCCACTTGACCGGGGTCAAGTAGTACATCCTTTACAGAAAACAGTTTAGGGTGACATTATTGTTCTTTTACCGTCATAAATTTGCAAAACCCAGGTTTATTCTGTGCAGTCAGTTTCATGAGCACAGTGAGTCATATGGAAATAATAATCATCGTTGTGGTACTTATCTAAATGTGCAGACGTGAGTCTTTGATAAGGGGATGAAGGTGGAGACCTCGCCTCTAAAATTATGGAGGATTCATTGCGAAGACACCAATGCAAATACATTAATCTCCAGTAAAGTTCATGATGAGGTGCCTTTCTTTGGAGAGATTTGTAGGATTACTGAGTCATTAATGGCAACCTAATGCCAGTGATGCATGTGGTGTCATACAGGTCTGAAGATCTAAGTCCATTAATAAGCTGAAGCATGTCTTCACAGGTTAATCCTAAATCTTGACTCCCCATTTTGTCTAGAGAGGTTGTTGTTGACAGCAACGGTTAAACCTCTTATTGATTAAAAACCTGTCTTTTGCTTCAATGTATTGAACTAATTGGTTGAACTTACTTTTTAACTAACTGAAATTGAATCTCTAACATTTTTGGTAATCGTAAAGGTCCTTTCACAAGCAACATGTTTGCTGTAAAGCCTCGAAGAATTATTTTCATTATTGATTGATGTGCGAGTTCATTTTGCAACTATTTAATCTATAAATATTACTGAACAGTAAAAATCAATGGTATTCGTCTACAATTTTTGAAAGACTAAGATGTCTTCAATTGGATTTTGTCAAACTAAAAGTCCAAAACTTTCAGATTTGTTTCATATTTCAAGGAAAAACAGTAAATCTTAACATTTGAGATACTTTTGAAATATTAATAATTGAACAAAATAGTTGCTGAATAATTTTCTGTTTATCGACTCATGACTGCAGCTTTATTTGGCTGAATGCGTTTTCATAAAATTTCTGGGACAGGGATGTCTATGTGTACAGATTGTAAAGACCTCTGAGAAAAATGTGTAATTTGTGAGAATGGGCAATATAACATAAACTGAATTGAATTTTACCGTCTAAACTAGAACTTCAGACTTGGGGGAAAAAGAAACTATATGAGATTCATGTAGATGTTAGCTTCTTAGATGTCAGGTATACAAAGCAAAGTAGTCGCAGCTAGCACAATTCTATTTGAGAGTTAATTATTTCCAGGAAGAGCTCCATTTCCATGACGGTTCAGATCTTCTTGTATTCTGTTTATGTTCCCTGTAAAGGATTAGGCTAGGTAGTTTCCGTGTCTCCTCCTACTTGGGCCTGATTTATCTAAGCAGCGTTGAGGACTGCAGCACCAAGATGTAATAGGGGTGTCAATATTCCTCCTGTCAGCAGGCTGTGCTTCATTAATCTGTCTGATTGATCCAGCATCCATGTGGTTCCATGACCTTGCTTTGCACAAATAAGAAGTGCAGCCACGCCATTGTTTCCTGATCTGCTGCTTGGTTGATGGATTCCTGCTTGACTTGTTGGAAACAGAGGACAGACGTATGGAGACCACATCCGAGTACTGAGGGGATTCAAGTAGGAGGGGATGATGAGGGATTAGGATTATAACGTATGGACAACTGAGGTAGCTCAATCGGTTAATGTCCTTCAAACTCTTTCCATGCGAGGCAGCGATCCGATGGGTTGGATCAGTATCGACGCCATCATCAAACCAACTGAATTCAGTATTGAAGGGATGGCACTGATCCACATTCTGATTGTCTTGATTAGTTATTTAGGCGATAAGATATCATAAAGTACAAGTTTCTAAAGCCGATACTATTGGATTACTTGTTGTGTCTGCCAAACACTCCAAAGCCGAAAGATCTTCAGTTTATTCTCACATAAGACAAAGAAGAATCCTCACAATTGAGTTATTCATTCACTACCTTAAGTTGTAGTGCTGTTGCATCACTAATGCATTATATTGTTTTATGTATGACTATGTGAGGATGGCTACTCTAAGTTTAGGTATCAAAATTGAAGATGACTGATCAGCTCGGTCCTAAAACACACACTAACATAACATTTCCAACCTATTTTTACTCTTACACTTACTCTAAGTCATGTCAACATGAAAAAAGAAAAATCTGTCATGGCTACGCACACACGGGTCTCTGTACCCTTCCCATATGATAATAAACGACATATAACAATAAACAACAGCTGTTGACATCATCACGTGACTCAGTGTCTTTCTTAGTCATCACCCTTGTCAGCTTGATATACATACATGTCTACAGACATGGAGGTGGCATATACCCTCACAGTAAGGAACTTAAATCATTCGTAAAAGAACCTTATTCTTTTAATTTAAATTGTTAGTTTTCTCATCTTGGTTGGAAAGGCCTTTCCACTTTCATTTAAAAGATAATGTATTCGCTATAAGATGCTATTGTAGTCGACTGCTGTAGCGATCACCGCCCATTAGAAGTGCTTTTGTCTGCACTGCACTTCAGATCTGTTGGCTCAGTTAAACGTGACCCTGGCTGCCTGAAACACAACTAAGCTTCAGTGTAAAGTTGCATACACATTACATCCAAGTCAGAAGTTTTGCTGGCCTGTTCATGTCATGATTTAGTTGTGTCAAAATAGATGAACAGTGGTGGCCAGAGCTTTGTGCTTTGCTTCAGAAGGAGCACAGAAATCAATCGTCAGCTTTTGTGACAGAGCTTCTGCCTGAAATGATTGATAATTCAGTATTTTAATTCAATCTTACAATCTTAATTCAGTTTATTAACATGCATTACTATACCTAGCACTCTCACGCTCTACCATATGGTTAATATTTCTTGGTGGGCAGTTCCTCAGCTTCCAGAGCCCACATATAAAGAATCTGTCTTGTTCTTCCTTATGTTGGCGTCGCTGTAAGTTTGTTTAGGAATGTTACTGAGGTCTAGCTTTACATGCAACACAGTTCTATACTGCGATACAATAGTGTGCTCTACTCCTGTGAAGCATGAAATGTGTTTTTATAGCACATGCCTATCATGAAGTAGACAGACGTGTTGCTGGTGCACCACATCTCAAGAGTGCTGCTCTTGAGAAAACTACAATTGGACTTCAATATTGTGTTCATGCTGAAAGGGAGGCTGTCAAAACCCTGTCCAAGTCCTCCTGCTCCGGCAGCGCTCAGACACAATACCCAACACAAAAGCCTGGAGGAAACCATTGGAAAGCTGTACTAAAAGTAATATTTATCTAATCTAGTGCGAGTAAGATTCTCAATAGTATCCAGAGCGCGACGGAAATGGTTGGCATGGTACCACCGGTAACCGTTTGAGAAGATTGGCCTTAATTTCTAAGTGCCACTTTCAACGAAGAAATTGGGGAAAGCAACCGGTGACTAGAAATTAAAGATTTGTATTTATTTTCGCACAAAATAAAGTTACAAATGTAACATTATTAAAAGACACAGAAATGAGTGCAGGTGAGAAAAGAAACCCAAAGGGCTTATGCAAGGTTCTCACCTAAAGTAATGAATAATAAACAAGAATAACATTTAATTTAATTTCTGATATGAAACGTGGGTTTGTGTTTTAAACACAAATCATTTTATTTAGATGGATGTATAACTAATTGACGTATGCGTAGGCTCTTAATAACTTTAAAATATAAAGTTCCTTCCAAACAACCGCGTAATAAATAAGTGTTGGGCCCTAGTATAATTTTAATTGGATTTCTTTATTTTTTACGAGAAATAATTAATTTAGTTAAAGTGTTGATCATTGATACAAAATATCTTCAATTTCCAACATTTTAACTTTAGAATGTCATGCATTTCTTTGTTTTATAATATACTAAATATCTGTAGGTCGGTCGGACTAAACAAGCAGTTTGATTGTTTTCACTGTGATCATGTTTGTCTGCTTTAAGCACACTATGCAACTGTATTGAGAAACATTTAGATTTTGGATCGGTTTCACTTGGTTTTCATCTTATATCAGCAGCCGGAAGCGGCAGCAGTAAATACCACGTGCAAAATCAATTACTCAGTGAAATGAATTAGACAAAGTCACAGGCCTAAACTGTCTGCAGGATAAAACAACATGTCAGGAGACGCAGAGATATCAACATGCGCACGAGATTAGTTCTTTAGAGGCTTGTTGACGTGCTCAAAGAAAACATTTCTTGAAGTCAAACGCATCAATAACCAGGAGGATGTTTCCGTGTTTACTTTGGTAAACAAGCACTTACATTTCTTTACAAGTGGTGTAAGCCAGTGACATCTTCTAATTAATGCATCTGAGTAATCAGCTGGCACACCCGGTGGTTATTTGCTATTTGAATTAGTTGCAAACTAAAACCATGAATTTCAAAAATTCTTTCTTTCTTCATTTTATTCACGAATTGTGTGAAGATGAATTCTCTAATCCCATCGTTCATGTGAATGTAAACGGTCAGCTCCCCACTGGCCTTTTGCTTGTTTATATTAGTGGCGTTTCTTGCTTCAGTGTTTATTTGTTTGTTCTAAATCAAGACCTTGTCCTTCCTGTTTGCCTTGTCTGTTGTTCGTGCGCTCCGGCACTATTTAGAATTCATCCTCTTAATGTGTCTGACTAGACTCTGCCGCCTGAGGCTACCCTGCTAAACTTAGCTTGGTGGATGGCACCATGTTGAGACTGCGCCCCATGCTCTGAAACAAATTGTTTTTCCTCCCACTTTGGGTGAGGAAAGGTGACATTTCTCATTATGAGATGTGTTATTGACCCTTAGGGGATTTCAGGAGCTGGATAAGAAGTGGCAGGCGGTTGGAGGGTGCCATCTGAGCCAATCAATAAGCGGGTGTTTATCTGGAGTCTGCATACAGGACTTGGCCAACACAAAACAACAGAGTGACTGAATAGAATGGTGAAACAAGTTAAGAGTGAAACCATGTCTATAAATTGCTGCGACGCAGAGATGTTGTAATTAGTTTGAAACCGAAAGTTAGAAACTGTAACAAAACATGCTTAATGCCTTTTAAGCCTCCATGATGGAAACCCGACGACGCATGAATAAGATTGTCATTAGCATTCATGATGGGGACCTTTTTAATTGTGTTTATTGTATTTAATTCTATTTAAGAGACGCTTATTGTTCAGTAAGTAATGCTGAGTTTAACTGGATGTTTAGTTTTTCTGTTGTGGCAGACATGTTGGTAAAGTTCAGATGACTGCAGTAGTATATTGTCTCACAGCATTGTTTACCTGCAATATGTTGCTGATGTATACAATTACTTTAACCCGTTTGGATTCTCAGGATGTTAAGTGGGAAACCGTTTTCCTGCTGCCAGTTTTCATTCTTAAAATAACACGATATACTGGTAAAGGACTGACGGGGACAATATGCTATCCCTTTGTACGGTAATGAAAGGTAACGTCAGTCGGGGAGACGCTAGATTTTTTAATTGATTGTTTTTTCTGGTACATCAATCCAATTGCACTCACTGTCAGCATTTATCTTATTTGCTACTTGATTTGCACTGCAGGGGTTGAAATGAGGGCAAAGTTAATGTGCAAATGAAGAATTATACTCGCCTCCCTCGTAGCGGTCTTATCTACCTAATGTTATACGTCACTCAAATGGCTGTTAAATCTATTTCCTAAATATTAACATCACCTACCGTTCCGGATTAAAAATTCACAAAGTTAGATGACGGTATGGGAGCGTATGCTGTACGCTTCCCAGGAGGCTGTGTGAAAAGTCATGGAAAAAACTTTAATCATAAAAGTTTGGGAAAAGTCATGGAAAAAAAATTAAATCATAAATGTTTGGGAAAAGTCGTGGACATTTGTTATGCTCACATGTTCATTTATGCCGATAAATAATTAATGTTTTTTAAAGAAAGACGCTCAAAATATAAGCCGGCGTACACTCTCAATACACAAAATGTTCTAAATTTTTCATGTTTTTACCGAGATTTCAGTTTGGTCATGGAAATTTGGTTAAAAGTCCTGGAAATCCATCAGTCAAAATGTGTAAGAACCCTGGGAGTTGCAGCTTTACGGTTAATCTCCCCGTCTGTTTTCAGTGGAAGTCTCCAAAAGATGGGAAAACAATTAATTTCATGAACCGGCGTTGACGAGTAGAGGGGCGGAGTCGACGGAGAGGCTGTATTTTCGACTTTGTTTTGCGATGATCGTCTGAGGATCACTCAATGGGGCAGTTACTTTCCCAAATGCCATATTCTTCACAAAGATGAAAGCTGTACTTTCAATCAGGCGGTGCTGATGATGGGTTATAATTCTGGTGATTGAACCGAATCTCCAGTTCTAGTAATGAGCTGTGCCGACTGTGATTGGAGCAAAAAGGGGTTGCAACATTATTGCATGCCCTTCGTGCCCTTTGAATGACATCTACATATTTAAAGCTATCGGGAGGTGGAATTATAAATGCTGGGAAGCCCTCGTGTCCCGGGTTTTTTTCGGATTTGATTAGTTGCCATTTGTCTGTCTAGCTTTCCTCGTTTTAGTTGTCTGATCATAATTGAGCCACATACAAAGTAAACCTTTTTATTCACCCGTGTTACATTCAGGGAAACTCAAATCTATTGCAGGGTTGCAGCCAGAAATATTGCACACACTGGATTTGTTGATGTGATTTCCCTCAAGCCTATCAAACACTAACGCTTCAAATGAGGGTACAAGCGGAACACAATCGTACCCTTGTAGATCTAGTCCGGATACGCTGAGCCTTGTCTCTTTGGCTTTTTGATGAAAGAGATCTGCTGATTAGCTGCCAAGACATTTGAAACGACTGCAGCCCTAAAGTCGGGATACACCTCTGACGGGGCTCTGCGTCTGGAGCCAGACATCTGGTTAATGTGAGAACGGATTTGACTGCTTTCCTTCCCTCAGAGCACTTTAGTGCTGGAAGCAGAGATGGATGGATCGTAAGATATAACTTGTTCTCATTTAGCAGGTAACATGGCTTTACTTATGAATATGTTTATTTTCCTAGTTCAAAATAAGATGCTCATGAATATGTTGGAATAGTTCATTGAAAGGTTTCTTTCATTATCTCCCAGAGAACTGATTTTCTTTAATACCAGTTATTTATCCAGTATAATGTTGAATTTCACACAGAATAGTTCTCTGAGATAATGTAATTTATGAAATCTTGAAATGAAAGTAAGAACTGCTTACTGTGTAAAAGTGCGGGGTGTGGGAGGAGCTCTTCGTGATTTTAACGAGGGGATCCATCTTCCGTTTCAGTAGTTAAACCATGCTAGATACCGACATTATATGTAAGGTAAGCAGAGCAGCGCTCATTTGATATAATACACCCCGCATTGACGACAGCAGAGCAATACCAATTTATTTTGTTTATTCAGATATTACAAATTTGCCTTAGAGGGCTTTACGATCAGTACACATACGACATCCCGATCGCAGGACCTCATATCGGATCAGGAAAAACTCTCAAGAAATAGAAAAAAGAAGAAACCTTCAGGAGAGCAACAGGAGGATCCCTCTGCAGGATGGACATACGCAATAGATGCCATGTCTACAGAAGGAGGCATTATAGCGTAACATAGACACATTCAATGAGTATGACAGAGCGTATGAATAGTTGGTAGTAGGCATGGACCACGATCCAGACCTCCACGATCCAAAGACCTTTTCTCTGTCGTACGATAGCCCTCTTCTGCCTTTTGCGCCGTAAAGACTGAAATTCCTAAGAATCAATAAGTGCGTGTGTTTCTTTTTCGCTCAACTGATGAACGTGACGCCAGATTCACTCCGACTTCCAGACTTTCCGCCTCTTGCGTAAGCGGCGTCCTGTCGAGCCTCCGCCTGTGCGTGGCGGTATCCTTGGTTTAACCGGTGAGACGACCGACAGCTGCTGCAACGAGAGCGAGGAGTGACTCAGGCGATTAGCCGGGTAGATTCAGCCCAGCCTCACCTTTTGATCAACGCTCGCCTACTTGGGGCCGGCGGGCTCCAGACCAGCGCCGCCTTTTCCTTTTCATTCTTTTTTTCAGACTAATAAAGACGTCGACGCGGGCGCAGCTCCTGGGCTGGCCTGCCAATACTTTTAACACCCGCATCGATTCTCATTACTGCGAACGGTTTCTCTGCGAGCGCGAGCCGGATGTTGAGGCCGTGGGTGTCGGCTCGTCACAGATCTGGCTCGGGACAGAGTCGTCGTCCGATGACCCTGGACAGCGGAATGGCTTCGCTGGATTCTCTTGCCTTCCGAACCTTCAAAGGAAGCAGGAAAATATGAAATCACACAGTGACTTTTGCAATAGTCTTGATTAGATTTGCTCCAGAACTTCTGCCGACACATTGATTTGTGCAGCAGCTCAAATCGGTCGCTAGAGTCGCCACTGATTGGTTTGGGACAAAAAAAACAAGAACGCAGCCAACGGGAACAAAGTGTCAAGCTAAATGCACGCAGTGGAACGGAACGTCAAATTCTGCCTGATTATCAGGCGTCGTCTTTATCGGCTGAGAGCGAGGAAATAAAAGCATCACGTGTCTCTGGTTTCTCACGGAAAAACAAGCACACCGATTCATCCGGTCATTATATTTGTAAATGCAGAGCAGCCTGTATTCTACTCCTGAAGGAGCAGCTTTTGTACAAATCATCAACTCCAGTCTTCCCTCTTTGAACATCTAACCACTGCTGCAACAAGGAGGAAAATAAAATTGTTTTTAGTCCCCGAAAACGATCCACTTCCTGCTGGCTCTCGAGCCGCCTGTTCTCAAACTCAAATTTTTGCTATTTTTTTTTTGTTCGTTGATTGGTCCAGTAAATCAGCCAGTGAATTAGGTTGTAACCTTCAAGACAGAACATACATTACATTTTAAATTAAACATTTTATACTTAAAATGTTTACCAAACTCAAAATGAGATATTCTTTTAACACAAAATCATCATTTTTAAACACCATGAAATTAAACAAATCATTTCACCACTGCCGTCTTTGGGTTGACCCGTGGAGCGACCTGAAGCGTCCTCTCTCTGCTGCTCGTCTTTTCAAATGCATCAGAGCATCTCCACAGGTGCTCCTAATAAGCAACACTGATTGCTGCTGCACTCTGGGAAATGTAGTCTCACATACCTAGGCCCTCAGATTCAGCTCAACAATAGCCCTTCCTATGTTAGTGGTTTATAGAGATGGGCTTTATGTTTCTTATGTGGCTCTAATTGGTGAGCGGCCTGGATTGTAATGTGTCTTCTGGGTTATACGATTCTTATTTAGCTTATTTGCTGTTCTTTATACAGCATTCTGCTGTGGTAGGCTGCCTCTGAGTTTTTATTCCTCACTCAAACGCTCTGGGATTAAAGCAACATGCTCTGCTCATCATCTCAGCATTCAGCGCTGCATTGGAGACCTTCACACCGACTATTGCACTCTGAAATAAACAACAAGGGGCTGTGGACGTGTGAGCGCTTTGGCACAGGGTGCAAGTTAAGAAGATGAAATACAAAAGGGCAAGCTCGGGATGAAGGTTTAAAATGGAAAGACTGGTTTATGTCCTTGTACTCCTCTGAGCTTTGATTGTTCAGCTCTCGAAAGTTAATCCCAGAAGTAATCATGTTCTTTTCCATGCATTGTGCACAGGAAATCGGTACATTGCCACAAGATCCACGCAACGAGGGATGTCACTTCCTATGTGTGCCTGCACAGCACCATGTGTTTGGTTTAATGACCCAACATGGTGCTGTGGGACAAAAAAGGGCCAGAACCAATTGTTTTGCCTGATCCCTCTGCGATAAGATCACCCAGCCGAGCCAGAGCAGCGGTCTCATTAAAACGAGGGACCGAGCTTGAGTCTTTGCAGCAGTGCTGTCATCGATGTGAAAGCTGCCTCCAGGCTGAGCTTTAGCATCCAAAAGCAAAATGTGCTCTATCAAAAAACGGGCCTAATGGCGAGTCCTGTTAGTTCTACAGCTCGAGAGCGGACTAAGAACTGCGGTGTCCTTTTCCTTTTCCTTTTGTGTTCTGCAGGACCAAAGATGAAGCCAAACTACTGCAACGTCCTCTATGCCAGAGTGAAGTGGGCCGGTACTTCAGAAGATCTTTTCCGTGACGTCCACAACAAAGGTACGATCGCCATGGCGTCCTGTCCAAGTGTGTCCTCATGTGATGGGTTTTGTTTAGATTTCATCAGCACGAGTTTAAGGCGATGTTTATCATTTAATATATATATATATATATATTTTTTTTAGCACTTAACAATCTTGACTATTCCGTATTTCTTTCTAATCTAAAACAAAAACATACCTGCGTGTGTTGACTTATCAGTTCAAATGAATTCCATCCTCTTAGTTTATCTCGAGTGTTATTCTGTAATGTAGTTATGATATGTCTGAGGCTCAGGTGCTGCTTGCTTTTCAGCCTATTAATACTAGAATCTGTCATCAGCGATATGTCCTCTAATTACCTGTTCCCTAATTACCTCCAGCTACTGGAGATGTGGGCTGCATGTCAAATAGTTTCCCCCGACTCGACTCTGCCTTTGGAGCCCTGCTCATTTGAATATAATGCTGTGTATCTTTTCTGCCTATGCCGTAATTATACTAACCCGTTTTAATTTAGGAATTAAAGGCGTATCACCATCATGTCTTTTAAAATAGTAACTCCATTTAAAATTGCTGAACAACGATCTACATTGAGGAGGAGGCTCTGCTCTGGCATTTAAATTACCGTTTCGATTAAAGTGCAATACTGCTTAAAAATGCAGTCCTATTTACAATGTTGGAATACAAAAGGGCTTTGTCCCAACTATCCGAGTCCTCGTGGTTCACATTCAAGTTGTGGTACATGCAATGGAGTTCATATGGCAGGGTTCGTACGGTCATGGAAAACCTGGAAAAGTCATGGAGTTTTAAAATGGTCATTTCCAGGCCTGGAAAAGACATGGAAAAAAATTTAATCATAAAAGTTTTGAAAAAGTCATGGAAATGTGTTATAATCACGTGTTCATTTACACCGAGTTTGAAATAATGAATATGTTTTTTAAAGAAAGACGCTCAAAATGTAAGCCGCCGTACGCTCTCAATACACCACATTTTCTAAATTATTTGTTTATACCGAGATTTCAGTTTTGTCATGGAAATTTGGTTTAAAGTCATGGAAAAGTCCTGGAAAAGTCATGAAAATCCACTGGTCAACATGTGTAAGAACCCTGATATGGATTATATTTGCATGTGGAGTTTTGTGGACCATATTCTTTCTGGTTAAAAATGACATCACAGCCCAATAGGCCTTCATGAGAAGAACAACGGGTAAACCCGCCATTTCAAAGAGACCTATGTCTGATAGACGACAACTTTGTTTCTTGCATGTGTTATTAAAAACATAACGCATGCTAAATCATCTAGAAATGAGAGCAAATAGATTCAGGCCATAGTTACCAGGCCATCTCATTCTTTAACATTTCCTCTCTTAAGGTAAGCAAACGGAATGAAATGAGGAATAACAAACTGGAAGAAATTCTTTAAATGTATTTGCAGAACCTAATGAAACGTCCTGCGGCCCACCTGTGGGTCCTGAGCGCTCTGTTGGAATGGCAGGTAGAGATTCTCCTGCATGGGCTGCAGTATGAAATATGGATGAGGTGCCGGAATTTAAAATGTCTATCTTGATCTTCTCCTTGTTTTGTTTTTGCAGTTAGTTTCCAGGGTTCTTACGGTCATGGAAAACCTGGAAAAGTAATGGAATTTTAAAAAGGTCATTTCCAGGCCTGGAAAAGTCATGGAAAAAAACTTAAATCATAAAAGTTTTGGAAAAGTCATGGAAATTTGTCATGATCACACCGAGTTTGAAATAATATGTTTTTTAAAGAAAGATGCTCAAAATATAAGCCGGCATACACTCTCAATACACAAAATGTTCTAAATTGTTCATATTTTTACTGAGATTTCAGTTTGGTAATTGACATTTGGTTTAAAGTCATGGGAAAGTCCTGGAAATCCACTGGTAAAAATGTGTAAGAACCCTGAGTTTCAACACTTATTCTAAGGATTTGTGTATGTGTACAACCAGGATCTCCCAAACCCACCAGAGGGTTGACTAAACATTTCTGCAGCTCTCTGCAACGTTAAATACCTATTATCAACCTGTACTTGTTCAAAACGAACAATCACGCTCATTTGCGGAGGAGCGAGTCAACAGCGCTCGACGCTACCCGTTTCCAGCAGGACTCATTAATATGAATTGTTGCACTCATTCATAATCATGCAGAGTGGAGCTTGACCGCATTAAGAGCGACCGTGGTATTGAGCTGTGCACGGCGACTTGGCGTCCACATTATATTACGAGTGTTCCTTTAAACATAGATGTCCTGTTCTGCATAACCACAACAAATAATACTCGACAAATATAATGACACGGTCAGTCATGGCTCTTGTTTTTTTTTTGTGTGGCATTTTTATTTTCTGCCTGTTCCCAAAGTAAAATAATAATCAATGGCAGAATAAGCTTCAGTTCCTCCGTCTCCTGGTCTGTGGGTCAATCGGGCTTTCTAACGTGTGACGGACACGCGCTCCTTTCCCCGTTTAGCCACGCGGTGCCATTATTACCAGTACAGCTCACTTTGTCTTTACCGCCACTTGAAAGTGATTTATGTTGCCATATGTAAGGAAATTGGGATCCTGAACTCTAATATGAACTGGTCGATGTTTAAGTCCTCATTTGAATTTCACACACGCTAGATTTCCACTTGATACTCGGCAGACGGTATAATGTCCTAGTTTATTACACAGCGAGGAAGCAAATGGGTCAACGGGCTTTTGAAAAAGAAATATTTCAAGGTGAAAGATCGGGTTTGGGCGAGGACTTCCCTTTCCCCCCCCGCTAGTTGACGGTTTTGCGTCACAGAAAGAATCCATTTATCACTGCAAGGCGGTTTTGTAATGTCTGGTCGTCCAGTCTTTAAAAACACTCGAGCCGGCTGTATGATGTGATAACAGCCTGGTCGCTTCTTTCTTTAAATCACTCGCAAAATACTGATGTGCGCTTGTCTTTGATTCTTTGCTGCAGAGCAGATTGCTCTGCTCGGCAACGGAACCACACACACACACACACACACACACACACACACACACACACACAGGAATGTTCATCAACCGCTTACTGGTTATTACTAAAAACAGCTATTTGACATTTAAGAGCAACCCAGGTCCTCCTGTCTGTGTGAAATTGAGGCGATATTATCTGTTCGGTTGGAAGTGCAGACATTTTACAGACCAGGACTATTCGCTGTCAATTTCTAATTCAACAATGAAATGGAGCTATTTTGTGTCAAATGCGTGTGCATTTAGCTTTGCCAGCTTCCATCCCCTGTCTGTTTTTGCCAGGTTGAAACTTTAATAGTCCTGTGAGTTCAGGTTTAGAGAAGGAGTAATGGTAAAAGCCCAATAAACCTGTAGTAAGTCCACCATTTTAGTTTTTAGGCACTCGTCAGGGATTTAATACTGTGAAATACAGATGAATAATTTAATATAAATGGCCATTATTTACTTTGAAGAATCTAAGTAGCGTCTTGATTCTGTGAAAATTTTGAGTCCTAAGAAGGAGAAAGTAAACTTGGTAGAATTGCAGCTACACTGATTTCTTTCAGAGCAAAAATGCAAAGAAAAAGCAATTATTTAGGATGTGGTTCTTAATGTTAACTTCTCACCTGAAAACCACACGCCATTCACAGCAGCAGACTAATATTAGCCCTCACCTTTGCTCCAAGTCTATCTGGCTCTGTCTTTCTCACCAACTCTCTTGTGACTCACACACACACACACACACACACACACACACACACACACACAAAATCACACTCTCTCTCACAGTCAGTAAATTAACTCCACTTGACTCTACCCGTTTCCTGGCACGGTTCTAAACTCTTTCACATCTCTGCCTCAAAAGTGCAGACCAGTTCCATATTTCTCGTACCTGGCTAACGTAGTTAGCGGGATCATTTGGAGGATGAGATTACACAGGCAAGGCTTTTCGCTTTCACAACGCAAATTTGGAAAAATAACTATAGCAACAAATCAAAAAGCTTTGAACCTGCTCCAGCGAAGGCTCATTCAGTCCAGCTGGAAGATCTGGCCACGCCCCGAGAACAAAATGGAGCTCACTTCCTCATTGATGAAGCAGCGATATTAGACCGATCGACCAACACAAACATCTATAGTTGGTGCTTTTGCCATCTAAAAAGTTGGAAAAGTTCACATTTAAAGAAGCGTGACAATTAAATGCTGTATAAGAATCCTTTTAACAACTTTTATGCAAGAAAAACCTCAAACTTTTTCTGTCATGCTGAATCTTTATTGAGATAACTTTTTGTGACTCCTCATCTGTGCTTTTTCAAATAATATAATTACTTTGCAATCCCTTTCAATTAAACCAGATTGCTGCATCAGACATTATTATACGCTGCAATGAGCTTTCCGCTGCACCTCCTTTTAAAACGGGGTTTCAGACTTGATACGGCCACTCTCAATAAAGCTCAATGTTGAGCTCTTGTGTGGAAGGGCAACAGCAGGAACCCAAACTCATGGACCTGGCAAGTCACCAAGAATCTCAGCCGTCACTCATGCGCTGCGTGACCCGTTAACGCCGCAACGTAAACATTTACACACAAGTACAGGCATTTCGCTCTATATTTATTCACTTTGTTTTATGCAGGTACATGAATATGATTCTCTGAATTAAGTTTCCTTGTGAAATCATAGGTTAGGGCACTTATAAGCTTGATAGCTTCAGCCTTGACCCTTTCGGTTAGCCGCTTTCTTCTTCAGTTGTAAAAATCTTGATTTTTGTATATTACCGAAATAAACTAAACTAAACTAAACATGTGCACTTTTTAATATATGACGTTCTCATTAAAGGTCTTAAATAAACAAATCTGCATTTCCCCTCGCGTCACACCTGCAATGCCTTGGCAATTATCTGGACGTAGTCGGCGGGCAAAGTTACTGAGTTGTGTCGACCTACGGGTGATATGTATAACTATATAGATGATATTGTTGTAAACCCAGAGGGCGTTTGATGTTCTGACGTTTGTGGAAGTTCCACAAGTATGGAGCAAAAATAGTGGTTATTTATTCCATGGTGGAAAGAATAACTGTTTCCATGGAGATAAGCTACGGAGATAAGCCACACCCCCTCTACAGCGCAAACAAAGAGAATGAATTTAATGAATGAACCACAAATAGTCGGGAAAGTAAACTCGCGGGAGTAAAGTTGGCAATCATCTTGCTAATTTAAGCGGGATGATGGGACATTTGATCGACTTTGTTGTACGTACGAGAAATAGGGCCACGGTGTGATAACCAGAATACTCAGCCTATCGATTAAGGCAGTTGCTTAATAAACAACATAAATGCCAAGTTAATGAAACTTGGTCTCCATTTAAGATACACTTGGTAAATATTGATCATTAAGCTTTAACTCATTTATATGTTCTCTCATTTGCCTAGTGTCAATCTCTTTTGTGTTTGGATGTATAATAACTTCCGAATATGACAAGCGAGTGGGCAAAGACATGCAAGCTAAAGAATAAAAGTCACCACTTGGTTCAATGAACACTTCAGGGGAATCTCAAATGTCTTTTTTTGTCGACTATTTTCCACAGCAGTACTTGATGGTGATGTTGATATCTAATTGAGATAACTTCGACTCATCTCTGCCTCCAGCCTTTTGTATTTTGAAAAAGAAGGCTGGATATATAGTAGGCGTTTGAATACACACACACACACACACACACGCATACACTGGTATCACAATACACATACTGGATGGATGTGTGATTTTCATTGTTTTACTGAGTGTTTGACACAATCCGGAGCGCTCTACCAAAGTGTGCTCTTAGATCTTTTTCTGTCATCAAGGAAGAGTTTGTGGAGCCGCTTCCTTGATGGTGATTGGGCAAGGGATGTGAGGGCAGCCTCCCCTTTCGTAAAAAAAAGTGGATATCCACTTCCTTTGATATCATTTTCACTACTTTTGTATTGAGCATTCAAAGGGTAAAAAGAAATCTGCCAACCACCAACTCGAAATGACATTCTTCTCTCGAACAAGCCTGACGTTTATGGATGAGTTGAGCGTGTGATGTATAAACTTAGCTGTGATTGGACGAATAATTCATAATGCTGCCGATGGTTCTTTTCCTCACTCATCACAATGTCAGTCATGTCTTTCAGTGTAAGCTTTATAATGTGGGTGAGAATAAAGTGAGTAGAGGTTCAAAGTAGGACTGCAACAACGAATCGATAATTATTACGATTAGAATAGTTGGCAACGAATTTCATTATCGATTCACTGAGTCGCGAGATTATTACGCCACTCAATAAGTCGCAGAGTTAGATGTTCCGACATTTGTGGGATGTCCACAACAAGTATAACGCAGAACTAGTGGTTCATTCTTCCGTGGTGGATAGCGGAAATGATAACCGTTTGCACGAAGCAAAGCAACAAAGATAAGCCACGCCCCCTCTCAGGCGCACATTATCCACACATAGTGGGGCGAGTTAAGCATTGTCAGTTCTGTTTTTGAATAAAGGGTTGGAAATGTTTTTTTTCTTCTTTTTATTCGAGTCATCGACTAATCAAAAAAAATAAACAGCTTAATCGATTATTACAATAATCGTTAGTTCCAGACAGAGTTTATAGTTGCATTGCAAAGTTAATTCAATTCAGTTTATTTTTATAGCCCATTTTCACAAATTACTAATTTGTCTCAGAGTGCTTTACAATCTGTACACATCCCTGCCCCAGAACCTCACATTGGATCAGGAAAAACTCCCAAATAACCCTTCAGGGGGAAAAAAGGGAAGAAACCTTCAGGAGAGAACAGAGGAGGATCCCTCTCCAGGATGGACGGGTGTAATAGATGTCATGTGTACAGAAGGAATCATTATACACAAATGAAAAAAACGTAACAACACAATCAATGAATAGGACAGAGTGTATGATTAGTTGGTAGTCGGCATATTCCACAATCCAGACCTTGATGATCCATCAGGCAGATAGGATCTATGACGTCAAAAGGACTCCGGGGAGAAAGCAGAGTTAGTAATGTGCAATAGAGATGAAAATTCATCCAAAAGGAGAGAGAAAAGAGGAGATAGGTGCTCAGTGTATCCTAAACATCCCCCAGCAGCCTATAAGCCGCATATCCAGGGGCTGGACCAGGTGACCCTGATTCAGCCCTAACTATAAGCTCTGTCAAAGAGGAAAGTCTTCAGTCTACTCTTAAATTTTGTGACTGTGTCTGCCTCCCGGACTGAAGGTGGAAGCTGGTTCCATAAAAGAGGAGCTTGATAACTAAAGGCTCTGGCTCCCATTTTACATTTTAAGACTCTAGGAACTACAAGTAGCCCCGCATTTAGTGAGCGCAGCTCTCTGGTGGGGCACTATGGTACTATAAGCTCCTTAAGATATGATGGTGCATCACCAATCAAGGATTTGTAGGTTAAGTGATTTATCTGCATCTTTTTGAGACGAGATGTGCCTGATTTTTGAAATATTACGTAGATGAAAGAATGCAGTCCTTGAGATTTGCTTCACGTGGGAGTTAAAGGACAAGTCCCGATCAAAGATAAAGCCGAGATTCTTTACAGTGGTGTTGGATGCTAGAGCAATGCCGTCTACAGAAACTACATCACCAGATAATTAATCTCTGACATGCTGTGGGCCGAGTACAATTACATCATTATTGTCTGAGTTTAACATCAAGAAGTTGCAGGTCATCCATGTTTTTATGTCTTCAAGACATGCTTGAATTTTACTGAGCTGGTTTAACTCCTCTGGTTTGATTGATAGATAGAATTGAGTATCATCTGCATAACAATGAACGTTTATGGCGTGTTTTCTGATAATGTTGTCCAAAGTAAGCATGTATAAGGTAAATAAAATTGGTCCAAGCACAGAACCTTGTGGAACTCCGTGACTAACGTTAATGACTTTAGATCTATGCCCAAATCCAAATTGTGTAACAGCAACATAAACTGTCACAATGGTTATATGAACTATGATAATGGGTCTAATATGTAACATCGCAATTTCTTTTACTTTTATCGGATCTGTTAAACACATTATGTTCATCACTCTGCTAAACGCTCTCTGAAATGAAATATTGGTGCCACCAAATTACACGTCCATGCCACTAATGGGAGAAATGTCAGCGGCGACGGGAGCAATTCTTTTCCTTCTTTTAAAAAAAAAATTCAAACAAGTCGTTGCCTCATTTAATTGCAGTGTGGTTGACTGAAAAATTCTAAGATTGATACTTTTAGAAGAGTTTGCAGAGCTGATATGAACCAAACGTATTTCGGTACATTACTCACAATCCATTCAACCATGATGCCTCTCGTTATTTTGTTTGACTTTTGGAAAGCTGCTTCTTGCATTTTTGGTCTGACACCAACTTTGACAACGTGACTGATCAAACTAAAGTGCAGTCAAAGGCTTTATGACGGTCCTGTGTAGCTGTGCAGGCACCATAGATGGGCCACGTCGTTGCCGTCGTCATGAAATATGTCTCTCCAGTGTCATATTCAATCAGACAATCGTATCATGGCAACGGCAAGCGGCTATTGGTGCTAACGACGGAGCTAGTGTTCACGTGATTATTGCCCTGAGTTTCAAATTTAGAAAGAAAAAAAGTCAAGTGACATATAGAGGAGTTTTCTCGTGGCTGAAGACACTTCAGTGATGGAGGAAGACGTCATTAGACTTGTCATGAGTTTCCTCCTTTAGTTGCTCTTTTCTTTTTTCCTGCACCATGGAGGTGTCCCACAGAGCTGCGTCTCTCTACCTAAATGATTGTCTGGGTATAAATAGCTGACAATCTGGCAGGGCCAGGTGGTCTAATCTGCCAGTTCACTGTCCTGCTTCCTGCCTGGCAAGGTGGCGGGTGTTAACATTAGTCTCAGTATTCCCAGATGGACTAATTCTTGTATAGTGATGAAAATGTGGCCTAACAGATAATTAAAAATATATATTCTATACACGAGAAACCTGATATTTCAATAATTTAGAAGGCACAGCATCAAATACAATGCGTCTGAAAACTGAAGATAGGTCTTGACATTTGAACGTGTGAATTAAAAACTAAACCTGCAACAATTAATCGATTAGTGAACTGATAGAAAATTAACTATTCTAATTATGTCTAATTTGATAAACATGTTATTGCTAGTGCATTCAATTATGTCTCCTTGTATCCTATTTCTTGCCACCTAGAAATGGTATGGCTGATTCAGCCTAACAAGGTGTTTCTGCTGGTGACAGTTTTAGAACAGGCAGCAACGAGCATCATTAGTGTGCAACAATCTGCCACTTTTTAATTTTCCGATACATTTTTACTCGTACGATATTCATCACACGCAAATATTTCAAAACTTTTACTTCCCCCGATGCATTTAAGGAGTTTTATTTCGTACTTTGACTTAGCAACGTCTTTTATTTGGCCTGTTGTGTAAACATGCCGAGTTTCTTGGCGTGTACAGAGCTGCCGATTGAGCTGATAATGCTGCGGAGAAGACTGATTTCTTATGTTGCAAAAGTGCTTGGGTGAGAAATACAATAACTGTCATCTGTTATTCTTCCCATTGCAACAGTGTGTTGGTGGCCAGAGAGGTAGGCGGAACATGCAGCACATGGCAGTCTTGTGATTGAGCATGTGAAAGGAAATCACGATGGCTTGCTTTGCTGTCAGAGTACAAGGTTACAGACTCTCTCTCTCTTTCTCTCTCTCTCTCTCTCTCTCTCTCTCTCTCTGTGCTCATAATTGCCACATATGAACTGCCTGATTAGTTTTTAATTTTTTAATTTTCCATTTTATGACATTATGCAAATGTGCAAATCACACTGGTGTTTTACTCCGACGACTGATGGTTGGTCACATTATTATGCATGGTCGATCCGCGTTTCAGAACACTCCTCTAAATAATAATGGTAACGGTAGTTGGTTCATTTTTCATAGAGGGAATGATGTTGGTATTCATTTAGCTATAAATATGTGTGTATAAAGTCAAGTTCATATGTCTTGCTTGCAGCCTGCTGACTTCAACTTTGGCCCCGGTTTACATCGGATCAAATGATTTCTAAGGTGTTTTTTTTTACCAGCGACCATACCTTCATCAGCAGGTCTTGTCATTCAAAAGAATAGATTACATTATGAAAATAACTGAAACATTCCAGCAATACAATTGACCGACGGACCCGAACACCTGTAGTTGGTGCTTTTGCCAACCTAGAAAAAAGTTGGAAGTTAACATTTAAAGATGCTTGACAATAAAATGCAGCACAATAATTATTTAACTTATTTAATGCAAGAAAAAGCTAATTCATTCTTAATATTGTGATTACATAATGCAAAACAAAAAAAAAAGGTAAATATGGAGAAAATAAGCTTATTGAGCTAGTCCGAATAGGTGCAGCCCAACAGATTAGCCAGGTGGTGTGGTTAGGGTACTTATAATGTAATAAATATATAGCTGTGTCATGCTTTAAGACAAAATAAGTTCAAATATTTATACATGCATATCTTTTCAAAACAACAATAGTGTGCAACCTTAACAAAACGAGTGCAGATATGTGCGATTCATCTTGTTTTTATCATTATTAGAGACAGAAATGACATGCCGTTCTGTAGATACAATCAATAACAGACGGGCAGTTTAGTTTAATAAAAGAACAAAGCGGAGAACCTTGAATTACTTTCTGGCGAAAGAAAATTACAGGGGGGCGGGCCGCCGTGGTGGGCAAACACTGAGGTTATACCGCTACACTGTTATCTGCCAGCGCTATGGCGTTAAGGCGGTGTGCAGATACAAACACATTCATGTTTTCAGAGCGCGCTGACACTTTGCAGCCCATTATGTAAAAAAAATAACAATCACCGTCTCCTCTCAGATGCGCTGCGTGATTGCATAAAGGCAATTATATCGACGGGCACACATTTTTCGTTCTTTATTCTACTTTTGCAAGGAGCCTACTTTAGCGAGTGAAGCAGATCTTTCTTGCAGTCTCCTTTGTCCGCATTGCATCTGCTCCTCAACAGGTCCTTGGCGGATAAAGCCTCAGCCCGAGCGTAGGACTTGGAAATCAGCTCTTTGTTTAGCCAACTTGAATCGCATGGTGTGCCACGAGATGCGTGCTCCATCCAGTCAGGCGGAAAGCTCCTTTCGTTTTCATGGTTCATGGACACCAAGTAATGGTAGATAGACGCCTATCAATACCGACTGTTTTCTGGACCGAGTTTCCTGAATAGTGCCCGCCTTGTATTTAGTCTCTACTTGACATTGTGATTGGGTAATACATTATAAGTAGTTATTGTATTTCACAGTGGCTTCAAACATAATGTTAGTCCATTTCTTCGCCAATGTCGCAGCATGAAAAGAAAAACTAATTTGGCATGGGTCACCTCATGTGACCAAAATCTTTTCAAAAAGCAAATAAAGCAAATAGCCACTCAGATGATTTTATTATTTATTGTGTGTGTCGGCGTACGAGGTTGTGCTTGTCTGGCAAGAAATTAACTCTGTCACAGCGGCCCTAGACAATAGCAGGCAGGAATTGCTGAGCCTGATGTTGCACTCAGGGAACAGTAAAGTCATTTTGCTCCAGCAGACCACTTAATAGCTTTAGCTGATGCACAGTTTGGAAATCCATCAGTCAATTGGGCCAGACGGAGAAGTGTCGGCATGCTGAGTCTGGTAGGAAACAGGCTGCAGGACAATGGAGCTGCTCTCATTATGAGCTCAAGCCATATAGATGCATCCAATTGCTTTTTTCAAACTGCACAAAATCAGCCAATAATGGTTTGATCCAGCGTCTCTTTGGGCATCACCAACGCGAGCAGGAGGAATGACAATGGGCCGCGTCGTGGGCCAAGAGATTAGACGACCACAGACCTGGGGGGTTTTAGTCCATTCGGTTTGGGGCCAAGATTCAAGATTCAAGATATTTTAATGTCAAAGTTAAGTTAATTGTACAATGAAAAGCTGATATTGCTGGGTCCTCCAAACTAAACAAAATTACAAGGTAAGAAAGAAATAAATACAAATAAGTCACAGTTTACAAATAAGTCACAAAAAATGGTATTGCACAAGAATATGGCTTTAGTTCCATGTCTTCTATTGAGCGGCAGATTTTACAAATCAATGTCTGTTTACAGGTCTTGCGGAGTAATATTGCGTGTGAACAAAGTTGTATGAAGCCATTCAGTGTCACTTAAGTCAGCTTGTTGTGGCTTAAGGCTACCGGTTTAGACATTACAGGAAACCTCTCTGAATAAATCTCCTCTGTGGGCATACGTGTCACCGAAATGATCACAGTTTTGTCGAAACAAGTTTGACCGGGCATTATTAATATTTCCGAGGCAATACGTGTGCAATTCATCTCGTCGTCATGAGGACAGGAGGGCAGAGGACCTGGCCCGTTGGGTCAGTCTGGAAGGATTGCTTGTCGGTCCACGAGGCTCCCCCTAACCTCTGGTCTGACTGGTTACAATGGGCACCAATGAAGTCATCGACCTTAGGTAGCTTAATCAGCCGTGGTGATGGTGCCGGGTAATATGAGGGAATTGGTATTCACCCCACCAGTAATTATGTCTACCTACCTTGCTTCACCGTAGAATGCTGTAGTTGGTGAAGAGGTGAGTGACTGCGGCAAAGTAAATGGAGAAGAAGACTTTTCTTGTCAAAGCAGCAGCCTTTAAACGACTGGTCTCACAATTTAGCGTTTGGGTTGTGAGTCGCTTCTGCTGGAAGAGCTGATTTAAAATGCTAAATGAAGGTTAATGTCGCCATTTCTGTTTTGATTATAAACCCTGCGTCCTATAAACCGAGCTATGCGCAGGGTTTAATTGTGCCAGTATGCTGCACAGTTTCTCATCAGCTCCAAGCCGCTCGTACTTCTCAGAGGTGTTGAGACGTGGTAATCAGCCTTTAAGAGTCCGGATAGGGGGACACCGCCAGGCAGCGGCTCCACACGGGGACTATTATTTCATTATTACACCCAGTGACGGAGGGATTTGGATCCTCGCAACATGCAACGCATAGACTTAAAGCATCCTTCGACAAAGGGCCTGTTTCATCTCTTCATCTCCATTTCTCTCTTTTTTTATCTTGTATACGGAGTATGAGAAAGCTGCCGTGTGGCGCTCACCCAGTCCGTGTGCTGGCGCAGGCAGAAACTGGAGCTGATAAAAGAGACAGCTGCACACTCAGCTTTAATTGCATGACTAGTAATTTAGGACACAGACAATTGTACCTATTTTAGCTTACTTAAATGTTAATTAAGCAACGTCTGACAGGGCCAATGGCATACAAAGGTGTAGAAGTACCTTTTCGATGTGTTTTTGTAGAATAATCTGGTGCCTGTGGTCGTTGAATCACATCTTCCCACACGTGTTATAATACACGGCAACACTCTCCTCAGGTAGGCCTTTGGTTGCCTAAAACTATTTCAGCAGTTGCTAATTATCTTAAATTTCTTTGCTGACTTCCCCTCCTGACTTGATACAAGTTAAATCTTCCGACCGACACACCAGAGTGGAGGACGGGAGTGTTGGCCTCCCCGTCTCCTCCTCTCCCCTCTGCACACACCGCCTGCCCTCATGACTTAAGCGCTTGTGACAGGGAGAGCGGAGCCCCATCTACCCCTTTACATGCAAGACTGCCTTTTTAAACTTTTATTTACTGAGGGTTGGTTGGACTCAACACCTCGGCTCTTTCCCAGCTATGCGACGCGACACATTCAGCCAGTAGCACAGAGTCAGACTAAGAATGTGTCGTCTATTTGGAAAAAGACTACTTCACTCTATAATCCAACCTCTGAGGATATTGCCTTCATTAAAGGCCAGGATTTTAAGGACAAGATATATAAAGTGTTATTGACCGGATGAGTCTGAAGATAAGTACATAAACCTTAAAAACCTTATTGCCATTTTTAGAAATCAGTCATTTACTCTTTAATACACATGTGGTTCCTCTGTCAGACTCTGCCTAATTAACTCATAAAAGTAATGGGATAGACTTTAGATTTGTCTTGTTCTCATCAAGAGACGTATCTGTTCTTCTATCCACTCATAAAATCTCCTTTTTGCGTTTTATTTTTCTATTTGGCCCCACTAGATGATCTCCTGGGCTGGAGCTCACCACGTCTGAGCCAGAGAAAATGATTTCCCCGACGTCCTCATTGGCCATGAATGCAAAGACGGCACGTGTCTTTGGCTGTTAAACAAAACCCGCTGGCTCCCGGGCCACTCGTAAATTACGGCGCGAGAGCCTCTCTCAAAACCGCCTCGAGTTTCTGGAGCTCCGAGACCAGGATCGTGTTCCCGAATTGTTAAAAAAAGCCACTTGCCTCGGCACTTAAGGTAATTTATTGCCCGTATTTTGTTACACGCAGAATAGTTTCTTTTTCCGTGCCGTTGTCTCAGACTCCAGAGGGTTTCCCAGTCATGAGAGGAACTATCGAGACACTCGGGATACCAATGGATCAGCGTTGTTGTTCTGGCGGAACATGGCGCTTAGAGCTACAGTGATTTGTCGTAAGAGCACAAATCTGCAACTATTTTGATAATTGATGAATCTTTAAAGTAATTTTCTCATAAAAAAAAAGGTAATTTGATTGTTGTGGCTTCTCGCATGTGAGGATTATGGAGGACTCAAAATTACTTAAGTATAAATAAATACATAAATAAATGCATGAATAAATATAGGAATAAATAAATGAATGCTTAAATAAATAAATAAATGTATAAATACAGGAATGAATGAATATAAGTTATAAATCAACAGGACATCATTAAATAAATATATTTCTACATTTCTGTATTTGTTATTTATTTATTTCTCTATTTATGTGTCCACACGTATTTCTTCATTTATTTATGTGTGACATTTACGTGTCCGTATATTCAAATGAGTTGGGCGGTCCCAACCTCTGTCTAAAGCCTGATTGGTCACAGGAGTGTGATGCACCTGGTGTGTTGTGCTCTACTACTTCTCCTGCCTGGCACATGATGCTACAGTTGGCTCGCTCAGCTCACCGTTAGCAGAAGTTAAGGGTGATATATACTCTTGCAACTACAACTGCGTCTGGCCACGCAATCGGATTGACGGACTCGTTTTGGTTTATAGTTCCCTTGCGTTTTCCATACGCCAGAACAGTAGGTGGCGCAATGACCGTTTAGAGTCGACGATCCCATGCCATCTTTGGGCGTGGAAGTCGTTGGTTTGTTTATATACCCGGTCTTCTTGTCAACAACAATCTATATACCCGCCATCTGGGTGTCCTTATACTCCGTCAATGATGGATTATATAAATGCTCATATTTACGGACCTCATCAGCTAAACGTTCTTCAACGAGATCCATTGTACGTGTTTCTGCCGTGGCTTTTAAAAATGGCGGCATCATGCTATGAAACCGGAAAGGCGAGACTCAGAAAGGATGTGGTTAGCAGACCAATCACAGTCTTGCGGGCTGCGGACTGCTTGCGTGGCTTTGTCGGATAGTCAGAAATTTTGGGCGACGCACGCAAGCACGCAAGAGGGGTGAAGGGGAGACGCAAGGGGGGGTTACGGGGCTTGCGTGCTTGCGTCTCTGCGTAAAAACGGAGTATAAATCAGCCTTTAGCCTAGACAGCTTTTTGACTTCAGCCTTTTATCAATTCCAAGTACACTGAGAACAGACTTGTGTTCATTTATTTATACATTTATTTATTTATTTATTTATATATTTATTTATACATTTATTTATACATTTATTTATTCCTATATTTATTCATGCATTTATTTATTTATACTTAAGTCATTTTGAGTCCTCCATAGATGATGTGGTGCTTGTTCTTGTCTCGCATTAAAGGTATAAGTGTATTTTCACTGGGTTCTGGACTGTTAACTGATAAACAAGATGTCTGACGACATCCCTGTGGTCTCTGGTAAACTGTGATCGATATCTTTCACTGTTTTCCTGATTGCACGATTAATGGAGAATGAAAAAGTACTCGAGGTGATCCGTGGTCTGAGATTGCCTCTTGGTCGCCAACAGATTCAGAAGGGCATCCCTGGGTTCTGCAGTCAGTGACAGATGTCCACTTTGCATTGTGTAACTCTACCGTTGCTCCGAGGAGGTCTCGTCTCAGCGGTTCTATCCACCGAAGAGGCCTTTTCCTTTTCATTTCCGTGGATGCACACGTTGTGTTGCTTTTCCTCACACTTAGGGGCCTGTTTCCTGTCTTTGGTTGATAGAAAATAGTCTTTTGTTGGTCCTCTCGGTTAACGTTTTCCTGGTCCACGTCAGTTTTCAGCCTGAGCGATGGCAGATGTACCTTCTTCCTCTTTGATGGTTACTTGCTGGAGAACAGTGGACACGTCTGCTCCCTCGCTCCTCCATAGGCCTTTCTTTTTCTCTTCCTTTTTTTTTTTGTGGCTGTCCAAAAGCTAAACGTATAGTATAAGGTCAACAAGACTTACACAAGCTACTCCTCCAGCTGGTAGGAATGCTAAACCGATGATTTATGGCTCGCATACTTCCTCCGCTGCGGCGCTCTTTTACGACTCGTTTTAAAAATCGTTTATACGAACCGTTTCTGGATCAGTTCACCGTCAGGATTTGAACATTTACGACAAAACGGATCTACAACCGTATCTTTGAGAAATGCACCCACGGGGCTCCGACTGCTGGAGTGTTTCTGTGCGTTGGTTTTTTAGATATATTTCTAACGGTGGCCTAGCATATTGCTGCATGGTGGAGCAGCCCCCCCCCCCCTCCCCCCTCTGTGTCAGGAAGCCTTTTCAACAAGCCAGCAAGGCCCTCAGTAACACACACACACACACACACACACACACACACACACACGCATGTTTGCATTGGCGTGGGAACGGTTTACGCTGTACTGTCAGTCTTTACTGTATTTACCTAAATAATTCTGATTAAAGATAGGATGGCAGAATTAAGCACATTTCTATAAACATGGAGCGTGTTCGATCCAGTGAAGCCGCTTCATTGCCACGCCCACACGTCACCGGACAACGGTCACTCCTCCTCCGTGCAACCAACTGAACAAAATCACATCTGGTAACGGTTTATTAGGAAAGGTGCATCCTAAAATAATCTGTGACCGAGACATTAACATTACTTAGTATATGCAGGGTTCGTACGGTCATGAAAAACCTGTAAAAGTCATGTAATTTTAAAATGGTCATTTCCAGGCCTGGAAAAGTCATGGAAAAAACTTAAATCATAAAAGTTTCGGAAAAAGTCATGGAAATTTATTGTAATCACATGTTCATTTACGCTGAGTTTGAAATAATAATAATAATAAAAAAAAAAACGCTCAAAATATAAGCCTGCGTACGCTCTTAATACGTAAAATGTTCTAAATGTTTCATGCTTTTACCGATATTTCAGTTTGGTCATGGGAATTTGGTTTAAAGTCATGGAAAAGTCATGGAAATCCATCGGTCAAAATGTGTAAGAACCCTAATATGTACGTTAAACGGAGTTTGATAGAAATAGATCTCGTTCTTTATTAGAATGAGTTTGCTACCACGTCGTGCCTTTAAAGAGCTCTGCCTCCAGGTTGGTAACAAAAGCAACGTAATCATAGTCTGATAGTCAGTTTTACATTCATATTCAGATCCTAGGGTTTGATGAAGCAAAGCAACCTCGAGTGGGTACACTTTGGGAGAGTAAAGACTGGAAATATGTTTTCTCTCTGAGTTCTACGCAACATAATGATACGACCAACAAAACACGTTACCGTTATGCAGCAGCTAAATGAGAACTGAGCACAGAAACCAACACAAAGTGTGTCGTGCTGTCGCATGTCGTCACGTAGAAGTGGAACGTGGAATGGGGAGACGCTTCATCGTTATCATGCCAGCTAACGGTGTCTGTGAACTGTTTGCCATTTCTTAGAAAACTAAATCAAGGATTTCTACAAGGAAACCTAAATAATAAACTGTATATTAAAATGAAACATTTGCACCCTTAGAAATATTAACATTAATGACATGATGTCAACAATGAGGTGTCCAGTGATGTTGTACAACTAAAACATAAAATCCACGTCTTGTTCTTTATTTATGATTATCCATATTTAATAGCAACAATCTGAGAAAACAAATTCATTCCACCGATCCTTAATATTTCTAAGGGTGCAAATGTTTCATTTGAATAGAGAGTTTATTATTTAGGTTTCCTCGTGGAAATCCTTGATTCACGAGACATCAACTGATGTCAACAATGCAGAAGATAATTTGTTGGTAAACATGTAGCAATCATTCGGTTGAGCCCCCCCCGCCCCCACCCGATGTTGTGAACCATATTTAACGATCCCAGACGAAAGTAAAACACCTCTGAGCTTTCTTTTTGTGGCCCCTGTGTGGGAGATGAGGTGCTTCATCACAGAGATAAGCTCGCAGGCTGAGGGGCGGCAGAGAAAAGGTACACGAGAGCCGCTCGCAAAGCACCGATCGGTTCTTGTGAAGTTTGTATGATTAATCCAACGCTGAGAATTGTTACAGAGGGGCATTTGGTTGGTGCCTTCCCCGGCTGCCGTTTCCCTGCTGCGGCGACACAAGATGAATGAACCTATCGGGGCTATTATGGGGTATCTTCCTTCTCCATCACTATTGGAGGGGAGAGGGGGCAGTTGCCTCCGATAATCCTCCCTTCACCGGAGGGTTCCTCTAATCCCTGCGACACACGGGGTGTCTGGCCTCCTGCATTCGTCAAGATGACGAATGTCCCGAACCGCGAGTGAGAATGCATATGGAGGTAAACGCATATTTACACAGCGTGAAGGATGCATATCTTTAGGAAGGCGACGCACGAGGAACATCTAATGGCATTCCGAAGTTAAACGGACACCGTTGGCCATACGGCGTATTGATTTACTAGTTAAACGTAAAGAGTCATGGATAAAAGTCGGGGGCATGCACCGCTGCTGAGGCAGTTGTTTTTTACTACTAAGAAATTAGACCAAACAATCATCAATCTGTACATGCACTTAAGCAACTTGAAATGGACTAGACGCCGAGCTGATTGTTTTCACCTTTCTCATTTTGACAAACAATTCGAGTTTGATTTCCCCGTCCAAAGAAAAATCACGATATACATTTTCCTAACATCCACGGCCCCCGCGGGTTTATCTGCATAAACATCTGTTTCTAAAACCGTCTTCACGGCATTGGTGCTCACACAAGTTTGCATATTGATATTCTGAATCACCGTTTCACGCGGTAATTCCAAAGTCCAGCGTGAAACTCCTCTTCCCCAGCGTCCCGGCTTCATTGGTAATAATCAGTGTACACATTTCCTCAACTTACGCTTCCCATACCTATAGAAAAGTACTTTCGCACTAAGTGTGTGGAGATGAAAAATGTTGGTAATAACAAATATGATCCGAAAGGAGGGGGCCTTAAGATTGATGAATGCCATTTGTAGTTTTGCCCACAAAGGACTTAAAAAAAAAATATTTGTTCTCCCTTTGCACCCCACCCCATCATTTTACTTCCCCAAATAAAATAAGTGCCATTATTCATCTGTAGTTCAGGCTAATGCATTGTGCTGGTGAATAAGTAGCCTATTGTGCGCTGCTCACAGCTGCAGTGTGCGTCTCCTCTTTGAGGTGGCCGGTAACACGCCGGCCTCCTAATGGGCCAAATGCCTGGCAGTGCAACGGCACACGACTGTCATCGTACGGTCATGGAAAACCTGGAAAAGTCATGGAATTTTAAAATGGTCATTTCCAGGCCTGGAAAAGTCATGGAAAAAAATGTAATCGGAAAAGTTTTGGAAAAGTCATGGAAATTTTTTATAATCACATGTTTATTCACGCCGAGTTTGAAATAATTAATATGATTTTTTTTTTAAGAAAGACGCTCAAAATATAAGCCGGCGTACGCTCTCCATAGAATAGAATAGAAATATACTTTATTAATCCCCAAGGGGAAATGTGTGGACACAGTAGCACCGATAAACTAAAACACACAATAATAAAATATAAATATAAGAAAGAAAGAAAGTGACTGTGCATAAACTAATAATAATAATACGCTACATTTTCTAAATTGTTTATCTTTATATCAGTTTGTTCATGGAAATTTGGTTTAAAGTCATGGAAAGGTCACGGAAAAGTAATGGAAAGGTCACGGACATCCATCGATCAAAAGGTGTAAGAACCCTGTTCAAGTCCACTCCAGTACTAATGGAGACGAAACGTCATCTTTTAGTTTACTGCATGTCAACATGTTCACGTTGTATGAATTGAGACAAATATAAGTTAATATGTAAATGTGTTCTCAGTTATGGTTTTTGGATTTGTTGGTAAACAAGACGGCCCTCTATTGGTTTAATCGAAGACGATTAGTGTCGGTGCTCTCCTCGCTGTTTTGGATCTTTGCAATATTTTCCTCAAGTCATTTTGTTGAAGATGAGTGAGCACCGTTAAAAATGGGCTCAGATGTGTTTAGTGATGGGAATAGTGTCGGCCTGTAACTAACGATTATTATAATAAATGATTGATTTTTCCATTTAACGACTCTTTACTCGCTCCAGTATTTGTTGTTTAAATGTGTCGGTGAGGGGGCGTGGCTTATTTCCATTCATTTGCTCCTTGGAAATGGTTATCATCAACACGATTCGATAATGAACATCATTGCCAACTATTGGCTTTGAACCTGAGTTTAGACGGACTTCAAATGCATCACTGGAGCATGCTAATCTGAATGCTAATCTGAATGCTAATCTGAGGCTGACAGAGTTGCCCGAGTGAATCACTGGGACTGTGGTGTTTAAAACCTGTGTTGAGAAATGACATTGTATTACCATCATATATATATATATATATATATATATATATATATATATATATATATATATATAAAAAACTCCAAACAAACATGATCACGGATGTTTTACTGTTACTGCCTGTAATGCCCAGACTGCTGATAGTGACAAGAACATGCACACATGTCCTGAATTATGTTTATAAACTTTACAACTGCTTTGCATTAGAAGGCTACTTTGAAAATGCATTTGAAAAAGAACATACAAATTGAGTTGGTCATGAATTGAAACATGACTCAGCGGATGATAAAGGCTTAACAGATCTGGGTGAGAGGCTCATCTATGGTGAAGGTGTTTAAAGTAACAGGTTGCACAGACTTGCACGTATAGGCGCTCACAAACATGGCATCAAAACGTTATTGTGCCTCTTATACAGCATTTTGTCAGCATGAATGCACATAAGCATCAGGAAATGATACAAATCTTCTCACCGCATGACACGTGAGGAAGGGAATAAATAACACGACCGATGCACTAAGGCTGTCGCATGAAATATTGTGTTGACGTGTTCGTCCTGTGCGTTTGTGTCTGTGTCCTTGTGCACGCTTTATGAAATATGCATTGCATTGAGCTGCGACTATTTTCATTATGTAGGTCCTTTTGGGTTCAGAAAATGGTGAATAATGCCCATCATCATTCTTCAGAGCCCAAGATGGTGTGTTCCAGTTGCTCGTTGACGCAACAGAACTCCTCACTTCTGATTGGCTGAAACCGGAAAGTAAATAAATGACTCAGACGATGATCACTAATTGATTAATTTGGACAATTGAGTGTTTGGCAGCTTTTTGTTTACGCCCTATTGGACGATGATTACGATTACGTGTTGTCTGTTTTTGGTGAAAATGAATTGCGTTCCAAATCAGAAGCAACAACATTGATACTAAGACCAGTCCACTAAAATGTAGAAAAGCTCAATTAGTCAAGCTTCTAAACTGAAGTTTAAAACCCCTGCAGAACGCGTAAAGTCCCTCTTGCGGGTTCTCTGGATAGGAATTCTGCAGAGAGGAGCATTGTGACCTTCCCAGTGGCCTGAGTCTGTTGGCATGGCATGACTGATGCAGATTATCATAGCTGGAGAAAGCCAATTACTCTGGTCATCACGGCGCCCTCGGGGCCGTTCTCAGTGGAACGAAATGCATTCCAGAATTCTCTGTGCATCCTTCTGGCACTGTTTTGTGTTTCCTCTATGCTGATCCACCCAGTTTGAGCGCTAATAGCGCAGTCAATGGGACCCTCCCGCGCCTCAGAGCCTTCTTTGGCTGGAATGAGCTTCTGCTCCACAAAGCGGGGAGGTCGTGCCTCTTGACGAAGCGGATGAATTACACTCCCCTCTGTTTCTCTTCTCTCTCTATTCAAGACAAAGCCTTTTTTTATTTTGGCCCTTAACCAGTGAGTCTCAGTCGGCGTCCTTGAACGACTTCACGAGGACGAAGTCGGGTTGTGATTATACAGAACAAACGGAAACAGAGCAGACCTTTTGTTGAACAGTTTTTTTTGTTTTCAATACAGATTTGCTACAAGACCAGAGCAGCTGAGATCACACGCGACACGCAGCAGCTCTAGCATGTACACATATCACAGATCCAGAGTCAGCGGTAAGAGGCCTCAGTGCACCTACTAAAGCTCTGATTTTGTAACTATCTCAGAAGCTCGTTGTCTTTTTTCCTTCAACCTCTCGACCTCCTTTTCTCCTACCTGGATTCAAATGATATGCCTTCATTCTTATTTGATTTTTTCCATTTTCCCTTTTTTTTTCTTTTTTTTTCCGACGTCAAAATCTGCCTCACCCTCTCGGTTATTATTGTCGAGGCTTCGGATTCAAAATGTTAATCTCATTCAAACGCACAACTGTGATTCACACAGGACTCTGACATGGAGAGCACTGTGACACACGCGCTCCTGGTAACGAGGCTCTTTTTATTTTTAAAGGCGCGATGATGCTATTGGATCACGGTCATTTCAAATATATATTTATCCAAATTACACATCCGTAACCAGGTAGCTCAACACAGCCAAAGGGCGTCTCAATCTAAACGGGGCACGTGACGCACAACCAGTATGTACTGGTGCAGATTTTTATCGAAAGCTCAACAGTTTGTTCTTTGATTATTTTAGGTGTAATTAATAGATACTCAAGAAATTAAATCCCTCACATGGTTGTGCATTTATTTAATGATCGCATCCACTTCCCCTTTGCAATACCGTTACTAAGAAGTGTTTCATGTGCATCTCAATCCTTTATGTTAAATATCTTTTTCAGCATTACTGGATACAAACATTTTCTTTTTGCAAATTGGGTACTTTCCTGGTTCCCAGAGGACGAATCCAACTGATTTTGGTGATCCTCTGAGGTTATCGGATGGATTCCTGTTCAAATGTGGTGTGACGTGTGATAACCTGACCATAGCACCATCCCTGTGTCAAAAGTAGCTTTTCTCTAATATTTTGGCGAATGGTAAAACTATGGACATCCCCGTCGGCCTCAGTTGTGCTTCATGGTATGCTATGCTAACTGGCTAATGTTAGCATAGCGACGCAGCGATAGTGAACATGGTAAACATTCCTCCTGCTAGGTGTCAGCGTGTTCGCTTCAGGTTGAGAGCAAAGCCACGATATAGCATGTGTGTAGATCCTCAGCCTTGTTACCAAAAGTCCAGTTTAAATGTTCATTATGTGGGCAATAGAAAGTAAAAATAAAAAAGGAGGGCTAGAATTGTTAAATAGACAATCTGCTGTTCCATAATCATGTTCAGAGAAACATACGTGGTTAATATTCCTCGCTTTAGGCACGGCTTTAATACGTCTCCGTGAGCCGAGACCCCACAGTACATTGTGCAGGAAAAGACATTTCACCAAGTAAGAAACGTGACAGATTGCCTAAGAGAGAGGGAAGAGAAGGGGAATGAAAAGCGTCTCTCTCGCCGGGCTTTGGCCGATGAGCGTGTCCTTTCCCATCACGCTCACACGGCACAACATGCAGGTCAGTGGGTGATGATGAAGGCTCCGTCTGATACGCCTTTCTTCTGCTCGTCATCGTCTCTCTGTCTTCGCCCTTCCACACGGCGGCGTTTTATACAGTATTTAGTGTAATCGCCACAAGTTGGTGTAATTATCCAGCAATGTCCTCCAGTCCAATGACGCTGGGCAGTTTAGAGGTGAAGATGTCAGGTTCTTTTGTCTGCCTCTTGGTTAATTAAACTCCGTCTTGCGGCCAAAGTCTATTCACAGCCACTTCCCTATTCAAAGCTAATTTCGTGAGTTTAAGTGAACAAAAAGAAATGACACCACCGTTGATCAATCGGTCGCCTTAGTCTCCACCGCGCACGCTGGATTAGATGAGCTAATCAAATTCCGTCCACACCAACCCCCGCTGCACGATGTGATGATGCATCCAGCCGACGCTCCGCGTTACCCCTGGTTCTGGGTCGGAGGTTTGATGTGGCGACATTCCTAGGAAACTCGTGTTTTTTCTCTCCTTGTGTTGAGAATGAAACGTATTTGCTTCGTAGCATGAAATAACAGTGATGACAGTCCGACAAGGCCAGATATGGTTTCTGTCACGTTGAGATATGGACAGGATCGGTATTTATGGAGCAGTCTCTTGATGAGATATGATTAAATTACTTCTTGGCTGGCGAGAACTCAGACTATTGCACGTATATTCGCCTTCATGTTTCTCTGGATGAAGATTTTAATTTCACAAAACGTCACGGCTGTTATCAGCAACTCGTTTTGTACCAACATTATAGTTATTTTCCATTATTTACAGACATGCACACGACGGTTACGAAAGAGAGCCTGTTGTTTGAAAGACTCTTCCCCTCCAGAATCGATTAAAACGTCTCAGCTGAACTGAAGACGACACGACATTCCACAGCGGCTGTTTTGGCATCTTCCTTGACCCACATTCACTGTCACTGTTCATCTGCCATATTTCACAATCATACTTCACATCATCAGAAGAGAGATGAGTAATACTTGGCCAGAACGTACCACATACTTGACATTTACTAGTTTTCTAACGAGGCTCTCGCACTCTAATGATTTACGGCTGCTCTTAAATCGGCAGGTGCAGGTTGTAGTAGAAACGTACAAACGGAAAGATTAACAGATGGATGCCTGGTATTTTCACGTGGAACATGCAAGAAGGTTGTTTTTAAAAAATTCAAGTCTCGTCATCCCACATTCTTTAGCCTTTTTTGTTGACCTCTTGCTGGGAGCTGGAAGACCGTCTACAAGACGGTCTTTGTGTGAATGTTGACTTGGGGGGGGGGGGGGGGGGGGGGGGGGGCAGGCTGATGGCAAATTCTGTTGCAGGAATCGCGATCAGCGCTGCTTCACAACACGGCTGCCGAGACGGCGCGCTCACAATCTGCTGCTGTTGCTCGTGTCTGAGGACCTGCAGCGGTCGAATGACGCGCCGTTGGCGTTGTCCAACAAACAAACGTGATTCGCGGTCACTTCTTATTGTGGCTATATCGGGGTTCGTACGGTCATGGAAAACCTGGAAAAGTCGTGGAATTTTAAAATGGTCATTTCCAGGCCTGGAAAAGTTATGGAAAAAACTTAAATCACAAAAGTTTTGGAAAAGTCATGGAAATTTGTTATGATCACAGGTTCATTTATGTCAAGTTTAAATAATTAATATGTTTTTGAAAGGAAGACTCTCAAAAAATAAGCCGGCGTCCAAACGGATGGATTTGCACATAAAGGATAATAGTTTGATTAGAAGAATAAACATTTTTATAAGTGTTTCTAAGATTAAACATGGATAGTAATGTTTATTCTTTTAATCAAACTATTGTCTCTCATTCATTTGTTTCATTTAAGTTATATTGTATGCTTTGTAATTGTCACTGTTTGTATACTACATTTTCAAAAAGTTTTCATATACACACCGAGATTTCAGTTTGGTCATGGAAATTGGGTTTAAAGTCATGGAAAAGTCATGGAAAAGTCCTGGAACTCCACTGGTCAACATGTGTACGAACCCTGCTACATCGTTGTCAATGCAGCAGCAGGTCGAGGGACTCGCTGGCGGTGAGTTCTGCCCGTGCAGCGAGCGCCTAGACGACATTTGAGCGGTGCAGTAGGTTAACGCTTGTTTTGCGCTCCGTTTGAGAATCATTCCCATCAATATTCATGCTGAGGGGGAAAGTCTTCAGTCACAGGCCTGGCCTCCGTTTAGACTCAGCCTAATCCGGTTTCCTGAAAAGATGCTGTCACAAAGGCACCAACTGTACAGTAACCCCCTCCTCTCCTCTCGCATGGAAACCACGGCAAACATGGTCCTGCATCCCCCAACATGTTGGCCCCATTCACCTTTCATGGCCAGGGTTCGTACGGTCATGGAAAACCTGGAAAAGTCATGGAATATTAAAATGGTCATTTCCAGGCCTGGAAAAGTCATGGATTTTTTTTAAAATCACATGTTCATTTACGCCAAGTTTGAAATACTTAATATGTTTTTTAAAGAGAGACAATCAAAATATAAGCCGGCGTACGCTCTCAATACGCAAGATTTTCTAAATTGTTCATGTTTATACCGAGATTTCAATTTGGTCATCGAAATTTGGTTTAAAGTCCTGGAAAAGTCATGGAAAATTCATGGAAAAGTCATGGAAATTCATTGGTCAACATGTGTAAGAACCCTGCATGGCGTCTCGCCACTCCACCACATCTCATTCAACACACCGGTACATCAACTGGGACGCCGTGCAGCCCGCCTATAGTGACGTGAGAGGAGTCACCTCAACCTTGCCTATCCAGATGATCATCTGCTAACCATCAGTCAGGGGCCAGGGGTGTGCGTTAAAGAAGGAGAAGAATGGATAGGTCATTAGAAGAAGAGGGATTAAGGAAGATGAAGGTCAAAGATAACTAGCGAGAAGCCAAAAGACCGAGACGTCCCTCATCGTCGGGACACATTTCTGTGCTGTGTCTTCCTTCGTGGAGGGCGGTGCAGCTGATGACATTTTCCACTCGCCTGAGTCCCGAAAAAATTCACGAGTTCTAAATGGAAGACACCAAAAATACCTTCGCAGTCCCTTTTTTTTAAAACGGCTTTCTGCTGAGCAGAACCTTTTTTAAAGATCATTCTCCCTCCCCTCCTCGTGGAGCTGCTACACAAGTCCTTTTGTTTGATTGGAAAGGGCATGTTGATAAAGCAAGGCACACTCGAACCCAGTGGAAACGGCACTCGTGTGATGTGGCACGCTACTCGATGGAGGCCAACGTCTCACGGGACGAATGGTTATAAATGTGAGTTTGTGAAAAGGGAAATATTGATGAGCGGAGGAGGGCTAGTCACGAAGAAGAGCACATTCCTCTTGGAGAACTCGTTTTGCTACGATAATTGTTGTTGAGGCCCGGCTCAAGGAATTGAATTTGAATGATTAATTTCCTGAAACATTTCCTTAACTAAACAAATGAATGAAGCATGAGATCATCGGGGTTGGCCGTTCCATACATTTCTGCATTAATATTTGAAGCCCATTTGACTGGCATGAGTTTATGATTTATGGAACACGTTTTAAAAGGGATGGGGAAATCTTTCACCTCTTAAGCACCGCGGTTTATTTGACCAAAGTGGCCTGTAATGTGACCAAATGTCAGGAACTATGAAAGCAATCCAGAAAGGCTTTCATCTGCTGAGGCACAGCATCAGATTAGGGTTTGATTTGAATGTGTCGCTACACTAAGCAAGCCACAAAAAGAACATCATTGTTAGGAAAAGAAAATGGATATATCAGAAAAACATAATTCCCTAGGCACACTGGAATTGAATGAGAGCATGCACTGGCTGTTACTCATTACTACTGGCTGACAGGGGTAATTGAATTCTGCCTCGGGGAAAAAAATCTGTTTATTTGTCCTCTGTTCTGGTGGGCAGCGGGAACAAAAGCTCTCTATCAGTTGTTTTACATCCCTCCATCTAGACCAGGGGTCGGGAACCTATGGCTCGCGAGCCATATACGGCTCTTTCGGTGACGGCATATGGCTCTTTTGAGTTTGAGTTAAAAAAAAAAATCTCTATCGCGCCAGATTACAGCAGAAGTAATTTAAGGTCCCTTTTCTTAAAGAGCACGTCTTTGTTCTTTTATTAAACTAAACAGCCGTCTGTTATTGATCGTATCTAACCAGCAGCATGTCACTTCTGTCTCTACGTGTAACATTTCTCGGCTCTCGGCTCGCGCACTGCAGGGACGAGCGCCGATACCACGTCTCTTGGCGCGCATCGAGGAGGGGCAAAGAAAAAGTCACCGTCACCTGCACCCAGGGATGGCCCTTGCACCCCCCCTCCCCACCCCCCACCCCTCCCTAATTAAAAATAAATAAACGATCTTATGGTTTTGTACTTTTGGTAAAGAAGTGAAATTGATCCAATGTGAGAAAATTGTTTCATGTAGGCACTATGGCTTAGTGAGTAGAGGTGCCTTCTTGGTGGACAAGAGTTGCTGAGTTCAAGACCTGGCAGTGACAAAAAAAAAAAACGTGAACAAATATATATATTTTTTGATGGGCACATTCTTTGGAGCCCATCAACACTGTTTGTAGCTGCTGATGGGTCTCCCAAAGCTGACCTTCATGTGTTTGCATGGCTGCAGGCACTTTTTTCTTTTATATATATATATATATATGTATATGTATATATGTATATATGTATATGTACATGTATATATGTATATGTGTATATATATATATATATATATATATATATATATATATATATATATATATATATAATTTTTTTTAACCCACCAACTTCACAGGGTATGTGATAGTGGGATTAATAGGCTTGTCCATCCAATATGTTTTAACGGCTGCAGTCCAAACGTGAGAGGAAGACGGGTCCACATACTATTGTCATGTTTCTGAAGTCTTTCCAAGAATCCTCGTAGTAACGTAGCACGAATAAATGGTTGCCTAAATACATTTACGTGTTGTCTTCAGGACAGTCTTTGGATTTGTAGAAAAAGGTGTGCAACAACTAAACTGAAACTATAAATCTGTAAATGCAAATACTCTAGTCTAATAAAAAAAGAACTTTCAAGGTTCTTTTGGATTGCTCCGTTGGTATAAGTTACATTTTTTTTAATCTTTACATTCGTACTGTCAACAATAGTAAAACCTGGAAAAGTTATGAAATTTGAAATTTCCAGGCCCACAGAGCTTTTGATATTCTCATGAACCCAGAACGTTTTGGAAAAGTGGAGCTGTGCTTCATAAATACCTGTTACAGTCTATAATGTTCCGTGGAGGTCTCTAATGTTCACTTTGCGGTACGTTGCTCTCCGCGTCTGGAGAAACGTTCGACTCTGACCTTTTATTCCCTGGATACACAAACGGTTTCAGAGAACGTCGTGAACAAATCTGCCTCGAAGGTATTTGGACAAGTTCTGGAAATATATCGGTAAAAATGCGTGAACCACTGAACCCCGTTCTATGCATCTCCAAATCCTCCGTCAACAGTGTCCGACTGTAAATGTGCAGATTTACGACCTGGAAATATCGGAGCGCATTGAGCAAACACTTTTTGTTTACCAAAGGAGAAACCTGGTTTACCCCTAAACCCGTCACTGGCTGACACATGATGAAAGACACATGTGTAGATTACTCATGTGGCAACACGTGCATCGCTCTGAGAGCTTTCCAACATCTTTCCAACACCGAGTTTGTGGGAAGGTGACTGGGAATTGAGGGCAACATTCTGCCCTTATTTCCCAGTTGAAATGATTGTATGATGGCAGTGGAAACCGTCTTGTTGGTGGGGCCGAGAAGAAAATGATAATTTGATCCGTAAGATATTTTTCTGAACGCGTCTGAGGCCTTTTGATCTTAACGACGCAACGTCGGTCTCGGCTTGTACATGTTGACGCGTGTTTCTGTGCATGTTTCAATGCAGCTCTTCTTGAATGCCTCGTACTGCCGCTGGCCAGTTTATTAGGTACGGCTAGCGAGACATCGAATACAGTACGTTGATCAGGAGAGCGCCACCTGAACCCCGACCTACCTGCATCATCATGTCGAGGGGCCGTTGACTTTCTTTTGTCGATTTCTTTGTAATAGTTTTTTTTTTTCTCCTTCTGAAACCATATTCTCCTGTAGAGAAACTTGTTTTTGGATTTAATCGTGACATTAATGTCACTGGGTGGATGTTATACTTGTTTTGACAGCGTTCAGAGGTGAGAGTTAATGGTATCTCTTCTAACTCATCATTCAGTTCATCTCAAGGATGTGATCCCTCGCTCCTCTTCTATATTCTTCACACAAACAGCAGGACAGACGCATTGTAAAACATGATTCTGTTGCACTACGCCTTCTGGAAGGTGAGGAACTGGGTCACAGGCCGGTTCTTAATCTGCACGCGTTGAAAGACCAAGGACATGATCATTCATTTTGGGGAGTCGACGCCCATTCCCAAACTGACGGCTAACGAAGGGAATGAAACTGAGCTGGTGGAAGATCAAATGAAACATTTGGCTCCTTGTTGAGCTTTCAACCAAAGGTAGATGCAATTTATAATCATAATCCGGTCCACCAAAATGTATATTTTCAATGTGTGCAAAATGATATGCGTGAACCGCAATGACTCGGGATTAACTCGGCACCGAAGCCCCTTTATGCATTCTACTGCTATTTTGCATCGTCTTCATATGAAGTGATTTTCTATATATGTGTGTGTGTGTGTGTGTGTGTGTGTATATATACTTTGATGTATTATATATTTATATTTATATATATATATATATATATATTTTTTTTTTTTACCTGTTCATGCTCCTATTTCAAGGAACACTAACTCAGGAAAAAGCTTTTCATTTTCTCTTGAGAAAAGAAATCGTTAGAGTATCAGGTGAAATGTTCCCAAAATGAGCACAGTGTGTTTATACCCACTTTAATAAATGATAAACCTGTTTGACAGCCTGTTACCATTAGACTGAACATTAGCCCGGTGATGTCAGCGTTTTCTCCAGAAGCCGGTGTGAAACAGAGAGAACGGAGTTCATGATATCGGCAATGCACGGCTCAGCTGACCGCAGTACATATCATTTTCATAAATTTGTTTCCCCCTTTTTTTAGGACTTTACACAGCTTGCGTCTAATTATGGAAGCATAATAGTGTTTGTTTTGCTGTTTTCCGTGTGTAATTAATCTTCTGGCTTTGTTGATCAAACCAAGATTGTGTATTCACATCCCCAGAAGCCTCTGCCCTGTTTTAAAACTATTTATTTTTGACTGCTGGAGCCAAAGATTAGACACGTATTTTGTTTTCAATTTGTTTCATCAGAATGGCTACACTGATCCAATGTATAAACATTAGAGATGCACCGATCAGGTTTTTTGGGCCGATCACTGATCACTGAAATAGTATCTGCCGATCCCATAATACCGATCACGGTGTTGATTGAAGCATTCTATTTATTGTGTAGCATTATTGCCTAGGACTATGAGGAAATACGCATCTAAAGCACCTCAAACATTAAAGAAATTACAGATTTCTTTAAACATTTAGGACTTTTACTTTGAAAACTGTCCTAATTGATACATTAAAAATGTTTGATTGCTATTGTAGGGGATTGATTTCAGATATATATGGAACACATCTGCATTATTCATTTCCTGGAACTCTTGACTTTTTTAACATACAAAAGTCTGACTTATTTTTATAAACTCTTCCTTGGTACAGTAACAATGTTTTAATGTTAGCATAATTCAAGCTAAATCTCAGAAACGATCTATTAATATACAAAATCAGTTCATTGTTTACTTGTATATGTTAGTGTATGATTTGTCGACATCTTATTTTGAAAAACGGATGTTGTTTCACGTGGCTCTTTCCGCTATCTTTGCAAAATCACGTGAATCCTTCCACTAACAGCACTCGATCAGGAGCGAGGGTTTTCATGAAGTTAGCGGGTAACTTTATGAAATCCCTCGCGCGCTCCTGATCGAACGCGTGTAGCGTGAGCATCAGTCTATAGGGTCAGACATGTGAACATCAGTCTATAGGGTCAGACATGTGAACATCAGTCTGTAGGGTCAGACATGTGAACATCAGTCTATAGGGTCAGACATGTGAACATCAGTCTATAGGGTCAGACATGTGAACATCAGTCTATAGGGTCAGACATGTGAACATCAGTCTATAGGGTCAGACATGTGAACATCAGTCTATAGGGTCAGACATGTGAACATCAGTCTATAGGGTCAGACATGTGAACATCAGTCTATAGGGTCAGACATGTGAACATCAGTCTATAGGGTCAGACATGTGAACATCAGTCTGTAGGGTCAGACATGTGAGTGTCGGTGAGTTGACCCAGAGGTTCAGCTCGGGGGCGGGGGCGCCGCTCGCTGCGGGAGGATCCCCTCGCGGACCTCTCACTCTGCGGCACTCGGCGGGCGCTCCGTCTCAGTTCCGCCACGCGCCGACTGAAACGTCTCTGATAGCATTTCTCGCAGATGTGACGTCATCTGATCGATCGGTTATGATCGGCCGTTTTGAGAACGCCGATCAAAACCGATCATGGCAATATTGGCCGATATGGATCGGCGCCGATCAGATCGGTGCATCCCTAATAAACATGGCCGTATGAATGTCCCATTTTCATGTTGGCAAACAGATACTGCTCATGTATGTCACCCTTTACTCTTAAAAGCACTTTTACAGCCTGCAGCTTCCTCAAGATGATTCAAATCCTACTTATTTGATTAAATACCTCAAACACTTGCAACAACTTATGGCTAACAATAAGAAACAAAAACCCAGATTGTATCCTGATCCTCGGAGATGACAGAGTGCCTCTCATCACTGTCTGCCTGCTAAGCATGGGGCTGAAATATTAAACTGATAATTCTTTGCATCTCCTCCTCCAACTGGCAGGCTGCAGAATGACACCCTCCTCAAAATATAAGCACCCACTGGTTTTAATACAAGTTTTGGACAAATAACCTCGCTTTATGGGGGAGGTGTGTGGTTTGGCTGCATCTAAACATGTGTGCTAACAATCTTAACGGCAGCTTGAGGTAAAAAGCAAAAACACTTAACCGAGAGCCCGGGTCTAGTTGGCATGCAGCTCAGGAGTCGGCAGCGTGTTGAGTGATTCCTCCTGTTCGCCGAGAGGGACTCTCCATAGGGGAAGCTCGGCTGCGGCTCTCTCTCTGAAAACGCTCCCCCCCCCCCTCCCTCCCTCCCCCCCTCCTTCAGGCCGCCAGTGCTCGAGCTCCCCCTCACAGCAGACTGACAAAGAATACGGGCCAAGAGTTTATTTGTGTTTCTTACTGCACCCACCGACACAGCCCGGAGAGTTCGCCCGCACGCCGCGTGTCGCGTGTCTATCCGAAGCGAACCGCTGTTCTGCTTCCGCCGCGAACCGGGCACGTCGCGAGGGCGGGCTCGCCCACCGTCGCGAAAAAGGTCCCGCTTCGACTCTCCGCTCTCATTGCAGTCCGGTCTGCCGAGCGGAGCGGGACTGACTGAGGGACAAGCTCCCCCCACCCAACCCCTACCCGTCTCCATTCAAGGATTTATACTTCGCACACTTCGTCCTACAGCAGACGACCGGCACGAATCGCAGCTCGCCTTCTGTGGACAATGTTTCTCTTGCAGTACGCAGGTACGCGTGTTCAAGTTTGATCCATACTGGCATCATCGGAGCTGTTTTTATTTATTTATTTGTATGTATTCTATTGGTCATGCACCCGACTATCTGTAATATCTGACGCCGGTGACGCGCTACTTGACACGTTTGCGTTATCGCTCATCTCCCGCTCGTCGGACGCGAGGTCCTCCGGCGAGCCGAGCGGGGCTTCACGCCGCGGTCAGCCCGGAGCCGCCGGCTGTTGAGCCCGCAGGAGAAGCGCCGCGCTGCCGCTCTCCGCTGTGCCGCGGGTTGGTTGCGTTGTTTTATTTAGTTCTCCTTTCGTGCGCCTCGGCTCACCTGTGCTGTGTGCGCGGAGCTCTGCGGCGACCATAATTCCCGGTACGCGGTTTGTCCCACTTGCTTCTCGGCGCTACCGACGCGAGCCGGAGCTGCTCTGGAGACACGGCGACTCATCATCCGGGAGGAAGTTTTCAGAATAGATTCAACCCGCGCTGAAGCCGGATTAAATTCAATGGAAATTCAAATGTATCGATATATCTCTCTGTGTTATTGTTCACATGCCATTTACCACGGTGTGTGTAATATTGTGGCAGCATAATGCAGCTCCGGGCGACCCATTGTAGTGGATACAGGCCGTCTCGATATACAGTAAGTTGTTCCTCTGCAGCCACGTCCAGCTGTTGAGATGTCTATGCCATTTATTCCCGAGTGGCCACAGGCACCAGGAGCTGGGTCTAAATGGGACGTTTATTCTGGACGTGCAGGGTCTAATCAAGCGAGGAGGCTGCTGTTTGAACTCCCACATTAACCTGCTTACTCTGCTTTATACTGGCGCTCGGATTATCAGCCTCCTCTGTAGAGTCATGGTAAATTTACCTCTGATGTCCCACAGCTCCTTTGTTGTTTATGTCTTCGTAGCCTAATTGCTACTTCCCTTTAGCTCATAAAGGCAATGACTTGTCAAAGATTAGTCTCGTGGCATTAATTTGCCGTTTGTCATCGCAGTGAGTCGAAAAGAAAACCTCCACTGTATCCAGTTTGCTTGCTTAGCCCTCCGTTCACATTTCAGAACTTCACCAAACATTCATTTGATGTGCTTTTTAACATTTTCTAACAGGCTGCACTGTTGTCTGCTCAAGGTAGTTTAATTAACGTTGCAATGCAGATAATTGTTGAACTAAAAGTCCTTTAGTTCCATAACTAGAATACCTTGATTACTCGCAGTGGGTGACGACTAATTCACAGCATGTAGTCTGAAAACATATGTGGTTAAGGACATAAGCGACACGATGACTTGGCCTCATGAGCAGAGGATGAAAATGTGTTTCTCGTCCCGCTCTGATTGCAAAGTTCTCCTTACTCTGCCACACTGTTTATCTTACGCAGACAGATCAGATCAGTTCTCTTCTCCTCTATTTCCTTTCCATCCAGAGGCACAAACATGCTTTGAATCAAATTGAAGTGAATTGGTGGTAGTGGTGGGAGGAGGAGGAGGAGGAGGAGGAGGAGGAGGAGGAGGAGGAGGAGGAGGAGGAGGAGGAGGAGTTGGTTGGTAAGAGTGCCTCCCTGCCTATGACCACTGGGAGAGAAAAGGTCCATCAGGCCTCATGACAGCCATTTAGCTCCACACTGCACTCGATCGGCGGGGCATCCTTAGATTGCCTTTAATGGTGCGAGGGGGGGGGGGGGGGGCACTTTGCTTAGATATGTCGGAGAGAAGAGATTTAGAGGTTGCACACAGAGTGCTTGAGAAGCATCTTGAATATTTCAGTCGTCTTTGGCATAGGATGATACTGCTGCCGAACACAGTAAGACTGAATACAGAGCAGAGGCCGGGAGATTTGGCAGCTTTGGAAAAGTCTTCGATATTAATTGGCTGTCTCATGACAATTTGTGGTTACTAAGTGGGCTTCTCATAGCGGTAGCTGTCAAGGAAGATAATGACAAAAGGGACAAAGACAAAAGTGGAAACGCAAAGAATAAACGAGTCTTGCATGACTCGTATCAGATTTGTTGAAAACCAGTTTCCCCTGATATGGCCAAGGGGGAAAAGGTATTTGTGAAACAGAATTACAGAATGTGATTTGGATGAATCCATTATCACAGGAGACTCTTAAAAAAAAAAAAAAATACAGCCCCGTACAGCATGCTCCCAGTTTGTCTTCGGACTTTAAAATCATAACAAACACAGAATTGGACCAAAAATAACATAATGGTGCCTATTAACTTGGAATCAAGCATCACTATCAAAGCCGGAAATAAAATGCGTTCACTCACCAGCAGTGATCAATTCAATTTATTGGAAGTGAATGCAGATCGGATCATTTATTTGTCTTTGTTACAGTGACTACTGTCTGGTGCTCAAGTTATTCTGAATACAGTCCAATCATTTAGATATAGTTCTCTCCTAATATCCCCGAATTTGTCAAAAATCCAAAGAACGTGTTCTGTTCATTGGCACTTTGTAGATTGTGAGACTTTTTGTGACATTTGGTGTGCAGCAGAGTTCCTCGTGCATCTACAGCGCTTTAGACAACGTGCCACATGTCGGCCTTTTGTGTGCTCGTATCAAAGTGCGCTAAATGGATGTCGACGCTTTCCCCTGAAAGGATGGTCCATTGCCTTCACGACACCAAGGGCTGCAGGAATACAGTACGTCCTTAAACCCAGAAAAGAGTGGGCATCTTTGCACTTCGGCTTCCCTGGTCTCAAAGGCAATGTGTTATTTGGGACCGTTTTGGAGTTTGAAATAAGTGTGTGTGTTGACACGATGATACGAAATGCATCAGGAGCCTGAAGCTTTAAACGAGTCTTAAGAGGTCGTTGATAACGAGCAGCTGAATAAGACGACCTCTCGCGTGCTCGTTTAGTGGGGTTATCATCTCTCTGGATTGGCACATGATAGTTTGGGATCTGCAATACGGCTACGACCGTCTCCGTTTGGTACCGAGTGAAGTCGTGTTGTGTGGGTGCTCGTCGTGAAAGGACCCTCTTAAGAAAAACAAGGAAAAATAAGCTTTGTTTTCTCCTTACGCCTCCGCTCTTGTCTACTTTCAGAAGAAAAAGTTACCCAAGAGACTGTTGGCGTTGTTGTTCTATGTTACAAACCATGTCCAGGAAAAAAAAGAGAAAGCCCTCGGTGATCCACACTGCGGAAAACACGGTCGTCTCCTCAGCCCTCCATTGCGAAAAACAAGATTCCAACCATTCCAAACTCTTACATTTTTTTCTCCAATGCTTCCAATGGGATAACGTTGTCAATTCTTCGTCACACACTTATTCTCTTCAAGATGCTCGGCAGCTTTCGTCAAACGGTACCCCCTTCGCGTGGGGGCATCTCTCAGCACGCCATCTGCCGAGAGATGGTTAAGACTGCTGGTGTAATAATGATCGTTTCATTGCCTCACCACTCATCCTAAATCTCGGTGGCAGGCTAATGTGGGGTAATGATCATTGCTTATTCCTGTGTCTAATGCTCACTTGTATGAGTCCTCCAGAAATATTCGACTCGTTCTTCAAAAGCTGCACAATCGGAACGACTTGCGCATTAAATAGAGGTTAAAATGTTGTTTGGAGTTGAAGAACTGGTATTGAGTAGCAAAGAGAGCTTGACAGTCTTAAGGCTCTGAGGCTTTAACCATATCGCTGACGGAGCTCTTCATTTGGAATCACTTTCTCGATAAGCAACCGGGAAACCTTGAGATGGGAGCTAAGGAGTCTGTAACGGTGCGTTCAGGAGCTACATGGAGGATGAAGGGAGCCATCAGCCTGATCCTGCATACGCTGTATATATGTGCGGCGGGACGGGATTGTGGCTGCACCGCGGCGGCGTTAAACCCGGCTGACGGTTCCCTTTGAGCAGGGGAGAACGGAGAGAGGCTCTTTGAAGAAGCTGGATTATGCTGTTCATCGGGGAGTTGAAGTACTACTTTTCCAAATTTCAGATTAACTCTCAAACGGATAATGTAAACTCCAAGTCTTCAACATGCGTCCCGACGTTCTGTGTGTTCTGCAGTTCCACACGGGTTAAAAAATATCACATTGGTGGCCTGTAATCTACATTTGATGTTTCAGAGATCCTTTAAAAATAAAAATAAATCAGTTTCCTGCGTAATGCTCTTAAGCAGCCATTTGTCACGCACAAATAAATAAATAAATAAATACCATTTTCTTCGTGCTGAAAGAGTTCAGCCCTTTTGAACTAGTTAACCAGCTTTTTTAAACTCTTTATTTCCTTTTATCTCGGGCCCAATCCAAACTGTAACTTAAATATTTAATTACTTTTTAACCAAGTTTGAGTCTTAAAAACACAATGCGGCGACATTACATTTCTTAACCTATTACATGTTGATGTCTGATGTAAGACTAAGAAAAGCAACACATTCTCACATTTGAGGACCTCAAATGTCTGGAGTTCTCGCTTGAAAAATTGCTTGGGCTATCGATTATCAGCGTAGGTGCTGATTCTTTTTTCAATCAACTATTTAATGATTGGGCTCATCCTTGCAGCTTTAAGGTTGATCGCCTTTGGCTCACTGGGCTCTCCTCGACTGTCTCACCTCAGTGCACTACGGGATGGAAGAGGACAGCTCTGGGTGGAAGCCACAGACGTACTGCATCGACCTGGCAATGGGACATTACCGGAAGACAGAATTACATCTTTTCTTTTTAACGTGCCATTTTCTTCTTCCCAGCTGTGAAAGTAGCAAAGCACGTGGCGTGATAGATCACCAGAGGGCTGTGGGACACTCCGGCTGTACGTCTGGGAAGTTGCTTGTTCCCTGCTGCTTCAGAGATTGTATTACAAAACATGTTGTGCTTGAGCACCGGGTGATAGATTGAGCCAACTTGCACATAGGTATGGAGGACTCAAAATGACCTAAGTATAACTAAATAAATAAGTAAATGCATGAATAAATATAGGAATAATAAATAAATGCTTAAATAAATGTATAAATGCTTAAATAAATGCTTAAATAAATGTATAAATAAATAAATAAATGTAGCCGCGTTGCATTATGTTTATCTCTCCTTTTAAATATCACAAGAATCTGCTTGGCATATAATGAAGATTAACTCCAAATTTGTCGCAGGATGTGCTGTGACAATAAATATAGGAATAAATACATTTATAAATGTTTAAATAAATGTAGGAATATATAAATAAATGTAGCCGCGTTGCGTTATGTTTATCTCTCCTTTTTAAATATCACAAGAATCTGCTTGGCATATAATGAAGATTTGATGGTGATTAACCCCAAATTTGTCACAGGATGTGCTGTGACATTTCTGACACCGTTGTGGCACTGACTGTATGTCTGTGCAGGGGTTGACCCTCTTTGTCTGAATCTGTTCTCTTCCACTCTTTGATATGTTGAACATTTCCCCCCCACAGAGTGGAGAAAGCTGAGAGCGCGGTTCAGTGGTTCGGACCAGAGAACAGGGGTGTCCATAGAGAGTCCCTGTCTGGAAAGCAGCCATCACTCTACTGTAATAGAGACTGAGGGCCCATTTATATGGCTCTTACTTTGGGAAGAAGCAAAGGCTTCGGGGGTAGCATGCAAACCCAAAAGTACCTGAATGGATGAACAGAATGCTACCCAGAATGCATTATTAACAGAGTAACTACTCTGTGACGTAGATTAGCTGGTAGAGTTGGTCCGCGTGACGATTAAATTCCCTTTCCTAACCGTGTCTTCGTGATAACGTGGTCCTCTGTGGTAAACTTCGCGGGGGAACGCAGGAATGTTCCATCTGCACCACACATAGAAATAAATAAAAATATTTGCGTTGATTTTAGTTTGGGGTATTTCTGAACTTTCCAGTTTACGTGAACAGACACACACTTACAGATCCCCACTGTGCACGACATTTCTTTTGAAAAGAAGCCTTATCTGAGACGTCGGTGGACGTGCTCTGAAAGGTTTGGTGTTGGAGCTCAAAGGAAGCCCTGTGCGTGTCTTCGGCCCTGAGCCTGGCTGAAGTCGGACCCTCGCCGCCGGAGAAATGCAAGGCTTTTTGTGCTTGGCCCATCTCTCTTACCAACGTTGGTGTGGTTTCTGGAGGAACGGCAGGTCGGCATTTGTGGGGGAATAATCAGGGTTCGTACGGTCATGGAAAACCTGGAAAAGTCATGCAATTTTAAAATGGTCATTTCCAGGCCTGGAAAAGTCATGGAAAAAACTTAAATCATAAAAGTTTTGGGAAAGTCATGGAAATTTGTTATAATCACATGTTCATTTACGCCGAGTTTAAAATAACTAATGTTGTTTTAAAAAAAGACGCTCAAAATATAAACCGGCGTAGCTCTCACTACGCAACGTTTTCTAAATTGTTCATGTTTATACCGTGATTTCAGTTTAGTCATGGACATTTGGTTTAAAGTCCTGGAAAAGTCCTGGAAATCCACTGGTCAAAATGTGTAAGAACCCTGAATGATGCACAACCAGTGTTTCATGTTGACGAGGGGACAAGGTGTAGCTTTCAGGTGGTTCTTTTTAAATGACAGCTCTGTCTATTTGGGGTCATTGGAATGCCAGTTGAGGTCAGCGTCTGTCACGGCAGTCCGAGTTGAATCGAGGACAGCCGTCATACGTTCACATCTCACACGCATCACTATAACGCCACAGAACCAAGATTTGTGCCTTCTTGTTTTTTTACCTTTCTACACACATTGTCACTATTTAACACGAGAAAGACGCCTGAGCCGGACGGACTTCTTTGCATTGTGGTTCTGTATCTGCGCTGGACGTGATGTCCACTCCTCTCGTGTAGTAGGAAACGACTCTGTACCGTAGAAATCCAAACGAGTGGAATTGGTTTCCTTTTCCTCTGTTTTTCTGTTGATTTTAAATCAATTAATCCCTAAATCCACAATCGGACGAGTGTTGTCTGAATTACACTTTATTTTCTGTGGAGGACAGTCTGGGCCAACAGTTTGAGCCGAGCAGGACATTTCACAATTTTTAAACGTGTCCCAAAGGTCGTTGACCGGAAATCCCTCTGCTCCTCGCCTGCATTACGTTTCGGCTCTGTGCCAGGGTCTATAGATCTTTCACTGCTCTTTGACATCTCTCTCTCTCTCTCTCTGTATCTCTCTCCCTCTCTCTCTCTCTCAATGTTTGTGCCAGCAAACTAAACTTGTATTCTTGGCGTTCCCCACGCACCTCCCTGCAGCGCTGTACATCAGGACGGTTATTTAGATGACCCGTCCGAGATGCTGGCTGTCGGTCCTTGGAGGCGTCGGGCTTACGGACATATGCTGACAACAGCTGACTTCAGATCAGGGTACTGAACACAGCCATTACAGACAGGGAGGTAATTGGATTCACAAATCAGCCGTGGCTCGGGTTTATAGTGGCACCGGGCTTTATGGGTCGTATTTCAGACCGGTGGGCAGTTTGTCAGAGACGGGGCTCGATGGTAACGAGAAACTGGTGCAGGAGGGGGAGTCGGAGGAGCATCCGAACTCTCATTGCCTCAGGGAATCGAGTGGAGAGGAGCACATGGATGAAGAGTGGATGTGAACACATGCGTGTTACCAACACGGTCTTGTCGAATATTATACAGGGTTCGTACGGTCATGGAACTTTAAAATGGTCATTTCCAGGCCTGGAAAAGTCTTGGAAAAAACGTAAATCATAAAAGTTTGGGAAAAGTCATGGAAATGTGTTATAATCACATGTTCATTTATCATTTTTAAAGAAGGACGCTCAAAAATGCACAACATTTTCTAAATTGTTCTTGTTCATACCGAGATTTCAGTTCGGTCGTGGAAATTTGGTTTAAAGTCATGGAAAAATTATAGGAAGGTCATGTAAATCCATTAGTCAAAATGTGTAAGCATTTTGGTGAAATGGACTGAAATACCAGCGTTGCTTTTTTATTTTCTTTGATTTTAAGAATTATAATTTTCACAGTCTGACCTTGCCCTCAATTTATCTGGTTGCCTTCTTGTGCTTTCCGTGGAGCTTCTGACTCTAAAGCACTTAGTTTCTACGTATTGTACGTATTTCTTCCTGTTTTGGATGTTTTCTCCTTTGTAGACAAATAACATCTCTCCTGAGTCTACGGCTTGTGTGTGTGTGTGAGTGTGTGTGTGTGGGAGGTAGTAAAACTCAGGGTATCTTTTCCCGTCTCCCTCTCCTAGAGCTGACGCATACTGCGGGTTCTCCGTCATGCTTTCTGCAGAAGTCAGGCAGGGATGACGATTAATTATTGTATCCACGTTGAGGGCTGCATCAACCTTTGTAGTTTTTGTAAAAGAAGAAAATAAAAGAAAAGACAGAAGAAAGAAAAGTCAAGTGGTATGAACTATTAATACTTTACATCTAATGCAATCTATATTTGACCTGCACTGTCAGTCTGCTTGTCAACATGAGGATTATTCGGTAGTTGTGTGCAATATGCAGAGTCGATGTGTTTTTGATTTGAAGGACATTGATAGACGGAGAATGAGACGTCCAATACGTGACGCCAGGAAGTCTGCAGCTTCCGTTTGGGTACACCTGAACTGCGGAGCAGGAAGGACGGACAAGAAGGAGACATTCCTCTCCCGAAGGCCACTGGAGCGTTGTAATGTTTATTGAAGGTGCTGGTGTGTTGAAGTCATCAAATTAACTTTAATCGGTCACAATGAAGTGTCATTGGCAGATGTCGGCGGTGATTAGATCTTTTTCAATAAATCACCCGGGTAGAGTGAAATGTATTGTGTGAAGAAGCTGCGTGTAGCGCTCGACTCACTCCATCAAGGAAAGATTTGCGTATATTGTTTTGCATAATGAAAATAATGTTTTAGTTTTACTTTCAGATTTTACAATGTTATCGACTGGATATCTTTATTTAAATAATTCCTCCTTTCAATAAGTCACGATAGTGTCAACTCATAAGAGAATACACAGGGTTCGTACGGTCATGGAAAACCTGGAAAAGTCATGGAGTTTTAAAATGGTCATTTCCAGGCCTGGAAAAGTCATGGAAAAAACTTAAATCGTAAAAGTTTTGGAAAAGTCATGGAAATATGTTATAATCACATGTTCATTCACGGCGAGTTTGAAATAATTAATATGATTTTTTTTTTTTTTTTTTTTTTTTTTTAAAGAAAGACGCTCAAAATATAAGCCAGCGTAGGCTCTCAGTACGCAACATGTTCTACAGTTTTCATGTTTATACCGAGAGTTTGGTCATGGAAATTTGGTTTAAAGTCATGGAAAAATCATGGAAATCCATTGGTCAACATGTGTAGGAATCCTGATGCTACAATAAGCCTGACTGGGAAAGGAGTGGGACAAGGGAATGGCTAATGGCTTTGATTTGATGCAGAAACCCTTTTTGTCTTTCTTACTCTTAGAGCAACCACAGAGTACAGGCGGTCAGGGAAGCAGCTAAATATTGTCAATAAATTGTGTCCTTAGATTCTCTCATTTCCCTCAAATGTTATTTTGACTATTCCCAAACAATTAATATCAGGAGTTCTGCTCTGCAGAAGCTTGACGTTGTCCAACAGTTGATTCTAGACCAAGGTTAAAGCTCCTCCATCTTCTAAGGGATGTGACACAGAAAGACTCGTGTACCGTCTGTTTTTAAGGACTAACACATGTCTGGATACCGTCATGACGGAGAAACACGTCAACGCTGATGGATCAGCTTTAAAGTGGAGTTTGACTCCTTTTCAGAATTTGACATTGTTTGTTTCCCTGTTGCCGAGCATCACGCTCGCCACGCTCTGGTGCTCTGAAACGGGGAATAGAAATATGGGAGACGCCGCGGCACTCGTGTCTGGAGTTCAGACAATCCCGTTTTCAAATCACTGCTGGAATGAAGCCGTCAGAAGCGTTTGTGATGGTACTTGTGTACGCATGTTGTTCCCACACTTGGATGCTTTGTGTGTTTATTCTGTCTGTATGGAAATGTGTCATTGGAGGTGAGAGAACTTGGCTTAACCCCCACCAAACCAATGTATCTCTACAATGGTAGAAGGTTGGCCTTTAGGATGTCCTGAAGGCCACAGGGGACGTCTTCAGGTCCTCAAAACACAAAGAGCACGACGAGAGTTCACTGCCAAAAGAGACGAAGAACTAGAAAAGACTCAATTCAGGAGCTGTAATCAAACACTTAAAAGATTAGTCGATTATTTAGTTACGGATTCCTCTTTTTTCGCTCCTTGAAACGCCGAATAGTTCCAGCTCTAATCTTTAAAGTTTTCAGAGTGGTTTACTGTCCGAATGGAAGTCAAATGACGGGTATAGGAGAAGTACAAGATATCTGTTGGAGCTATTTAATTTGACATTTGTATTTAAGTTGTATTGTAAAGTAATATTGATTATTTAGGTTATATTTTGATAGGTTAGTTGTTTCTTAGGATAGTTGTAATTTAGTTTAATATATTTATTTGTAGGTTCACTAATTGGGTAACAATGGGCACCTGTGGCTATATGTAGGTGGATAGGCACAGGACCAGCATGCACCAGGGTGGCCGATGGTTTTTTACCACGCACACACAGCAGGTGGAAATGTTATGTTTGTTCTTTTTTGTTGCTTTAAGAAAATAAATTATTATCACAACACTATCGGACGGAGATGGACATTACTTTCTTTTGCGTGCGTCAACACCAAATCCCACAATGCACCAGTGGCGGTTTGATTTAGATTTGTGTTTGATTTCGACGACAGACGGCCACTACAATATCCTCAGACACATTTTTACAGCTGTTCGGAGGAGCATGCTAGGAACCAGACAGCCGCAAACTCTGTTTTAACAGTATTTTCATGTAGTAAATAATCAGCCCGGCGTCTCGTTCTTGTCACACCCTTTCTTCCCTCTCTCACCCCGCTGTGATGGGTGAGGAGGAGCAGACTGGAGACGCTCGCAGCCCCCCGGCGGCCCTGAGCGTGATCTATGGGGCTTAATTAGTTTGGGCTGTTTTGGTAATTAAACAGGGGAGGCCCACTCAATGGCGTCTGGCTCTTGACTTAGTTTCCCACCCCTAATCTTCCCATAAGACCATGTAATTAATGGTGGGATGGCAGGTGTGTCTGCAGTGCGCAGTCCCTTCTGCCAATGGGATTCATCTTGTTTACTCAATTTACTCCATGTTTCCATATTCAGAGCTCGGCCCGGGTGTCATGGCTGAGGATTGGAGATGTGGCATCTGTCCAGGCGTCTAATGGCAGATGATATGACGAGTCCTGCAGCAGATTGGATGTCCTCGGCCAGGGTTCAGCTCTCATCCTAATTGTCTGACTTCTATTATCATTGTTCGTTTCTGGCGTGCGTTTACGGGATTTTGAGAGTGCTGAAAGTTCAAGCGTTTCAACCCAATCATCCATCCCAGTTTACATTTGAAGTACTTTTTCTCATCTATATTTTATTCTGCATGTTGAAAGGTCTAGCTGTTGATGGTCCATATTCTTACAGTTGTCCACAAATCACATTAAAAAGACCCAAACTACCTAACCTGTCCCAATACACCAATCAATATAGATGGATCACAAACACACGCGCATGCTCTTCTTTTTTAGAAAAAGGGTACATTATGTCCAAAAGAGTTCGTACGGTCATGGAAAACCTGGAAAAGTCATGGAATTTTAAAATGGTCATTTCCAGGCCTGGAAAAGTCATGGAAAAAACTCAAATCATCGAAGTTTTGGAAACGTCATGGAAATTTGTTATATTCACATGTTCATTTACGCCGAGTTTGAAATAATTAACATGTTTTTTAAAGAAAGACGCTCAAAATATAAGCCGGCGTACACTCTCAATACGCAAAATATCCTAAATTGTTCATGTTTTACCGAGATTTCAGTTTGGTCATGGACATTTGGTTTAAAGTCATGGAAAAGTCCGGGAAAAGTCCTGGAAATCCACTGGTCAAAATGTGTAAGAACCCTGCCCATGTTTATCTAACAGGAGGATATGTTGTCCGCCTTGCTTTGGCCTGGTGAGTATCTACCTCAGCAGGGAGATGTTTGTCCATGCAGGCATTGACTAAAAATAAACAACGGTGATGATCGTCCTGCCTGAACATGTCACCAGTACAATGGTGTGGCTTATACCCGTGTTATTTATAGTCCGGACAACAATGGATGTCTGTGGCCCTGAGGAACGATCCGAGGCCACACGGACAACACGAGTTCTACAGCCGTAGAAAGCGTCCACTATCGTACGCGCTTAGAATCGATTCCACTCATCGTGGATGTTAATACCAGGGTTCGTACGGTCATGGAAAACCTGGAAAAGTCATGGAATTTTAAAATGTTCATTGTCATTTCCAGGCCTGGAAAAGTCATGGAAAAAACTTAAATCATAAAAGTTTGGGAAAAGTCATGGAAATTAGTTATAATCATGTTAATTTACACAGTTTGAAATAATTCATGTTTTTTTAAAAACGGACAAAATATTAGCCGGTGTACGCAATCAATATGCAACATGTTATACCGAGATTTCCGTTTGGTCATGGAAATTTGGTTTAAAGTCATGGAAAAGTCCTGGAACTCCATTGGTCAACATGTGTAAGAACCCTGTAATACATTTGACATGCGTGTAGAGCCCTTTTTTCTTGACTGCCGCTAGATGTGGCTCGCCACACACGCATTTGGGCGTGTGCCTGCAGGTCAAAAGAGCGTTGTCTACATGAGAGAGAGCCGCCCATGGTCCGAGTGTTCCTGTGGGCAGCGGGCTGCTCCGATGTCCCCCGGAGCGCCGCTTTGAGGGAAGCTTCTGAAGAGCCGAGCCGCCGGCGTCCGCCTGCCGAACAAACCCTCGTTAACCGCCGCCACGAGAAGCGGAAAGATGGAGACGCCGCTCCGGCAGCACTCGAGAGAAAATGTCTTTCTAACTGCAGATTCATTCCGGAGGAAGGGATCCGCGAGAGCGAGGCGTGGAGAGCCTTCGGCTCGGCCTGGTGAAGTGGGTCGCTCCGTACGGGTGACGTGCCGCATTCCCATCCGTGTGGATCTCGGGGAGAACTTGTTCCCCAGGAGGTGAACAGACGTGTGGGGATGGGAGGCGTTACCATCGTAGACCAGTGGTTTAGGGTCTTTGTATACTCGGGGTTCGTACGGTCATGGAAAACCTGGAAAAGTTAAGAAATTTTAAAATGGTCATTTCCAGGCCTGGGAAAAGTCATGGAAAAAACTTAAATCATAAAAGTTTTGGAAAAGTCATGGAAATGTTATCACATGTTCATTTAGGCCGAGTTTGAAATAATTAATGCAATTTTTAAAGAAAGACGCTCAAAATATAAGCCGGCGTACGCAATCAATACGCAACATTTTTCATGTTTATACCGAAATTTCAGTTTGGTCATGGAAATTTGGTGAAAAGTCATGGAAATCCACTGGTCAACATGTGTGAGAACCCTGTATACTGTATGTTGAGTGTTGCTGCAGCCTCCAATCAGGGTCTTGAGACGAAGCTGTTACTGCGACAATTAACACGCATGGAAGAAACGCAACTGCCCAGTGAGCCGTCTCCGAAGCCGCGATCGGCTTATGAACGATCTCCAAACGAGGCTGAGAGCTGGGTCACGAACCCAGTGGTTTCATATTTGTGTGTGAGATCATATCACATTATCTTAATTAGCAGATGGGATTTGCCAGTTTGCCAGTCATAGTAAGTTAATGTCTATTTCTCCATTTTCTTATCATGTGACCAAAAGCTAAGAAGAGCAACTAATTGGACCTTCTGGAGGAATTGTTTAACTGCTGTTTCCAACCTGTAGGTTTGAACCTTGAACAGTATGAAGGGAATAAATCATCAAACTTTAAAACGTATTTTTTTAAAGGGACACTTCCAGTTTTCCATTGCAGTCCTGATATTTTATTGAGTTCATGAAAGTATGAAATGAAAAAAGCCAATTTGAGCTCACCCCCATCAGCTCTGGCCATTTGATCCAGGTCCAAACGCAGCCCGGCTTTCCTCTCCGAACCATCGTTTGGCGAGCCGCACTAGTTCGCTGCCTCCTGGCGCCCAGCCGCCAGTACAATGGCGAGTAGGTACCGTCGTTTACAGGAGTCATAAAACCACACAAAGGGTGCAGAGCAGTAAAATTCCATAATTCAGCCTCACATTCATTTGCAATGGCAATCGTAACTCTGGAGTCACGCAGCCAAAAATGAACATCTTGTTAAAGTTTAGAGGGCGTCTGCTCCCCGCTGAAGCCCCGTGGGACATATTTCAGACGCATTTCAAATGAAAATCTCTGATCTTTCTTTTCCTCCTTTTCTACTTCAGGCATATTGGACTGTATCGGCCTAAAATCAATCAATAGTTATTAGTCGTTTCAGCTGTTTTTAATCGTCGGATTCTATTTGCATTTGTCTGCAGCAGCTATCAACCCCTTCACATCTGAACATCTCCACGAGTTTACAGCACGTCATGCATATGTGATCAACTTCACATTGTTTAGCAACCACGTGAGATCCAGCTGCATCCTCATCCTGTCATTCGTTAGTCATCCACGATGTTGGTTATTTGGGGTGTATTCAGACCAATGGTATGGAACTGGGTCTTGCAGTGCAGACCGGGTTGGGGTCCTGCTGTGATCCATCCACAAATAGCACATGCTGTTTGCAGGCTTCTCGGGGACTGAGTGGTTACCGGAGGGCTTCGCGGTACTTAGTGAGACTCAAACACGGTCGGCCCTCCAAGGCCCTTTCTATATAATGACAAGTCTTCGCTGAACCGTCCATCACTCTTTCACAAATCACTGGCGAGTCACTAGATTATTTTGTCCATCCCTGAAAATCCATGTAGTATTCAGACTTGACGTCCAGGTCCATTAGTTTTCGACCACTGCACCTGTTTGGCATCCCTGAACACATGAAATGTTCTAAAGTTAAGGGGCACACATGTTGGAGTGTTTCTCCTCCAAAAATGCAGTTATGATTTATAATTGTGGATAATCATGACAATAATTTGCTATGTAACAAACTGTCGATGTACAGCTTTGGTACTAGAAGTAAACCGTTTAAAGCTATAGACATCCACCACTGTACATTTGGTGCTTTATCCCCAATCTTTCTTTCTGTTCCTTTATTTTCAAATAAAATCCCTTTTTTTTTTTTTTTTTTTAAACGTAGCCGGAAGTGAAAAGTCCGAGGAAATGGGGTGAAGGGAGACGTGTGCAGTTATTTGATAGTTATTGCTTGTGAGCCGTGAGAATTTCCGCTCTCTGCTCACAGAGCTGCTTGGTTCCCTTTTGGCTCGGGCGTTCTTCCAGCTCGCGGTGTGAGCGCTAAGGTGCTGGAGCCAAATCAGAGCGGCACGGATTGAAAGATAAGGCAGCACTCCAACTTTCTTTCCTTTTTTTTTTTTTTTTTTTTTTTTCAAACCCGCTCTGTCCTACAGCCAAATTCTGTCCCGTTGGCGCTCTCCGTCCGACCGCGCTCCGCTCACCTGCTCTGCCTGATTTAAATACACAGAGCATATTACTCTGTGGCAACCTAGCCGTGTTACATTTTGTAATACCGTTTTTTTTAAACATTCCTTTGCACATGATGTGAGTTTAAGAGCCGGTAGTGAGAGACGGGTCCGTTGGCGTGTGCCACGTTGGGTCAAACCATCCTGATATGGTGGGGGGGGGGACTCTGGGTTTTTAGGTTAATTAAATTAAATTGCCTACTTAATATACAATTCAGTTTATGAACTTACACTTGTGTTTTATTGAATATTGATTAAATAACTATTTTTAAAGGATTTTTTTAATGGATGCTAATTTTAAATAGATTTTTTTTTTAAATCTCACGTACCCCCTGGAGTGCCTTCACATACTCCCAGGGGTACGCGGACCCCTATTTGAGAACCACTGCACTAAGTTACTTTCTTTAACAGGGTTCGTCCGGTCATGGAAAACCTGGAAAAGTCATGGAATTTTAAAATGGCCATTTCCAGGCCTGGAAAAGTCATGGAAAAAATTTAAATCACAAAAGTTTTGGAAAAGTCATGGAAATGTTGTTATATTCACTTGTTCATTTACGTCGAGTTTAAAATAATTAATGTTTTTGAAAGGAAGACTCTCAAAAAATAAGCTGGCGTACGCCAAGTCCAAACAGATGGATTTGCACATAAAGGATAATAGTTTGATTAAAAGAATAAACATTTATATAAGTGTTTCTAAGATAAACATGTATAGTAATGTTTATTCTTTTAATCAAACTATTGTCTCTCATTCATTTGTTTCATTTAAGTTATATTGTATGCTTTGTAATTGTCAGTTACATTACTACATTTTCAAAAAGTTTTCATGTACACACCGAGATTTCAGTTTGGTCATGGAAATGGTTTAAAGTCATGGAAAAGTCATGGAAATCCACTGGTCAACATGTGTACGAACCCTGCTTTAATCTCATCAAAAATAAATCAAAACTCCAAATAATATTTTTTATTACAGTAGCTGTAGATAAATGTAATCCAGCTGGTGCGGCCCTCGCATGCTGTGAAGCCGGCTGCCACCAGTCGCCTTGCGATGCATTAGACGTCTTAATGGATGGACGCTTCCAATGGAAGTAGGACTCTTTACTCATTACGCCGGTCGAATGGCCTCGGCCGAGCTCGGTCGCCCCCTCCATAGTGCCATAAGTGTGATCTATGAACTGGCTAATTGTCTTTGTCCCCATCTCTTCCGTGACCAGGCCATTAAGTGCATGGAAAGGTCATTTCCTGCCCTATTTCTGTTGTATCCATCAGGGGGGGAGAGGGAAAAGTGCTGGAGACAATGTTATTGCAATATTATCGTTTGATTTATTTGTCAAATTATTAAAGCTAGTCCCCCCGAGAGGAGTCGTGGGATGTGGAAACAGCTGAGAATGTATCGCGTTAGAGGCCAGCGGATGACTACGGCTTTACTGGGTCAGAATCCGTAGGGGAATTGAAGATAAGCAAAGGACAAATATTCATTCTTAGCCTGTTTGGGAACAACGGGGGCAGGGAGTCGTACTTGATGCCTCGTAGAAGCAATCCGGCTCCAGAGGGGATGCGTTATTGTTCGCCCTCCGGTTTTGGCCCTCCGATTACAGAGTTCACTGGATGTGAGCCGTCGGTGAACTCGGCGTAAGGGAATCTGAGAAGCGTTCTCTTTAAGTAGCAGCCTTCCCTTCCTCAAGGCCGTTCCTCTTGTATCCATTAGTCGTAGACGTGAGTGACAGGAAATATAGGATTCGCCATTCGACAGGCCGCAAGGAAGCAGAGCTTGTTAAAACACCAGCGCACTTCAATCTCGGTCTATTGGCTGTTTTTTAGAACAACTGCTTAAGATTCATATTTCAAACGGGAGTTTGGGCTTCTACACAGACACCTAAGTGACAACAATGCGATCTATTCTGGTGCGGGAGATGAGAGGACGGAGAGATATTTCAAAGTAGAGCTGCGATCGAACATCAGTGGAAGACGAGTAGACGGCAGCAGATCACGAGGCGCTCGCAGTATTTGAACTCCAACTAACGTTATTATAGTAGTGTGTCACGTTGGAATAGGCAACTCTCTCTGCACACACGTCTTGCAAGGTGTACTCTATTAGTTCATATTTTGTGTCTTTTTATTATCAATTCTACTTTTCTTCAGCACGCCTTACCTACAAATACGAGAGATATAATATTCACTCTTCTGCCCAGTTGGTGTCGTTTGAGCGTCCGCCCTCTACTAAACTGCGACATCAGCCTCGTCTGTTTTCCTTCATCGTTTCTTCCTCTCTGGTGCAAAAACATCCGATTTCCACAAAATCAAAGTGTAGGGTCCGGTCGTAATTCGGTTATGAAAATCCTCCCGCACCACCGAGCGTCTCTCCTGCTGGCTGTGCGGCCGGAGAAGAGGTCGCTCCAGAGGAGGTGTAAACAACCCCTTGTAGGTTTATTGTTTTGCGTTAATTGACTTATTTTGTATCTGTATCTTTATTGGTTATGATGAACGCCTTTTTATATTGTATTGCTTTAATGATTTTGTATATGTTTTAATCTACTTCCTTTTTGAGCTAAATTTGACATTTATTTTGAAATGTCAAAAGGAAGCGCACCTTTTATTTAATTTAAAAACTTGATACGGCTAAATGTGACGGACAGATGCGCATTTGATTCAAAGTTTTAGTTGTTTTAATGGTCCCGTATGAGGCTAACGCTCTTACGGTGGTGACAAGGTGGTTTTAGTTCAAGAGTTTTAATTAATGTTCACACTACAAAGGAAAGAAAATAAAGAAATTCACCAGCAGTAAGTCTCACGCCAAATGGAATACGGGGATCTGTTACAGGAGGGTTCAGAGGTCACACCAGAGGAGGGCTCAGAGGTCACTCCAGAGGAGGGTTCAGAGGTCACACCAGAGGAGGGTTCAGAGGTCACACCAGAGGAGGGTTCAGAGGTCACTCCAGAGGAGGGTTCAGAGGTCACTCCAGAGGAGGGCTCAGAGGCGACTTGTCTGCACCGGAAGCCAAGAGCTTTTCAAGCAGATGAAAGAGTTTACTTCTCTTCTTCCCTCACGGATAGTTTTGTGTTGAGCTCTCTTTGAGACGGGATTTGGTTTGTGAAGTTTACGCCCTGCCGTTCCTTCTGCATTTCTTTGTGTACAACGACTCGGCTAAAAAGAGTGCAGGGGTTTGGTCGATGACGAGAATCGTCGACTTTTAGGAGACGGCCCTACCAACAATGAGGAGTTCTATTTGTATATTATTGATGGGGTCTCAAGCTTACCTATATCTTGTCCAGCTGTTTATTATTCTCCACTACCTACAGCTGGCTGATCCAATAGCAACCAAATCTCCTATGTAGACATCGTGCCAATATAAATGCGTCGTGTCGGAGCACAATCCAATAAAGATTTGTTTTAGGATAACTTATTTTTTGCTGACTGGAGTATTTGGAAACTGTCAACATTAATCCCATAACTGCAGAGCTGCCAGCGCTCTTATTTTGAAACATTCTGACGCGGACGGCGTGTACCTCTTCCCCAACAAGCGGCACCCTCCTTCTTGGCGTGTATCAGTTAATGCATGGCGGTTCTCCCTGCAGTGGCACACTTTGCTTTTTCAAGCGTGCACCAGGGTTCACATTAAAGTGGTGATTCACTTTACCCTTTGTCACAACGTCTCTCTTTAAATGAGCTGGCGTTTAGCTTTTAGTATGCATCCGTGGGAACCCTGGGCGTTTGAATAAATCAAATAAATGATTGTGCTCCTAAGTGGGTTTACGTGTCTTGAGTGAAACCTGTTGTGACCCCGACTGCTCCCAGCCTCCCTGAAGTAAAACAAAGATGCTGCTTCCTCCTCTTGTGCCCCTCTTTGGCCATTTGCTTTGTTTATGCCGGAAATGTCCGTGTGGCAGTATTTGGAATACATTTTTCATGACTTTTTTCCCTGGTCATTACAGAACAAAGTTTATCTTGCCTCACTGACTAATTCCTTCTGGCATCAAAAAAATAAAAAACCCCGCTCTGCCACAAATATATTCCCTCCCATTTTCCGGTGACACAACAACAAGGGACAAGACGGACGCACAATGAGAGCTGACATGCTCTGCCACCGGGTCCATTAGCACTCATGTGTGACTAACCATTGTTTCTCTGCACTCGCAGCTCCAAATGTTAGCGTGTCTGTACTTCAGCCAAGGCAAATGGGGATAAAAAAAGACCATACATAGCAACGCCTCGTCTGGAGTGTAAAGATGTGGTCAAGTACATTTGTTTGTGTTTTGTCACGTAGAAGTCGAGACTGTTGAATTTGACGCAGTGAGGGAGACATTTAAATATTAACGGGATATTCCAGATTTTACGCGTGACTATCAGTATTGATTATTAACGACTTGAGTTTTAAAGGTTGAGATTTTTTTGCAGGAAGCCGTTTTTCCCAGTCTTTTTTTTCTTAACGCCATTCCTTCAGACAAAGAAAAGACGTTTTAGTGAAATGCAATTTTCACCAAATGACAGACCTTGTATTATTATTTTGATGCATTTTTTTTTTAGGGAAATGCATCAATCGTGTTCACTTTGAGCAAGATTAAGAAGATCTATGGAGAACATTGTGCGCTGGTGAACAGAAACATTAAAAACAACGATTCAGATTATACGTTCACAAAACGGTGGAGACTCGGCGGGTTCCAGCACGGCAGCAAATGCGTGAACGGCGTCGATCGTGATCGACAGACTTCAGTGAGCGCTCCGGCTTCCTGGACCAGAAATCAGAGCTCTCACTCGTCGAGAATGACAAGTAGCCATCTGGTAGTTCTTCTCTTCAGACCTGTGCGGGAGCTCCACACCGAAATAGCATCAAATGCAAAGAGTTGTGTTCTGAAAACGGGCCGAGGTCTCACTTGTGTTTGATACTCGTTCTCGTTTCAGAGAGGAAGCGTTGTGCGGTAGACAAACAATACACCCGGCGAAGGAGCTCTTCTTACCAGTATTAATTGACACGCGAGGGAATACGGCTTCTCATCTGGTCTCCTTGAAACCACGCACAGCCTGCGGGATGTTCTGAAGTCGACTGACAAGGTGTGGGCTTTCTTTTCAGAAGCAGAGCAGGCTTTGCACAGAAGTCTTTAAGGCGGCGACACCGACAGTGAGGAAAGTACATTTTTTGGAAAGGCTACGAATTAAATTTGCCTAATGACCTAAATGCGTCTGGAATGTGACACTGGCTGCAGGACTAAGTCTTCAATATAGTTTTCAATGTATTATCTTTTTTTAAGGTTTTTATAATGACTTTTTACCCATTTGACAAATTAACGACACCAAACTTAATGCTCCTGGAGAAGGTAATTACAAAAATAAAGACTAATTACGGCAGCCTAATAGAAACACAAGTGCACCCGCATGATCACCCCGGGTTATGGTAGATTTTAATCCAATATTGAAATTGTTAAAACCTTAACGAACAACCATAAAAGAATTTGGCAAACGAAATACCCGAAGGCATTAATAACGTACGTCAAGATAATGACTGAATATATTTGGTTTATCTCGTCTAAAAACAGATGGCTGTTCTTTGAGTTTTGGGGAGTTTCTTTGGACTTTTGCATGTCATTTGTTCCTATATTAATATTATTGATTACGCCCTGCGGCATGCATCGGCTCGGCGAGCTGCCGCTCTGCACGTGGAAACAAAGCCGGACTCTCGAAGACGAGTGCCGGGTGTCGCTGCTTTTAAAAGCCCGTGTCGGGGATGGCAGCTGCTCATCATAAATCTCTTCTGTACCAGTCCGCTCCCTCACGAGATAACGTAGAGGTGGTCCGGAGCAAATTACAGAGCAGTTGTGATTTCAGAACGGGCCGCAAACAAGAATGTTTCATATAGATGGCCGCTAGGCAGTGAAGAGAAAGGCGTAGTTAAAAGAAGCGTTTGTTCGAGAAGACAGATGGGAGCGAGCGAGAGGCGGTGTCAAACGAAGTGGATGTTTTTGAAAAAGATGGCGAGATTCATTTTGAAGCCCTTAAAGAACAATCAGTCAACCTAATCCCATTTTAATTAGGTGCGGCGCGTTTCACCTTAAAGGGGCGCCGTCGTTTGCTTTAAATAGTGACCGAGCGCCTCGGTGAGCATCGCCTCAGCTGCTTATTGTAAATCAGCAGCTGGTCATCCAGAGAGGGACATCAAAGCCACGCAGCTCTGTGTGAGTCGCTGTGGTCGAGGCTCACGTATAAAGCTCTAAACCCCCACAGATGGCATCGATTCGGAAAAGAGTGGAAAAAGTTGTAAAGTCTGTCGATGTCCAAAGTTTGTTCCTTTTAGAGATAGCCATTCAGACACACACACACACACACACACACACATAGCGACACTGCTCTCGCAGCCTGCCGTTGTTGATGAGGCTTGGAGCCAGCGAGCCTCTCGTTAGCCATTCCTCCGGAGCACCAGAACACATCGACATAGACGAGATGGTTCTCCTAATGGACTGCAAATAGCTTCCCGACTATTTAAGGGAAGAGGGAGCGTTCCCACAGTCGGCGGCATCGGAGCGCCTGCGCCCGATTGCAACGCCGGCCGCCCCGTAACACTGACACGGCCACGGCGTCCTCATCCTCCATCTGACCCTCCGCTACATGTGTGGAAGGAGGGAACAGATGGTGTGAGCTTCGACCTGCCGGGGCCTCGAGGATGGGGGGAGAAGGGCCGTTCTCCTGGGACGACCCTGCATTCTCACTTTATTGCCTCCTGTCACAAGCGCCTCCAAGACTTATTAGTCCTGCGTTAAGCATTGCTCTCCGAAGACGCTGTGTTGCGCACGCACGTTTAAACCAACATGACCTTATCCGCCGCGGTGTTGTCACTAACGACGGTGCAGAACGGGCACAGGCCTTAAACGGCAGAACGCGGACGAGTCTGTAAATGAAAGATTCTTAGTGAGTTTATTGGAATAGAGATGAGAGGATGGGAGATCTGAATTAATTAAATGTCAGTTAATTATAATATTCTGGATATTCTCACTTCTGTATTCATTTGGATAACTCGCTGTAAGAGCAGATTAATTGAGACATTTGATGGATAGTATATTTTTTGGGATTTTTAAACTGCCGTTTCCAGTCGATAGGCTTTTGTCACTTAATTATGTCCCGTCACTGGTTCCACGCCCTCGTCTGCTTTTAGAAATGAGCAGGGAGAGGTTTTGTAATTGTAATGCACTTTTAGCTGTCTTTGAAGTCATATAGGTGAATTGTGTTTGTGTTCATGTTGATTGACAACAATGCTGCGTTCGCTTTTTACGTAAAGGCAGCGTAACAAAGAGAAACGTGACCTCTAAACGGATTAAATGACCAAACTCATTCACAATTTGTCGAATACACTCTGGTGGGAGGCAAAACTGTACTCCTGTTTGGAGTACAGTTTTTGTACACCCTTTATCTAAGCCCGAGTAGGAACGTCCGTCTCCTTTCCCAGGGTTCGTACGGTCATGGAACACCTGGAAAAGTCATGGAATTTTAAAATGGTCATTTCCAGGCCTGGAAAAGTCATGGAAAAAACATAAATCATAAAAGTTTTGAAAAAGTCATGGACATTTGTTATCACGTGTTCATTTACGGCAAGTTTGAAATAATTAATATGTTTTTTAAAGAAAGACGCTCAAAATGTTAGCCGGCGGACGCTCTCAATACGACACATTTTCTAAATTGTTCATGTTTGAACCGAGATTTCAGTTTTGTCATGGAAATTTGGTTTAAAGTCCTGAAAAAGTCCTGGAAATCCACTGGTCAACATGTGTAAGAACCCTCCTTTCCTGCGCCGCTGCCCGTCTGCAGAAAGCAGAGCTCAAATGCAACTCAAGCGCGAGAGGGACGCTCCGTCATTAATTTGACTTTGTTAAAAGGAGCAACGCCTCTGGGATGATGCTGCAGCTGTCCAGAAAACGTCTCTGTTTTCGCCACTTGTGAGAGCTGCCTGTTGTTTTAACTGCCCTTTGTCTTTGCTATAAATACACGCGAGGTGAAAAGCTCGGCTAACGGCCTCATGAAGATACCACAACCGCCTGGCGTGCTTCGCCCTCCATCGGTCCGACACCTTGTTTATACATCTGCTCGGTTCATAACTTAGGCCCGCGTCCTTATTTAGGAGCTCATTCTCATAGTCCGTGTCCTTTTGTTCCAGGCTATGAATAGAGCGATACATCATCGCATTGTGGTGACTTAATGGAGCGCGTGTGACTTTCATCAAGAACCTTTTAGGTGACTAACAGCTAATTGGGGATCTGGTTTGTAGACTTGCCAGCTGAACCCAGAGGTGCAGCCTGTGACCAGAGCCGTCGGCCTGGCAGCGTGACGTCGAATGTTATCAGAACGTGTGACCTAGAGTCACGCTGACAGACAGTGTGACCACTCTAGATTCCTTTTTTAAATCGGTTATTAGAGGACTCGATGCCCTTTTCACCACATGGCCTCCACACAGTCGACATTCTGACTGAAATGTTAACAACGCGGGCTCCATTTCGATGTACTGTCATTGGTGCTCATGTGTTGATTAACCCTTAGATGCATAAGTGGGTCAACAATGACCCGGTGAGGTTGTTTTCTTGAAATATCTTCGTAATGAATTTTTTTTTAATCATTTGATATTCCAGGTATTCCTCAAAAACATATTTTTGATATGCCATTTACATTTTTAACTTATCTTTTATACATTTTAAGAAATTGTAGTTATTGTATTACTACCCCAAGCTTCCATAAGTGGGTCCTAAATGACCCGCATGCATTTTCTATGGAATCCAATAGACACCTTTGATTCTTATCAACTGTGGCTGTCAGGAATAAATAGAAAAAATAAAGATATTTCAAACATGAAATCATTCTTGTGTGGTCCTAAATATAATACTAAATATTATACAAGTGATTATTCCAAACCAAAATGGCAAAAATGGCATAAAACACATTGATTCTAATATGGGTCCTTTTTGACCCACTTATGCAAGAGTGTAGGGTCCAGTCACTCGTGCATCTAAGGGTTAAAACAAATCGGCAGTAATGTCAACATTCTCCAAAATATGAGGATTGGCTATTTTGTCGACTGCACCGCGTCCGTGTGTCCTAACAATATAGGCGGAACGAGACTCCAATTATGGATTATTTCCGAAAGAACATTGCACTTGATAATATCCTCACAAAGGAGGCTGTGCTGTGGTCCCATTCAGAGGAAATTCATTTTTCTATTCCCAGTAGATTGACTGCCTCCAGTTATCTGGACTAATCACTGATGTCTATTGTTGCTCTGTAGTTTAGAGAGAAAGGAGCTTTAAAAAAAAACACCAATAAAACCAGCAACCCTTGGCTTCATGTTTGCAATGGCTCTGAGAATTCCTGATTCCATTATTTCTACTGTGCTATATCTAAGTGAATCATGAATAAATGTTTTCCCTTTAATAGCATTAATCCGATCATGCAGATCCGACTGAGCTCACGACCTCGTAAATGAATCGGCGTTATTTTAATATATGCTTAAATTGCTCCACTTTGAATATTAAACTACTTATTTATGCTGCTGATTAAGACACATCTCTGGGAGTATTTCTAATTGTTTTGTAAAACAAATATTTTTCAAGACAGGCCAACAGACGTAGCTAGAGAACATTCTGTAGTACTTTATACAACGCTTATGTCCCACTGAGGTTTTTGCTGTTTATCGGTAAAACATGAAGCCTTCACACCTCGTCCTGATAGGCAGGGGAATGTGGTAAACCACTTTGCCTGTTTTTTTTTGTTACTAATCAGTGAAACTAGGAGGCAGTTTGTTGTGGTTGACTAATTAATTTAAATAGTCGGAGAAGGAGATTTACCTCTGAGGTTGGATATGTAAATGCTGTGCGCCGCCATCTGGCCCTGAATGAACGTGCCGTCTGCGACATGGCCTCTGTGCACTTCTGTCTGTTTCTCAGTGCTTTCTTAGATTAATAGTCCACTACTTAGGTCCCCCCCCCCCCCCCCCCACACACACACACACTTAAGCACTTACCTGCACTGTTGTGCTCATTTCCTAATGCTCTCCATTATTCATACTGTATGAGCTGATAGAAGTTAAATTAAGGACTACAGGAGGATTATACAAGCGCGCTATCAGGAGAGTCCTTGCAGCAAAGTGCAGCGACGGTGAATGTAGTCCAGACGTATCACAGGTTGGATCCCTTACAGATGCCAGTGTGCTTGGAAATTAGACAAGAAACGATGAAGTCGGTCTTTCTGTAATTGCGCTCAAACCTCTCGTATTTCACGACTGTCGAAGGAAACTTGAGAATATCTCCATGGCCAGAAATGGGTGTGTCTTTTCCCAGGCTTATATATTTGAGATGTGCATTGCATCACCATGGGATTTGTATTGGACCCTTTTTGTTAGATTACTTTTCAGCCATGTATATTACTCTGTGCATCTACCAGGGTTCTTACGGTCATGGAAAACCTGGAAAAGTCATGGAATTTTAAAATGGTCATTTCCAGGCCTGGAAAAGTCATGGAAAAAACTTAAATCACAAAAGTTTTGGAAAAGTCATGGACATTTGTCATATTCACGTGTTCATTTACATCGAGTTTGAAATAATGAATATATTTTAGAAAGAAAGACTCGAAATATGGCGGCGCAATGTTCTTGTTTTTCCGCGTTGCAAGTGAACGCACCTTAACTGGAAAGTTCGTCGCCCATAGCTCGGGAAGTAAATGTTTATTATTTAAACAAAATATTGTCTCTTATTCATTTGTTTCATTAAATGTATTCTGTATGCTTTGGAATTCACATTGTTTAAACACTAAATGTTCTCACTTTTTCATGTATAAACCGAGATTTCAGTTTGGTCATGGAAATTTGGTTTAAAGTCATGGAAAAGTCATGGAAAAGTCCTGGAAATCCATCGGTCAACATGTGTAAGAACCCTGATCTACACCACGGAGAACTGTGGGCAATTTGGTTCCACATCCAAGGCAGTTAAATGTTTTTTTTAACGACCCACTGAGTTTCATTGCATATTCTAATGCTCTTTCCTTTTCCTGCCATGATGCCATTAATGGTGCATGTTATTGACGTATCCTTCATACGGGTCACTTTCCTTTCTTGTTTCTCATCCTGAGGCCGCGGAGCATAAAGTGTGTCTGTTGGTTCGCCATCTTCATTTCCTTTATTCTCTCTGCAGCCTTCTGTCCAAAGTCTCCACCTCATGCTATATATATTCCCCGCCCCCTCCCCCCCAGGGAGTATCACTGACATCACTCTTCCTCCTGGCCAGATGTTTGAATTTAAACACGCCATCCATCAGCTCGCAGACAAAGGAGTAGCCCAGCAGAAAGGGTCTCGACCCAGCAGAGACGCTCTTAATATACACGCTCACGGAGAAGGAGCCTCCGGACCTTCCTCTTTAGCCGTAACTTTAAGAGATAACTGGTGTGTGAGCACCGGCAGCTGCTCCGAGATAACGTGAAACGACGACGCAGAGCCACGAGCCGTTTCATTGAGGCTGAATCTGTACAAATGTTGTTCTTCAATTCTGCCTCCGAGCTTTTCTGTAGTATCGCTATCACTCGAGGGCGAGATAAGCTACTGACACACACACAAAGTCCTGGAGGTTCAGTCAGCAGCTCTGCATCGCTTTTACATCACACGTTTCCTCCTCCCTGATTAATCCTCTGTGCCAGTAACTTGTTTTACTCCACATTTGGAGATCACCTCCTCCTGATAAGTCTCCTAAGGCCGTCACTACGAGCAGGAGCCGCTTCTCTTCCCCATCCCGATGCACAATGTCACCGCTTTAGCTGTGTGGTGTTTCCCTGGCACCGTTCACCCTTTTCGTGGTTTCTCTTGGCCTTTTTCTTCTTCTTCCCAGCAGCGATCACGCCATCGACTGAAAGGCTTTCTCTTGTAAACTGTGTATTGGTGACGGAGTTAACATTGGCAGAGTAATGGATTCATTTCACTCTCCACACCATTGGCGTTCATTGCTAAAGAAGTGTGACGGATGGATGCTGAGTAGAGATTGACTTCAGGTGTTTGTGTGTGTGTGTGTGTGTGTGTGTGTGTGTGTGTATTTCCCTTCTGCCTACATTACATTACATGACATGTCATTTAGCAGACGCTTTTATCCAAAGCGACTTACAATAACTGCATTTTAACCTAGAGTACAAACTAAGAACAACAAGAATACAGAAAGTAGCATTTCCTCAACATAGTCAAACTACAAAAGTACCACAATAAGAGCTATTTAAGAGCCACTGAAGTGCAAATCTGTGTTTTAATCCAAATATAGTCGGGAAAGGTGTGTCTTCATGTAGCTGAAGAGTTAGTTTGTGCCTACATCAGCATTTGAATTACAGCTCCTTAATATTTCCATAACATTCTGTCAGAGATTAGACTGAAATATTGGAGGAATGTAATCATTTCCATGAAAATGCAGCATGACACATCTCAATTGAAGTATTCCCCCGAAGCGTAACAGAAGAGTCTTCACATGGTAACAGAGGTTTTATGAAACGAAGACCATAATTAGCACGCTTTATAATTCTGATGACACTGAGGGTCCTCTTGACCACTGATGGAGCCACATGGATGTGGGGATTCTGATCTGTTTTGCAATAAAGGGAGAAAATCAAATCTGTGCACAAAGAAGTGAATCATGAATTTTTCATGACTGCAGACCGAGTCTCCCCAGGACCCTGCTCTGAATTATAAACAAATACACAACTATTAAAGAGTGGAAACTAGCTGATACATCAAGTTAAGTTGTTTGTCATTTATTAGGACTCAGGAGCAAACTCAACATTGTTTTTGTTTTCATTACTTATGGATGTAAGTGCTCTTTTTGTCGGGTATTCATGATATGACTGATGATTCTGTTATTATGGGAAAGCAGTGATCAAAATGCGTAAGGAAAGCTTTCCTTCCTCCACTGAACTGGCTGATAGATCGGCCTCATTATGCAGCACCGCATTTACATCCTGTTCAAATGAGAATGAGATGCTATTATTGTGGAAGTGCTGATGTATCTGTTTTATATTCTTACCTCAGATATACATGTCTTATTCACTCAGACATTGATTGTTACTTTTATGTGGACAATGATTGTGATGTTTTTTCTCTTTTTAAAGTTGGCTTTGATCTGTGTCTGTGTGCACGCATCATCTTAATTCAGGGTTCAGCCACTAGTGCACCATTGGGCCTCGTTTGTGTCTGGGATCAGCTCAAAGGTATTCTGGTGTAGAATTTAACTTGTATAAAGGCTGCAACATATGATTGTTCTCACGCTTTTTCGATGAATATGTGCTTTAAAACATCAGAAGATACTGACCAATGGCCAACGTCTCTTCCAAAAGCTCTACATGACGTCTTTTCTCTCACTAACGGTCCAAAACTAAAGGATACCGGAAGTCGGCTGTCAATTAATACAAGGAAATATTGTAAATTCTCAAGTTTGAGAAGCTGGAACAATCACTTTTCCAGATTTTGTACTCGAATGAATAATCAATTATCATAGTGTATATATATATATATATATATATATATATATATATATATATATATATTATTTTTTTTTGTTTGTTTCTGTCAATCAATCGAATAATTAATGAATCGACACATTTTTGTCTCAATTTTCCGCTCTATAAAATTATATTTAAAAACAATCATCACATGTTACATATTTTTCAGCAAATCTAAGTATTATATAATTTAATATAACAATTCTAAAATGATCATGTTTCTATCTATTGAATTTGATTGACTTAAACCCCGACCATACTTCTTTTGGTTATACCAGTGCAGCCATCGAGCACCATTGACTCTGAGGTGTTTTCTACGAGGTCTTCAGGGCCGCCCGTCTGAATGAACCCCACCGGGTGTGAAGATGGAAACCACGTCAACACTAGAACCCTTGTGTCACTTCCTCCTTTCCCTGTCTCAGTGTTTCCCCATTCGGTTTGCAGTCATCTCTTCATCTACTGTAATGTGTCTCTCTTCCAGGACTCAACTCTCTGCCCTTCGATCCAACCGGCAACAACGACCCCCTCCTGTTCAGCGGCTCCTCTGGCCCTCTGGTGACGGAGTGTCCTCCTCTGGACAGCACGGTCGAGAACAGCAAGAAGAGGAAGAGGGCCAGCCTGCCTCCAGGTACTGGCAACACCTGCCTCACACGCATGGCTCTGTCACATGCAGGTCTACTCTGGTGTCAAATCCTCAATGTTTTTGCCCTCAGCCATGTCGAATTTTGAATGCAAGTGCCCGTAACTCTCAACACAGAAAGCCTCCCTTCATTCAGAAAAGCTTTGATACGACGGCTAGCTTAAACATGTGACCTCGAGATTCCTGTTCCCTCTTCCTCCACCAACATCAAATAGCTGCCATGGGAATTATTGCATAATCCTGTCATTTGGTGGCGGCATGGAGGAAAGTGACCGAGCTCAGTCTTTGTTGTTTTCCATTAGCTCGCCATGTCCTGAGGCTCTGGTTGTCTGGCCTTCTCTGGAGGTCAGGCAGCTGTGGCAGGAAACATCTGCGCTGAGATTGTGTGCCTGACTGTTACCGTGCCAACGCCACTGGCCAATCAAAGCTGCAAAACATGCCTCCAGCTTTCTCACACACACACACACCTGTCACACACAAACACACACACCTGTCACACAAACGGATGCGCCGAGAGAATGTGTTCATGTGCTCGACAAAGTGTGCTATAACGATACTGTAATCTGAGTTGGCGGTTCGCAATGCATCCAATTAAAGAAGGATTTTCTAATTAAGGAATTCCTGAGTAATGAATTGCTTTGTAATTGAAGGAAGAGGGCCCTTAAGACGGAGAGGTTAGTTCCGTGTTCTCTGCTTTCTTGGCATCGCTAACTGGACTGGATTACCATTCCGCGTTAACACGTCGCTCATCAACCTTTCACCTTTCCTTCACACAGGGTTCGTACGGTCATGGAAAACCTGGAAAAGTCATGGAATTTTAAAATGGTCATTTCCAGGCCTGGAAAAGTCATGGAAAAAACATAAATCTTAAAAGTTTTGGAAAAGTCATGGAAATTTGTTATAATCACATGTTCATTTACCCAGAGTTTAAAATAATTGATATGTTTTTTTAAAGAAAGACGCTTAAAATTTAAGCCGCCGTACGCTCTCGATACACAAAATGTTCTAAATTGTTCATGCGTATACCAAGATTTCAGTTTGGTCATGGAAATTTGGTTTAAAGTCCTGGAAAAGTCCTGGAAATGCATTGGTCAACACGTGTAAGAACCCTGTTCACATCTTGGCCGAGTTTTCATTTTAATTTCACGTCAAACTACGATCGGATAATGTGTCACAGAAGATTGTCAAACAAATAACCAGTGTGTCCAAAGTGATCGATTTATTGTGTATTTATGTGTGACTAGGATTGTCTCTAAATGAAACTGTTTGAAGATGACGTGAAATCAAAGAAAATGAATCCTCCCTTCGGTTAATGTTTCAAAACTGCAGCATTGAGAGTTTCCGGGCCGCTGCAACCCGTTGGCATTCACAAACGACTCGGACCACATATTAATGCAGCTTCAGAACCCTGCAGCATCGTGTATGTAGATGCAATCTGTGAACTGGTGGTCTGTGTTAGTCTAATTTAAATATGAGCAGTGAGTTCTCACTCTTCCTTTGTGCTACAGTCACAATATCATCACTGGTATGCGCACTCCACGGTCTCGTACAAACACGCGGGCCATTTTCTGATATTTAATGCGCTCTTCCATTGTGACGCTTACACAGCCCAACATTCGAAGCGTCGCCCTGTATAAATATGTGCGCTGATAAAAGCCCATCAGAAAGCCTTAAGATAAAAGCTTTCCCTATCGGTTATTTTTATCCGATACGTGGCGACGAGGAGAACTCGTTGCTTCTATTATTAAATAATGCAGGAAGTTGAAATTACTTTTTCTGGAATGCAATAGCGCTGTTTAGATTGCTTATATATTTGTAAATGCAGCTGTGATAAAATGTCATAACAAAAGCTTTTTCCCCTTCGTCCTGCTTCCTCTCCAACCTGTAGCGTTGCCTTATGAAATGATTGGTTATTAGTATTAAAGGAAAATACCACCAACAACATCAGTCCAGTGTCCAACTGGTTTTCTGGACCTGCAGTGGATGAACCTTGGAAGTGTCTAACCGGGCACGTCCTCTTCGTGCTGTGAGCCGTGTACGTTGACGTGTGCACGAGATACGTTTTATTTATAAGCTTCTGAAGGAAAGCAGACGTGTTTTTCATGCACAATGAGTCCTGCTAACTGGCACATGAAGACGCAGGAGGTCATCACGGATGTTCTCTCAAGTTGTTCGTCCACAATTCACGACTTCCTATTTTTTTGAGTGTTTTTGTTAGCCTGGATACCAGACCGAACTTAGCCCCGCCCTCAACATTTTCAGTCGGGAAGTTCGGTCTAGCATTGCTCCATTGGGGAGAAATGATCTCCGACCAGATATTGGTCAGACCAATCAAATTGTCTTTATACGATGACGGACATATGATCAACGGTAACGTAACCAACCACGTCATAAAAAGGCGCTTGGGTTGAATTAGTTTACAACAAACATGGCTGCCGCTGGAAAACTAAGATGTGTAGATTCTGCCATTGAGTCTGTTTTAGAAGACCTCGACAGAGCATTCATTTTGAAAGAGGAGCAGAGAAACGCGATCAAGGCATTTGTAGATTGAAAACTATGCGTTGCTTAAAAACGTCACATACTAATGTTGCTCTGATTGGTTGTAGCTCTATCCAATTGAGCGAAGAGGCATTTTCTTTCCTGGTTGGGTTGAAACACGCCCCATAATCACAACCCAACGGAGCGGTACCAGACTCACATTCTGACTAGAATTATGAGGATGACATCGTCAGGCTATGTTTCTGTGCCAATGCGTCCGAATTCAACGGTGGGAAGCAAAGAGTTTGTAGCTTGTAGTTCTGCTCCGTGTCAGTTTGAGTCGGAGGAGAAAAGATGCTCAGTTCTGTTTCGCGATGAATCGTTTCGTCGTGCTTCTCAGCCGATAGAACGATACGTTTCCCCTCTCAGGTCTTTGTCATGCAAATGCAGAAAGCGGCTTAAAACACTGGTATCGCGCATGGATGGCCTAGATATAGTCTTTCTCCACGAGAACTCTAGCTGGAGAAATCCCGACTCCTTTCTCCCGTACCCACGTTAATGGGAAAGCGGGTTTATAGTTTATATGTTCAAACACAGGTTGCTGCAGACCGGTGACTGAAGAGCTCGTGAAGGCGTTGTCGTGCTGCTCGGTGGCTTTGATCTTCTGAACGCTGAAGGTCGCCAACAGTTAGAGATGTGAAATGGCGGCCGGTCTCCGGTGTCGGTTGGCTCCGTGATAAATCGGCGACTCATTAGCGGGCCTGTTGATGGAGGCCTGTTGAAAGGACCCTACTTAATAGATTTTTCTCATTACGATTGCTGTTCCACTTGGTAATCCATTATGGGCATCTGCAAACATTAATAGCAACACAAAGACATTTCTTAAACATTACACAGCGGCATTCCGTGTCGATAATTGGTGGAGAGGAAAACAAGCAGCCTGCCCATTGGATGTGGCCAATGAGGAAGTCACTCTTTTCTAGATCTTTCAACCTCCTCACCAAGACCAGAAAGCAAGTAGCCTGGCAGAAACATCAAGTTGTGTAAAGTTATGGGACGCGTTTAAAGTCCACTCGCTACCCTCCGACTCGGTATGACTACCTTGAGGAATTTATTTAATTGGAAATCATTCCCACCTGTTTGTACATTTGTTAACTTTAGACTCTTGAGAGACTAAGGCAAAACGTGTTGTGCTTCTGTGTGTTGGACCCTGTGAAAACAAAGTAGAAGTGAGTCACTGAATAGTTTTTCGTACTTTCTGTATCTAACGCTGCTATTTTTATTTAGGTTTTTTTCCCTAAAGTTGGAGACGATCCGCACTTGGCCACTGTCTTTTCCCTTTATCTTTTTTAGTTCATGTGCACCCACTGTATGAATGCGTGTATGTGTCTTTTAACAATCCATAATAAATGGTGCCTCGAGGCAGAAAGCACACAGCAAGGATTTTTTTTTCATCTGTTTAACAACGCAGCCAGAGATGGCCGTTTCCTCTCAAGTCTTGCTGTGTTTAAGCTGCAGGTGGTGAAGAGAATGGGATTTTGAAATGCTGCTCATTTTATAGTGGAGCAGGATTTCCCCTCTTACAAAGAATATGAATGTCAGTTTAGTAGCAGCCGAACACGCCGGATTTCATCTCACGCCTCTTATGTTAATGTAATACTAATAATCTTCATTGCCAAAGCAGTTCAAAACAAAGCGCGGCGAGAAGATACAACATAATTAAAAGGAATCAAATGGAGGATGCAAAATGTATATATATACATATATATATATATATATATATATATATATATATATATATATATATATATATATATATATATATATATATATATTAATCCCCAAGGGGAAATTTGTTGACACAGTAGCACCAATAAACTAAACGCAATAAAATATAAGAAAGAAAGAAAGTGACAGTGCATAAAGTACACAAAGTGAAATATAAAATTATATATATATATATATATATATATATATATATATATATATATATACACAACATATATGTAAATACAGCAAGAATATACACAACATATATGTAAATACAGCAATATACACACACGCTGTGTTAGTCACCAACTGGTATTGTGTGCGTGTCTCCCTTCAGGCCTAATACGCTGTAGACTGCCTTTTGCTGCTCACAGCATTTGCAACGTCTCTGAAGTTCCAGCGTTGTTGCACCAGAGCGATGCCCGGCCTCCGGAGTTGTTAAGCACCGCTTATCACCCGTTGTCCTCGGAAGTGAAGAAGACGTCGCTCCTACCTTAGTATTATATTGCTGTCCACTTTAGCTGCTGGAAGTACTGTCATTGCTGCAGACGACAGGCTTCACTTAAAAGCCCCGCCCCCAACTGCTGCGCAGACCGCTATCCCTCGTTTCTTCATGATTACTGATATTTGTGTCCGAGCGGCACCGCCTTAGTCCCCGCGCGTCCTTGGGTCCGTAGCAACACACCAGCCGTGTGTGAAGTGGATCCGTTGAGTTGCTCTGAGATATTCAGAGTACGATTGACACAGCCGACGTGGCGTGGCTTAAATGAAGAAGTTTGTCTCGACTCCTTAAATCCAAGGGAAACGGATGGCGCCGAAACGTATAGCTTGTTTTTATAGAGCCGCCATCTGGCAACACGTCAACACTGCATGTCTCTAGCAAGACCCCCGAACCGAGTGTGACGGAGACCAGGGCCGTTTCTCAATTCAAAGAACACGACTGCAGACTTGTGTTCTTTGGGAGTCTGGTCTTGGGAGTCCAGACTCCGGAAGACGGTCTTTCTGCAATTGGAACGGCTGCTTACTTGATGACGTCACCACATCAGCTGTTCTTGCTCCTGAGTTTACTCTAATTATTCAGTGTAAATTATGTTTTACAGTCCACTAAACAAAACTTCCTAAAATGACATTCTGTGACTCAACAACAGTAGTATTTATAAAAAGTGAACTGTCAGTAGTTTATTTTCTCGAGAAGCGAACTTTGAATGTGAACGTGTACCCGGGCTGCGACTGATGACGAGACAGGAGTCACGAGGACACAAGTAGAGGAAAGGACACAAGTAGAGGAATGGACACAAGTAGAGGAAAGGACACAAGTAGAGGAAAGGACACATGTAGAGGAAAGGACGCACAAGTACGCTGATTGAGAAACGGCCCTGATGAACGGCTCTGGAGCTGTGGGAAGGACGGGCGGACCCCGACCCACCAACGGACTCCTCCGGCTTCTCGTTGGCGCGTTGCTGCACATCCTAGCGCTCCACTGCCCCCTGTAGGTCAGGAGGATCGTGTGAGACCATTAGCTGGACTAAGCATCCCATCATCCGTGTGCGACCTTGTCCGCGCAGCTGTGGAGAAAAGAGGTCATGGCAGCTTTGGTAATGAGGCGTGTTTCCACTCACTGCCCACAGTGCTGTCCCTGATGCACTCCTAAACTAACGTCTCACTCTTTCTTCAGTCTACTTCGGGTCAACGAGAGCATAAACACAAACCTAAAGCAGCCCACTTAAAGGAGACATTTGGCCTCGTTACCTGAACAACGTATCCTCGTCCTTATTTATCGTGCGTTCATATGGAAGCCAGCAACACATGTATCTGGATTAAAACACAGATTAGCACTTCAGTGGCTCTTAAATATCTTATTGTGGTACTTTTGCAGTTTGACTATGTTGAGGAAATGTTACTTTCTGTATTCTTGTTGTTCTTAGTTTGTACTCTAGGTTGAAATGCACTTATTGTAAGTCTCTTTGGATAAAAGTGTCTTATAAATGACACGTAATGTAATGTAATGTAATTCCCGTTTCCGCTCATCACATACAGACTCTTTAGAATAGACTTGGTTATGTTTAGGACCAGCACACCGTGTTGATTAAAATAACCATGGACGTGTCTTTAGTGAAGTCCACGTGACAAACACATCAACATTGAATTCTCCCTTCACATGGAACGAATGGAACAGCCTCCTGGCTGAGATGGCTGTGTGCGTGCGCGTGTACGGTCTTTAAACCGTCCTCGTTCATGATTACATGCATAACCTTCACAGTAATGTTGCGGGACACCTGCACGTTGCAGCGTATAATTTGTCACTGGCGTAGCTGCGAATGCCGAATGAGACTAACCCGAGCTAAAACACTTGTCACTTTAGGACATGTATCTCCGTTAAAGAATCATTCTCTGGAGACTATACAGCCATCGACGAGCTTACCAGCAACATGTTCTGCCGTTTACCATATAGACTGCTTCCACTGGAAACGGCCTGTTTGTGAAGGAGCGAATATAAACGTATTTATATGAAATGGCTCTTTCAAGTAGAATGTGAGGCTTTTGGCTGAATGGGTTTTGAGTATCCTTGTAACAAGGTTGTTTGACTGGAAAAACAAATATTGAGCCGAGGCCAGGACTGAGGCGGATTTTCAAACCGAAGGCCCTGCATATGGATTCGTCGAAAGCACTTCCAATGTGAGGATTAAAGAAATCCTCCCATCCATGTTTTTCTATGCATTCAAATCAATTAATGAAATGGGATCACGAGGGGACGGTTTAAAGCCGTAGTTTTAGAAAATAAAAGAATTGTGGACTCGCCGATTCAATCTCTTGCGCGTTAACCTTTAGCTGGAACTAAGAGGGAGGCGTTAAATAAAATGCTATTGATTCTTCAACGGAAAGGTTAATGTAATTGATCGACAAATAAGGATGCATGTTGTGTAGTTGGGGAGCAGCATTATTCCTCCGTCAACCAGAACCTCAACATATGACTTCTAGCAAAAAGGTTGCTTTACATCAGAGTCCATATGTCACTTTTCTTGAGCTTTTTTTATTATGAGTTATAACAGAACTTCCTCTGTCCCCTCTTTCTGTCTGTTTTTAAATATCTTTTGGTCGTGAGCCTCTGCAGCCTTGTCTGCTGTTGGAGTTTCTCACCAGCATTGGTCGAGACTTTTTCCACTTCCACCCTTAAAAGTAATTAATTGGAAAACCACAAGCTCTGGAATTCTAATTGGCTGTGTGGCATGAAAAGAAGGGTAAAAAGAGCACGCTTCGGTCCTGAGAATAGTTCCACCCCCCCGTGCTATCTTCACTGAAGAAATCCTTGTTTCTACATGCTTGTTAGCCTTTCCTCTCTTACAGGTACGGTTTTCTTTGAAGCAAAGCAATCCTCACAGACTTCATCCTCGGTCGGGTTTGTGTTGGAGATTCTGAAACCCTTTGTCAGTACAAGGTCTCCCATGTTCAGTCCACTCCCTATACTTCTATAGTTTTCAGTGCGACTGGCATTTCCTGTGTGGCGCACCAAAAGCCCCGAAAGCAAACTGCACTTCAGCACACTGAATGTGGTTTCCCTTTTGAGAAGGTTTTGCATAATAGTTTCCAATACTTCATGCTCCAGTACTTCTTTTTTGGAGGGGAAGTAATGGATTTGAGCATAAAAACTGTAATACGATGTCATTGACCCACCACTGGCAGGCAAAGAGCTATTGGAAGGTAAATAATGTAATGGGATACTTAAGCTGCCAGTGATGACAGTCCGTCTAGATATACGAGGGTCCCAGAGTGTGTGTGTGTGTGTGTGTGTGTGTGTGTGTGTGTTGGGGGAGACCTACAGCTGGTTGTCAGTCTTAGTGACGCTGAGGCCACACAGAGGATTTAGAGTGATGCTGATGGATGGGCCACAGGACGACAGTCTGAAGTTGAAAATGAGCTCATTAGCTCACACACAGGATGTGTGTTGGCACGCAAAATAGTGTAACGGTTCCGAGCAACCGGCCAGTAAGGAGCGGCCGCATGCTCCTGCAGCTCTGCACGTCTGGGCCGTATGTGTTTTGGCTTTTGGAGAGAATGATTGAAATGCATGCCACGCTGTGAAGGGGCCCTCTTCTTCTTCATCTGGGATTCCTCCGCGCCACTCGGGACATAACAGTCCACTTGTCTCCCCCGCCGCTGTGGGAGAGATAAGGACGACGCTTTGCCTCGCCTGTCTGAGCTTTACATTGCAGAATGCTATATACAGGGTTCGTACGGTCATGGAAAACCTGGAAAAGACATGGGATTTTAAAATGGTCTTTTTCCAGGCCTGGAAAAATCATTGAAATTTGTTAAAATCACGTTTTCATTTACGCCCAGTTTGAAATAACTAATGTTTTTTTAAAGAAAAACGCAAAAAAAATTAGCCGGCGTACTTTCTTAATGCGCACAATGTTGTAAATTGTTCATGTTTTACAGAGATTTCAATTTGAACATGGAATTTTGGTTTAAAGTCATGGAAAAGTCATGGAAATCCGTCGGTTAAAATGTGTAAGAACCCTGTATATAGTAAATATAATTCCTGCACTTAAATAATGAATCATTTAGTCTATAACTTGTGGAAATGCCTTCATAATTTGGGTGTTTTTGTTCCACTAACTGTCCCAGGGACATTCAGTTGAGAGGTAATAAAAGGCTAAGAACACAGCGACTGTTAATACGATATAAATGATTGATTATTGCTCAAGCTCTGCACATTATTCTGCTTTCAGCTCGACAGTGAAGTAAAGCCGATGTGCCGTTGGTGGTGTTATTCCCTTAATTAATATCATCACGATCACCCCCGGTGGAGACCTCAGGCCTCGTCCGCCACTCGCTCTCCTGATCGCCACTACACAGTGGAACTGGATCGGGCTCCATGTTTTTATTCCTCTTCCCCGTGTCCCGCCGCCATTGTTTTTAACTGCGCCCTCTTGCTCCCCGTCACTCCTCTGCACGCTGCAGCGGTCAGGGATTTAGTGCCATCTGGCAGAGCCTCCGAACACACCAGATCTAAATAATTCACGGTGCCGGAAGGCGCTCGGCTCCGTCTGCAGACTCGCGCTAAAGCTCTGAAAAGATTCTATACACAAACCTGGCCCGTTTGCTGCCTGATCAAAGCAAACCGGGCGGTGCTCTGCACATGGCCGCCCTTCTATTATTACTCCACCCTGCAAACGATTAACCCGGAGATTACGTTTTCTTTTTATCCTTTAGCCTCAGGGACAGAAAGCACAGGCCAAATAAGTTGTGTTCTCGTTGTGCGTTTCTCAGTCGTGTCTTCTGATCCATTGTCGGTTATTATCTTCAACTTCGATTAAGTGAAGTATAATATGGACATGGACTCCAGTTATAGAAACTAGCGGTGTTGAATTAACGGCCCCGAAACAAAAAGTATCTGCTCAGATAATTTTTTTCTTTCAATCTAATTTAATTGGTACGTGTTTTTTTTAAGAATAGTGTGATTTGCCAATAATGGATGGAAAGAGGGCTGCACGGCGTAGAGTTTGTGTTTGTGTTTCTTTGCGTCAGAAAAGCCAAAGAAATCTAATCGTCAACTATTTAATTTGTCATTTTTCATCTTAATTTAATATTCGATGAGCCTGTTTCTCAAGTGTGAGAATTTACATTATATTTATTTGAATCATTTTAGGGTTGACCTTTTTGGTCCGACAAAGTATTGTATGTGTAATTCATACATTTTTCATTTAAACGAGTTTGAAAAAAAATAATCAGAAAATCAATTTAAAAATCAAATGCAAATTGAGAAGTTTCTTTAACAGAAGGCTGCGCTCTACACATCACTCCCCCTCTATATCAACTATCAGACCCCCCCCCCCCCCCTTCTCGTTCTATTTCAAGAGAAACCCGTCATTTCTTCTTATTGAGGGCATGTTGTCTGACTGAGAAAGATGGCCCAAAGCTCAGAGGGTCCAATTACAAACGTAAAGGCTGAGAGGTTTTTATCTACAGTGAATTTCCTGAAGCAGCCAGCGACTGTCAGATTTCTGCTCTTCAGCCCCCAAAACGCCAAAGAGCAAACGCTCTCTCAGATTACCTGATGAATTATGTATATTCTCGAGGTGGACGAGATTTGTTTCCACTATAAATGAAAGTAAATTAGTTTCCATCTAACCTCTGGTGCTTTTGAACTCGTATAAATTGTACAAGGGGAATGTTGGGCCCACGTCATAGTACTCCATCCCTCTCCTAGAATGGGAGCTGTGAATGTTATTCCGTCTGTTTTCTTTATATTTTTAAATCAGATTTGTGGAAGAAGAACGCCCTAAGGATGGAAAACACTTTTGGATGGCCAACGCCTATCCTTCATTTGATTTTCCCTTGGTTTTGTCTGTGCTCCCTCATCGGTTACCAGTGTCTTTTCCCAGCACTGTGCTTACAGCAGCATATTCATCAAAGAGACCCCACAGCCCTTCTTGTCTTCCGTCAACGCCTCCATCCCTCCCTCCCTCCCTCCCTCCCCTCCTCTATCCTGCTGGCCCTTCTCTCGGCCTCCAGCCGGGTTAACTGATCCACACCAGCTGCCTCTCTCTGCCTCGCTTTAGCGCTCTATCCAAACCAATGTGCTGAACATCTTCTCTGCCTCTCCTCTTCTTCATCATCCTGCCACCTTTTTTTTTTTTTTTTTTTTTTTTTTTCTCTTGGCGCTGCAAAAGGCGTAGCGGTGCGGAAACGATGATAATTAACCCATTTGAAATCATCCTAATTTCGCTGACTGACCTCTGGGCTGATGGATGAGTGGATGCACACAATTGAAACACTGTTTTGTGCATGTTGAGCTCTGATTAAGAAGGAGAACGAAAATGAAACCATTTCAAGGAATAGCACCAGCCACATGGGTCTTTTCTCATTTTGTCTATAAATCGCTTGTTTTTAATTTCCCAGTGAAGTTGAACCAGGAGAATCCTTGTGTTATCTAACCATCATACCAAACCACAACGTTATTCATTATTCTATCATACAGTTGGATGAGCTGAAATCAAAAGTCTTGCTTATATGACTTCAAAATGATGAAGACTCTACATCCAGACTGTTTGCTGTCCTGGCTCCTGATTGGTGGAACGAGCTCCACGCTGACATCAGGACAGCAGGAAGTCTCTACAGCTTCCGCCGGAAACTAAAGACACATCTTTCCCGACTATATCTGGATTAAAACACAGATTAGCACTTCAGTGGCACTTGAATAGCTCTTATTGTGGTACTTTTGTAGTTTGACTATGTTGAGGAAATGTTACTTTCTGTATTCTTGTTGTTCTTAGTTTGTACTCTAGGTTGAAATGCACTTATTGTAAGTCGCTTTGGATAAAAGTGTCTGCTAAATGACATGTACAGGGTTCGTACGGTCATGGAAAACCTGGAAAAGTCATGAAATTTTAAAATGGTCATTTCCAGGCCTAAAAAACTTAAATCACAAACGTTTTGGAAAAGTCATGGAAATTTGCTATATTCACATGTTCATTTACGTCGAGTTTAAAATAATTCATATGTTTTTGAAAGGAAGACTCAAATTATAAACTGGCATAGGCCAAGTCCAAATTTTTGCACATAAAGTATAATAGTTTGATTAAAAGAATAAACATTTATATAAGTGTTTCTAAGAATAAACATGTATAGTAATGTTTATTCTTTTTATCAAACTATTGTCTCTCATTCATTTGTTTCATTTAAGGTGTATTGTATGCTTTGTAATTCTCATTGTTTCAATACTACATTTTCAAAAAGTTTTCATGTACACAACGAGATTTCAGTTTGGTCATGGAAATTTGGTTTAAAGTCCTGGAAAGGTCCTGGAAAAGTCATGGAATTCCACTGGTCAACATGTGTAAGAACCCTGCATGTAATGTAATGAATTCATTATACAACATTTTTATTTTTTATTTCTGTTGATCAAAAATGGCCCCGTTTACACTTTAGGTATAATCACACTTCAGTTACCCCTCGCAATATATTAGTCTCTTTTTGCCGGATTGAAAATGTGATTAAAATCCATCTTGGTTTTCTCCGGCTCCATGCAGATGGGGCTGAGCCCGGTCCCAGTCCATACTGGTGGTAATGGATCTGAAGCTGGGAAGAAGAATAACTCGATAAAAACAGATTAGCTGGGATTCCCTTACACGTATCCCGACGCTCCCGTCACAGAAACACTTTTTCCGAGCTAAGTGCGAGACAGAAGTCTCATCGTCTTACTCGTGAGTCGCGAGTCTCCCCTTTAGAACTCGGGCGCTCCGACGCCATCTCGGCCACACGGAGCAGTCGGGGATCGACCGGTTGCGACGAGCGCTCCCTGCGCCTCCTGTGGGATCGTATGTGTTGAAAATGGCAGGAGCCACAAGCTGAATGGAGCTGTCACGGTGGCTTCAGCCAGTGTAACTCTAGCTGGCGGTATCCTGGCAGAAGCAGAGAGCGGCTACTTCCTCACGCGGCCCACTGGTATGTTATGGTGGTACAGCTGGGAGAAGTAATGTTTACATCTTTGTCAGACGCTTGATTTCACACTTTTTAAAATCTCAAAGCGGAGGCGAAAGGGGTGCGTGTAAACATGTTGGGGCAGATGTTCGGTATTAAAGTCACCTTCACAATAACAAGGGACTTTTATTGTGAAGGTGACTTTAATACCGAAAATAATAGAGACATTTTATTGTGAAAATACTGGACCGGAAATGACGTTTTGACCTCACAGATTTCAACCGGCTTCGTCGATCTATAATACTAACATACAGTCACTCTCATGAACATACATTCATTCTTGCCATTTACATTTGCATAGAGTAAACATTACCCCTATGCTTCATAATACATTAATAACAATATCAATATTCTCCTTAATATGTTCTATTATAATATCTTTCTATATGTATTCATTTAAAACGTAAGACCTCTGCGGATGTTATCAAAAACTATTACAACCCAACAATATCTTCTGCTTCTGGCTTTATCGTATTCCTTCACTTGACTTTGGACTATCTACGGTATCTTTTCCCCAGAAGTCTTTGAGAAGAAAACCCCGTTGATATGTTGTACTCTGTGTGTCATTTGGCATCAGGAGGCCTGGTAAACGATACTCAAAGGGTGCCACCCCGCCATAATTAATGCATGATGGCAACAGCTTGTATGCAACCCAAGGGATTGTTGGTTAATGCCAGAGTCTCCTCACCGGAGCCGTCTATTAGAAACCCATTCTAGTGTCCGCAACATAAGACATCAGAGAGAGCTTACAGGAAGTGCCATCGCAAACTTTTTTTATTATGTTTGAGCAAGAGATCGATGAAATGTCACGAGACAGCCGCGCTGTAACTCAGCCTGTTCTCTGACTCCTTGTGAAGAAACGCATTGAAATACACAAGCAGAACCTTATTTATAGGCAGCATCACATTTCTTGTCAAGGGAAATGCAATGTACATCAAAAGAAGTCATGAAAATGTGCCTGTGCCTGTGCCTGTGTGTGCCTGTGTGTGCCTGTGTGTGCCTGTGTGTGTCTGTGTGTGTGTGTGTGTGTGTGGAATTCATATTACTTTTTGGGATATTATTATATTACCAGTAACAAGCCAACCTTAAGGCCTCGCCCTACTCGATCAATCAGCTGCTCACTGAACGATCCCTCCTCCACTCTCCCATCCATCATATTTAGAAAATGAATCTCAGTTTTTATGACTTTGCAGCAGACATATGGGTTTTTGAGATTTCAATACTGTTGCTTTAAAAGTAATTTATAGGTGTAAAAGAGAATAAAAAGTCACATTTCAGTCACATTATCAGACTCTTGAAAACAATGCATTGCTTTTTCTTGTTAAAGAAAATTATAGTAGTTTTACACTTTTAATGCTGCAACTAATGATTCTTCTTTAATCTGCTGATTATTTTGTCAGAAAATAGCGGAAAAGTGGGCATTGCAAATTTCCAGAGCTTTAAATATAAAAAAAAATTCAGATGAACCAGAATCCACTAGATGGTCATGGCTGAATCAACAAGATGAACATATTCACATTTAGGAAGGTGTGACCAATGAGGCTTTGTGCATATTTGCTTTAAATAGCAATTTCAAATATAATTGGATAATTTGACTACATGATTATATGATTTATCTCTTCAGTTCTACTTTATACTGTAGATATCGATGCAAAAGTTGCTTTAGGTGAGGTAGTTATATAAAAGGTTTGACTCGTGTGCCACTCTTTTTAAAATCTTTTTTTTATTTCCCATTTCTTTTGAGTCTTTACTTCATTAGTCCTGAACAGACTTTATTAATAGACATACCTTTTCTTTTCTTTTTAACCCCATGGCATTTTCTAAAGGGAACCAATTCCACTGTTCTCTGGCAGCAGCTGCCAAGACAAATTCAAACTTACATCAAATAAGTCCCTCCGTCTGCACTTTGAGAGGCTTGATAGATCAGAAGGTCGGAGTATTGCTGCTACGGTTCTGCATGTCCCTCCCACTGGCTCCGGTCTCATTAAACGCTGAACAAGCCTTTTATCTAACAAGGACTTAAACAGTTCTGGATGCTGCCTGCGTCTGTCTTGCATTCAGTACCTCCCTCCTTCTAGCTGTGGTCTGAGAGGATGTTGTCCTCACGCGTGGGCGGAACAACGAGATGACGGTGTTTGAACTTCACAAGATCGTCTTCACCCAGTTACACTCTGTATGCCGTGCACTCAGGTTGTACACATGGGAATCGACTTGTGATGTTCAGGGTTCGTACGGTCATGGAAAACCTGGAAAAGTCATGGGATTTTTAAATGGCCATTTCCAGGCCTGGAAAAGTCATGGAAAAAACGTAAATCATAAAAGTTTTGGAAAAGTCATGGAAATGTGTTATAATCACGTGTTCATTTACACCAAGTTTGAAATAATTAATGTGCTTTTTAAAGAAAGACACTCACAATGAAATCAATCAATACACAACATTTTCTACATTTTTCATGTTTATACCGAGATTTCAGTTTGGTCATGGAAATTTGGTGAAAAGTCATGGAAAAGTCATGGAAATCCATCAGTCAAAATGTGTAAGAACCCTGGATGTTTTTTTGGGGGGGAAACGGAGCTTAAATTCTCTGTTCTGAAATTGATGACCTAATTAAGGCAGCCTACAGTGACGCATTTGGACATAACAGAATAATGAAGAAGTCAATAGTGACACGGTAGCGATGGGAAATCTAGACTGTCATTAGCGAAAATAGAATTATAAGGACACTACTCGTGTGGAGCATATTGATGAGATGTATTGAATGATTTCTTATTCATCACAGCAGCACTTTCAATATGCATGCTAATTGAATGGATGCAATGAGGAACACAGATGGTCTGCAGTTTCAAAGACTGTATGAACACGTCTTTGCTTTTTGATGTATGATTTCTTGTATATCGGTGAGGCCGCAGGGTATACCGGCACCATGGCGTTCATCGATGCAGCGGCGGCGGCGGCTTTGTTAACGGCCTTTTGACGTCCCCCTCAGGTGTTTGTACTGTATAAGAAGGGCTAATGGGTTTAATCTAAAGTCGGCAAACCACACGATTAGGGTAGTGACATTCCTACGTTTGTTGTAAGGTATTGACCTGAACACTGTTCCAGCCATTATTCAAAGCTACTGGGATGTTTGTTCCAACTTTACACTCCCACTATGTCACTGTCTATGCACCCAACTATCTTACATTGGGTCTTGTTTCCCTTTAAGTCAAATGTCGGCTTCCTAAAGTGAAATGTCTTTTGGTTTTCAGCCGTCGGTTGGAAAACCCACATGGTTTATTATGAAAATGATTGTCAGTTGCAACCCTGTTTTCTAGAAGTCTTTTATGTTAGTTGTTTTACAGTAGATCTACGCGTCTTGTGATCTGATATCAAAGTCAAAGTCAAAGTAGCTTTATTGTCAATTACTTCGCATGCTAAGACATACAAGGTATTGGAAAAAAAAAAGTTTCCCACTCTCCCACGGTGAAACATATAAGTGCACACACACAACAACAGATAAGACAAGACAAGACATATAGATATACATATAGTTATAAACATACAGATACTTGTGCAGCAGCATCATTTTCCTTTAAAGTGAGGTTATGGCAGTGCAAAAAAAGGCAGCAAAAAGACATCCTGTGAGATGCATTTGATATGATCCCTTTTCAGAGATATCAAGTAAGTTTGAGGGGCTTCAAAAATAGAACCATACCAGTCGGTCAATATATGGACAGAGATGCAAGAGTTGCGGTTTGGTTTGCTCTCTCTCAAAGCCGTAATGCTGGTGGTCAGCCGTGATTACTGGCTGTGAATGCGCAGTGTGACTTGAAAAAGGTCTCCGCTGTGGTGTTCTTATTCGAAGCCCATGGAAAAAAGGGTTCACTCGGTATCAGATGTTCTCCTCCTGCAGCTATCCCTCATGGCTCTACTCAACCGCACCGCCATTAGAGAAAAGATGAACCATTGAAATAACGGCAATGACCTCCATTCTGAGAGCTTTACTCGAGAAGGCAGCAGACTATCATTCATTCAATGCGCCATGACTCTGTGGAGGTCACTCTTTGCTAGAGTCTTGAATGGGGTCTTAAAAGCCTGACCATACTGTTATGTGTCTCCATTAAGTTTCATGATCAATGACACAATTGATGACGACAGAAAGGTGCCTGTCTACCCTCTCCGCCATTGGAGTAAAAGCAATATGTAGCGCCACCCCCTCAGTGTTCTTGACACTCTTCATTAATCATGTTTTAGATGATTTAGATTTCCATAAGTGCCAGCCAAGGCATATATTCTACAGTGAATGAAAGGAGAGAGAAAGTCCACATTGAAAGAGGTACATTCTTTGTTTTACCTTTTTGGATCTCGTAAAGCTTCTCATTTCGATTGGTGAACAAAGCTGCAATTAGGGAAATTAATTGCCGTGTCGGGACTTAATACAAGTGTAAATAAGCAAGTTGTACAATGTTTGTTGGTAAACAACTACAGCTGAAATCAGTCGCCAATGGACAGAAACTAAAATGAATGAAAAACTACTGTGAGAATCCAATATATATCATTTTAATAGTTTAAAATAAATGAATGAAAGAATACCCAAAATGTCCTGGTTAAATACTCAAATGATAAGACTGGCTACTTTTTTTGTTCTCTTATCATCATAAACTGAATATTAAACGGTGTGAAACAGGGAAAGATAACGGTACAATAAGATAACGGGGAGAAGAAATACATCCTTAGGGGGAAATACGTTAAGTTTGTAATTTAAAGTATTCATCGAGACAAAAGAGCAGAACAGTATCTGATCCGTCTCGTCTTCCGTTGCTCTCCCAAAGAGACGAGGTAGAATGTCATTGATTCCTCAGCTGTGATTAGTGAACAGATATTTATAAGTAGAAATAATGCATTATACCTGCCATCCGTGTGTCGGAGCTGTGGAAGAGATAAAGTGATCTCTCCATCTCCTGCACTGTAATCAATCAGAGAAGCCTCTCTTATAAAGAACCAAATGCATTGTTGAGTAGCTTCTGTATTCAGTCTGAACACACGCCCAGCTGGTGAATAATGAAACAACGTTATGGTTTTTTTTAGTCCTCAGTTGTCAAAAACATACGAGGATATTGCAGTTCTCAGTGAAGTCTTTCCAAGAGGCTTCCTCTTTTGAAACCCGGCTGTACCTCCAGCCCCTGTTGTCACAACATTGCACCGGCAGTCATTACTGTGACGGTTAACTCAAAGGAAGCCGCCTGGATGGGGATGTGGGGCCAGATACAAGCCCTGGCAAGTACACCGAGCTGTTGACATCTCCTCACAGCAACTCCCCTGCTTCTAATTGGCCTCCGCTGATAAGATTCCCACGTTGTAATTGGCAGCTGCTGATAAGATGCGTTCAGCTGCCGCATGGTGCAATAACAACTGCTCACGAGTTGGTGGGGGACGGGGCTAAATCCTGGGCCTCAACCTGGTTTTCCAGAGATATTATTCCATCCTGGCCATGACAAACAAATACTTCTTAATGACTGTACAATATGTTTTCTCAAAAAGTTTTGATATTGGATGAGGAGTCCGACATGGACAAAGTTGGAAAAAAAGGTTGTGTTGGTTATTCCAAAATAAACATGTGTGTGCTATTCTCTGGTTTGATTGAGGATCATTTGGAAAGGAGTTAGTAATTCTGTGCGTCAATCAGAAGGTAGTACTTCAATCTAAGTGAGAGCAGCTGTGTAAATGGGTTATGTTGCCCGGCCACTGTGCTGATGAAGTCACACCCACGATATTTTCTTGATTGAGAATATTTCCCTCCAAATGTTGATTCGTTTTAGTGTCCGTTTAGAAATTTGGGAACAGTAGAAACAATTCTGTAACACAAAATTGACATGTCATCACCCTGATAATGATCATCAGCTGTTTTTTTTATATATATATATATATATATATATATATATATATATATATATATATATATATATATATATATATATATTATATATCAATATCAGTGTTTCCCCTACCATTGTAACAGGGTGGCGGCCCGCCCCCCCGTACTCTCCGCCCGCCACCCTGTAATTTTTGTCTACCTACTATTGAAGTCACCTCCCCAGCCTAGTCCCGCCCCCCTGAAACTGTAAAACTAGGGGAAACACTGTATGTTTGTATATATTACACAGTTTCCTGTTAACACATCCAGGAATTACACATGTTATTTTTTTGGTCACGTGGAGATTTCTTTGTCTTTTGCTCCATCTCTACAAAATCCTGAGGCTTTTTAGCTGCTAAAGCTCCAGTGTTTCCACAAGCCAGTTGTGTAGTGTACAGTGGATGAGAAGGTTGCAAGTGACCCAAAGCAGTTTTTGCCATTATAAACACTTTTATTTAGTTGAGAAAAGCGTCAGGATTAAAAAGCACCTTTTCGCAGCCTTTACGACATGAAATAGATGGAATGGATTAGCAGCAGCACTCTTATCCATAAACATTGAAATGAACATCACCAACCCACAGGGACCTTTGTGATGCACTGGTTAATTCATGTTATGCAAATGTCTGTGAATAATGCAATGGAAGGTACTTCCAGACATTAGCTCGGGCTAAATCCGTACGTGCAATTTTTACACTGCAATTCAAGAAAGAGTTGAGCAGCTTCCGGCTGAGGAACTTGAATACGGTCTGTGTAGAGAGAATAAATCTTAAACAGTGAACAATAGTGCTGATGACCCATGTGTGCCGTTACGTGGTGTACCCTATGATAGGCCATTCTTGTCATTATCTTAAGCACCGGGCTTGTAATGTCAGATAGATTAATTGTTCTGGCATTCCCTCGTTCTTTACTCAGGAATGTGCAGCTGACTCTGCGAATCCCAGACACTTTTTTTTGGTGGAAATTTTCTTCCATTTGGTCATGTTTCAGGCCATACTCATAGATTTAGCAGATGTGTTTGCTGGCAGAATTAGTCTCTCGGGCCGAAGCTGGAACTGCTGATACAAAGATTTCTGTGCTATTGTGTCCTTCGCCTAGATCTCTTCGTAATTAATATACTTAAATTCCCTTTTTCCCCACAAACCTTTTCTTCCCGTCCGTCCTCCTCGAACTGCTGGCCGCTGCTCCTTATTGTTTGTATCATGAACAAAAGCATAACGCCATCTCTCTCTTTTTAATGATGGATCTCAAGAGGGTAATTACGCTGTTTTTAGTTGCTATGCACGAGGAGCTTTGCCTGGTGGACCAACTACTTCATGCGATATCTTGCTCCACTGCTCCAGCTCCCAGAGCATGGCTAATAGGAGGGTTTGTGGGTGGGTGTGAGTACCAACTGTGGTTGAAAGCATTTGTCTCTGGGTTTAGGGTTAAGGTTTAGGGTTAGGAAGACAAAACCGTGAGTTCCCAGAACATTGAGTATTCCAGCGGTATGCAGGCACTATATGGTCGGTTGCAAGTCTTTACTTTATTTCCACTATAGCATCTGGACTATTGTGTTCAATGCCTTTTACGTTGTCTCCAGAGATACTGCCTAATCTGAATAGAAAACAAGAATTATTTAATAACCGTTTATTGGAAAAAACTAAGATCTCAGCTTAAGGAAGGTCCCCTCAGCTCATGCTTTGCCTTCTTCAGTTTTGTAATTATATCTTATCATAAGTGTATAATTACAGTTACGATTAGAGCTCAAATTGTTTAATATATTCACAGATCAAATAATCTGATAATCGATTAATCCTTTTGAGTCATTTCTTTAAGAAAACTCATCGAATGGGAATAGATGCTGTTTTTCATGGACTTCGCCCAATAAATAATTTGGACTAATTTAATAATTTACCTCTATCCACTTACTCCTGGTTGATGACTTTGATCGTATGGAGTTGTGTAGTTTAGGCTAAGACGTGCTCTAAAGATAATGGCCACCTGAGTTGTGTGAAACATATTCTGTGGAAGGGAGGTATGAGCCTTTAAATCCATCCTCATCCACTCTTTGAAAAATTCTATTTGAAGTGACTCAATGTGATGTTAGAAAGCTTCCTAGTCAAAATATATAACCCTCTCTTTACATTGTGCCGATGCTGAGCGGACCTACACTTTATTTTTCGCTTGAATCGTGGTGAGAAAAAGAAGCTGCGTCTGTCATCGACTTTGTAATTATTTCGCAGTCTGCTTCCGGATCGTTCCAGCTGTTGATTAACCATGACCATCAAACGGGTTTTCTCTCCGAGCACGGCGTAATATCAAGAGCGACGAGCGCCGTTACTGTCTTTACCACAACACGGACTGACGGCCCCACAGCCGTTTTTTTCCGAGGAAGCTCTCTTGTTCTTGACAGTTTAAACTTCAGAGGAGAGAAGAAGAAAAGCATTTAGAGAAGCTCTCCAGCCTGTTCTTCCTCAGAGGGTGTCGAGCTGTCATCAATAGGCACGTTCTAGTTGTGCCTCTTGTACTATAAACAAGGGTTTGGCTGTGTAGCGCACTTGTTAAACAGCAAGCGCCTAGGAACTGGACACCGGCTCTAATGTAACGAGAGGTAAGCTTCAAGGATTCTGCTTTGAATCGAAAACACAACGTTGGGTTTCCACATCCACCTTCTCCATCACCTCAGGAGGCCCCGTTCGGAGACATTGTTTGGGTTCTTCGGGATCGCTTCAGTCGCCTGATGGAGATCTGCCTTGAGCTGCCTCGGGGGTTTTCTAAGGTCTTTCCATTAAAAAAGTCTCTGCCCGTATTCTACAGATGGGAAGGCTGTCCTTTCCTTTTCCCCTCCACATATTCGGTGGAACAATGGATGACACGAGGACTGACGGCACCGAGGAGGACATTAATTGGGCCCTGAGAACTTCACACTTGGTCACTCACTCTGTGAATCTTCTCACAGGGGTCGTACGGTCATGGAAAACCTGGAAAAGTCATGGAATTTTAAAATGATCGTCTTCACCCAGTTACACTCTGTATGCCGTGCACTCAGGTTGTACACATGGGAATCGACTTGTGATGTTCAGGGTTCGTACGGTCATGGAAAACCTGGAAAAGTCATGGGATTTTTAAATGGTCATTTCCAGGCCTGGAAGAGTCATGGAAAAAAATTGAATCATAAAAGTTTTGGAAAAGTCATGGAAATGTGTTATAATCACATGTTCATTTACGCCGAGTTTGAAATGATTAATATGATTTTAAAGAAAGACGCTCAAAATATAAGTCGGGGTACGATCTCAATACGTAAAATGTTCTAAATTGTTCATGTTTATACCGAGATTTCAGTTTGGTCATGGAGATTTGGTTTAAAATCATGGAAAGGCCATGGAAAAGTCCTGGAAATCCATCAGTTAAAATGTGTAAGAACCCTGTTCTCAACACTAGAGCTTTCCTCATGACAAATCCAGACTTGGGCAAAGTTATTTAAACACGTTTGATGCCAGTAACCTTCCTTTGATTTGAGAGATGATGTAATTTGAGATGATGTAATTTGAGAAAAGATACCGTGAAAGGTACATACAAGGAAGGGAGTATATGTTGGTACTAATGGAGATCCTACTATGTTACAATGGAGATAATTGTATTAATTACAGCAATTATTCAGTTTTCATTTTCAATTTAATGTGCACATTTTGTAATTGTGACCTTTCGTCATGCAACTGATTTGGATGTTCATTTTTTTGTCAGATGAAAGCCGCCACCGAGGAGTGGAAGCAGATTGAAATCCTAAATGTAAACACTGAGACGGAGGTATCGTCCTAGACATCAGGGCTTGCATGCTGGATCAATTATATGGCCAAACTGTTAATGTTTCCCATCTGGCTTCACTGGCTCTTTGCAAAAGAATAAAGTACCGTTTGGATTTGATGCCCTGAAACTTGAGACTTTCCTGTTCTTCCCCTCGTCAAAGTCTGAATCTGATTCGTCCCGAGTTGGCGGCCAAAGCTTTCACATTTTTATTGTTGATCCTTATTGTCTTTGCTTTCTGCTTTGGCGTTGTGTTCTCGTCATTATATTTCAAATATATTATGGGAGACTGAGCCAACCGAGAAAGCGCCAAGAGGACTTGTCGCACACAGGGGAATAGTCGTCTCGTTTATATGATAGATAGTCAGAGATATGGCGTTTAACAAATTGTCCTGAAACAATTTAAACCCAAACGACAATTTGCTTAATTAACACTATGGGGCAGAGCGATATGAAAAGAATCAAAGATTATAATATTTTTTTACCAAATGCCATGAACGGGATATTGAAGGGTTGATCGTTGGTGCCGTCACAGAATATTAACACAATGATATTTTTGACTGTTAATGTGGATATAATGACTTAGTTGGTAAACAAATGACAGAATAGCTAGAAAGGTCTAGTACGTTCAGATTATTGTAACGCAGCCTTTAAAACCAGGACGAGCACTGCCATGATATCCAGTGTAATATCTATACATACACACACTTTGCATTTTGCACATTGTCATATCATACACACACTTTGCATTTTGCACATTGTCATACACACACTTTGCATTTTGCACATTGTCATACACACACTTTGCATTTTGCACATTGTCTATATTTAATTTAATTTACACTACTGTATTTGCATATATGTTGTGTGTGTGTGTATATATATATATATATATATATATATATATATATATATATATATATATATATATATATATATATATATATATATATATATATATATATATAATTTTATATTGCACTTGTATAGTCACTTTTCCTTTCTTTCTTATATTTATATTTTATTCTTGTGTGTTTAGTTTATCGGTGCTACTGTGTCCACAAATTTCCCCTTGGGGATTAATAAAGTATAATTCTATTCTATTCTATTCTATCTAGTCTCATCAAGTATATCCTACTACCATTGCATCAGGGAAGCCTGACAAACATCCTGTCGAATGAGAAACGATACAAAAAGACACGCACATCCCGCGTCTGATAAGATGGGTTCCTGGATCAGAGAAATATTTAGCAGAATTACAACAGATAGATCTGCAAATCCTTCTGAAGGAAGCGACTCGGTGTGCGCGGTCTGTTTAAAATCTTTGCCCGACCCTTCAAGTGGAATATTAGTCAAATAGACTTGTTGGATAGAAAGATTTGATGAGAACAAGCAGCGTACATCCCCATGTCCGTCCCCGCCGAGTGGACCCTGGGTTGCTCTTCAGGAATGCATCTTGTTCCTGTGTAGTGGACCCTGGGTTGCTCTTCAGGAATGCATCTTGTTCCTGTGTAGTGGACCCTGGGTTGCTCTTCAGGAATGCATCTTGTTCCTGTGTAGTTGACCCTGGGTTGCTCTTCAGGAATGCATCTTGTTCCTGTGTAGTTGACCCTGGGTTGCTCTTCAGGAATGCATCTTGTTCCTGTGTAGTTGCTGAAGTGAATGGGTGGATCTACTCAGCTGGTTGGCTAAGGAATACTTACTGCTCTTGTCTTCCACTGCTTCTTTGATGCTGGTCATTTATTTTCTGGTCCTTTCTCTTCATGTCTGCCCATATCGCTTTACATCCCCATATTTCACTGTTGATCTGCACTGCACACATACACACACTTTGAATTTTGCACACTATCTATATATATATTTTTCTTTTCTTTTACAGTGCTGTATTACATATATGTTGTGTATATATACATATATATTTTATTTTATTTTGTATTTTATATTTCACTTTGCACACTTTACTTTATGCACAGTCACTTTCTTTCTTTCTTATATTTATATTTTATTGTGTTTTAGTTTTATTGGTGCTTCTACTGTTGCCAACAAATTTCCCCCCAAAGTATATTTCAATTTCAATTAAATGTCTCTGTCCACTGCACAATACTGAATGGTTTCTTTGTGGAAAGTAATTCTGTTCTTAGCTTTGCTGAAAATTAATGCAACTTTATTTTCTTTATTCAGTTTACTTCTCATTATTAACAGATGATGTAGAAACGTGTTACATCTCCTGCTCTGCTTGTTGGTTTAGTCTAGAAAGGGTTTGATTTGTTTGGTGAACAGACGAGCGCTGCAGGAGAGCTGAGAGTCATGCAAATTGCTCCTGATAAGTCATGTTCCCACGTAATGTATAATGGATGAGGGAGAGAGTTAAATTAATATAGCGTCTATATGTACCTACCTGCCTTCTTATATTAACCTCCTCCGTGTTTATCTCATTTCACTACCATCATCTCCCTCGCTCTGGTTTGAAGTCTCAATAGATTCGCTCATATAAAAGTTCAGCCCCCCCCTGTGAGTTTATCATATTAGAATATATAAGTTATACACCCCGCTGCGGTACTGATCTGGGAGTACGGACTTTGCGGCAACGCTGCAGGAATTTTTCCCAATTACTCCTCATGAGGAAATCTGTTCCATTCCGGTTTTAATTCGACATAATAAAAGTTTGAAGGCTTAAAAAAAAAAAAGTTGGCCACATTAAAGCTGAATTTGAACGAAAGCTAATATGTTTATTCGAATATCTGACCATATGTGTTTGAATCGGAACAGTTTTCATCGATGTGTTGCTTTATTTCCGGGGCGGTTTCCGAGATACTTCCATTTTAATTTCTGTACGTTTCCAGTGGGAAAACTGAACATATAGAAAATAAATTGCAGGATCGGATTCGAGTCGAGGCCCCGTTTAGGAGCAGGTGATCCGTGTCTGCTCCTGGGGGGTCGCATCGATCCCCATCGACCCCGAGGAGCTGCATCCCGACTCTTTTCAAAACGCGAGACGACAGACGGACTCGCTCCAGGCCGCCCGGTCACCGGGAACAGCTTCCCGTTTCACGGCTTCAAGCTGTGACTAACGGCTCTCTGCTGACCTTTTTTCGAGTAGTGGCAAGCTACATTTCTGTCGCTACATTAGAGGTTTAATGTAGCGTTGCATCCAAAAACGTAAAGATACGTGTCATACATATAGCAGCAATAATACTAATGGTGCTCGATGGAAACTCTCAGAAGGAGCTGATGAAACGTATGAATAGAATAGAAATATACTTTATTAATACCCAAGAGGAAATTTGTTGACACAGTAGCGCCAATAAACTAAACACAATAAAATATAAATATAAGAAAGAAAGAAAGAAAGTGACTGTACATAAAGAATACAAAGTGAAATATAAAATAAAATATATATTTATATATATATATATGTGTGTGTGTGTGTGTGTGTGTGTGTGTGTGTGTGTGTATATATATATATATATATATATATATATATATATATATATATATACACACACACAACATATATGCAAATACAGCAGTGTAAATTAAGGATTTATAACAGCAGAAGTTCATAGATCAACTAAAGAGCCATCGATTACCCAAATAGCTGCTAATCAATGTAACTAATCAGTTCCCTCTTGTATTCTTTTATTTGGACTTGCTGCTTGTCTTTTGTCCTGAAAGTCTTTTCACTAATTCTTGTCATTTTATTAACGCTCATTCAAGTAAACAATTGGCAGATTAATTGACATCGAAAACGATAGTTAGTTGCAACCTTTATGTCCCGTTGGTAATTTAGTGGACAGCATCGTCTCGCTCCTCCCACCGCTTCTGGTTGTGTCAAGATAAACGCAGATGAGGTTCCGTGTGTCGAAGCCCATTTCAGACTCGTCTACGTTCCCTAATAAAAGACCCGGGATGCTTTATTGATTCCTGGTTGCTTTAACAGTCAACGCACAGAGGCTTAAACATCGGTCATTTGGTTGAAGCAGTTTATTTTTATGCACTCGTGCATCACATGAAATACATAGCCGGGTTTCATTTGTTCCTTTTGCACAACTCGCTTTAAATTATCAAATTGCCAATTACCTCCCTGTTCTCCTATTTGGATTGTTGTGCTGGTAATAGTCCGGTTTTATTTTTCCATCCCCAACACGCTTTGTATTAGATAAGATTGCATTACTCACAAATCAGTATTTACTGATGTGACAGCCCGGCCATCATAAAACTATTTCAGATGCACAGTCGCTCCCGCTGTCAGTCATCTGCCCCCTCCAGTACAGTGGAGTAGACGCCGTGCATCATTTGCACATTACAATGACGAGTCGTTTCTTCTGCAGTGTTGAGATCTTCTTGAAATTAATAGATATTTAGAGTGAAATGCACATCTCACGCATTGCTTATGCCAGGGCAGCACATTTTTTGCATTATCAGGGTTCGTACGGTCATGGAAAACTTGGAAAAGTCATGGCATTTTAAAATGTCATTTCCAGGCCTGGAAAAGTCATGGAAAAAACTTAAATCATAAAAGTTTTGCAAAAGTCGTGGAAATGTGTTAAAATCACATGTTCATTTACGCCGAGTTTGAAATAATTTATATGTTTTTTAAAGAAAAACGCTCAAAATATAAGTCGGCGTACGCTCTCAATACGCACAATTTTCCCCAAAAATGTATGTTTATACCGAGATTGGTTTGGTCATGGAAATTTGGTTTAAAGTCATGGAAATGTCATGGAAAAGTCATGGAAATCCGTTGGTTAAAATGTGTAAGAACCCTGATTATGCTTCCGTGTTGTAATACTTGTTCGATGTGCATGTTTCGATTAATAAGCCGGCGATTGACGATGTGCTTGTGCATCCTATAATGCTTCGGTTAATTCTTCGTGCATGTTCAGATGAATAAGCCAGCGAATGGAAAAGAGGCCCTCGCCCATCCTTAGTGTTGGCCTCTCAGATTCCCCAGCTGTGTTGAAGGTGTGACAGGAACACGGGGTGATAATCAGCCTCCCTGTAATTGGCAAAATCTTCACTGCTTGTCAGTGTAGCGAGAATTATGTCAGCAGAGGCCTCAGCAAACATGTTCATTTACGCAACTTCCTGTCGCTTCCAGCTCGCCGTTCTTCCAGATTAGAAGAAAGTATATTTTACGACATCCTTAAGATCAACGCTGCGATGCTCTCCTGCCTGTTCGATGTCACTTTGTTAGCGACGTGTCCGGTATTGATGAATACATTGGAGAGGTTTAACAGACTAATCCGTCATCTGATGTGTGTTTATCCCCGAGGGTAACAGATACGGGACATGTCTCTCTGGTAAACTCATTAAAAGTGCAGATATATAATGACAAAAAAACTTCTAAATATTTGTCATTTATTCTTCATGAGAGAGGTTCCCTCGGTTATTCGGCCCCACCTGTCTCCTGTTGTTGGAATTATTCTGATACGGTGTGAAAAATGTAGTGTCTGCCGGAGGCAAGATTTCAAACATTCATTTAAAACACCACTTTATTCATAAGCTTCTTTTATTTAGTATTGTAATGTCTTCATTTTTCCTTTCGAGCGTGTAATGATTGCGTCATCAAACGAGGAGATGTTGCATCTCGGATGTCATCATGGAGTTTAGAATGAATAACTTTTCAGAGTTTTTTCCCAAGGTTTTGTGCGCTACAAGCTTCAGATTAAGTAGTAGAGAAAATACAAAATAAGTCTAAGTCCCTTTTGTACTTTAATACAAAAATGGTACATCACGCACACACCTTCCCCATCTTCTGAACTGGACTCTACAGGACATGTCCACCCTCCTGCCATTGCACACATCCCACTGCGCCACACACTTATGTCATTGTGTTTTTGGAAATGATGGAAATGTTATTTAATTAACGTGATAAGAGAAATATTTCAGTTATCTGCAGACTCCTTTTGAGTCGCGTTTTCCGTTAAAGGGCAGTGTTTGTTTCTTTTGACCCAAAGAACTATATAAAACTTGAAGGACACTGAATGAACTGTATTCCGGGTTGTGTTTTTTGTGTTTTGCTTTGTGTTCTGCGTGTTCTTTTGTAGTGAAGAAACGGGCTAGCCAGCTGGGCCCTTATTGTTGAGTTAGTAAACTTAAAATACTGGGTAAATGAGATCCTACGCTACAACCGGGAGGCGGCTCGAAGGCGGGTTACTGGAGGGGCTGTGTGTGGCCAACAGTGTAAGATGTGTGATCTGGTGTCCGCTGTGTGCTGTGAAAGAAACGTCTCCGTTCTGCAGCTCTTCAGGCTGGACGTGGTCCAATGGGAGTTGAACCTGCTCCTCCATGAACACATTGTTATAATAATTACAACAGCATCGGTCTTAACTTTGAGTACTTTTATCATGTTTGTCTGGTTGTTTGTGTTTGTATGTCGAGATGGACGCCTCTTTTTTTGTTTTGTACTGGCTTTTAATTTGATACTGCAAAACAAGTCTACCTACGGGTACTCATAAAGTAACCTAACCATGCAGGCCATTGTCACCTCAGCTTAACATTTTGAGTCATTCTGACTAATCCAACATTTACGACTTTAAAGGCAATTTATCTGTGACTAACACGTTTTATTATTGCCACTTCCAGCCACGTCATCGCATTGTCCAAGCACAGCGGGACGATCTGCTGCTCCCACTTGTTCCTCCACCCTCGAACCATGCAGATGTTCGCCGGGCGGAGTGGCAGCGATTATTGATTTCCTCTCCAAACATCAGTTTTGCATACGCTTGGCACTGTATTGTCGTGCCTGGTCTGTCGTGTCATAGCTCCCCACGGACAGCCTCACCTCTCTTTGTGCATTTTGATATCATCGATGTGGTGAGTGAGGCCGGCTCTGTTTGAGATCTCCCTTTCTTCCCCCTCTTTTGTGCGCCTACATTCCTCTTTCTCCCTCCCGCCCCGTTATCGAAGTCATCTGTTCTCGTCTGTCACCCCTCAGCCCGATAAGGGGGGGAAGAGTCACGCTCGTAACCAGGAGCGGATGTTCCTCCTTGACAACATTGACACGAATACAAATGCCTCTGCTCCATTTGTATAACATAACTCCTGATAAGGGACTGGGAGCGGAGGTTGTTTACGGCTGTGCATCTTGAGCACGATGGTGAGATAAATGCAGATGTCCACTCATTGAAGAATAGAAGAATAGAAATATACTTTATTGATCCCCAAGGGGAAATTTGTTGACACAGTAGCACCAATAAACTAAACACAATAAAATATAGATATAAGAAAGAAAGTAACTGTGCATAAAGTATACAAAATAAAATCAAATATATATGTATATATACAACATATATGAAAATACAGCAATGTAAAATTAAATAAAATATAAACAAAATTGAGTTTTTCTCTCATTGATTTACAATACCAGAAATTCAGGGGGAAATCAAACGGTTATCTGCAGTCTAATCATACAAATATCCTCAAAGGATACATCTTCAGTCTTCAGCTCATGCAAGCCAAGTGTTTGAACTAATCTAAGTAGTTGCGATTGGGCGTTTAGCCGTAGTTGCCGAGTAAAGATTGTTGGAGTCACGACAGAGCAGCTTTAATTTGCTGCTTCGTCACGTACGATATTGAACGCCTCTCAAAGTGGGTGATTTGTCGGGATGAATACATAGACACTTGTTTTCACTCCGAATGTAAACATTGAGGCAGCAGGAGCAGCTTGTCCTTGACCTCTGGACTCGAGGGCAGGTTCACAGATGGAAAAGTCCATTCAGGGTTCGTACAGTCATGGAAAACCTGGAAAAGTCATGGCATTTTAAAATGGTCATTTCCAGGCCTGGAAAAGTCATAGGAAAAACTTAAATCATTAAAGTTCTGCAAAAGTCATGGAAATTTGTTATAATCACATGTTCATTTAGGCCGAGTTTGAAATAATGAATGTGATTTTTAAAGAAAGACGCTCAAAATATAAGCCGGCGTACGCAATCGACACGCAACATTCTCACAATTGTTCATGTTTATACCGAGATTTCAATTTGGTCATGGAAATTTGGTGAAAAGTCATGGAAAAGTCTTGGAAATCCATTGGTCAAAATGTGTAAGAACCCTGCCATTGATATTGCTGCACAGCTAAAACTATAACATTCTCATTATTGGTAATTATTGGTCAGCGCATAATCAGAGCTCATGAAATCAGGTGTTTATGTCACGCCCAGGCAGAGAACAGGACACAGGCGCAGGGGGTACCAGGGATAACGGTCTGTTTATTTGGAAAAAAACAACTAAAAAACGTATCTAATAAACTAAATCCACGCAACAAAAACTTACAAAATCATAATCGCTCTCCAGGAGGAATCCATTGCAACAACTAAACAAAGGCTTGGTTTACCAAACGTAGTTGACGCGGCAAAGCTAGAGTGATGGCATGATCTGAAAGACGGAAAAAACACACTGGGACAGAACAGAGGGAAGACGCAGACTATAAGCACATGAGGGTAATGGGGAACAGGTGAAAACAATCAAGGATCAGGGGAGACAATCAGACCGGTGACACATGAGGAAGGGCAAGTGATCTGAAATGAGAGGAAAGTTACTATTTCAAAATAAAACAGGAAATGACAGAACAACAACACGCCGCAACATAACACAACCCAACAACCTCACCGCAGTGTGACAGTTTACTGGAAACGGTGAGTACACAGCATTGGTACCTACGTGTTTGATGCCTTTGTGGTGATTGGCAGTTTCACGTGGCGTGTGTTCACACCGTCTCTTTACAACCGGTCTCAATTCATCGATCGGGTATTATTAATGTGTGTGCAATCTGCTGGAATGGATTTATTAATCAAGCGGAACAATCAAAGAGTGTAATTGATCATATTCCGATGAGGGTTCCTGCGGGTCAGACAGCCGAGTTAATGAGTATTCTGACGTGTGGGATTTTGTGCACTTTCACTCGCAGGACTTAATCATGAGTCCCAGAAATGGAGTTGCTTTTATGAGCGTGCACGCCTGATGGGCCTTTAATGAGTTGGAATATGCATAACTCTTTGGGTGTTTTGACACGGTCAGAGTTTCAGTCACCTCTGCTGTGGATTGGGCTTGGGTTGGTTCATCCATTCCAATTTAGGAGGAGATAATTTGATTTGACAACCTGCGCTGCGGCCGCCTCGTTGAAGCAACCGTCACCTGTTGCACACAAAGGCGAGGTTTTCTCTCTGTTTCGGAGGGTAATGAAATCACTCGTTCTGCAACAGCATAACGCCATCGCTTCAGCAGGCAGGTCATTGAGTTTCACCTTGTTGAGCCTCTGTAAGCTATTCATTTTTAGTAGAATATTCCTACCAACATAAAGGTACTTTGATATAACTATAACGGTAGATTGGAGATTTTAGCCAAAAATATTACAGGGGCAAGCGGCTGCTCCAGTGTTTTCCAAGCAATTTATATTATGTCACAATACGCTTCGGCCTATTGCCGGGCCTCGCTTGTCGAAGACAATAACGCTCAAAAGCAAATGCAAAGCCAGCAATGCTTCGCCATAGCAACCGACTCATCCATGATGAGCTGGGCAGCATTTGTCTGCCCGTCTTTGAACGTAACTCTTTATAACAGCTCTATTCATCAGAACCTATGCAGGTGATTGAAAGAGAAATGGCAGAGGGTGATTCTCACGACCGTACCGTGTATATCTCACGAGGCCTTTTTTCCGTCATCTTTACATCTTACCTTTGTTGTCGTCTTTTCTGGTCCTAAATGAGATGTGGTGGAGTATAACACTCGGGGTCCTCTTCAGTGCCTCCACTAATCACACGACCCCTACCAGTTCTGTCATAATTAACAGATCAAAGGAGCGGAGAGAAGGCCGGTCATACATTATTAAAGTGTGTGTGTGTGTGTGTGTGTGTGTGTGTGTGTGTGTGTGTGTGTGTGTGTGTGTGTGTGTGTGTGTGTGTGTGTGTGTGTGTGTGTGTGTGTGTGTGTGTGTGTGTGTGTGTGAAGAATAATATAGTGATGGTTCAGGGCACATTCCTTGAGTTTGATAATTCACCGTAGATGAAGTTGCACAACGCGGTCCTCTGAACAGGGTTCTCTCTCTGACGCATATGTTTTATCTAGAGGGTCTCTTCTCACATTTTTCTCATTTTCCCAGATGACCCTGAACGTGCTTTTCTGACGTACCTTCCTGTTCAGAGACACAAGAGCTGCTCAGGCATTTCTTCTCCTACAGTATGTGTTCTCCATGCATACGTCAGGCACTTCACACATCCTTACAGACAGCTCCTCCTGTTTTTTTATTTTAAAACTTAGTTAAGCTCATCTGTCTGCTCATCCACATTGTGATCAGCGATGACATTATAGTATAGAATAGAATAGAAATATACTTTATTAATCCCCAAGGGGAAATTTGTCACAGACACAGTAGCACCGATAAACTAAACACAATAAAATATAAGAAAGAAAGAAAGTGACTGTGCATAAAGTATAGTATGCAAAGTGAAATATATTATTTTTTAAATACACGAATTGTAGGTTTTCAAGTATCTTGCTTTTACTCGTGAAAGTTGGATTTGACGTAGCTTTCATGTTCCACTTCACGCTAGTTCCTGTCGCTTTGTCCCGGCAGCATCGGCCTTTTGTAAGCGTCCTTTTTTCTTTTCTTCGTCGTTACTCATCTTTTAGCAGCCTCTTAAATCCGCTCTCTGGAGGCTGTAATAAACCGGTAGTTATCTGTTAAAACCATGTGCATTTTAGACTAAATGGCCCCTAGCGTCTCTATGCCTGCTGTTGGGCCTTACAGCCAATGGGCCTTAAAATGACTTAATTTCCTATCTGCCTCCTGAGGGAGCTTTTAGGGGAGCTAACCGTCGGTCACAGCCCACGGAGAGCGAGTATCAGGAAAGCCTTGGGCTGGCATGGACCCCGGCTCAATCAAAACCACCATCACTCATATTGCCACGGGCAATATCCACGCAGAATCAAACGGGGATGCTGGCGTGGAGGTGAAAGTTGTAAATTATATCGTAACAATAACAAAAATGTAGGTTTACATATTCAAATTGCTTTTGAACCAATTAACAATATATAACGCAAATATTATTTTAGATTATAATAGACTAAAGAAAAGAAACAGAAAATAGGCACGTTTGAGATTGTGGAACCAGCGAATGTTTTTTTTTATATGTTTTATTGATTTTCACAGTTTTTATCCCACTAGGGAAGAGGATTCACACATGTATGAGGGCAATTTACAGAAATTTAAAACCTCATTCCCCACCCTACCCCACCAATTGCAGGGTTACAGGCTATGGAACTTTTACAATATATTCAGGAGACATTACATTCAGGTAATGTAAAGCAATTTGGAAATGAAAATTAACAAAGTGAGAAGTAATGGCAGAAAAACAGAAAAACAACAACAAAAGAGGTGAAAAAAACCCCACCAACAACAACACACAACAACAACAATAACAACAAGGGGAGGGGAAAGAGGGGGGGGGGGTGCTCACTGTTGCTCTGGAGCGGATCTTGTTTCAAATTTTTTGCTTAAAAAAGGACTTTGACAACTAAGATATTTGTATCTAAAGAATTTGGCTTGTTTTTTTCCCAATTGCTATTTCTTTCACCTTTCTCTCATCATCTGACCGTGGAACAAACAAGGATATCTATAGGTACTTTTCATTCCATGCAGACGAGTGTCTTCAAAGCAGCGCAGCGGGCTGCCCTGATCCGTGTTTCCGGTTAAAGATATTTACCACATCGATCCCCTCATTGGCGGTATTGGTCGTGGCTCTCCGGCGAGGTTAACCTCTGTGTGCTCGCTCATGAGTGTAGCCCCGTGTTGATTTTCTCAGCGTCTGTTTGCCATCCCTCCCTTCGCTCCACGCGTCGATGTGATGGTGTGGGTGGTTCCTTGAGGGGATCCAAGACTCGCTCCTGCCCCCAAGGTCACTTCGCCGCACCAAAAATCAAAAGCCCTCAGCGATCGACGCTCAGACCTGCAGGTCTGACGAGTGTAATTGATTCATGGCAGATGAATGTGTGTGAGTGTGTGTGTGTGTGTGTGTGCGTGTGTGTGTGCGCGCGCGAGACCGTTGAGTCAATGCAGGACAGGCAACGTAAGAAAAGAAAAGAGTTCAGGATGCACGCAATAATTGGGAGCAGGCGGATGACTATTGTCAGCAGGGTGTGAGGCTGCTGGAGAGGACTTAACCTGCCCCGGTGTTCTGTCATTTCATGCTACTTGTCCAGAACTGCTACCTTGTGGTATTGCGCATACGCCGAGTCGATTTTCCGAGTTTGTTTGACACGCCCATAATGTTTTGCCACCCTGTCGATGCACGTCTGATGACAGCCTCAAAATCCAGATTATTTCCCTAGTAAAAAGTACATTCAGCATGTATATTGTACAGGTAGTAATAATATGTAGTAATGACATGTAGATTAATGAGTGATAAGCAGTTGATATTTCTTTTATGTCAACAAATTATTGTAAACATGAGTTTGTTCACATTATCATAATAAAGCACTGGTTTATTATTAGGGTATTTATGTTGAAGATAAACACTTTAACAGTGAAAAGTGAAACATTGAACTTTGAAAGAAAAGCATATTTTGATAGTACAATAACATCCTATCAGATAGGGTAGCATGAATCGATAGACACGCCTGTTGGTTTATGCAGAGGTAGCAAATTCTGACAAGGCAGCAAAAGATGACAGAAATGCATTCTGTGAAATGTCTTTGGAAAGCTGTTGACCTTGGAGGATTCCCATCAAACGCCAATGCCGTGGTGTGTTTTCACTCCATGCCCTGTAGTTGACGAGAGGACAAATGGACATGTGGGTGTTTGAATTGTTTTTGTAAGAAGTCGTATTCGCTCAATATTGAACACGGTGATAGATTTGTTGTATTTCTGCGTGGGAGTAAGATAACATCCTGGTGGTTGAGTATTGGGATGTATGTATCCTGCGAGTGAAGCTTTCCTGGAAATGTTTGAGAAACCATTTATCGATGAACTAGATAGGCACCCAGGTGGTATTGACAAACACATGAATGGAATCATGAAGCAAACATGTTTGTTATTAAAGTCGTCTCTGGCTCTGGGAAATGGGGATGGACGTCTTCCATTGCTTTAAGTCTTTAAATCAACAAACCTTTCGACAAATTAATATTGTTGAAGCAGCAGTTGAGATGCAACATTACACACACACATATACATATATATATAATATATATATATATATATATTATATATATATATGTGTGTACATATATATATACACATATATATGTAATTATATATATGTATATATATATATAATATATATATTTATATATACACACATATATATATGTAATTATATATATGTGTGTGTATGTATGTACATATATATATATATGTACATATATACACACACATATATATATATATATATATATATATGTGTGTGTGTGTGTAATGTTGCATCTCAACTGCTGCTTCAACAATATTTTAATTTGTCAAAGATTTTATTGATCTCAAAGACTCAAATAAACAGTAACACACAAAGGAATATAGGATGTAACTCGAGCCATCTTATTATTCGTTTAGCCAAGCAAGAGTCTGAGGACGTCACCTGTCACACCCGGAGTGTGTGTGTGTGTGTGTGTGTGTGTGTGTGTGTGTGTGTGTGTGTGTCCTTGAGCACTCCAGTGACGGCAGTTAATGCACTGTACGCGATAATAAGCTCCCCACCGCTCCTCTCTGCCTTCATTTAAGTCCTCCAGAGCGTCCCCAGTCAACAGGGTTGAGTCGGGTAACGAGCGCGTGAAGTCCTCCCGGCCACCAACGGACACGGGCCGCTCTGACATTAGTGGCTCAGGGAGGAAGGCGAAGAGACGAATAACATTATTACACAATGCCAGCTGTGTCTGAACACCAGGAATACCAATATAGTGGTTGTCACACACACACACACACACACACACACACACACACAGACAGTTCTCCACGCAGCCGAGTTGCCTCCACAGCAGGCTCTGCCACAGCCCCTCTGAGGTGTGAAGTGTGTGCCGGGTGCAGTGCTGCTCGTTATCAACGCTGGTGACAAGTTACAGGTGAGAGAGAGAGAGAGAGAGAGAGAGAGAGAGAGAGAGAGAGAGAGAGAGAGAGAGAGAGAGAGAGAGAGAGAGAGAGAGAGAGAGAGAGAGAGAGAGAGAGAGAGAGAGAGAGAGAGAGAGAGAGAGAGAGAGAGAGAGAGAGAGAGAGAGAGAGAGAGAGAGAGAGAGAGAGAGAGAGAGAGAGAGAGAGAGAGAGAGAGAGAGAGAGAGAGAGAGATCAAAAGTATGTGTGTGTGTGACCCATTGCTTTCTTTAAACAATGTCATGTTTTATTGGGAGTCAGTCATACTCTGGCCCATCTCGTGGACCCCGTGAGTGTGTGTACATATATATAATATATATATGTGTGTACATATATATACACATGTATATGTAATTATATATATATATATATATATATGTGTGTACATATATATATGTAAATGCATATATATGTGTGTGTGTGACCCATTGCTTTCTTTAAACGATGTCATGTTTTATTGGTAGTCAGTCATACTCAGGCCCATCGTGTGTTTGTGTGTGTGTGTGTGTGTGTGTGTGTGACGGAGGCAGGCGGCGACCACAAAGGGCTCAAACCCACAGCGGCATGAACAGATTCTTAATGGCCGTGTTGTTGAGAGCCCCTCGGTGTCGGCCCTCCGCTCCCCTCAGACAGAACACAGACACAGCAGCGTTTATAGACGGGCGTTGGCGGGCGACGCCACGCCAGCGCCACGCCGGTGAAAGCAATCTTCCGCCTCGGTCTGGACCGGAACGCGATTCCTCCTCTGGCACGACCCCGGGTCCGGATGATTTATGGGTGATGACGGGAACGGTTCTGACTCCTCTGCCCCTTCCCTTGTGTCTCTCTGCAGAAGGGATCTGCAACATGACGATGGACTCCAACTCCATGGCGATGCCCATGTCGGACCCCAACCCGTGGGCCACCGCCATGAACAACCTGGGGATGCCTCCCATCGGGATAAGCGGACAGCAACTCATGCAAGGTACCAAACGAGCACTATCTAGCATGTGGAAATGTATTTTAAGTAATCTTTGCTCGGTAGCTCACCATTTTATGAGGCCTGAAACGTAAAGATTGGATTTTTGCTATGTTAGGATTGCGTTGCTGCATTTTGGTTGCCCACTAACACATGTAATTTCTTTATATATGTTTTTAAGAAGTTCTTCCTCTTTCTTGATGCATCCTATACAGAATATATGCACTATATGTGTTATGTTAGATGTCCTTTGGTCTAATTGTGCAACATTTTATGTAGATGTATTCAGCTTGAGCTCATTCTCCGTTTTCATCACAATAATTACATTTAGTTTGGGTGCAATATGTTTCACCCCTCTGGCTATTTTCTTTTAAAGGCATAGCAAAGTGTTGAGATTATAACAAATAACACAAATAAACTGATAGAGGATCCACACGAAATTGAATGTTGAAGATTCTTCAAAAGCCTCAGTACAGAGCAGGACTCTTTCTCTGGAGTGTGGAGCGATAACGTTTGTTGATCAGCACAATCGTCTCTGTCGGATATCTGGAAGTGGATTCTCGCGTGTTCTCACTGCGCTGGTCATTTAAAGTCTGTGTGTTTTAATTGAGCAGAACGAGCTCCGCACTGCAACGTTTCTGTGCTCCGGACAAAAGAATCCCCGACACTGGCAGACTTCACCTTCTGTGCCATCGACAACTTCTAGCTGTAAACTCCACTTTCCAACCGCAACCACATGAGCCGTGTCAAACAAGGACAAAAGCACATATATTTTCTCATCTTCTGCTCCTCAATTTATATCCCATGTGCCACTGAATGTGCAGACTTGAGAGCTGAGCTCAGCACTCTGCCATGACAAAAGGTCTGTTGTCATTGGTTGAACACCGGCTGTTTAACAGCTCGTGGAGGTTAATGCGATGACATTTATTTAATTATTCCTCCATTATTGTCACAACCTCAAGGAGCGTGTTGTAAGCACAATGATGAGCCACCGATTGCTCTGCCATCTACACGGTTAGGTCCAGCAGCCCCCCCCCCCACCTCCCCCTCCCACTCCTTCTCCAAAGAGTTATTCTGTCTTTTCTCCTCCATCCTCCATAGAAAGCCTTTCCCTAAAGCCCTTTATAAATCACTTTCCACTCCTTAGCTGAAATGCACTTTCTTATTGTGTGTGTGTGTGTGTGTGGAGACGAACAGTCTCCCAAATGCACTCCTCGAGAAATATTAAGGGAAGCGAGCACACTCAGTCACTGGAGCCTGGCATATTTCAAAAACGGTAAACAAAAAGCTTTCTACTGAGGCGAGGGAGAAGACACAAGTGATAATAAAAAGGGAAGCCGAGGAACTAAACCCGGCGTTGGAGGTGAAGCCGGGATGCTGAACACTCGCAAGCTTCTTTTCACGAGTGTGTGTTACAAATGAGGTGTGTGTGGAAGGTGCCAACTCCCTCCTCTTGAACTCTATACGCAGCTCTTTAGGGGCCTTTTTTTCCCCAGTAGATATTTGAACAGCGCTGGTGTAACTAACAACATTAATGATGCTCTGTTCCATTTCCAGGGTTTCATTAAGCACCAGAGCCCTGGAACTGGCCCCCTTAAAAAATTGGAAGCAATAATTATCTACGTTATTAGCCGCACCTTTGTTTGGCAAGTCAAAACATCTGAAGGGTCAGATTAACAGCTCTTGCATGTAATAAGACCCTCTCCCAGTTTGGGCCTGCAGTCGTACTTAAAACCAGGTGCATGTGTTCGGTGGTGGAATGTGTTTGTGTCATGGAAAAGAAAAGTAAGAACAGTTGTGACTCTGCGTGTGAAAGAGTGGGTCTTTTTTCACAGCAGACATGTTGACAGCAGAAAGGTCACAGGTTCAAAACGATGGGACCTCTCCCAGTGAGCCGGCATGCACGATACCTGGACCCTGGAACTATAGCTCACCTGAGTGGCACTCACTCGGTTCTCACGCCATCAGCTACTTCTTTTTTTTCTTTTTTTCATTAGCCTTTATTTAACGGTCGGTCCCATTGAGATACAATGACCTCTTTTTCAAGGGAAGCCTGGCCAAGACAGCAGCATAGAAACATTGCAACAGTCGCAAGACACAACAGAAAACACATAACACAAATAAAATACATTAAAAAAGATAAGGACAGGACTAAAGCTCCGTTTACACCAAAACAAGAACAAGTGCGGTATGTATGGAGGACTCAAAATGACTTAAGTATAAATAAATAAATAAATGCTTGAATAAATATAGGAATAAATAAATAAATGCTTAAATACATGTATAAATGCTTAAATAAATAAATAAATAAAATACAGGAATGAATGAATATAAGTTAGAAATCAACAGGACATTTGAATATACGGACACGTAAATGTCACACTTAAATAAATGAAGAAATACGTGTGGACACATAAATAGAGAAATAAATAAATGAAGAAATACAGAAATGTAGAAATATATTTATTTAATAATGTCCTGTTGATTTATAACTTATATTCATTCATTCCTGTATTTATCTATACATTTATTTAAGCATTTATTTATTTATTCCTATATTTATTCATGCATTTATTTATTTATTTATTTATTTATTTATTCATTTATACTTAAGTCACTTTGAGTCCGCCATAGGTATGAAGCCGCTCCAATTTCTCTCACACGAGTCTTAAAAGTTTCAAAGTTGATGAGCTCCTTTAACTTTAAAGTTTTTGCAGTGTATTCCAAGCAGCAGGTGCAGCGAATTTAAAACAGTGCTTACCAAATTCAGAGTGAACTTTGGGCATAATTAATAAATAAAACTTGTTGGAACGTGAGCAATACGCTTACAGCTACACCCGTGCTGTTCCTGATTTGGCTCGCTGCCATGTGTGAAGAGGTGAAAGGCCGTGCTCACCAACGCGGGGGGTTTCACACTCTCAACATGGGTCGGATGGGGAAGATTCATTCATTCATCGTACGACTCGAGACCCGAGAGTCGGCCATCTGACGCTTAAAATACTGTAAATTGACCCGATAGCACTATGTTCATCATTATTCGCCACAAGAGCTACACTGGTATTGCTTCACAGTGAAGTGGGAAATATCACCAGGGTTCGTACGGTCATGGAAAACCTGGAAAAGTCATGGAATTTTAAAATGGTCATTTCCAGGCCTGGAAAAGTCATGGAAAAAACTTAGATCATAAAAGTTTTGAAAAAGTCATGGAAATGTGTTATAATCACATGTTCATTTACGCCGAGTTTGAAATAATTTGTTTTTTAAAGAAAAACGCTCAGAATATAAGCCGGCGTACGCTCTCAATACGCACAATTTTCCCAAAAAATGTATGTTTATATCGAGATTTCAGTTTGATCATGAAAATTTGGTTTAAAGTCATGGAAATCCGTTGGTCAAAATGTGTAAGAACCCTGTCTCACAGAAGCAATGGTGGTCACTTTGCCAGGTTTATACTCACGTCTGTCTGTGGAATGAATTTGTAGGCGCTGGATGCACGCAGGAAACTCGATAGGTGTGTAATTGAGATCAACATGAAAGTAGGTGTCGTCCAAGCGTGACGCCAGCAGGATGGGTGTCGCCCCACTTGAAGGCCCCAGCCCGATTTGGAGTGGCAGCTGGTGGGATCCCATTGCAAGATGGTCTCCATTTAAACTTGGGTTTAATTACAGAGGACGACGTGAAGCATCCCGTGTTTCTTTAGTTGTTTTTCAGCAAATTCTGTATTATTTAGAGCCAAGTTGTGTATATTTCAGCTTTCAGGAAAATCTTGTTGACATGAACGCGAGCCACTACTCTCTGTACGGCTCTGTGGCATGAGGTCACCTATGTATAAATAATAAACACAAAGGAGTAATGGTGAAGTCGATCAAGCACAGCCATGTGAGTAAAACAATTAAATACTCCTGTGTGGGTTTACCATGGGGGGCGGGCCTTAGAGCCTGGATTAAAGTAATGCATCGGGTATCAGAGGCGCTTTCTGACAGGGATGGAGAGAGGACCGAAGGGAGGAGACTGATGGAGAGGAAGGAGACCCGGCTTACGAGGACAGCTGTGTCTCCGCTCGTCCATCACCTGGAGTAGCAGCTGCTGTTTCCCCACCTTTCCCTCTTCTTCCTTCTTTCCCGTCCTGTCCGCTCACCAGCCTAAATTACCCTCCATCTCATTTATATCTCATTGCAGCTGAGCCTGCCTTTCAGCCACTCTGAGCCCCACTGGAGGACTCTCTGTTGATCTGTTCTTCACTCGGGCTCCTTTACACACTGCGACCACACTGAGTCACGTCCTCAACCAACGGAGCAGCCAGTCAACAGGGACAAATAATTACACCATTAACACTGTTAATGAATTCAAGACTTGTTCTTCTCTTCCAGATGGTCAATAAACATACTTTTGATCTCTCTCTCTCTCTATCTCTATCTTGATCTATCTCTCTCTCTTTCTCTCTCTCTCTCTCTGTCTGTATCTCTCTCTCTCTCTCTCTGTATGTGTCTCTCTCTGTATCTGTCTCTCTATCTCTCTGTCTCTCTATTTCTCGCTGTATCTGTCTCTCTCTGTCTCTCTCTGTCTCTCTCTCTCTCTCTCTCTCTCTCTCTCTCTCTCTCTCTCTCTCTCTCTACATTCCAAAGAAATTGTACATATAACTCACAGGCTTAGTTTCCATCTATGCATTTTATTTGTACTTCACTCACGGCAAACTAACTTATTTTATATATATATATATATATATATATATATATATATATATATATATATATATATATATATATATATATATATCTCAAGGTAGCCACATTTCCTACATTCAGCTCGTATAACTGATCTCTGTCCTGAACCTCTGCTCCTCTTCCTCTTCCGTCTTTTTGCTTCATGACATTGCTGTGATCCCAAAGCTTCTCAGGCAAACACCGACATGGTGTCAGTCGTATTCCGTCATGAGGGACTTGTTACCGGAGCACCTGGTGCTTTTTGCAGTAATCCACGTGGATTAGTTATCGATTCTCCATCACGACGAAACATCATCTGTGTCTCCTTTTGGCTTCACCTCTAAACAACAGGGTGAGAGTTCACCACCACTGTCTCTGTCCAGTGGGTCACATGCTTCCTGCATGTTGGTTTTAGTGTTTTTTTGTTTCTCAGTTTTAGGCTCATTCATTTTTTTGTTACCACAGTCTCTACCTGCCTCCAGCCAAGCGCATTCATCCAGACAGACAGCTGGATAAACAGACCACTGGGCACAGCCCTGAACCACCGGCAGCCTCACACAGCCTGCTTCTGGTCTCCGATGATGAGTTTTATTTCTATAGATGAACCGGACAGTTAGAAAGTTATTATTACATGTTTGTGTTAGCGAAGTGTTTAGATTGAGGGATGAATTGGACTCAGGCCAAAGGATGTACTTTATGGTAAATGGTGCAGAAAGTATAGAAGAATCCTGATTATCTGATCCATCGCGTGTCGTCTGTCGGGGTGGAGGGATCCATCCTGCCTTGCTTTAACTTTCTCCCCATTTGTTTCCCGTTAAAGGACATTTCTCCTCTGAGTCAAGGATCTGAGGATAGAGGGTGTCGGCTTTTGGACAGATTGTAAAATCCTCCGAGGCAAATATGTGGTTATTTATTTATTCTGGCCCAACCCAAGCTGTCCCCGCCATTAAACCCCAGGACATGAGAGGTTAAATCAGGGGAGATCGAAAATAGAGACCCCGCCCCTCCTCAGAGAAATCCCAGTCACAGAAAACTACAATAACTAGAAAAATGAAGTTACAATATTGAAAAGAATCTAAAACTACTCCGATGCCGACAGGAAGTTCAACGGAATCCCCCGGAGTGTTGTGCAATGTCTATTGTTGATGTTGTCTATTGATTGCATGTGCTGCCCTCTTAATCGCTGCAGTCTGAATTTGTATTGTTATGACCGTAACGTCCGTTCTAATGACAGGTGCTATCCTGCAGACTGTGGTACGCACAGCATTGTTTGAGTCGGAGAAACCCAGAGATGTACATAGTGAAGTGAACGTCAGGCGAAGTGTTCAGACGGAGCAGAGACGGTTTCTGTGCTTATGGAAAACTTGAAAGGGCCCAGATGGTCCGAGATGAAAGGTTATGGTGAATAATCCACATTTCACAAATACCAGGGTATTTATTATTTGTAAATAAAGTGTTACACAAGGAGTTTGGTTTCAAATGAATCTATTTACTCGAGAGTGAATCCGACTACATACATCTATTTTTCGAATGCTTCGCCAAACCACAAAGACAAACGAATAAAAAAAATCCCCAAATATGTTTTTACGGCGTGACGGATAAGTCGCGTCTCGTGGTTAACGAGCTCAAACCCCCGGATTCAGAGGGAACGGTGAGAGCGGAGCAGCAGTGTGAGGCTCAACATCTGGTTCCCACATATTTGACATGTGACACGGACCGAGACGGGGATATCCTTTTCGAGGAGTGTTGGCTGCGTCTCGCCCCAACCTTCATCAGCGTTCTCTCCAGCTCATCCAGGCTGTAAGCAGAACCAGATGGAGAGCTATAGAGTTCCTACTCCTGTATGCATTGCAAAAGCAGACTTCCCAAGATACTTGAAAATACATGTATTGATGTTTTTGTACATTTAGTTCCCACGGACGTTTGGCAAGCTCCCAGTTGTTCACAACCTTTTTGACTTGCGATGCCTGAGAACGAAGCGCCGCCTTCTGTGCGTCTTCCAGCACTTTGTAACGTTTGTTTGGAGAAGTCCTCTAAACAGGGTTCTTACGGTCATTTCCAGGCCTGGAAAAGTCATGGAAAAAACTTAAATCACAAAAGTTTGGGAAAAGTCATGGAAATCTGTTATATTCACTTGTTCATTTACGCCGAGTTTGAAATAATGAATATGTTTTAGAAAGAAAGACTCAAAATAAAAGACGTCAGACGCTCTCATACTGGCGGCACAATTTTCTTGTTTTTCCGCGTTGCAAGTGAACGCACCGTAACTGTAAAGTTCGATGGCCATAGCTCGGGAAGCAAATGTTTATTCTTTAAATAAAATAGTGTCTCTTATTCATTTGTTTCATTAAAAGTATACTGTATGCTTTGAAATTCACATTGTTTAAATACTAAATGTTCTGACTTTTAAATATATAAACCGAGATTTCAGTTTGGTCATGGAAATTTGGTTTAAAGTCATGGAAAAGTCATGGAAAAGTCCTGGAAATCCATTGGTCAACATGTGTAAGAACCCTGTCTAAAGGTCCTCATCACAGTGGCTGTGTGGACATGAGTTCAACCAAAGGCATGTTTACTTTTCAGTTTGATTTATTTCAATTCTTTTTGCAGATCCAAAGTGGTGAAATCCAGAGTAACAACAGCAATGAGATCCTAACGCTCACCTTTGACGCCACATCCCCGAACAGCCTCTCAGTGAGACCTCGTGAAAAGTAGCAGAAATTAGTCTTGGTTCTTGTTCCTGGACTTTCTCCTGTGTGTCTTCATCTAACCTTGAAAGTACATTTTTATTTATAGTGTAAACCATAACGACGCAGCAGCCCAGTACCCACACCACATCTTAGGCTTCTCTATTAATAACAGATGTCTATATACATGTATTTATTTTTTTATATATACACACACACACACACACACACACACACACACACACACACACACACACACACATACCACCTAAGGGGAAACATTCATCATTCTCACACATGTTTTTGCAAGGTTATCAGAATTAATTTAGATGCACATTCTTTTGCATTAACACACACACACACACACACACAGACACACACACGGACACACACAAACACCCTAGAGAATAGATAAGCAGGCTCCGGGGACAGAAGACGGTTCCCGGCATAAACAACCACTCTTTTGTCTGCTGCGTCCCACTCATCCTCATCCCTATACCCACGGTTGCCACAAACCCTTCCACCACTGTACACACACACACACACACACACACACACACACACACACACACACACACACACACACCAGGGTTCGT